>LR738714.1:129505226-129708511 GCA_902687465.1 Secale cereale
GGGGCGGGGGGGGGGGGGGGGGCAATCGTCGTGAGCGGCCGCATCGTAGGAACCTCTTTTGCATATCCCTGCCTTTCCTTTCCTCCTGCCTTACAAAAAACAAGTATGGGGCCCTGCTAGGGCATGTAATGGACCGTGATTTTTATGCTGCTTTGTGTTGTGTTTACTGTTTCTGGATTGTGTTGCGAGATCCGTGCATTATGCGGGCATAGGGGGAGAAGACTTATCTTGACGCATTCGGGGTAGCCCCCATCTCGTGAGGTGCGGCCCTTCGCGGAGCTGCAAAAATTCGTTAGGAGATTCTTACCCTTCGTTGCGCGAGGTCCCAGGCATGGGCTGAACATGGTCAAACGCACTTCGCCACGGTACCCATGGGGCACAGACTTAAAGAGAGGGATGCGCCAATCAAGAGCTCAAACAAGGGCGCCTCACAGAGACTAAGGGGGCGCGCGCACGCCACCCTGTCCAGCCCCCTTGCGAGGCGCGCGAGGCAGAGCGTCGGACAACTGCCGCCCTCCCTAGCGCAAAGCAAAGAATCAAGGGAAGAATCAGAGAGAAACGTGGTTCAACCAAGCCATCGAGAAACGCCAGAGCTTCAAATTCCATTAAGAGAGAAAAAGAAAAAAAGATAAGGGGCAAGCCAACTACAGAAAGCAAATGAACACCCGCGTCCGGCACCTAGTCTAGTCTTCTCACCAGCGCGGAGCTAAGTGCTACCACTAGGACGTAGGAGGGAGCCCCCAAGGCCTGAGGGCAGCACTCCGGAGACTCCAGGGCGTGTACAGCCCCACCCATTATTACGTGAGAGTGTCACGAGCGGAGACCTTCACAGGCACTGGGCCTTGCTTCATGGGTAGAACTTCCGAAGATGCTGGATGTTCCATGCGTTCTGGATGGGGATCCCGTCCTGTGTCTCCAGGCGCGCGGCGCCAGGCCTGGAGACACGGGTAATCCTAAACGGGCCCTGCCACATGGGTGAGAGCATGTGCAGCCCTTCCCCGAAGAGCACCTGCCTCAGGACGAGATCGCCCACCTCGAGCGTCGTGGAGCGAACGTTGTGACAGTGGTACCATCACAGCGCCAGCTGGTACCTTGCCGCTCGGAGAATGGCTTCCCGGCGGCGTTCCTCCCCCAGCACGAGGTCCATCCCCCGCATGGTGTCCTGCTACATTTCATCGAACATCAGGACCCGCGCGGAGCAATGCTTGAACTCGTGAGGGAGAACCGCTTCTGCTCTGTAGACGAGGAAGAACAGGGTCTCACCTGTTGGCTTGGTGGCGGTGGTGTGGATGAACCACATCACGGATTGGAGCTCGTCGTGCCAGCCCCTACCACAGGCCTGGAGCTTCTTCTTGAAGATCCTGGCCTTGAGGCCTCTTAAGACCTCCGCGTTGGCGCGCTCGGCCTGGCCATTGCTCCTGGGGTGTGCCACCGAAGCGTAGCAAATCTGCATTCCAAGATTAGCACAATATGTCTTGAAAAGGTTGCTAGTGAACCGCGAACCGTTGTCGGTGATGATGCGGTTGGGGACCCCGAATCGGCTTACGATACCCTTGATGTACTTGACCACGGATTCGACTAGGATGGTGCGGACAGCTTCCACCTCCGCCCACTTGGTGAACTTGTCGATGGCGACATAGAGGTAGCGGTAGCCCCCGGGCGCTCGAGGGAATGGACCCAGGATATCCAGCCCCTAGACCGCGAATGTCCAGGAGAGTGGGATAGTTTGGAGGCCCTGAGCCGGCTGGTGGATCTGCTTGGCATAAAATTGGCAAGCCTTGCAAGACTTCACCAGCTCGGCTGCGTCGTTGAGCGTCGTGGGCCAGTAGAAACCGTTGCGGAACGCCTTGCCAACCAGGGTGCATGATGACGAGTGATGCCCGCAGTCCCCGACGTGTATGTCAGCTAGCAGGTCGCTCTGTTGCTTCTTGGAGATGCATAGTAAAGAAACATCATTTGGTCGTTTTCTTTAAAGCTCACCATCTTGAATGCAATACGCTGTAGCCTATTGGGCTACATGCTCTGCGTCCTCTTCGTTCTCCGGTAGCACTCCTCGCACCAGGTATGCCTTGAGCTCCTCGGTCAGGCACCCCTCCCGAGGCTCGAGCGCCAGGATCAGGCACGCTCCTGAGGTTGGGCAACAGGCGGGGGCTCCCGAGGTCGGTGGCTGGGGGAGTTCCTCCTGAGGCGTCGCCGGCTCCTCAGGCGGAGGTGATGCCGAAGGCTTGAAGAGCTGTTCCTCGAAGACGCTGGGCTCCTGGGGCAGGCGCCTGGATGCCCTTTTGGCGATGTCGTCAGCTTCCTTGTTGGTGTGACGGGGCATGTGCTGCACGTCCAGGCCCAAGAACTGCTTCTCCATTTTGCGTACCTCCGTGAGGTATGCCTCCATGTGCTTGTCCTTCGGTTCGTATACCTTCTTGCAGAAGTTGACAAGGAGTTGCGAGTCGCCCCTGATGATGAGGCGCTTCACTCCCAGGGTCGCCGCAACCTTAAGGCCAGCAATGAGGCCCTCGTATTCTGCGATGTTGTTGGAGACCTTCTCGCCCCACTGAAAGCAGAGCTGCACAGCGTAGTAAAGCTTGTCCTGAGTGGGCGAGATGAGCACAGCTCCAGCCCCCGCACCCTAGCGTGCGAACGCACCGTCAAAATACATGACCCTGTCGTCCGGCGCTTCACTTCCTGGTGAGAGGGATCGGTCCTCGCCCACTTCGAGCTCCGGGGTGTCGGTCCATTCTGCCATGAAGTCAGCGAGTGCGGCTCCTTTGATGACCCTAGTTGTGCTGAACTCCAACTGGAACACCTGCAGCTCAATATTCCATTCGGCGACTCTTCCCACAGCGTTGGGGCTCCGGAGTACCCTCTCTAGCGGGTAAGCCGAGACGACCTTGATGGGGTGGCCTTGGAAGTCATGATGCAGTTTATGCGAGGCCATGAAGAGCGTGAGAAAGAGCTTCTGTGGCATGGGGTATCGTGCTCTCGCGTCCCACAGCACCGTGCTGACAAAGTACACCGGGTGCTCGACTAGGGCAGGAGCGTCGACGGAGCCCGAGTTCTCCAGAGGTTGGTCGCCCACAGGGGCTTCCATAGGCCCAGTAGTGCCATCTCGTTAGGCTTGATCACCTGCTGACATTTTTGTGGCTTTGATGGCGCCGTCTTGGCACTGCGCTGTCCTGCCCGGAGACATGATGTTGCGTGGCGTGCCCTTGACCTGGCGTTCTTCCTCCCGGACAGCCACCAGCGCTGCGCTAGCTGAGTAGGGCGTGGCGGCCAAGTAGAGCACCAGGGGCTCGAGGGGACGAGGCGCTAACATCACTGGTGGGCTGGTCAAATATCTCTTGAGGTCTTGAATTGCCAGGTCGGCCTCCGGGGTCCACTCGAACGGCCCCTTTTTCTTCATCGGCTTGAAGAACGGCAAGGCGCGCTCCCCCAACTTAGAGATGAAGCATCCTAACAAGTTCACGCAGCCCACGAGCTTCTGCATTTCCTTTAGGGTTTGCGGTGGGCTCGTGTCTTCTATTGCTTTGACCTTCTCCGGGTTAGCCTCGATTCCTCGGTGCGACACGAGGAAGCCCGGCAGCTTGCCTGAAGGGAAACCAAATATGCACTTCTCTGGGTTAAGCCTCAGGTCCACCTGGCGCAGGCTGGTGAAAGTCTCTTCCAGGTCCTGAATGAGGGTCCTTGCTTCCCGAGATTTTACCATGATGTCATCGACATAGGCTTCTGCGTTCCTCCCCAGTTGCGGGCCCAGGGCGATGTGCATCAATTGCTGGAAGGTCGCCCCTACATTGTGCAGCCCGAACGGCATGCAGATGTAGCATTATACCTCTCACGGGGTCAGGAAGGCCGTCTTCTCCACGTCTTCTACCGCCATCTTGATCTGGTGGTAGCCCGAGAACGCGTCCAGGAAGCACAATAGGTCGCACTCTGCGGTGGAGTCGACGATCTGGTCGATGCGCGAAAGCGGAAATTGGTCTTGAGGGCAGGCTTTGTTGAGGTTGGTGAAGTCGACACACATGCGCTCCTTCCCGCCTTTCTTGGGCACACCGACAGGGTTCGCCAGCCATTCTGGGTACCGGACCTCGCGGATGACACCCACTGCTTCTAGCTTGCGAGTTTCTTGCACGATGAAGGACTGCTTCTCTGTAGACTGCTGCCACGCCTTTTGCTTCACAGGGCGCGCATTGGGGCACACCCTTAGGTGGTGCTTGATTACCCCTCTCGGGACCCCTACCAGCTGCTTGAGCTCCCAGGAGAACACCTCCTTGTTCACACGCATGAACTTCACCTACACCTCCTCTTGTTCCAGGTCGAGGTTGGCGCCTATGGTGAAGGTGGCTCCCGGGGATCCATCCTCCTCGACGGGTACTTGCTTCGTTTTGGCTCGGTCTTGAGTGAACAACTGCTTCTTTTTCGCTGTTACAGCCCCCTTGGCCCCTGGGGTGGCCTCATCGGTGGGGCGTGCTGCCGTAGCGGTCTGGAAGAGCTTGAGGGCCGCCAGAGCTTCCTTGGTGTCTCCAGTCACGGTGATGACACCGCCGCTCCCCGACATCTTCATGAGGTTGTAGGACGGATGGGTTGCGGCCATGAACTGTGCCAGGGCAGGATACCCGAGGATGGCATTGTACGGGAGGCCGATACGAGCGATATCGAAGTCAATCAGCTCGGTGCGGTAATTGTCGCGGGTGCCAAAGGTGACTGGGAGGCGGATCTGCCCTAGAGGGCTGGCGGAACCGCTGCCGACTCCGGAGAAGGGCTTGGTGGGGCATAGCCTCTCGAGCGGTACGTGGAGCAAGCTAAAAGCTTCTACTAAGAGCACGTTGAGGTCAGCCCCACCGTCAATGAGGCTCTTGGTGACTGCTACGTTGCAGATGGTGGGTGTGCAAAGCATCGGGAGAGTGCCTGAGCTCGTAGCGGAAGCGGGCTGGTCCCCTGATTCAAAGGTGATGCCGGTCTTGGATGCCGCCCATCTGGGAGGGGCTCCCCGGCGTACGGAGGCGGCACCGATCTGGCGGAAGAACCGCTTGACGTGGCGGTCCAAGGACGGTGCTTGTGAGCCTCCGAGGAGGGCCACGACGGTGGCGGGAGCCGGTGCCGCGAATCGTGCGACGAAAAGGCCACGCAGCTCCCCCCAAGATGCCATAGAGGATCCAGTCAGGTTGAGCAGCCAGGTGCGCAGTGCGCCAACGAGGGCCATGGAGAACCTGTTGGCCATGACCTTGTCGTCGCCTCCGGCCTCCAAAACGGCCTTCTCATATGCCAGCAGGAAGGCTGATGGATCCGTCGCCTCATCATAGCGGGGTGGCATCTCTAGCTTGAACTTGGGTGGCCACCGCACCCTCCGCAAGGTGGGGGTGAAGGCCCTGAGCCCCATGGCACCTATGTGGGCGTCCGTTGGTCCAGTCGGGGGAGCGACACCAGCCATGGGGGCCAAACGGAGAGGTGAAGCCGGTGGAGCAGTGAAGCTTCGGCGCGCCCCTACCTGGCGCGCCAAATGTCGGATCATGGGTTCCAGCAAAACCCTTGAGGTTTGAACACTGGGGTGCGCATGAAGATATCTCCTTTCCACCCTAGTTCGCTCTCGCACCGATTCCTAGGCCTAGCTCATCAAACCCGAAGAACAAGAGACATGAGGATTTATACTGGTTCGGGCCACCGTTGTGGTGTAATACCCTACTCCAGTGTGGTGTGGTGGATGGCCTTGTACGCTGAGGATGAACAAGTACACGGGAAGAACAAGCTCCTTAGGAGAGGTGTTCTTATGCTCGGTGAGCTGGTGGGTGTAAGGGTGGTCTGAATGATCCCCCCTTCTATGGTGGTGGCCAGTCCTATTTATAGAGGCACGGGTCCTCCTCCCAAATATTGAGCGGGAAGGGATCCCACAACGACCAAGTTTGAAGGGGGACAGCTAGTACAAGCTATCCTAACAAAAGGTGGTCTTCGCCTGCCAAAGGCTCTGGTGGTGACGTTGTCGTGGGCTCCATGGTGACCTTCGCCCTGCCGTCCTGCTGGTCTTGGTCTCGTTGCACCGATATGGAAATCTTTGCCCGACGCCTCAAGATTCCTCGCCTACACTTGCTCCTTTAGCACCAAAGAGGAAACTGGCTTCCTGCGCCCGCTGGCGCCCGCCTGGCCTGGGTCGTCATGGCTCACGTCACGCGAACATTGCGAGGTGCCCCTTGCCTTGATATCTCTGCTCCTCGGGAGCCAACCTAGCGAGGCCACCCCAAGGGAGGTCTTGCGTCATCCCCCCTCGCGAGGGTCTTGAGCGGTTTGCTGATGAGGATGGGTCGTACCAGGCTACTGGATGAGCCACGCTCTGGGCCGCAGGCAGGCAAGTCCGGGTACCCCCGTTCCTAGAACGCTGACAATGTCTTCACCATGGCCCAGGCTTCTCGTGCACCTTCTCCACATGTTGATGCCTTCCATAGTTCAAAGCGGCGCCGAGCTCCTTTGAATAAATTCACCAGCTCCTCCATAATTTATGGAGAAGAATCGGATGGCCACAAGGCTTTAGCCATGTTCTTCATGGCTTTCCGAGCTCGCTCGTGCACTTTGGAGAGCTCTTGCAGCAAGTCGCCTTGAAATTAGGACACGTTTGATGTCTACTACACAACTTGTACTTGTAGACTCGTGTTGGGCCTCCAAGCGCAGAGTTTTGTAGGACAGTAGCAAATTTCTGTCAAGTGGATGACCTAAGGTTTATCAATCCGTGGGAGTGGTAGGATGAAGATGGTCTCTCTCAAACAACCCTGCAACCAAATAATAAAAAGTCTCTTGTGTCCCCAACACACCAAATACAATGGGAAGTCGTATAGGTGCACTAGTTCGGCAAAGAGATGGTGATAGAAGTATGATACGGATAGTAGATATTGAGTTTTGCAATAGTAACAATAAAAATAGCAAGGTAGCAAGTAACAAAAGTGAGCACAAACGGTATTGCCATGCTTAAAAATGAGGTCTAGGGTCCGTACTTTCGATAGTGCAATCTCTCAACAATGCTAATATAGTTTGATCACATAACCATCCCTCAAGGGTCGATGAAGAATAACTCCAAAGTTCCTATCTAGCTAAGAACATTAGAAGGTATTGTTTGTTGCTATTCTTTTCGATCGATCTATCCAAGAGTTCGTACTAAAATAACACAAGGTATTCTTTCCGTTCGATCTATTAAGAGTTCGTACGAAAATAACACAAGTTATTCTTTCCGACCGATCTATCAAGAGTTCGTACTAGAATAATCACCAGAACACATTCATATTCATAATACTCAATCCAACACAAAGAACTTCAAAGAGTTCCCCAAGATTTCTAGCGGAGAAACAAAGACAAAAATGTGAATCAATACATATGCATAGATTAGCCAATGTTACCATGGGAATCTGCAAGTTGAGTGCCACAACACATATCAAGTGAATCAATATGATACCCCATTCTCACCAAGAGTATTCAATTGCAAGACATATATCAAGTGTTCTCAAATCCATAAAAGTATTCAAGCCAAAGAAATCTCAAAGGGAAAACTCAATTCATCACAAGAAGAGAGGGGAAAACACCATATGATCCAACTATATTAACAATGTCTGCGATACATCAATATTGTGCATCTCAAGAACACGAGAGAGAGAGAGAGAGAGATTAAACACATAGCTACTGGTACAAACCCTCAGCCCGGAGGGTGGACTACTCCCTCCTCACCATGGTGGCCAACGGGATGATGAAGATGGACACCGGTGATGATTTCCCCCTCTGGCGGAGTGCCGAAAGGGCTCTAGATTGGATCTCGTGGACTACAAAGCCTTGTGGCGGTGGAACTTCTGATCTAGGTCTCCCCCGAGGGTTTTTGGAATATTTGGGAATTTATAGGGTAAAGAGGGGGTGCGGGAGGCCACCGAGGTGGGCACAACCCACCTAGGCGCTAGGGGGGCCTCGCACGCCCTGTTGGGTTGTGCCCCCCTCAGGGCACCCCCGGGTGCAACTTTGGCCCAACCTGGGTGTTCTGGCCCATAAAAAATCTCCAAAAAGTTTCGCGGTGTTTGGACTCCGTTTGATATTGATTTCCTGCGATGTAAAAAACAAGCAAAAACATCAACTGGCACAGGGCACTGGGTCAATTGGTTAACCCAAAAAAATGATATAAAGTTGCTATAAAATGATTGTAAAACATCCAAGAATGATAATAAACAGCATGAATACTTCATAAATTACAGATACGTCGGAGACGTATCAACATCCCCAAGCTTAATTCCTACTCGCCCTCGAGTAGGCAAATGATAAAAGAAATAATTTATGAAGTGTGAATGCTAGCAAAGTGCAAAAGTTTGATCAATGAAAATTTCAATCACTTTTCCTAGCATCATAACAGGAATTCTTTCCTATAAAACTTCTCATGTTAAAGTAGCAACCAATTCACATGTTAAGGTTCAAACAATGAATTCTCTTAAAACTCAACAACCTATGTTCTCAGTCAACAAGCAATTTTAATTCAACTTATTCAACAGATTTTAAGTAAGAGCTCCACATACTCAACCATCATATAGTCTTCTATGATTGCTAACACTCATCACATACACGTGAGCAAAATGTTTCAATCGGACACATAGAAAGATAGGGGATTGTAATTTCGCCTCCCAACGTATTCAACTTTGGGTGATGTCAACAATAATAACTCATGCTACCCATATTCAGCTGGACATATGTGCCTAGATCTTTCCTCACCACATGATGCTTGCCAAAGGAGAAAAATAAAAAGGAATAGAGAGAAAAACTTTGAATCTTTGCATAAAAGTAAATACTAAAAAGTAAAAGATAGGCCCTTCGCAGAGGGAAGAAGAGGTTGCCATGCGCTTATTTTTGCATGCTCAATCCGTTAGTGCAAAAGAATGTCACGTTATATTGCCCCTGATGATAGCAACCTTTATTATGCAGTCTATCGCTTTTATTCTTTGCCATCACAAGTTCGTACAACGCTTAATTTTCTCTTACACTAAATGATCTAACACTTTTAGAAGCAATTTTTATTGCCTTTTTGCACCGATGACAACTTACTTGAAGGGTCTTTCTCAATCCTTAGGTAGTTATGGTGGACTCTTGAAGATAAGATTTGGGTTTAAGGGTTTTTGGATGCACAAGTACTATCTCTACTTGGTGCAGAATTTTTGGCTAGCAAAGATAGGGGGCAATCACCACATGTTGAAGTATCTATGACAATATAACTTATATGCGAATATGAACAAACATAAACCATTACATTATCTTCCTTGTCCAACGTCAACAATTTTGGCATATAATATTTTTGTGGGGGCTCACAATCACAAAAGATTTCCAGGATAGTGTATTTGCATGTGAAAGTTCTCTTCCTTATACTAATTATTCAAGAATTGCTTGTATGACCAATATTTTGATTGTCAAGCCTCAAAAGATTTCACTTTCTAAACCCAATGTGAAGCTACCACTAGGCATGATATGATTTCAACTTCATGACATTCAATCTATTCAAGATTTTACTCATAGGATATAAGTGAAGCACAAGAGTAAATGACAAGCTACTCCAAAAAGGTATAAATAAAGATCATGAGCATAATATTTCTTTCTCTAAAAATAATTTAAGTGAAGCAAGAGATAATTTCTTTAAATATACTAAAGCAAACCATGCTCAAAAAGATATAAGTGAAGCACTAGAGCAACGGTGCCAGAAAAGAGCTTCGTTGACGGGATGTGAATGCCGCTTACTTAGCCTCCCTAGAAACTATTTGGGGGCTCTATTTTATTTAAAAACTTTTGGATTAAAGTATTTTATTAAAACAACAAGACAATAAAACAAAATGGCATTTCAATAATAGCACATCTCATGTGAAGAAGCAAAAACTTAGGATCAGCTGATAGTAACCGATAATTGTTGATAAAGAAAGGTGGGATGCCTATTAGGGCATCCCCAAGCTTAGATGCTTGACACTTCTTGAAATATTATCTTGGGGTGCCTTGGGCATCCACATGCTTGAGCTTTTGTTTCTCCTTAATTCTTCGCATATCACGGTTTTCCTAAATATCAAAAGCTTCATCCATAGAAAACTCAACAAGAACTCGTGAGATAAGTTAGTATAAACCAATGCAAAAACCTTACCATTCTCTACTGTAGCAAATCACTAAAATTATTATTCAACATTCAATATTAAATGCATCTACATATTTAATACTCATATCCTCAAATAGAATCATTAAACAAGCCAGCATATGCAAACAATGCAAACATAGCAGCAATCTGCCAAAACAGTACAGTCTGTAAAGAATGCAAGAGTATCCATACTTCCCTAACTCAATTTTTTAAAAAAAATTAAAATGCTGTAGGAAATTTATTATAGCTTACCATGCAAAAAAATTCAACCCTTTATCACATTCTAAATTTTCTCGGGAAATTTTGCAAAGGCGACAAACTTTCTGTTTTCAAACAGCAACATATAGACTTGCAAAATAAGCATGGTAAAGGCTATCCTTGTCACTTTTATTGAAATAAAAGATTCAAGACATTATTCTAAATACCAGCAAGCAAATCCTAACAAAATAAAATGATGCACTAATCAAAACTCATATCATCTAACGAATAAAAATATAGCTTAAAGTGAGGTTACCGATAGTGTTGGAGACGAAAGAGGGGATGCCTTTCGGGGAATCCCCAAGCTTAGTTTCTTGGGTATTCCTTGAATATTTAATTAGAGTTCCTTGGGCATCTCCAAGCTTAGGGTCTTGCCGCTCCTTATTTTCCACATATCGACATCTCACCCAAAACTTGAAAACTTCAATCAAACAAAACTTCGTGACATGGGTTAGTATGATAAAACAAATCATTCACTTTGGGTACTATCAAAGAAAAGATTCATAATTGTTTCCACACAATTCCTACTGTAGCATATCATTTCTACAATTTATATTGATCAATATAAGCCATAGAAACTATAAAACAAGCAAACTATGCATTGAAAACAGAATGTGTCAAAAACAGAACAGTATGTAATGATCTGAACATTCACCATACTTCAGCAACTCTTTTTAAAAAAAAATTAGGACCACGTGAACAATTTGTGTATTAATCTTCTTCAAAAAGAATCAACTCAAAAGCACTCTTCTATAAAAAAAAAGTAGAATTTTTTCGTGAGCGCAAAAGTTTCTGTTTTTCAGCAAGATCAAATCTACTATGACCCAACATGGTCCTAAGGCTTTTCTTGGCACTTTATTGAAACAAAAGCTGTACAACATAATTACTACAGTAGCATAATCATGTGAACACACAAAAACAATAGGTATAAGTGTTGGGTCGTCTCCCAACAAGCGCTTTTCTTTATTGCCTTTTAGCTAGGCATGATGAGTTCAATGATGCTCACATAAAAGATATGAATTGAAACATGCAAGAGAGCATCATGAATCACATGGAAAGCACATTTAAGTCTAACCCTCTTCCTATGCATAGGGATTTTGTGAGCAAACAACTTTTGGGAGCAATAATCAACTAGCATAGGAAGGCAAAACAAGAAAAACTTCAAGACTTTCAACACATAGAGAGGAAACTTGATATTATTGCAATACTACAACCATATGTTCCTCTCTCATAGTAATTTTCAGTAGCATCATGAATGAATTCCACAATATAGCCATCACATAAATCATCTTTTCATGATGCAAAAGCATAGAAATTTTGCTACTCTCCACATAAGAAAATTTATTCTCATGAATAGTGGTGGGAGCCAACTCGACAAAATAACTATCATGAGATTGAAAATTAAAATCATGATGACAAGTTTCATGGTTATCATCATTATCTATAACATATATGTCATCACCATAATCATCATAGATAGCAACTTTATTGTCATAGTCAATTGAAACATCCTCCAAAGTAGTGGATTCATCACTAAATAAAGTCATGACCTCTACAAATCCACTTTCATCAACATAATCATCATAAATAGGAGGCATGCAATCATCATAATAAATTTTCTCATCAAAACTTGGGGGACTAAAAATATCATATTCATCAAATATAGCATCCCCAAGTTTATGGCTTTGCATATCATTAGCATCATGGATATTTAAAGAATTCATACTAACAACATTGCAATCATGCTCATCATTCAAATATTTTGTGCTAAACATTTTATTGACTTCTTCTTATAACAATTGAGCACAATTTTCCGATCCATCATTTTCAAGAAAGATATTATAAAGATGATCAATAATATGATGCAACCTCAATTCCATTTTTAAGTTTTCTTTTACAAAACCAAACTAGTGATAAAACAAGAAACTAAAAGATTCGATTGCAAGATCTAAAGATATACCTTCAAGCACTCACCTCCTCGGCAACGGCGCCAGAAAAGAGCTTGATGTCTACTACACAACTTGTTCTTGTAGACTCATGTTGGGCCTCCAAGCACGGAGTTTTGTAGGACAGTAGCAAATTTCCCTCAAGTGGATGACCTAAGGTTTATCAATCCGTGGGAGGTGTAGGAAGAAGATGGTCTCTCTCAAACAACCCTGCAACCAAATAATAAAAAGTTTCTTGTGTCCCCAACACACCAAATATAATGGGAAATTGTATAGGTGCACTAGTTCGGCGAAGAGATGGTGATACAAGTGTAATATGGATAGTAGATATTGATTTTTATAATAGTAACAATAAAAAACAACAAGGTAGCAAGTAACAAAAGTGAGCACAAACGGTATTGCAATGCTTGAAAATGAGGCCTAGGGTCCATACTTTCGCTAGTGCAATCTCTCAACAATGCTAATATAATTGGATCACATAACCATCCCTCAACGTGCGATGAAGAATCACTCCAAAGTTCCTATCTAGCGAAGAACATAATAAGGAATTGTTTATTGCTATTCTTTCTGATCGATCTACCCAAGAGTTCATACTAAAATAACACAAGGTATTCTTTGCGTTCGATCTATCAAGAATTTGTACTAAAATAACACAATTTATTCTTTCCGATCGATCTATCAAGAGATCGTACTAGAATAATCACCAAAACAAATTCATATTCATAATACTCAATCCAACACAAAGAACTTCAAAGAGTTCCCCAAGATTTCTAGCGGAGAAACAAAGACAAAAATGTGAATCAATACATATGCATAGATTAGCCAATGTTACCATGGGAATCTGCAAGTTGAGTGCCACAACACATATCAAGTGAATCAATATGATACCCCATTCTCACCACGAGTATTCAATTGCAAGATATATATCAAGTGTTCTCAAATCCATAAAAGTATTCAATCCAAAGAAATCACAAAGGGAAAACTCAATTCATCATAACAAGAGAGGGGAAAACACCATATGATCCAACTATATTAACAAAGCCCGCGATACATCAAGATTGTGCATCTCAACAACATGAGAGAGAGAGAGATTAAACACATAGCTAGTGGTACAAACCCTCAGCCCCGAGGGTGGACTACTCCCTCCTCACCATGGTGGCCGTCGGGATGATGAATATGGCCACCGATGATGATTTCCCCCTCCGGCGGAGTGCCGGAAAGGGCTTTAGATTGGATCTCGTGGACTACAGAGCCTTGCGGCGGCGGAACTTCGGATCTAGGTCTCCCCCGAGGGTTTTCAAAATATTTGGGAATTTATAGGGTAAAGAGGGGGTGCGTGTTGGAAATATGCCCGAGAGGTAATAATAAAATGGTTATTATCATATTTCCTTGTTCATGATAATCGTTTATTATCAATGCTACAATTTTATTGATTGGAAACTCAAATGCATGTGTGGATACATAGACAAACAACATGTCCCTAGTGAGCCTCTACTGGACTAGCTCGTTGATCAAAGATGGCCATGGTTTCCAGGTCATAGACATGAGTTGTCATTTGATAACGGGATCACATCATTAGGAGAATGTTGTGATGGACAAGACCCAAATGGTGAATGTAGCATATGATCGTGTCATTTTCTTGCTATTTTTTCTACGTGTCAAGTATATGTTCATATGACCATGAGATCATGCAACTCACTAACACATGAGAGGTACCTTGTGTGTAACAAACGTCACAACGTAACTGGGTGACTATAAAGGTGCTCTACAGGTATCTCCGAAGGTATCTATTGAGTTGGCATGGATCAAGACTGGGATTTGTCACTCTGTATGACGGAGAGGTATCTCTGGGCCCTCTCGGTAATACAACATCACAAGAAGTTTGCAAGCAATGTGGCTAAGGAGTTAGTTGTGGGATCTTTTATTATGGAACGAGTAAAGAGACTTGCCAATAACGAGATTGAACTAGGTATGGAGATTCCGACGATCGAATCTCGGGCAAGTAACATACCGATAGACAAAGGGAACTACATACTGGATTGTTTGAATCCTTGACATCATGGTTCATCCGATGAGATCATTTTGGAACATTTGGGAACCAATATGGGTATCCAGATTCCACTATTGGTTGTTGGCTGGAGAGGTGTCTCGGTCATGTCTGCATGGTTCCCGAACCCGTAGGGTCTACACACTTAAGGTTCATGTGATGCTAGATTGTAATAGGAATTGTATGTGGTTAACCAAAAGTTGTTCGGAGTCCTTGATGTCACGAGGGGTTCCGGAATGGTCCGGAGGTAAAGAGTTATATATGGGAAGTCCTGTTTTGGTCGTCGGAAATGTTTCGCGTATTATCGGTATTGTACCGGGAGTGCAGAAAGGGGTCCGGGTGTCCACTGGGGGGTCCACCTGCCCCGGGGGCCACATGGGTTGTACGGGTGTGCGCCTTGGCCTATATGGGCCAAGGGCACCAGCCCCAAGAGGCCCATGCTCCAATAGGGGAGGAGGAGGAGGAAGAGTCCTAAAAGGGGAAGGCACCCCCTAGGTGCCTTGGGGAGGGAGGACTCCTCCCTGGCCGCACCCCTCCTTGGAAGAGGGGCTAAGGCTGCGCCCCTAGCCCTCCCCCTTTCCTCCTATATATAGTGGGGGAGAGGGGGTCCTATACACACCAATTCCCTAGCCCCTTGTGCAGCCCTCTCTCCCTCCTTCACCTCCTCCTCCTCCGGAGTGCTTGGCAAAGCCCTGCCAGAGAACCACAAGCTCCACCGCCACACCGTTGTGCTACCGGAGTTCTCCCTCAACTTCTCCTTCCCCCTTGCTAGATCAATGTAATGCCCAGGATGGGACTATACCTCCTACGTGTCGAGGCACGACTTAAAGGTATAAGCCCATCCTAGAATGATCTCAAGTTTGGTATCTTTGCACGACTCATGTAAAAGAGGGATTAAATTGCAAAAGAAGATAGTTGGCTTACACTCGCCACTTCACACAATACATTACATAAGCAAAACATCATTCAAAACATCACAACCCGACTACGGGCGAAGATCCCAAAAGATACCAAAACAACATAAAGCCACAGGTCAGGATCGAATCCTAGTAGAAGAACCACTACTGATCGTCGAAACGTAACAAGCATACGGCCAAACTCTTCATTGAGCTCCCAGTGAAGAACTGATCCATCTCCTGCATCAAACTCGGCTGAACCTGCATCTGGTGTGGTGAAGTAACTGTGAGCCACAGAGGACTCAGCAATCCCGTTCCCGGGTAACACGACTATTTAAGCCTTGGGTGAGGACAAGGCTGAAGAAAGAACAAGAGGTGAAGGAACAACAAGAGTCTGCAGCAGCAACTAGCACTAACTTACGTAAACGAGAGCGAGAAGAGAAGGTGCCTCGGTCGAGAGATGATCACGAAGTGATCCTAACAAAGCACGCCAAACATAACCCCACCGTGTTCAACTCCCGAATCCCTATTCGGAAATTGACAGTCACGGTACACACGCTAGTAGTGTATTGGAACATTGTGTCAAGTTATCTACAACCGGATATTAACAAGCTCTCATCTGCCACATAACCGCGGGCACAGCTTTCGAAAGTTCATAACCCTGCAGGGGTGTTCCAACTTGGCCCATGACAAGCCCATGATCCGCGGAGTCGCAACTCCAAGGTGGGAAGACCCGAGTATTCTCGGAATCCCGTGCTCAAGATACTCCGAACTAAGGTAAGGCTAATCCAGCAAATCCTCCCGGCGTGTCGACACCCTGATAGTAGCCGCGCGTATCTAAGTCTCAGGACACGACCGGATGAGTCATCCTACAGGTTTTTACCAAACCTCAAGTTTCCTTGAGGTGGCCCCGCAGTCTGCTCGTTTCGGACCAACACTCGTGTGGAGCACTGGCCCGGGGTTGTTGAATTAAAATAAAAGGGATAGCTAGTCCCTATGAAAGTTTTATTAGTTATTAGGCGAATAGTACCAATGTTGGGACTTGCTGGAAAAGACTTAGCACTTAGCAGTTTATCAAGGGGGTCCCATACACCCCAACCGTGTTAGGAACGCATAATCAAGGAACATAACACCGGCTTATACGGTTCCTAACGGCATGAGTGGAATGAATCACCAAGCAAAAGGCTTAGCCTTCCACCCTTGCCAATATATAGATGATTTCATTTAAGCATTTATATAGTGTGATATAACCCAACAATACTTCAACATGAAGCAAGCATCTTCAATCTTCACCTGCAACTAGCAATGCTATAAGAGGGGCTGAGCGAAGCGTACTTAGCCATTCAACGGTTTGCATAGGTAGGGTGGTTAGACAGGTTCATGGTTACAATAGGAGGCTGACAGGAAAACATGGGCATCGAGGCAATATACTAAAGAGCGATACTCTAGCAATAGGCAAAGATAGTAATGGTATCCGGGTTCGTTCATCTTGCCTGGGATTCCGCAAGGAAGAAGAACGGATCCACGAAGTAGACGGAGCAACACAGTCGAGCAAATCCTCACAACTCTGGAACGAAACCGAAGCTATCAAGAGAAGCAAACCGGAAAGAAGCAAACAACACGGTAAACACACAAGCATAAACATGGCATACGATGCACAAACAAGTATGATGCATGTCCGGTTTAAATATGCATGGCATGGCAAAGTGCACAAACAAAACTACAAGTTAAGTGGAGCTCAATATGCAATGAGTTGCATATTGACGAAACACCACATTTTAATAATTTAGTTGACTCTCGTTATTTACAAGACAAGATTAAATGTTGTTAACATGGCAAGAGGTGAAGCATAAAAAAAACTACACTATCTAGACATTTTAAATGGGGCCGGAAATAACAACAACATATCCGGAAAATCCCCATGAGCATGTTTAGCAATTATTAAAGCAACAACAATTCACACATTTTATTGTTGTTAACATGATGCGGATGACATGATCAAGTTTATGCAATTTAGTTAAACATTAACATGAAGAGATAAGAAGCATTTTGTCACCGTGGTGGAAGGAAAGGGTGCCACAGCAACGATCCGAAAATGATGCCACGGCAACATATCGGTTCCGGTAACTCGTTGAGAGTCCGGTGCAAAAGGAAAGATGGCGTGAGCGAGTCAAACGAGATGAAAGGTGGGGTGATCCCGCTACCGGGTTCCCACGGGTCGGCGACGAGGCAACCGAGGAACATGACAAGGACGAAACGGGCACGAAGCACAAGTGGAGCACAACTCATACAACACAACATTCATCCATGGGTCATCCACGGGGTCGTCTCGTTATACCTTTGAAGCGTGCATTTCGGGGCGGTTCGAGACGTAGAGGAAGAAGGCGTTCACGTTCGGAGAGGAAGTAGCCGTTTCGTCGGCGGTAGTGGAAGTAGTTGTTCACGGGTTCTTCGATGGTCGACGGTAGTCGTTCGGGCGTGGAGTTCGTAGATGTACTAGCGGTCTCGGCGACGGTAGTCGTTCACGGAGCTCGTAGCCGTAGAGGTACACGGGGCGACGGTAGACGTTCGGGCAACGGTAGACGTTCGGGCGACGGTAGACGTTCGGGCGATGGTAGTTGTACACGGATCCAAAAGTAGATATACTTGCTGTTACATGGGTGCTTGAGATAACAAAATCAGTAACAAAACAAACAAAACAAAGGGCAAAAGCTGCGGGCGACGACGATCTGGAAAAAGGACGGGGCCTTGCTAGAGGAGGCCGGCTGCCGGCGCTGGACAGCGCGCTCCTGGCCGGACCTTGCTGGAGGCCAGAGGAGAGGGGGCGCGGGCGCGCGAGCTGGAGGATGGAGCAAGGGACGGGGCTCCTGGCCGTCCCGCGGAAGCAGCGGCTCGGCAGGGAACGGAGGGAGGCCGACGGGGCGACCCAGCGGAGGTGGCTGCAGCCTGGTCGAGGAGATGGAGGAAGCTCGGGGCGCTCTGGCCGGTGAGGCCCAGGCAGCTGGGGACTTGGCGAGGCGGGCAGCAGCTCCTGGCCGGCGGGGCCAAAGGCGAGGCGCACGGCGCGTGGCCTGGCTGGCCTCGGGAGCTTGAGCGGGGCGGGCAGCCTCGCTGGCTTCGGCCTAGGGGCGATCGGGGCAAGGAGGTCCTCGAGGAGGAGGCGGAGGCAGAGGCCTGGGGAGATCGAAGGAGGATGCGAGGGGGAAGAGACGAGCGAGGGGTCGAGAGGATGGGGTTCGGGCGAGCGGGTCGAGGAGCTGGCGGCGGAGGGAGTTAGCGAGGGGATGCGGTCGGGGCTCGGTGTAGGCTGCGGGCTAGGGTTAGCGGGGTCGAGTGGGCCAGGAGATGGGCCTGAGCCGGTTGGCTGATGGGCCAGGAGGAGAGAAGGGCGGCTGGGAGGTGGCTGGTGGGGGGAGAAGGCCTGGAGGGATGAGCCGCCTAGGGAGGCCTGGGCCGCGGCTCGAATGCTGAAGGCCTGGTGGCTGTGCCTCTGCTCTTTTAAACTGCTGCTGTTTTTTTTAAATAAAAGAGAAAGGCAAAAGGAAAGGATAGAGGTGGAATATGGGCAAGCGGCTATTTTTCTCGGGCATCATAAAAAGAGCACGGTCCGAGAAAAATATAAAAGGCATGATCGAAAAATAATTCAAACATATTTGAATTTAATTCAAATGGGTTTGAACTAAGACTTGATTATTGAAGTGTCCAAAAATGTTCAAATTTTTGGAGGAACCTCGAAACAACGGAAAGGAATTATTGGCAAGGTTTTTGAAGGAGAAACTCGAAGTGAAAAAAACATGGGGAAATAATATGCAAGTGTGTTGGGTTAATTCCAACGAATGGAATATTTATTATAGCTCCCTAAATATTGGGAGGATAGGTTATAAAGAGAAGACAACCTTCCCTCGATTTAAATGGACCGAAGGTCCACACAATTTATTTAATTTAAGATGCAAAGAAAATATGACATGATGGCATGATGACATGATGCAATGCAAAATAAATAACACAAGCACAATGAAACACACGGGAGGAACCCGGAACATCTGGAATCTTCTGGAATCTTCTGGAATCTTCTGGGACGTCGGTCTTCGGGCGTCACAATTCTCCCACACTATCAGAGGATCTCGACCCGAGATCCTAGAGATAGCACCGGGTAAAAACGGAAGAGGAAGAGGTAAAACAAAGTTGCTTCTTCGACAAACGAGTGAAACCAAGGAACCTTGAGAGGTTGAACAATCGTGAAAGAAAGAAAGCAACGGAGATGAACGAATATGAAACTCCGTTAGAAAAGAGGAACAAGGAACATTACGAGAACCTTGAAGGTTGAAAGACATTAAGACGAGAGCTTACGAATGACGCAAGAATTCAAAAAAAACCACTCCGGTTAACCAAGATTGAGGAGGAATAAGAACGAAATAATTTGGACAGCACTCCGTCTGAAAATGGAAGGAATTAACAAGAACTTGAGGAGATGGATGATAGTTGATGAAATCAACAACACATTGCCTCCGAAACAATTAAAAGAATTGCACAAGGGGGTAAGAACGATTCAGACAGCACTCCGGTTGAAAGAGTTAAAACTTGATAAGATGAGGGAACTAGAATGAAGAATACAACACTCCGGTTAAATGATAAGCAAGGGAAAGAACATGATCTCGATAAAACGAGATGATGGTCAAAGACAGCAATATCACAAAGCCTCCGGAATGAAAGAATAGAATATAGTTCAACGAAAGAAATGAATGGAGAAGAAAATGACAACTTCTCCAACCAATGAATTGAAAGAGCATCATAACCAAGATGGGTTGAACAGAGTTGTTGTTTTTCAACAACGAAAAGAATAAGCTCGAAGTGGTCTTATGGAATTCATCTCAAAATTATGAAGTGACAACCAGCCACTAACGGAAACATTTAATTGGATTGAGATCAATCAAGGAGACGATAAACTTATTTCACCAGAAGGATAAATGACGAACTTGGGTCATTCTTAAGCACCACAATAGCAAAATCCTTAGGGAAAGCTTTAGGTGAAATACAACCCAAGATTACTCCAACGAATAAATTGAAGGGTTGGAAAGATCTCCTGAACAAAGAAAATGATGGGTTTAAATATCTCATTCTTGATAACTTGTGAATCATGAAACATGGGGGAAAATTATCAAGAATGACATAACACCATCTCAACCAATAAGGTAGAAAGAATTGCACTTGGAAAGCACGATGAAGAATGCTTGAGCTCCAACAAGAATCTTGATGAAGACTTCAAGGATGAATTAAAACATGATGAACCACCATGAGAACTCCGGTAATGAAGCATGGGAAGTGAAAGATGAAAAGAATAAGATTCAAGGCCTGCGATGAATTAGATTGAGCTTTGAAATGATAATTGAAATAACTTGGAGCTCCGGAAAACAAGATGAACAACTTAGAACCGAGAATTTATTCCTCATGAATAAACTCTAACAAAGGGATTAATCCACATGGATGAAATAAGAATAAGAATTATGTCATGCATCTCCTTCACCAATTTAAATTGATGACAACCAAAGGATTTGGCATCCTACTTATTCTCGTTGCAAAGAATTAAAGAGAGATCTAGCACAACCTTGGATAAGTCTTCAACAAGCACCGATAGGATTATGAAAATAACAAATGAATTGATATGATAACAAGGAAGAGTAAACTTGAATGAGCCACCGTAAAATATGGAGACGAACGAAGAGACATCAATGAAGAATATTTGGAGGACGAAGTTGCAAACAGAGAACTAAGAAATATTCTGAAATGATGGCCTTCGGAGGATCACAAAGAAAGAATTCATGAAATGCTTCGGATGGATATGAAAAGAATTCCTCACAATCGGAACAATAATGAGGATGGCATGAATCTAGAACCACGAATCATGAGAGAACGGGCCAAGATTTAAGAGAAACACTTCTCCGGTCTTCAAATGTTGATAGTGAAGACGAGAAATGCCATGAAGAATTGTTGAGCACTCCGGAATGAAGAATTAAAAAGGTTGAACCAAAGATGAAGAAGAATTTGAAAGTGGTCCTGGAGAAGGCATGTGACTGATGGAAATCATTCTTATGTCACACTTTTAAAGGAATTTAAGTATAACTCCAGAAAAATTAGAAGAGTCAGGTAAGATCCTGGGAAAAGACCTGTGGGTTAGGGCCCACTCAAAGAAATCACCGTGGAAAAGATTGCTTAATAGATATTGCACCGGTTGAATTAAATGGCTTGAATAAGGAGACAAAGCTCAAAATAATTTGAACGGAATAAGAATTGAAACATGAATCTTCTAAGATATCATCAGCACTCCGGATATGAATAGCAAGAGGAGAATGATTAATTGGTGCACCGGAATAAGAAAGCATTGTGAAATGAGGAAAAGGATAAGATCAACACCGAAATCTTGAATTACATCCACCGGCAGAATTGAGAACAAAAGAATGATGGGCTAGAAGCTCTTGAGCATCTTCACGATAAATCACCGGATAAGAACATTGATGGAAAAGAATGAAGAAACATCACATGAATAAAATGGATATTTCATTTGAAAATTTCTTGCTCCAAGAAGAAGAAGGGGGGAGGGTGGGGAAAAACAAAGACAACTTGAGATGATTGAAACAGACAATCGTCAGATTTCTCAATGGTGTCCGTAAGGAATAACTTGAAGAGAAGGCACACCGGTTGGAAAGGATTTAACATGAAAATCTCGATGGTCAAGAAGAATTAGCACTCCCATAGAAATATGAGAACACCGATTAGGAAAGGTATGGAATCAACATTTGACATCGAAGCAACTCGAATACCAGAATCAAAACAAAACAAAGGATAGATATGCAACATGATCTTCACAATCTCATCCGAACAGAGAATTGAACGAGTGAATTCCGCAGGTACATCAACTAGACGAGAAGCCACTTGGGAGAAGAAAAGGTAAATAAAAGGAACAAGGAACAGATAGAACAAATACAGGATAGAAGCTTCGTTCGACATCTTCGTGCTGAAAGCTCATGGAACGTGTTACAAAAGGGTTTTGCAATCCCCGGATCAGCATAGCCAAGGACCCTTTAAGATGCAACTCCCGATCAGAACAAGTCCATAAAACCACTTCACTCAATGTAGAACCCCGAACTTCATATCGAGCATCCGTTGGAAGAATGCCTAGAACTACTGGATGAACCCACCTATTAATTTCCGAAAGTTTCCAGTTATGCAATCAGGTGTTGGGGATACAGGGGAAGCACCGCGCACTCAACTCTAAACCTACATCCAGCTATATCCATCCTTCAACACATAACCAGTTGTTCTCGGAAACCGTTTACCTCGGACCTTCGAAACGCATCCACTATACAAGCTATGGCAATACTCCCGAACTACCTCCCCAGTACTGGGTGATGTCGGGGTTATCTTGCCACCAACCGCATAGGAGAGTTTTCGATGTCGGCCGTCTTAAGTATTCTAGTACTGCTGCGATGGATTTGTGATGACAACACCTTGGAGCTCAACTCCCCGGGACACTGCCACAACCCCTAATGACAGGAGGCATCGAGAACAATGTTCTCGTCACAAAGACATCGGAACAATCCAAACAATACTCGCGTGATCCTAAAAAAAATTGTGCAATTTTTGAAAGTAGAAGAGGCAAGAGTAGACGTCAGGAGTCCTCACCAGAGTGAAAAGAGATGAGGAGCAAAGAAATCCTACTCTCCGATATATATATAGGACTCAAAACATTTTTCAGTGTGTGCCTAGACTCAACCGTCAACGATTCGATCAATCAGTGGGGGCTTCTAGGTCGGAGAAGGCTCTGAATACCAACTTGTAATGCCCAGGATGGGACTATACCTCCTACGTGTCGAGGCACGACTTAAAGGTATAAGCCCATCCTAGAATGATCTCAAGTTTGGTATCTTTGCACGACTCATGTAAAAGAGGGATTAAATCGCAAAAGAAGATAGTTGGCTTACACTCGCCACTTCACACAATACATTACATAAGCAAAACATCATTCAAAACATCACAACCCGACTACGGGCGAAGATCCCCAAAGATACCAAAACAACATAAAGCCACAGGTCAGGATCGAATCCTAGTAGAATAACCACTACTGATCGTCGAAACGTAACAAGCATACGGCCAAACTCTTCATCGAGCTCCCAGTGAAGAACTGATCCATCTCCTGCATCAAACTCGGTTAACCTGCATCTGGTGTGGTGAAGTAACTGTGAGCCACAGAGGACTCAGCAATCCCGTTCCCGGGTAACACGACTATTTAAGCCTTGGGTGAGGACAAGGCTGAAGAAAGAACAAGAGGTGAAGGAACAACAAGAGTCTGCAGCAGCAACTAGCACTAACTTACGTAAACGAGAGCGAGAAGAGAAGGTGCCTCGGTCGAGAGATGATCACGAAATGATCCTAACTAAGCACGCCGAACATAACCCCACCGTGTTCAACTCCCGAATCCCTATTCGGAAATTGACAGTCACGGTACACACGCTGGTAGTGTATTGGAACATTGTGTCAAGTTATCTACAACCGGATATTAACAATCTCCCATCTGCCACATAACCGCGGGCACGGTTTTCGAAAGTTCATAACCCTGCAGGGGTGTTCCAACTTGGCCCATGACAAGCCCACGATCCGCGGAGTCGCAACTCCAAGGTGGGAAGACCCGAGTATTCTCGGAATCCCGTGCTCAAGATACTCCGAACTAAGGTAAGGCTAATCCAGCAAATCCTCCCGGCGTGTCGACACCCTGATAGTAGCCGCGCGTATCTAAGTCTCAGGACACGACCGGATGAGTCATCCTACAGGTTTTTACCAAACCTCAAGTTTCCTTGAGGTGGCCCCGCAGTCTGCTCGTTTCGGACCAACACTCATGTGGAGCACTGGCCCGGGGTTGTTGAATTAAAATAAAAGGGATAGCTAGTCCCTATGCAAGTTTTATTAGTTATTAGGCGAATAGTACCAATGTTGGGACTTGCTGGAAAAGACTTAGCACTTAGCGGTTTATCAAGGGGGTCCCATACACCCCAACCGTGTTAGGAACGCATAATCAAGGAACATAACACCGGTTTATACGGTTCCTAACGGCATGAGTGGAACAAATCACCAAGCAAAAGGCTTAGCCTTCCACCCTTGCCAATATATAGATGATTTCATTTAAGCATTTATATAGTGTGATATAACCCAACCAAACTTCAACATGAAGCAAGCATCTTCAATCTTCACCTGCAACTAGCAATGCTATAAGAGGGGCTGAGCGAAGCGTACTTAGCCATTCAACGGTTTGCATAGGTAGGGTGGTTAGACAGGTTCATGGTTACAATAGGAGGCTGACAGGAAAACATGGGCATCGAGGAAATATACTAAAGAGCGATACTCTAGCAATAGGCAAAGATAGTAATGGTATCCGGTTTCGGTCATCTTGCCTGCGATTCCGCAAGGAAGAAGAATGGATCCACGAAGTAGACGGAGCAACACAGTCGAGCGAATCCTCACAACTCCGGAACGAAACCGAAGCTATCAAGAGAAGCAAACCGGAAAGAAGCAAACAACACGGTAAACACACAAGCATAAACATGGCATACGATGCACAAACAAGTATGATGCATGTCCGGTTTAAATATGCATGGCATGGCAAAGTGCACAAACAAAACTACAAGTTAAGTGGAGCTCAATATGCAACGAGTTGCATATTGACGAAACACCACATTTTAATAATTTAGTTGACTCTCATTATTTACAAGACAAGATTAAATGTTGTTAACATGGCAAGAGGTGAAGCATAAAAAAAACTACACTATTTAGACATTTTAAATGGGGCCGGAAATAACAACAACATATCCGGAAAATCCCCATGAGCATGTTTAGCAATTATTAAAGCAACAACAATTCACACATTTTATTGTTGTTAACATGATGCGGATGACATGATCAAGTTTATGCAATTTAGTTAAACATTAACATGAAGAGATAAGAAGCATTTTGTCACCGTGGTGGAAGGAAAGGGTGCCACGGCAACGATCCGAAAATGATGCCACGGCAACATATCGGTTCCGGTAACTCGTTGAGAGTCCGGTGCAAAAGGAAAGATGGCGTGAGCGAGTCAAACGAGATGAAAGGTGGGGTGATCCCGCTACCGGGTTCCCACGGGTTGGCGACGAGGCAACCGAGGAACATGACAAGGACGAAACGGGAATGAAGCACAAGTGGAGCACAACTCATACAACACAACATTCATCCACGGGTCATCCACGGGGTCGTCTCGTTATACCTTTGAAGCGTGCGTTTCGGGGCGGTTCGAGACGTAGAGGAAGAAGGCGTTCACGTTCGGAGAGGAAGTAGCCGTTCCGTCGGCGGTAGTGGAAGTAGTTGTTCACGGGGTCTTCGATGGTCGACGGTAGTCGTTCGGGCGTCGAGTTCATAGATGTACTAGCGGTCTCGGCGACGGTAGTCGTTCACGGAGTTCCTAGCCGTAGAGGTACACGGGGCGACGGTAGATGTTCGGGCGACGGTAGACGTTCGGGCGATGGTAGTTGTACACGGATCCAAAAGTAGATATACTTGCTGTTACATGGGTGCTTGAGATAACAAAATCAGTAACAAAACAAACAAAACAAAGGGCAAAAGCTGCGGGCGACGACGATTTGGAAAAAGGACGGGGCCTTGCTGGAGGAGGCCAGCTGCCGGCGCTGGACAGCGCGCTCCTGGCCGGACCTTGCTGGAGGCCAGAGGAGAGGGGGCGCGGGCGCGTGAGCTGGAGGATGGAGCAAGGGACGGGGCTCCTGGCCGTCCCGCGGAAGCAGCGGCTCGGCAGGGAACGGAGGGAGGCCGACGGGGCAACACAGCGGAGGTGGCTGCAGCCTGGTCGAGGAGATGGAGGAAGCTCGGGGCGCTCTGGCCGGCGAGGCCCAGGCAGCTAGGGACTTGGCGAGGCGGGCAGTAGCTCCTGGCCGGCGGGGCCAGAGGCGAGGCGCAAGGCGCGCGGCCTGGCTGGCTTCGGGAGCTTGAGCGGGGGGGGCAGCCTCGCTGGCTTCAGCCCAGGGGCGATCGGGGCAAGGAGGTCCTCGAGGAGGAGGCGGAGGCAGAGGCCTGGGGAGATCGAAGGAGGATGCGAGGGGGAAGAGACGAGCGAGGGGTCGAGAGGATGGGGTTCGGGCGAGCGGGACGAGGAGCTGGCGGCGGAGGGAGTTAGCGAGGGGATGCGGTCGGGGCTCGGTGTAGGCTGCGGGCTAGGGTTAGCGGGGTCGAGTGGGCCAGGAGATGGGCCTGAGCCGGTTGGCTGATGGGCCAGGAGGAGAGAAGGGCGGCTGGGAGGTGGCTGGTGGGGGGAGAAGGCCTGGAGGGATGGGCCGCCTAGGGAGGCCTGGGCCGCGGCTGGAATGCTGAAGGCCTGGTGGCTGGGCCTCTGCTCTTTTAAACTTCTGCTGTTTTTTTTAAATAAAAGAGAAAGGCAAAAGGAAAGGATAGAGGTGGAATATGGGCAAGCGGCTATTTTTCTCGGGCATCATAAAAAGAGCACGGTCCGAGAAAAATATAAAAGGCATGATCGGAAAATAATTCAAACATATTTGAATTTAATTCAAATGGGTTTGAACTAAGACTTGATTATTGAAGTGTCCAAAAATGTTCAAATTTTTGGAGGAACCTCGAAACAACGGAAAGGAATTATTGGCAAGGTTTTTGAAGGAGAAACTCGAAGTGAAAAAAACATGGGGAAATAATATGCAAGTGTGTTGGGTTAATTCCAATGAATGGAATATTTATTATAGCTCCCTAAATATTGGGAGGATAGGTTATAAAGAGAAGACAACCTTCCCTCGATTTAAATGGACCGAAGGTCCACACAATTTATTTAGGTTAAGATGCAAAGAAAATATGACATGATGGCATGATGACATGATGCAATGCAAAATAAATAACACAAGCACAATGAAACACACGGGAGGAACCCGGAACATCTGGAATCTTCTGGAATCTTCTGGAATCTTCTGGGACGTCGGTCTTCGGGCGTCACAATCAAGGAGGAGACGTCCCCGGGTTGTACGTGTGTTGAACGCGGAGGCGCCGTCCATTCGGCGCTAGATCGGATCTTTCACGATTTGAATCACCGCGAGTACGACTCCATCAACCGCGTTCTAGTAACGCTTCCGCTTTTCGATCTACGAGGGTATGTGGATCCAACTCTCCTCTCGTAGATGTGCATATCCTAGATTGATCTTGGTGAGCGTAGGAATTTTTTTTATTTCCCATGCAACGTTCCCCAATAGTGGCATCATGAGCTAGGTCTATGTGTAGATGACATCACGAGTAGAACACAAAGGAGTTTGTGGGCGTTGATATTCAGATTGCTTCATTCCCAAGTCTTATTTTTCTTTAGTGGTATTGTGGGATGAAGCGGCCCGTACCAACTTTACATGTCCACGTACATGAGACCGGTTCCATCGACAGACATGCAACTTGTTGCATAAAGATGGCTGGCGGGTGTCTGTCTCTCCCACCTTAGTTGAATTGGATTCGACAAAGGCAGTCCTTGTAGAAGGTTGAATAGCAATTTGCATATCACCGTTGTGGCTTTGCGTAGGTAAGAATCGTTCTTGCTAGAGACCCATACCAGCCACGTAAAACTTGCAACAATAATTAGAGGACGTCAAACTTGTTTTTGCAGGGTATGATGTGATGTGATATGGCCAAGGACATGATGAGATATATTTGATGTATGAGATGATCATGCTTTGTATAGATTATCATGACTTGCATGTCGATGAATACGGCAACCAGCAGGAGCCATAGGGTTGTCTTTAATCATTGTATGACATGCGTGTCGATCATTAAATGCTTTGTAATGCTTTACTTTATTGCTAAGCGGTAGCAATAGTAGTAGAAGCATGGTTGGCATGATAGCCTCGATGACAGCACGATGATGGAGATCATGATGATGGAGATCATGGAGTCATGCCGGTGACGATGGAGATCATGCATGTGCTTTGGAGATGGAGATCAAAATCACACGATGATGGCCATATCATGTCACTTATGATTTGCATGTCATGTTAATCCTTTTATGCATATTACTTTGCTTAGTATGACGGTAGCATTATAAGGTGATCCCTCACTAAAATTTCAAGATAAAATTGTGTTCTCCCCAAGTGTGCACCATGCGAAAGTTCGTCGTTTCGAAGCACCACGTGATAATCGGGTGTGATAGACTCTACGTTCACATACAACGGGTGCAAACTAGTTTTGCACACGCAGAACACTTGGGTTAAACTTGACGAGCCTAGCATGTATAGACATGGCCTCGGAACACAGGAGACCGAAAGGTCGAACATGAGTCATATGGTAGATATGATCAACATGGAGATGTTCACCATTGAAAGCACCTCATCTCACGTGATGATCAGACTCGGGTTGGTGAATTTGGATCATGTTACACTTGGACGACTAGAGGGACGTAGGTTTGAGTGGGAGTTCTTAGGTAATATGATCAATTGAACTCTTTATCATGAACAATAGTCTAAAATTACCTTTGGAAATTATGTCGTAGACCAATAGCTCGCACTGTAGCTCCCTGTTTTAATACGTTCCTAGAGAAAGACTAAGTTGAAAGATAATGTGAGCAACTATGCGGACTAGGTCCGTAATCTGAGTATTTTCCTCACTGCTGCACATAACGCTTATGACCTTAATGCACCGCTCGGTGTACCAACCCCTCTAGCATCATTTGTGGATGTTGTGAACATCTGCCAGACATGTTCTGATGACTACTTGATAGTTTAGTGCTCCATGCTTTATGGCTTAGAATCGGGGCTTCAAAAGTGTTTTGAACATCATGGACCATATGAGATGTTCCAGAAGTTGAAGTTTATTTTTGTGAAAAATGCCCGAATCGAGAGGTATGAGACCTCTGACAAGTTCTTTGCCTACAAGATGGAGGAGAATAGCTCAGCCAGTGAGCAAGTGCTCAGAATGTCTGGGTGCTATAATCACTTGAATCAAGTGGGAGTTAATCTTCCAGATAAGATAGTGATTGATAGAGTTCTCCAGTCACTATCACAAAGCTATTAGAACTTCGCGATGAACTATAACATGAAAGGAATGGAGATGATCCCGGAGTTGTTCGCGGTAGGCCGCGAAGGTAGAAATCAAGAAGGAGCATCAAGCGTTGATGGTTAACAAGACCACTGGTTTCAACAAGGGCAAGGGCACGAAGGAAACCTTCATGAATGGCAAGCCGGTTGCCGCTCTAGTGAATAAACCCATGGTTGAACCCAAACCGAGACTGAGTGCTTCTATTGTAAGGGCAACAGTCACTGGTAGCGGAACTACCCCAATTACTCGGTAGATAAGAAGGCCGGCGACTTCAACAAAAGTATATTTGATATTCGTCTTATTGATGTGTACCTTACTAGTAATCCTAGTAGCACCTGGGTATGAGATATCGGTTCAGTTGCTAATATTGGTAACTCAAAACAAAAGCTGGGGAATAAACACAGACTAGCTAAGGGCGAGGTGACGATGTGTGTTGGAAGTGTTTCCAAGGTTGTTGTGATCACCATCGCACGCTCCCTCTACCTTCGCTATTAGTGTTGAACCTAGATAAATGTTATCTAGTGTCTGCGTTGAGGAATGAACATGATTACATTGTGTTTATTGCAATACAATTATTCATTTAAGTCAAAGAATAATGGTTATTCTATTTACATGAATAATACCTTCTATGGTCATGCACCCAATGTGAATGGTTTATTGAATCTCGATCATGGTGATACACATGTTCATAATATTGATGCCAAAAGATGTAGAGTTGATGATGATAGTACCACTTTCTTGTGGCACTGCTGCTTAGGTCATGTTGGTGTAAAGCACATGAAGAAACTCCATGCTGATTGACTTTTGGAGTCACTTGATTTTGTATCACTTGACACATGCGAACCATGCCTCACGTGCAAGATGACTAAAACCCCGTTTTCTAGTACAATGGAACGGGCAAGTGACTTGTTTGAAATCATACATACTGATGTGTGCGGTCCGATGAGTATTGACATGCGCAGTGGATATCGTTATTTCCTCACCGTCATCGATGATTCGAGTAGAAATGGGTATATTTACTTAATGAAGCATAAGTCTGAAATGTTTGAAAAGTTCAAGCAATTTCAGAGTGAAGTTGAGAATCATCGTAACAAAACGATTAAATTCCTACAATCCGATCGAGGTGGAGAATATCTGAGTTATGAGTTTGGCAATAACTTAAGAAAATGTGGAATTGTTTCACAGTTGACACCACCTAGAACACCACAACGTAATGGTGTGTCTGAATGTCGTAATCGTACCTTATTGGATATGGTGTGTTCTATGATGTCTCTTGTCGATCTGCCACTATCATTTAGGGGTTATGCGTTAGATACAGCTGCATTCACTTTAAATAGGGCACTATCTAAGTCCGTAGACATGACACCGTATGAACTATGGTTTGGCAAGAAACCTAAGCAATCGTTTCTTAAAGTTTGGGGTTGCGATGCTTATGTCGAAAGGCTTCAGCCAGAAAAGCTCGAACCCAAAGCGGACAAATGTGTCTTCATATGATACCCAAAGTAGACAGTTGGGTATACCTTCTATCTCAGATCCGAGGGCAAAGTGTTTGTCTCTAAGAACAAGTCCTTTCTCGAGAAAGAGTTTCTCTCAAAAGAATTGAGTGGGAGGAAAATAGAACTTGATGAGGTTGTTGAACCTTTACTTCAACCAGAGAGTAGCACAACACAGAAAGATGCTTCTATGGCACCTACGACAATTGAAGAGGAAGCTGATGATAGTGATCATGAAGTTTCAGATCAAGTTACTATCGAACATCGTAGGTCGACAATGATAAGTACTACTCCTCACTGGTATGGCAACCCTGTCTTCAAGGTCATGTTGTTGGACAATGATGAACCTACAAGCTATGGAGAAGCAATGGTGGGCCCAGATTCCAACAAATGACTAGGAGCCATGAAATCCGAGATAGGATCCATGTATGAGAGCAAAGTATGGACTTTGGTGGACTTGCCCGATGATTGGCAAGCCATTGCGAATAAATGGATCCTTGAGAAGAAGACATACGCTGATGGTAAGGTCACCATTTATGAAGCGCGACTTGTTGCAAAGGCTTTCCGACAAGTTCAAGGAGTTGACTATGATGAGACTTTCTCACTCATAGTGATGCTAAAGTCTGTCAGAATTATGTTAGCAGTTGATGCATTTTTTGATTTCGAAATCTGCCAGATGGATGTCAAAATAGAGTGTCATTAACGGTTTCTGTGAGGAAAGGTTGTATGCGATACAACCAGAAGGTTTTATCGATCCTAAGGATGCTAAAAGTTTGCAAGGTCCAGCGGTCCTTCTATGGACTGGTGCAAGCATCGGAGTTGGAATATACGCTTTGATGAGGTGATCGAAGCTATTGGGTTTATACAAAGTTTGCAAGAAACTTGTATTTACAAGAAAGTGAGTGGGAGCACTACAACATTTCTGATAAGTATATTAAGATGACATATTGTTGATCAGAAATGATGTAGAATTTCTGGAAAGCATAAAGGGTTGTTTGAAAGGAGTTTTTCAAAGGAATACCTAGGTAAAACTGCTTACATATTGGGCATCAAGATCTATAGAAATAGATCGGGACGACGCGCGATAAGACTTTCACAAAGCACACACCTTGACATGATTTTGAAGGAGTTCAAAATGGATCAGTCAGAAGAAGGAGTTCTTGCCTGAGTTGTAAGGTGTTAAGTTGAGTGAGACTCAAAGATCGACCACGACAGAAGAAAGAGAAAGGACGAAGGTCGTCCCCTATGCCATATGCATAGGCTCTATATGGTATGCCATGCTGTGTACCGCACCTGATGTGTGTCTTGCCACGTGTCTGGCGAGGGGTTACAAGAGTGATCCAGGAGTGGATGAGTGGACAGCAGTCAAAAATTATCCTTAGAGGAGTATGGAAATGTTTCTCGGTTATGGAGGTGATAAAGAGTTCAGCGTAAATGGTTGCGTTGATGCAAGCTTTAACACCTATCCAGATGACTCTGAGTAGCAAACCGGATAGGTATAGTGGAGTAACCATTTGGAATAGCTCCAAGTGGAGCGTGGTAGCAGCATCTACAATATGACATAGAGATTTGCGAAGTACAGGACCTGAATGTTGCAGGCCCGTTGACTAAAACCTCTCTCACAAGCATAACATGATCAAACCTAGAACTCATTGAGTGTTAATCACATGATGATGTGAACTAGATTATTGACTCTAGTGAACTCTTTGGGTGTTAGTCACATGGCCATGTGGACTATGAGTGTTAATCACATGGCGATGTGAACTAGATTATTGACTCTAGTGCAAGTGGGAGACTATTTGAAATAAGCCCTAGAGGCAATAATAAAATGGTTATTATCATATTTCCTTGTTCATGATAATCCTTTATTATCCATGATATAATTTTATTGATTGGAAACTCAAATGCATGTGTGGATACATAGACAAACAACATGTCCCTAGTGAGCCTCTACTGGACTAGCTCATTGATCAAAGATGGCCATGGTTTCTAGGTCATAGACATGAGTTGTTATTTGATAACGGGATCACATCATTAGGAGAATGATGTGATGGACAAGACCCAAACTGTGAATGTAGCATATGATCGTGTCAGTTTATTGCTATTGTTTTCCGTGTGTCAAGTATATGTTCCTATGACCATGAGATCATGCAACTCACTGATACCGGAGGAGTACCTTGTGTGTACCAAACGGCGCAATCTAACTAGGTGACTATAAAGGTGCTCTACATGTATCTTCGAAGGTATCTGTTGACTTGGCATGGATCAAGACTGGAATTTGTCACTCCGTATGACGGAGAGGTATCTCTGGGCCCTCTCCGTAATACAACATCACAAGAAGCTTGCAAGAAATGTGGCTAAGGAGTTAGTTGAGGGATCTTGTATTACGCAACGTGTAAAGAGACTTGCCGGTAATGAGATTGAACTAGGTATGGAGATACCGACGACCGAATCTCGTGCAAGTAACATATCGATAGACAAAGGGAACTACATACGGGGTTGTTTGAATCCTTGACATCGTAGTTCATCTGATGAGATCTTCGTGGAACATGTGGGAACCGATATGGGTATCCAGATCCCGCTATTGGTTATTGGCTACAGAGGTGTCTCGGTCATGTCTGCATGGTTCCCGAACCCGTATGGTTTACAAACTTAAGGGTCGGGTGACGCAAGGGTTGTAATGGGAATTTTATGTGGTTAACCGAAAGTTGTACGGAGTCCCGGATGTCACGAGGAGTTTCGGAATGGTCCGGAGGTAAATATTTATATATGAGAAGTCTTGTTTTGGTCACCGAAAAAGTTTCGCGTATTATCGGTATTGTACTGGGAGTGCCGAAAGGGGTCCGAGGGTCCACCGGGGGTCCACGTGCTCCGGTGGCCACATGGGCTGTACGGGTGTGCACCTTGGCCTATATGGGCCAACGACACCAGCCCCAAGAGGCCCATGCGCCAAGAGGGGAGGAGGAGGAAGAGTCATAAAGGGGAAGACACCCCCAAGGTGCCTTGGGGAGGGAGGACTCCTCCCTGGCCGTGCCCCTCCTTGGAGGAGGGGTCAAGGCTATGCCCCTAGCCCTCCCCCTTGCCTCATATATATAGTCGGGGAGAGGGGGGCATGTACACACCAATCCCCTTGGAGAGGTGAACGTAGGAAAAAATTGTTTCCCATGCAACGTTCCCCAACAGTGCAGGAGGCCACCGAGGTGGGCACAACCTGCCTGGGCATGCCAGGGGGCCTGGCGCACCCTGGTAGGTTGTGCCCCCTTAATTATAAAGCTCGGAATCAAGAGACTATACGAGAGCTAGGTTAAAGGTCATACTGAATATGCCGCCCTTTAGCTTCCGGTTCTCCTTCAAGGCATCCGACAGTTGGGCTCGTATGTCCTTCAGCTCTTCGTCTTGCTTGATGTTTGCATCCTGCAGTTTGTTCTTCTCCTTAATGGTCCCTGTTAATACACGTTGACCAGTGGATTCTTGCCCTTCGGCATGTCTTTTGTCCGCCAAAGCAGCCCTTAGCTTCACCTCCAATTGATCTGTCGATCATGTCGCTGTAATTAAAACGATGTGTAGAAATCATTGTTGGCGCAGGATCGTATTTTCCCGGACACTATTGTTCTTACCATCAGATCCCTTCTTGGATTTTATAGAATTTTCCTATTCGGTGGTGACAGCAGGTAGCTTGGTCCAACATTCTTCAAGCTCCTTGGGTAATGCATTATTCTTTTCCTTGAGTACCAGAGGATATAACGATCCTTAAATCAGTGGAGCCAACTGCTTCAAGTCTCGGGGGCCACTGTCATATGATAATTGAATCTACATAAAGTAATTACCCGCATATCCTTTGAAAGCAGGTGAGTGGCTACAGCAAGTCCATCCCGAGCAGCTTTGATATATGCATCCACAGAGTTGAGGGCATTGAACGCCTCCTTAGTAAAAGTTGGGTCGTGCATGGTATCTTTTCGTCGCCGATGATTCATCGCGCTCTCCACTTCGGAATTGGTAACAAATACATTATCTGAATCCTCTTGGAGAGGACAATCTGGCGTTACACTCGTATCGACCCTAGTGCTTTTAGATGGGTCCGGTGCCGGATTGGTTGGAGTGTGGCCAGCAAAATCCCTGGACACAGACCGTCGTATGCTCCTCCTGAAACAATACATAGCGAAAAATATTACAATCCGCCCTTGCCACAGAGTGCATGTTAAAAACCATACCTCTTCGATTAAGGAGGGGGTTCAATGGTGTCCCTAGTTTCCTTTTGTTTCTAAGACTCGCCTTGTGCAGGCGTCGCCTTCCTAGAAGACGCCCTTGATGCGGTACGGCAAGACGAGTGTCGCCCCTTTGGAGCGTGAGATAGTGCGCTGGGTGAGGCGCGAAGGGAAGGCTCTCTTTGACGGGATGTCTCCTGGGTACTTACATGGGAGGAGGGAAGAAGGCCAGGGTAATCGGCTACAATGGCCAATTCTGCGCCATCATGGCTCGCCTGATAGAAAACTCCATCCGTAAGCTCTATAAATATGTGTGGATCTTCTTCAAATCCGGGATCCATGTCTCGAACATGGTCTTCTAGTTGCGGAATGGGGCCATGGACCCCTTCGACCACCTTCCTCCACTCCTATTTAAAATAGCCGGATTTAGTTCGGTTAGGATGTCTCAGAAAAGAAATTGAGCGAGACTAGCGATCAAAGAAAAATTCACCCAGTCAATGGGGTTGTACATGGAGAAACCTTCCCGACATTTCAAGCGAAGAAAGTATTCCTTCTCCCCTTTGTAAAGGTCAGCTAAGATGGCGTCCAAGGCGGCAGGGTTATCCGGGCCTTTGCGTAGACAGCGCAAGGCAACGTCCTGCCCATTGTAGTGCCACATAGGAAACCCTCTGGATTGAATTGGCTGAACGGATCGCGTTATTGAAATCGCCATTAATTTGATTATTGTCAGCTCGGAGTGGGCAAGTACTCTGATCTTGCTTACTAGCTTTTTAACCTCCATGTTTTCTTCTTCCTTGAGTCTTTGGGGATGCCAGTTGAAGCATTTCTTCAAAGGAGCGCTGGAGAATTCGGGAAGGCCGCGCCGGATTGGGTCCAGAAGAACACCATCTTCAATATAAAACCATTCCGAGGGCCACTCTTCGGATGCCTTCTTCGGAGTGCCGGACATGTAACTTGTCCCTGCTATGCGCCACACTTCGGCGCCGCCCACCTCGAATATGGATCCCTTTTGGGAGCGGGGGACGAGGCAGAAGAATTTCCACCATAGCTCGAAATGAGCCTCACAGCCTAGAAACAGCTCGCAAAGAACGATGAAGCCTACGATGTGCAGGATGGAGCCTGGCGTAAGATTGTGTAGTAGGAGACCGTAAAACTCCAGGAATCCTCTGAGGAAAGGATGGATAGGAAACCCTACGCCTCTCAAAAGGAAGGAGATGCACATCCGCTCCTCTTTGGTAGGATTGGGGAAGTTTTCCGCCAAGGCTTCGCCGTTGATGGAAGTTAATCCTGCCTGAACGGACACTAGGTCCGCGGGAGGGAGATATCCCTCCGTCTGGAGTTTATTCGGATGGACGTGGGATACCGAGCAGCTTTCCCAATCGCCTGCTTGAGGGCCGTGGGGTGTGAGGAAGAGCTAGGATGCCGGCCATGTTTGGAAAAAATCATGTGGCGAGCTCTAAGGATTTCTGCGTGGTGTGGAATGGCATCTAAGATCTAATCTCCTTAAATAGACGCCTTCCTTGAGTGGTCAAGGGGTTATTTGTAAAAATACCTGGATGATTCGCATTGGTCTGACACGTGGAAGCCGAGGCGACAGCGGTAAGGAATCGACAAGATATAATATCAAATGTGGAACCGAACTATCATTTTTTTCCGAAGAAGAACCCGCCTTGCAAGACCGAAGACATGAAGCCGGATACAACCTCGTCATTGTAGGCGAGTTTGGGGGCTACCGAGGGAGTCCTGGATTTAGGGGTTCCTTGAGTGTCCGGTCTATTGAAGCTGGGCCGTGAAGATGAAGATAAACAAACATCCCCCGTGTCCGATTAGGACTCCTATGTATGTAGAAAGGCAGGATAGATGTCCGGATGTAATGATTCCTTCCTTTCCAAGTAATCTTTGTAACCCTAGGCTTCCTTCGATGGATATATAAACCGAAGGGTCTTGTCTGTAGAGGGAGGTAGAATCACAATTCCACAGGCTAGAATTTTAGGGTGTAGCCATTATGATCTTGAGGTAGATAAACTCTTGTAACCCTATATTCATCAAGATCAATCAAGCAGGAAGTAGGGTATTACCTCGATAGAGAGGGCCCGAACCTGCGTAAATATTGTGTTCCCAGTCCCTTGTTACCATCGATCCTTAGAATGAGGGGTTGAATGAATCCGTTCACGGTTGTAAGAATAAGCCGCCTATTGAGCCACTGCTGTCTGAAGAAGCTCATCAGCCCTCCGTATCTCCATTACAGCTGGAGACTTGCCTTTAACAGGGATAGCCGCCAATCGCGTTGCTGCAGCAACCATATTGTCCAGAGGATCGGAGTAATGACCAGGAGGCGTCGGGACGTGCTGAGGTGGAGTAAAATTCAAAGAAGGCGGGTCCGCAACCCGTGGCTGAATCGGCACTCCAATCGCGGGCGTCCCAACCGCCCGGTTTACCACGGGCGGATCACTGGTTCCTGCCCCACGCATGTTAAAAAGGTTCCTAGCCTCAAACTCTATGGGTAGACGGGTTTGATGCCTCCTCCTCATGACAGTGTTTGAAGCATTCTGATCCAAGGTAAGACGGAACAATTCTGCTTGAATCTGTTGCGCCTGAGAATCCAAAGCGGCTCGTTCTGTCGCCATCCTAGCATTCTCGGCATTAAATTCCTCCTTGTCCTAAGCTATCTCATCTCGCAATTTCGCAACATCCACCTTATGATGTGCTTCATTTTCTGGTGTCACCTCCGCGGCTAATAAGGTCGCTCAATCCTCCAAAAGCATGGACAACACTTGAGTCGGCGGGCGTGTAGAGCCGCTAGCACCAGCTGTCGCCGCAACCGTTGAAATGTGTCGGCGTCCTGGGAAGCAGGGTACCCAGACTTGCTTGCCTGCGGCCCGTGACGCGCTCCTACTACGACCTGGTATGGGCCAGCTGATCGACCAGCTGCTCAAGACCCTCGCGAGGGGGGCTAAGCCTCGTGAGGAGAACGACACCAAGACCCTCTCCGGAGCGACCTCGGCTAGGCTACTCCGGAGGGGCGGAGAACTCAAGGCCAAGCCTGCCTCAGGAGGAGGCAGTGACGCGAGCAGTGACGCACTCCGCCAGTGGGTGCCAGCACGTGCCAGCGGCGCGGTTGCTGTTTTGGTGCAAAGGAGACAACGCGGGTGCAGGTTCCCGAGGGACTAGACAAAGGTTTCTCCTTCGGTGCAACAAGACCGAAGACCGCAAGGACGACAGGGAGGATATCACCACCGAGCCCACCACCGCGTCATCGTCTGATCTCTTTGCAGGCGAAGACTGCTTTTGTCAGGATAGGAACGTCCTTGTGTTCCCGCTCAAAACGGCCGTTGTGGGATCCCTTCCCGCCTAAACATTTCGGGGAAAGAGGACCCTGGCCGCCTATATAAGTAGCTAGTGTTCCCACTATGGAGGAGAGATCTGATCGGCAGAGGAGAGACCTCATCTCGAATGCCCCACTTCAAGGAGCAAGAACACTTGCCTCCTGACCCTCTTGAGCTCTCCTCCTGAGCTCAAGGACCACTGTACTTGTTGATACTCAAGCCCTCCAGAGGCTAATCCACTCAAGCAGGACGTAGGGTTTTACACCGCAAGGTGGCCTGAACCTGGGTAAACTCGTGTGTGCTTTTACTTGTTGCTTGCTCCAATCTCACCACCGGGCGAGGGCGTGGCGCTAGGTAGACGTGAGCGGGAGAGATCTTTGTTCACGCCCCTGTGTTCGAACTTCTTTGGGTTTGCGGAGCCCGTAATCCGACATTTGGCGCGCCAGGTAGGGGGCGTGTCGAAATCTCGCCTCTCCGACGACCTCGCCTCCCCTCTCCCGCTCCACGCCGCCATGATGGCCGCAGCCTATCGCATCTGAGTGGAGGTTGGTGTTGTCCCCGTCATCCGAGCAGCGTCGGCGGACTGCGCCACCCATGGGTGCTCCGCCCTCTCCCCCGACGACGTTTTTGCCAGCCGGACCACTGGGGAGCGGCCTGCTTTGCCATTTTTGCTCCCCGTGGCCTCGCCGGCGGCACTCTTAGCGGTGCAGAAGCTGCTCCGGCACCGGCCACCCACGGAGGAGCTCGACGCTTGGGTGGCCCGTGTCGACGAGCTCCTGGGCGCTGCCGGTGGGGGGTTGCCCTGCCGTGGGGTCGCCTACATCGTTGGAGGATCCCAAGCACCGGTGTCGGCCCGGCACGTCAAGTCACACTTTCGATGGATCGGGGCCGCCGCCCAGTCGCAGGAGGTCCCGCGGGGGCGGGACGTGCAGGGGCACGCCATCGCTTTTGGCCCCGGCGACCGCACCATAGCTGCAGCCGGCACGAACGTCGTCCCTACGGCTTTTGGTCATCTGCCCGTGTCCTACACGCAGCTCCTCCCCACCAAGCCCTTCTCGGGGGTCGCGGGCTCGACCATCCTGCTTGGCCAGATCCGCCTCCCGGTCACCTTCGGCACACCTATTAACTACCGGACTGATCTCATCGACTTCGACGTCGCGCCCATCCACCTACCCTACAACGCCGTCCTTGGTTTCCCAACCTTGGCAAACTTCATGGCGGCGACTCACCCGGGCTACAACGCCGTCAAGATGCCCGAGAGCAGTGGCGTCATCACTGTCGAAGGGGACCCCAAGGCCGCCCTTCAGGTCCTCGGGCACGCTTACAGGGCTGCAGCCGCGGCCCATTCAGGTACGGAGGGGGCTCCGGAGACGTCGGAAGCCGCCCCAGCAAAGAAGAAGCAGCTCTTCTCTCAGGACCCGGCCGAGACGAAGCAGGTGCCTGCTAACGAGGAGGGCTCAGGAGCCACTTTCACCATCGGCACGGGCATGAACCCAGGGCAAGAGACAGCATTGGTTAGCTTCCTCAGGGCTAACAAGGATGTGTTAGCTTGGAAGGCCGCTGACTTTGTCGGGGTGCCTAGGTGCATCATCGAGCGCCACCTTACGGTGTGCCCCAACGCACGCCCTATCAAGCAGAAAGCACGCAGGCAGGCCCCTGAGAAGCATGCCTTCATTGTTCAAGAGGTTCAGAAGCTAGAGGAAGCATGCATCGTACGGGTGGTACGACACCCGAAGTGGCTGGCCAACCCTGTCATCGTCACGAAGAAAGGAGGCAAGGAGCGCATGTGCGTTGACTTCACGAGCCTCAACAAGTTCTGCCCTCAGGACCCGTTCCCTCTCCCATGCATCGACTAGATCGTGGATTCGAAGGCTGAGTGCGACCTGCTCTGCTTCCTCGACGCCTTCTCGGGCTACCACCAAATCAAGATGGCGGTGGAGGACGTGGAGAAGACGGCGTTCCTGACCCCTTGCGGGGTCTACTGCTACACCTGCATGCCTTTTGGGCTGAGAAACGTGGGTGCCACCTTTCAGCGCCTGATGCACATCACCCTCGGCCCTCAGCTCAGTAGGAACACGGAGGCCTACGTCGACGACATTGTGGTCAAGTCCAGAGAGGCCAAGACTCTCATCCGGGACCTAGAAGAAACATTCGCCAACCTGCACAAAGTGAAGTTGTGCCTCAACCTGGAGAAGTGCGTGTTTGGTGTACCCTCCGGCAAGTTGCTAGGGTTCCTAGTTTCACACCGGGGCATTGAAGCTAATCCGGAGAAGATCAAAGCCATCGAAAGAATGAAGCCACCTACGACCCTGAAGGAGATGCAGAAGCTTGCGGGATGCATGACGTTCATGTGGCGCTTCATCTCTAAGCTTGGCGAATGCGCCCTCCCGTTCTTCAAGCTCATGAAGATGAAGGGGCCCTTCGAGTGGACTCCGGAGGCCAATGCCACCTTTCGGGGTCTCAAGGAATACCTCACCAGACCGCCGGTTATGGTGGCGCCAAGACCGCTAGAGCCCATGATTCTCTATCTCGCCGCTACGCCTCACTCCGCTAGTGCGGCGTTGGTGGTGGAGCGCAAGGAGAGGCCACGAAGTGCGAGGCCGCGGGGCAAGTCGGCATCCTCAGGAGCTCCGTTGCCCCCCGACGCAGCTCCGGAGGTAGATTCGACCACGGTTGCGGATGACCCCGTCGTCCAGCAAGGAGCACCCAAGACTCCTGAAGCGCCTGAAGATCCTGCGGCGCCGACCCTCGTGGAGCACCATGTGTACTTCGTTAGCACCGTAATGCGCGACGCGTGCTCGCATTACCGGATGCCTCAAAAGCTGCTCCTAGCGCTCGTTCTTGCCTCCAGGAAGCCGCGCCACTACTTCTAGGGCCACCCCATCAAGGTTGTCTCGTCGTACCCTCTCGAGAAGGTGCTCCGGGGCCCGAACATCGTCAGGGAGGGTCGCTGAGTGGAACATCGAGCTACAAGCGTTCCAGTTGGAGCTCAGCACCACACGAGCGATCAAAGGAGCGGCTCTGGCAGACTTTGTGGCAGAATGGACCGACGCGCCAGAATAGGGGGCTGGCGAGGATCGCTCGCCGGCCCCCGGTGATAAAGCCCCAGATGGATGGGTGGTGTACTTCGACGGCGCCTTCTCGCGCCTCGGCGCCGGAGCTGGCACCGTGTTAGTATCTCCCACTCATGACAAGTTGTACTACGCCGTGCAGCTTTGCTTCTAGCAGGGCGAGAAGGTCTCCAACAACATAGCAGAGTATGAGGGCCTGATTGTTGGGCTCAAGGCCGCAGCTGCACTGGGGTTCAAGCGCCTCACCATTAAAGGCGATTTGCAACTCCTCGTCAACTTCTCCAACAAGAAATACAAGCCCAAGGACAAGCACATGGAGGCATATCTGGAGGAGGTGCGCAAGATGGAAAGGCGGTTCCAAGGACTGGAGCTGCAACATGTGCCAAGGGGCACGAACAAGGAGGCGGACGACATCGCCAAACGAGCCTCCAAGCGAGAACCCCAGAGGCCGGGTGTCTTCGAGGAGCGGTTGCTCAAGCCGTCGGCAGCACCACCCGCTCCTGAGCCGGCATCCCCTCGGGAGGGGCTGCCTGTGGTGCCCACAGCCGGAGCTCCGCCCTGTGGGCCGACCTCCAGAGCCCGCCTGCTACTCGCCGTGGAGCCCGAGGAGGGTTGCTGGACCAAAGAGCTCACGATGTACCTGCTACACAACACCTTGCCATACAAGGAGGAAGACGCGGAGTGCATGGCTCGGCAGGCCTCGGCTTATTGCATCCAAGACGGTGAGCTCTACAAGAGGCGCCCCAATGACGTCTCACTAAAGTGCATCTCGAGGAAGCAAGGACGTGAGCTGTTGGCCGACATCCATGGAAGAGACTGCGTCCACCATTTGTCGTCCCGCACCCTCGTGGGCAAGGCCTTCCGCAGCGGCTTTTACTGGCCCATAGCACTCAGTGACACCACGGAGCTTGTGCAGGCTTGTGAGGCGTGCCAGTTTCACGCCAAGAAGATCCACCAACCAGCGCAGGGCATCCAGACGATCCCGCTCTCCTGGCCCTTCGCGGTCTGGGGATTGGACATCCTGGGTCCATTTCCCCGGGCGGCGGGGGGCTACTGCTTCCTATCCGTCGCCATCGACAAGTTCACCAAGTGTGCGGAGGTGGAGCCTGTTCGCGCGATCCCTACCGGGTTGGCGGTCAAGTTCATCAAGGGCCTCGTGAGGCGATTCGGGGTCCCCAACCGCATCATCACGGATAACGGTTCGTAGTTTACAAGCAATCTCTTCAGGTCATATTGTGCAAACCTTGGAATGCAGATCCGCTACGCCTCGGTGGCTCACCCCAGGAGCAATGGTCAAGCCGAACGCGCCAACGCAGAAGTCTTGCGTGGCCTCAAGACGCGCAGCTTTAAGAAAAAGCTCGAGGCTTGCGGCAGGGGCTGGATCGACAAGCTCCAGTCCGTGTTGTGGTCAATCTGTACCACCGCAACCAAACCCATGGGAGAAACACCTGTCTTCCTTGTTTACGGGGCGGAGGCGGTCCTCCCTCACGAGGTCAAGCATCGCTCCCATGGGTCTTGGCTTTCAATGAGGAATGCCAGGACGCCGCCTGGCGGATGGACCTCGTGCTCGGCCAGGAGGGCCGCCGCCGAGCTACGCTCAGGGCAGCACGATATCAGCAGGCGCTGCGGCGGTACCACTGCCACATCGTCCGCACAAGAACACTTGAAGTTGGTGACTTGGTCCTGAGGCGGGTCCTCTCCAGGGAGGGGTTACACAAGCTCTCGCCCAAGTGGGAGGGCCCGTTCAGAATCGCCCGTGTCTCTAGGCCTGGTGTTGTGCGCCTGGAGACAGAGGATGGGGTACCTATCCAGAATTCCTGGAACATTCAGCACCTTAGGAGGTTCTATCCGTAATCAAGGCTCCGCGCCCGTGAAGATCTCCGCTCGTGACACTCTCACGTAATAATGAGTTGGGGCTATACATGCCTCGGAGTCTCCTGAGCGTTGCCTGCGGGCCATCAGACGGGGCTCCCACCCACGTCCGAGTGGCAGTCCGGAGCTCCGCGCTGGGAAGAAGACGTAGTGTAGGGGTCGGACGCGACCTTTTTCCTTTTTTGGCTTGCTGTTTGGCTGTCAGCCTTTTCTACTTCCTTGGCTATCAGCCCTTCCTCTACCACATGCTATGAAGTTCTCGTGTTTCTTGCGTTTGGTTGGGAGTCTTGCTTGGAGTTTTTCTCGCGGATTTTAAGTTCAGCTTTTCAGGCAGGGGCTGCGCCGCTTGTCCTCCTTCGCGCGCCTCGCGCGTGGGGGCTGGGACACGGTCGGTCTCGACTCTCAGCTGCCGCGATCTCGTGACCTCACCTGGCCAAGCCTGCTCAGGCTCTGGCGTCGGGCTTCTCAGCCCACACAGCCAATTCTGCCGAGCCTGCTCAGGTCTTGGCACCTTAACCCACGCTCGGCACTCTCAAGCGAGCCCAAGGGTGCAAGCCCTCGGCAGCCCGCAGCGGCTCACTCATACTCGGGGGCTCCGCAGGTCAGGACCCCTCGAACTTAGCCACCCTCATGACCCATCGAGGGCTCATGACGCCGACGAGTCAGGAGCACTTCGCCTCAAGACGTCGCAACACATAAGCTAAGTAATCTCATCCAGACCAAAAACATAATAGCAAGTTCTCGTTTCATACATATGCCATAGTCCATTACACACCTTCTTGAGGCAACCTAAAATATCGATACAGGAAGGAAATGAAGAAAAAAGAAGAAGAAGAAGAGGTTGACCTGCTGAGCCGTAGCTCGGCACCGTTGCCCCCACTCAGTCGGAGTCTTCCAACTCCTCCCTCTTCACCGGGGCACGGCGGCGCGACGACTCTCCCCCTTCGCCAAGCCGAGCACGGCGGCGCGGTGGCTCAGTGTAGCCGCCGCTGTTGGAGGAGCTGCTGCTGCCATAGAGGGGGGACCCGCGGCGCCCACCATACCAAGCTCGTCTCCAAAGGAAGAGCTCCTCCTGCGGACGCCGTCGCCACCCTCCTCGTCGTCGTCGGCCTCGGGACAGCACCTAAGGCGCCTCCCCTCCTCCGACAAGACCCTGACGAGCAGCGTTGAGGCACCGTCATACCTGAAGTGGAGCGTGCACCTCCCCTGCAGCCGGCGTGCACGCGCAAACGATTGCCAGTCGCGCTCCAAGAGCACGTCGCTTGAGGGGGCAACGTCGACCTCCACCCAGGAAGCACCACTGCAGCAGCCATCGGTCTGCAGCCAGAGGCCGCCGGGGCCTCCGGCTGGCAGCACATTGCTAAACGAGCGGGGGAGCCGGAGCCACAAGCCGCCAGGCTTCTCTACCCACACCACGAACTCCGACGACACATCGAATTAGTGGAGCTGTGGGCGCGGAGGACGCACAACTGCCAGATGGTGTCCCGCGCCCCCTCGCCCACCGCGGCCATGACCACCTCCGTTGCGAGAAGAGGCGCCTCGCCTCCCGCCGGCAACCGTATCGGGCCCCGAAAGGTCGCGCCCGCTTCCTCGAGCAGCTACTGCGGGCGTAGCGGCATACTTGCGGGGGCGGCCACGGCCCCTCTTCGGCGGCGGTGAGGCCAGCTCCTTCGAGGCCTTCCCTTTCTCTACGGTGGACAACTTGCTCAGTGGCGCCATGGTGACCTCTCATAGAGAAGAAGAACAGAGAGCGAACAAGAAAGCAGATGTCGCTGGCTTGAAGATGGCTTGGGGGGTCCCCTCTCCCTAGTCCCATTTATAGGGTGGAGGAGCCAAACCGCCAGTCACTGGCGTCACGGCCATGATGACCCTGTCGTCCGCGCCAGGGAGACGTCAAGTCGCACGGTCACCAAGACTGCATGGGAAGCGGAGTCGCCCACGTCCCATCCAACCGCCGCGCGCCAGCCTGGCCTGCAGTCTTTTGGGGCCCGCGGCGCTTCGTCCTCGACTAAGGCTTCGCTCCGAAGCCAACTCCGCGCGCGCCTTGGGCTCGGGGGCTACTGTCGGCGTCTTGGGAACCAGGGTACCCAGACTTGCCTGCCTGCGGCCCGCGACGCGCTCCTACTACGGTCTGGTATGGCCCAGCTGATCGACCAGCTGCTCAAGACCCTCGCGAGGGGGGCTAAGCCTCACAAGGAGAACGACGCCAAGACCCTCTCAGGAGCGGCCTCGGCTAGGCTGCTCCGGAGAGGCAGAGAACTCAAGGCCAAGCCTTCCTCAGGAGGAGGCAGTGACACGAGTAGTGACGCGCCGTGCCAGCGGGTGCCAGCGCGTGCAAGCAGCGCGGTTGCCGTTTTGGTGCAAAGGAGACAACGCACGCGCAGGTTCCTGAGGGGTGAGACAAAGGTTTCCCCTTCGGTGCAATAAGATGGAAGACCACAAGAACGACAGGGAGGATGTCACCACCGAGCCCACCACCGCGTCATCGTCGGATCTCTCTGTAGGCGAAGACCGCTTTTGTGAGGATAGGAACGTCCTTGTGTTCCCGCTCAAAATTGTCGTTGTGGGATCCCTTCCCGCCTAAACATTTTGGGGGAAGAGGACCCTGGCTGCCTATATAAGTAGCTAGGGTTCCCACTATGGAGGGGAGATCTGATCGGTAGTGGAGAGACCTCATCTCGAACGCCCCACTTCAAGGAGCAAGAACACTTGCCTCCTGACCCTCTTGAGCTCTCCTCCTGAGCTCAAGAACCACTGTACTTGTTCATACTCAAGCCCTCCAGAGGCTAATCCACTCAAGCAGGATGTAGGGTTTTACACCGCAAGGTGGCCTGAACCTGGGTAAACTCGTGTGTGCTTTTCTTGTTGCTTGCTCGAATCTCACCATCGGGAGAGGGCGTGGCGCTAGGTAGACGTGAGTGGGAGAGATCTTTGTTCAAGCCACTGTGTTTGAACTTCTTTGGGTTTGCAGAGCCCGTAATCCAACAAAATGGAGGTCATAGTCGCAGCAGTCGTCAGACCAAGCACCGATTGTGTGCCGGCCATGAAGATCGCAACCATGTTCGGCGGCTCATAGGGGTTTGGAATACCGTCACCATCGGAACAGCCCCCAAGCCTGTCGTCCTGTAGTTGATACATTGAATCGGTCTCACTAGTTGAAGACTCACCATCAGAGTAGATTACCGTATCTCCCCTAGATACAGACCCTTCATCGAAATCCGCTCCTTGAATGAAACCAACAAAAACATGCTTCTCGGCAACTTGAACCTTGGCAGGTCGCGCGCGCTGAGACGTCTCGATGATGTCGGTGTAAGTATTCGGCTCAGGCCCTTACTCACCAATCTTGCCGATGAATACATTAATCCCGCCAAAGGGGGCTCGGTACCCGTACTCGATTGAGCCGGCCTAGGGGCCCTAGCCTGATTCGTCGATGTAGAGCTTGCCGCGGTGGCTTTTAGTCATCCGGCCTATGGCGTATCCCTTGATCCCTGCGAAGCTACCCTTCAAGAACTCGAAACCACCGTGCGCTGGCCCCATGGTGGGTGCCAACTGTCATGGATTTGCTACGACGGATGCCCTAGGATTAGGACTTAAGTGTGGATCCATCGCAACTAGGTTAGCTTGAAGGGGTTAAACGGGACAAGTGACACGGAGAGTTTTTATCCTGGTTCAGCCACTCAATGAGGTAAAAGCTTAATCTAGCTGGGGTTGTATTGTTCGAGTCTCAGTAACCATGGAGCGAATACGCTTGAACTAGCTCTCGAGCGATTGTTTCTTGAGTTAACCCGCCGCTGGGTCACCCCTTTATATACAGGCTGATGCCCGACGGCTTACAGAGTCTCGGCCGACTCATACACAACATGTCCGTCTCAGTAACCAACTAAGCTTGCCTTACATTACAAGTTAAACATATGGCGGTTCACACCCATGGGCCACAAATCGTCCCCGGTTCTTGGGCCTTCAATAAGCTTTGCTATACAAACCGCCATCTTCACGCCTTCTCATCTTAAGCCGCCGGTGACATGACCCGACCCCTCCTGGGCAGGTCATACCCAATAGTTATATCTCCAACAGATATGATCATCATCGCACACTCCCTCTACTTTCGGGATTAGTGTTGAACCTAATAAATGTTATTTGGTGTTTGCATTGAGCATGAGAAGATTAGATCGTGTTTATTGCAATACGGCTATTCATTTAAGTCAGAGAATAATTGTTGTTTTGTTTACATGAATAAAACCTTTTATGGTCATACACCCAATGTAAATGGTTTATTGAATCTCGATCGTAGTGATACACATATTCATAATATTGATGCCAAAAGATGCAAAGCTTATAATGATAGTGCAACGTACTTGTGGCACTGTCGTTTAGGTCATATTGGTGTAAAGCGCATGAAGAAACTCCATGTGGATGGACTTTTAGAATCACTTGATTATGAATCATTTGACACTTGCGAACCATGCCTCATGGGCAAGATGACTAAAACTCCGTTCTCCGGAACAATGGAGCGAGCTAATGACTTACTGGAAATAATACATATTGATGTATGTGATCCAATGAGTGTTGAAGCACGCGGTGGGTATCTTTATTTTCTCACCTTCACACATGATTTGAGTAGGTATGAGTATATCTACTTGATGAAACACAAGTATGAAATATGTAAAAAGTTCAAGGAATTTCATAGTGAAGTGGAGAATCATCATAACAAGAAAATAAAATTTCTACGATCTGATCGCGGAGGCGAATATTTGGGTTACGAGTTTGGCCTTCATTGAAAACAATGTGGAATAGTTTCACAACTCACGCCACCTGGAACACTGTAGTGTAATGGTGTGTCTGATCGTCGTAACCGTACTTTATTGGATATGGTGCGTTCTATGATGTCTCTTACCGATTTGCCTTTATCAATTTGGGTTATGCATTAGAGACAACTGCATTCACGTTAAATAGGGCACCGTCTAAATCTGTTGAGACGACACCGTATGAACTATGGTTTGGCAAGACAGCAAAGTTGTCGTTTCTTAAAGTTTGGGGTTGCGACACTTATGTCAAAAGGCATCGGCCTGATAAGCTCGAACCCAAATCGGATAAGTGCGTCTTCATAGGATACCCTAAAGAAACTATTGGGTACACCTTCTACCACATATCCGAAGGCATGACTTATGTTGCTAAGAATGGGTCCTTTCTAGAGAAGGAGTTTCTCTCGAAAGAAGTGAGTGGGAGGAAAGTAGAACTTGATGAGGTAATTGTACCTTATCGAATTGGAAAGTAGCACATAGGAGAAAACTATTCCCATGATGCCTACACCAACTAGAGAAGAAGCTAATGATTATGATCATGGAACTTCGGATCAAGTTACTATTGAACCTCGAAGGTTGACCAGAACACGTACTGCACCAGAGTGGTACGGTATCCTATCCTGGAAGTTATGTTGTTAGACAACGGCGAACCTTCAAACTATGAAGAAGCTATGATGAGCCCAAATTCCGATAAATGGCTTGAGGCCATGAAATCTGAGATAGGATCCATGTATGAGAACAAAGTGAGGACTTTGGCGGATTTTCCCGATGATCGGAAAGCCATTGAGAATAAACGAATCTTCAAGAAGAAGACTGACGCATATGGTAATATTACTATCTACAAAGCTCGACTTGTCGCAAAAGGTTTTTCAACAAGTTCAAGGAGTTGACTATGATGAGACTTTCTCACCCGTAGCGATGCATAAGTCTGTCCAAATCATGTTAGCAATTCACACATTTTATGATTATGAAATCTGGCAAATGGATGTCAAAATTACATTCCTTAATGGATTTCTAAAAGAAGAGTTGTATATGATGCAACCAGAATGTTTTTGTCAATCCTAAAGGTGCTAACAAGTTGTGCAAGCTCCAGCGATCCATCTATGGACTGGTGCAAGCATCTCATAGTAGCAATATACGCTTTGATAAGGTGATCAAAGCATATGGTTTTATACAGACTTACGGTGAATTCTGTATTTACGAGAAAGTGAACGGGAGTACTACAACATTTTTGATAAGTATATGTCGATGGCATATTGTTGATCGGAAATGATGTGGAATTTCTATATAGTATAAACGGATATTTGAACAAGATTTTTTCAAAGAAAGACCTCGGTGAAGCTTCTTACATATTGGGCATCAATATCTATAGAGATAGATCAAGACGCTTAATAGGATTTTGACAGAACACATACCTTGATAAAGTTTTTAAGAAGTTCAAAATGGACCATTCAAAGAAGGAGTTCTTGCCTGAGTTGTAAGGTATGAAGTTGAGTAAGGCTCAAAGCTTGACCACTGCAGAAAAATAGAGAGAGAATGAAAGTCATTCCATATGCCTCTGATGGAAATATGCCCTAGAGGCAATAATAAAGTTGTTATTATTTTATATTTCCTTATTCATGATAAAGGTTATTATTCATGCCAGAATTGTATTGACTGAAACCAAATACATGTGTGAATTCATAAACAAATATTGTGTCCCCAGTAAGCCTCTACTAGACTAGCTCGTTAATCAAAGATGGTTAAGGTTACATAACCATGGACATGAGTTGTCATTTGATAACGGGATCATATCATTATAAGAAGGATGTGATGGACAAGACCCATCCATTTCCTTAGCATTTGATCGTACAGTTTACTGATACTGCTTTCATGTATGTCAAATACATATTCCTTTGACTATGAGATCTTGCTATTCCCAGATACCGGATGAATGCCTTGTGTGCTATCAAACGTCACAACATAACTGGGTGATTATAAAGATGCTCTATAGGTATCTCTGAAGGTGTTTTTTTGGGTTGGCATGAATAGAAATTAAGATTTGTCACTTTGAGTATTGGAGAGGTATCTCTGGGCCCTCTCGGTAGTACACATCATAATAAGCCTTGCAAGCAAACGACTAATGAAGTTAGTCATGGGATGATGTATTACAGAACTAGTAAAGAGACTTGTCGGTAATGAGGTTGAACTAGGTATAGAGATACCGATGATCGAAACTCGGGCAAGTAACATACCGACGGGCAAAGGGAATTGTGTATGTTGTCATAATGGTTCAACCGATAAAGATCTTTGTAGAATATGTAGGAGACAATATGGGCATCCAGGTTCAGCTATTGGTTATTGACTGAAGAGGTCTCTCGGTCATGTCTACATAGTTCTCGAACCCGTAGGGTCCGCACGCCTAACGTTGGTTGATGATACAGTATTATATGAGTTATATGATTTGGTGACCTAATGTTGTTCGGAGTCCCGTATGAGATCACGTACATGACGAGGAGTATCGAAATGGTCGAGAGGTAAGGATTTAGATATAGGACGATGGTATTCGGACACCAGAAGTGTTCCATAGGGTATCGGGTACTCATCGGGTCACCGGAAGGAGTTTCGGGCACCCCGGCAATTCTATGGGCCTTATGGGCCAAGTGAGGGAACACACCAGCCCACAAGGGGCTTGTGCGCCCTATAGGGGCCGGCCATAGGAAGAGGAGAAGGAAAGGGGGGAAGGGAAAGGAAAGTGTCGAGTTGGACTCCCCCTTCCTTCCCTCTCCCCCTTGTTTCCTCCCGCCTTGTGCATACATGGAAAGGGAGGCGCGGGGCAAGGCAGGACCCCTAGGGGAAGCGGCCAAACCTAAGGGCTCCTTGGCTGCCTCCCCTCCCCTCCCACCTATATATATGTGGGGAAGGGGGGCACACAAGGACACACAACATTGTCTTAGCCATGTGTGGTGCCCCCGTCCACCGTTTACTTGCCCGGTCATATTTTCGTAGTGCTTAGGCAAAGCCCTCCGGAGATCACTTCACCATCACCATCACCACGCCGTCGCGCTGCCGGAACTCGTCTACTACTTCGTCTGTCTTGCTGGATCAAGAAGGCGAGGACGTCATCGAGTTGAATCGCGAAGAAGTTTGACTACACCAACCGTGTTGTCTAACGCTTCTGCTTTCTGTCTACGAGGGTACATAGACACACTCTCCCACTCGTTGCTATACAACTCCATGGATAGACAATTGCATGTGCGTAGAAAAAAATGTTTTCCATGCAACGTTTCCCAAGAGTGCCATCATGAGCCAGGTCTATGCGTAGATGATTTGCACGAGTAGAAAACAAAGAGTTGTTGGCGGTCTGCATCATAATGCTTACCAGAAACGTCTTATTTTGATTCGGCAGCATTGTAAGATGAAGCGGCACGGACCAACCTTACATGTCCACATACATGAGACCGGTTCCACCGACAGACATGCAACTTGTTTTGCATAAAGGTGGCGGGCGGGTGTCTGTTTCTCCTACTTTAGTTGAATCGAATTTGACTGCGGCCGGTCCTTGTTGAAGGTTAGAACGGTAAACTTGATCAATCACCGTTGTGGTTTTGTGCCGTAGGTAAGAACGGTACTTGCTAGAAGCCCGTAGCAGCAACGTAAAACTTGCAACAACAAAGTAGAGGACGTCTAACTTGTTTTTGCATGGAATGTTGTGATGTGATATGGTCAAGACGTGATGAGTTATACATTATTGTATGAGATGATCATGTTTTGTAATATCGGCAATCGGCAGGAGCCTTATGGTTGTCTCTTTATTGTATGAAATGCAAACACCATGTAATTTCTTTACTTTATCGCTATGAGTTAGCAACAGTCGTAGAAGCAATAGTTGGCGAGATGACCACGACGCAATGATGGTGATGAAGGTGTCGAGTCGGTGACAATGGAGATCATGATGATGCTTTGGAGATGGAGATCCAAAGCACAAGATGATGATGGCCATATCATGTCACATATTTTGATTGCATGTGATGTTTATCCTTTATGCATCTTATTTTGTTTAGAACGGTGGTAGCATTATAAGATGATCCCTTCACTAAGTTTCAAGACAATAGTGTTCTCCCTGAGTATGCACCATTGCTACAGTTTGTCGTTTCGAGAGACCATGTGATGATCAGGTGTGATAGACTCTATGTTCACATACAACGGGTGTAAGACAGTTTTACACACGCGGAATACTTGTGTTAAACTTGATGAGCATAGCATGTACAAACATGGCCTCGGAACACTAGAGACCGAAAGGTCGAACATGAGTCATACAGTAGATATGATAAACATAGATATGTTCACCATTGATGACTACTCCATCTCACGTGATGATCGGGCATGGTTTAGTTGATTTGGATCATGTATCACTTAGATAACCTGAGGGTTATTAATTTAAGTGGGAGTTCTTTAGTAATTTGATTATTAAAACTTAATTTATCATGAACTTAGTCCTGATAGTATTTGCATATCTATGTTGTTAAATGCCCCGTGCTACCGTTCCCTTGAATTTTAATGCGTTCCTAGAGAAAGCTAAGTTGAAAGATGATGGTAGCAACTACACGGACTGGGTCCGTAACTTGAGGATTATCCTCATTGCTGCATAGAAGAATTATGTTCTTGATGCACCGCTAGGTAACCCACCCGCTCCCACTAACCTGGATGCTATGAACATCTAGCAAGCGTGAAGTGATGACTACTCTATAGTTCAGTCTGCCATGCTTTACGGCTTAGAACCGGGACTTCAAAGACGTTTTGAATGTCATGGAGCATATGAGATGTTCCAGGAGCTGAAATTGATATTTCAAGCTAATGCCTGGGTTGAGAGATATGAAGTCTCCAACAAGTTCTATAGCTACAAGATGGAGAAGAATAGTTCTGTCAGTGAACACATACTCAAAATGTCTGGGTATCATAACCACTTGACTTAGTTGGGAATCTCTCTTCCACCTGAGAGTGTTATTTATAGAGTTCTTCAGTCACTGCCACCAAGCTACAAAGGCTTTGTGACGAACTATAATATGCAAGGGATGGAGAAATCAACTCCTGAGCTCTTCGCGGTGCTGAAATCGGCGAATGTAGAAATCAAGAAGGAGCATCAAGTTTTGATGGTTAACAAGACCACTAGTTTCAAGAAAAAGGGCAAATGAAAGAAAGGGAACTTCAAGAAGAACGACAAACAGGTTGCCGCTCCCACGAAGAAACCCAAAGCTAGTCCTAAGCCTGAAACTAAGTGCTTCTACTACAAAGGGAGTGGTCACTGGAAGCGGAACTGCCCCAAGTATTTGACGGATAAGAAGGATGGCAAAGTGAGCAAAGGTATATTTGATATACATGTTATTGATGTGTTCCTTACTAGTACTCGTAGCAGTGCCTGGGTATTTGATACTGGCTCGGTTGCTCATATTTGTAACTCAAAACAGGAGTTGCGAATTAAAAGAAGATTGGCTAAGGACAAGGTGACGATGCGTGTCGGGAATGGTTCCAAGGTCAATGTGATCGCCGTCAGCATGCTACCTCTACATCTACCTTCGGGGTTAGTTTTGGACCCAAATAATTGTTATTTGGTGCCTGCGTTGAGCATGAACATTATATCTGGATCTTGTTTGATGTGAGACGGTTATTCATTTAAACTCGGGAGTAATGGTTGTTCTATTTATATGAGTAATATCTTTTATTGTCATGCACCCCTGATGAGTGGTCTATTTTTGTTGAATCTCGATCGTAGTGATACACATATTCATAATATTGAAGCCAAAAGATGCAAAGTTGATAATGATAGTGCAACTTATTTGTGGCACTGCCATTTAGGTCATATTGGTGTAAAGCGCATGAAGAAACTCCATACTGATGGACTTTTAGAATAACCTGATTATGATTCACTTGGTGCTTACAAACCATGCCTTATGGGCAAGATGACTAAAACTCCGTTCTCCGAAACAATGGAGCGAGCAACTGACTTATTGGAAATCATACATACTGATGTATGCGGTCCAATGAGTGTTGAGGCTCGCGGCGGGTATCGTTATTTTCTGACATTCACATATGATTTGAGCAGATATGGGTATATCTACTTGATGAAACACAAGTCTGAAACATTTGAAAAGTTCAAAGAATTTTAGAGTGAAGTAGAGAATCATCGTAACAAGAAAATAAAGTTTACACGATCTAATCGCGGAGGCGAATATTTGAGTTATGAGTTTAGTCTTCATTTGAAACAATGTGGAATAGTTTCACAACTCACACCACCTGGAACACCACATCGTAAAGGTGTGTCCAAACGTTGTAACCGTACTTTATTAGATATGGTGCGATCTATGATGTCTCTTACCGATTTACCACTATCATTTTGGGGTTATGCTTTAGAGACTGCTGCATTCACGTTAAATAGGGCACCATCTAAATTCGTTGAGACGACACCGTATGAACTATGGTTTTGCAAGAAACCAAAGCTGTCATTTCTTAAAATTTGTGGTTGTAATGCTTATGTCAAAAAGCTTCAGCCTGATAAGCTCGAACCCAAATCGGTGAAGTGTGTCTTCATATGATACCCAAAAGAACTGTTGGATACACCTTCTACCACAGATCCGAAGGCAATATTTTTATTGCTAAGAATGGGTCCTTTCTAGAGAAGAAGTTTCTCTCGAAAGAAGTGAGTGGGAGGAAAGTAGAACTTGATGAGGTAATTGTACCTTCTCGAATTGGAAAGTAGCACATAGGAGAAAACCGTTATCGTGATGCGGACACCAACTAGAGAAGAAGCTAATGATAATGATCATGAAACTTCGGATCAAGTTACTACAAAACCTCGAAGGTCGACCAGAACACGTACGACACCAGAGTGGTACGGTAACCCTGTCCTGGAAGTCATGTTGTTAGACAATGATGAACCTTCGAACTATGAACAATCTATGATGAGACTAGATTCCGAAAAATGACTTGAGGCCATGAAATCTGAGATAGGATCCACGTATGAGAACAAAGTATGGACTTTGGTGGACTTGCCCGATGATCGGCAAGCCATAGCGAATAAATGGATCTTCAAGAAGAAGACTAGCGTTGATGGTAATGTTACTTTCTACAAAGCTCGACTTGTCACAAAAGATTTTTGACAAGTTCCAGGAGATGACTATGATGAGACTTTCTCACCCGTAGAGATGCTTAAGTCTGTTCGAATCATGTTAGCAATTGTCGCATTTTATGATTATGAAATCTAGCAAATGGATGTCAAAACTGCATTTCTTAATAGATATCTGAAAGAAGAGTTGTATATGATGCAACCATAAGGGTTTGTCGATCCTAAAAGTGCTAACAAAGTGTGCAAGCTCCAGCGATCCATCTATGGACTGTTGCAAGCATCTCGGAGCTGGAATATACCCTTTTATGAGGTGATCAAAGCATGTTGTTTTATACATACTTACGGTGAAGCCTGTATTTACAAGAAAGTGAGTGGGTGCTCTGTAGCATTTCTGATATTATGTGTGGATGACATATTGTTGATTGGAAATGATGTATAATTTCTTGATGGCATAAAAGGATACTTGAGTAAGAATTTTTCAATGAAAGACCTTGGCGAAGCTGCTTATATATTGGGCATCAAGATCTATAGAGATAGATCAAGACGCTTAATAGGACTTTCACAACGCACATACCTTGACAAAGTTTTGAAGAAGTTCAATATGGATCAGTCAAAGAAAGGGTTCTTGCCTATGTTACAAGGTGTGAAATTGAGTCAGACTCAATGCTCGACCACTGCAGAAGATAGAGAGATAATGAAAGTCATTCCCTATGCCTCAGCCATAGGTTCTATCATGTAGGCTATGTTGTGTACCAGACCTGATGTGTGCCTTGCCATAAGTTTGGCCAGGAGGTACCAAACTAATCCTAGAATGGATCACTGGACAGCGGTCAAAACCATCCTGAAGTACCTGAATAGGCGAAGGATATGTTTCTCGTTTATGGAGGTGACGACGAGCTCGTGTAAAGGCTTACGTCGATGCTAGCTTCGACACAGATCCGGATGACTCTAAGTCACAGACCGGATACATATTTATATTGAATGGTGGAGCTGTCAGTTGGTGTAGTTCCAAGCAGAGTGTCGTTGCGGGATCTAGGTGTGAAGCAGAGTACATAGCTACTTCGGCAGCAGCACATGAAGGCGTCTGGATGAAGGAGTTCATATCCGATCTAGGTGTGATACCTAGTGCATCGGGTCCAATAATAATCTTTTGTGACAACACTGGAGCAATTGCCTTGGCGAAGGAATCCAAGTTTCACAATAGAATAAAACACATCAAGAGATGCTTCAACTCCATTTGCGAAAAGGTCAAGGATGGAGACATAGAAATTTGCAAAGTACATACGGATCCGAATGTTGCAGACCCGTTGACTAAGCCTCTGCCACGGGCAAAACATGATCAGCACCAAGACTCCATGGGTACTAGATTCATTATTGTTGGGAACATAACATGCAATTTCAAAAAAAATCCTATGCTCATGCAAGATCTATCTAGGAGATGCATAGCAATGAGACGGGGAGAGTATGTCTACGTATCCTCGTAGACCGAAAACCTAAGCATTATGTTAATGCGGTTGATGTAGTCGAACGTCTTCACGATCCAACCGATCCAAGTACCGAATGTACGGCATCTCCGTGTTCAGCACACCTTCAGCTCGATGACGTCCCTCGAGCTCTTGATCTAGTAAAGGGTCGAGGGAGAGTTCCATCAGCACGACAGTGTGGCGACGATGTTGTTGATGTGATCCGCGCAGGGCTTTGCCTAAGCACCATGACAATATGATCTGAGGTGTAATCTATGGAGGGGGCACCACACACGGCTAAGACAAACGTGTGTGTCTTCGGGGTGCCCCCTGCCCACGTATATAAAGGAGGAGGAGGAAGAGGAGGTCGGCCGGCCCTAGGGGCGCGCCAAGAGGAGAGTCCTACTAGGACTTCCTAGTCCTAGTAGGATTCCTCTTCAAGGAAGAGAGGGGGAAGGAAGGGAGAGGGAGAAGCAAAGGGGGCACCGCCCCCTTCCCCTTGACCTATTCGGACTGCCATGGGGGGAATCCACCCCTTGTGGCCCTCCTCTCTCTCCACTAAGGCCCATGAAGGCCCAATACTTCCCCGAGGGGTTCCGATAACCCTCTCGCACTCTGATAGTTATCTGGTACCTCTCAGAACTCATCCGGTGTCCGAATAACATCATCTGATATATTATTCTTTATTTCTCGACTATTTCAAGACTCCTCGTCATGTCCGTGATCTCATCCGGGACTCTGAATAATCTTCGGTCACCAAAAACTCATAACTCATAATACAAATCATCATCGAGTGTTAAGCGTGCGGACCCTATAGGTTCGAGAACTATGTATGCATGACAGAGACACATCTCCGGTCAATAACCAATAGCGGAACCTGGATTCTCATATTGTATCCTACATATTCTACGAAGATCTTTATCGATCAAACGGCATAACAACATACGTTGTTCCCTTTGTCATCTGTATGTTACTTGCCCGAGATTCGATCGTCGGTATCATTATACCTAGTTCAATCTAGTTACTGGCAAGTCTCTTTACTCATTCCGTAATACATCATCTCATGAATAACTCATTATTCATTTGCTTGCAAGGCTTATTATGATGTGTATTACCGAGAGGGCCTAGAGATACCTCTCCGACACGCGGAGTGACAAATCCTATTCTTGATCTATGCCAATTCAACAAACACCTTCGGAGACACCTATAGAGCATATTTATAATCACCCAGTTATGTTGTGACGTTTGATAGCACACAAGGTGTTCCTCCGCTATTCGGGAGTTGCACAATCTCATAGTTAGAGGAACATGTATAAGTCATGAAGAAAGCAATAGCAATAAAACTAAACAATCGTTGTGCTAAGCTAATGGATGGGTCATGTCCATCACATCATTCTTCTAAAGATGTGATCCCGTTCATCAAATGACAACACATGTATATGGTTAGGAAACTCAACCATCTTTGATTAACGAGCTAGTCTAGTAGAGGCATACTAGGGACACTCTGTTTTTGTCTATGTATTCACACATGTATCAAGTTTCCGGTTAATACAATTCTAGCATGAATAAAAGACATTTATCATGATATATAAGGAAATATAAATAACAACTTTATTATTGCCTCTTGGGCATATTTCCTTTAGTCTCCCACTTGCACTAGAGTCAATAATCTAGATTACATTGTAATGATTCTAACACCCATGGAGTCTTGGTACTGATCATGTTTTGCTCTTGGAAGAGGCTTAGTCAACGGGTCTGCGACATTCAGATCCGTATGTATATTGAAAATCTCTATGTCTCCCTATTTGACTTGATCACAGAAGGAGTTGAAGCGTCTCTTGATGTGCTTGGTTCTCTTGTGAAACCTGGATTCCTTCGCCGAGGCTATTGCTCCAGTGTTGTCACAAAAGATTTTCATTGGACCCGATGCACTAGGTATTACACCTAGATCGGATATGAACTCCTTCATCCAGACTCCTCAATTTGCTACTTCCGAAGCAGCTATGTACTCCGCTTCACACGTAGATCCTGCCATGACGCTCTCCTTGGAACTGCACCAACTAACAGCTCCACCGTTCAACAAAAATACGTATCCGGTTTGTGACTTCGAGTTATCCAGATCAGTGTCAAAGCTTGCATCGACGTAATAGTTTGCGACGAGCTCTTTGTCAACTCCATAAACGAGAAACATATTGTGACGCCCCAAGACCGATGCTCCAGATGCCTTCCATTTATTCCCGTTGTCACCGTGTGTTTCATTTTTGCTTGCTCTATTTATTTCTTGCATTGCATCATGTTATCATGCCATCATGTTGATACATCTCCAATGTATCTATTATTTTTTATTGTTCCATGCTGTTATATTATCATTCTTGGATGTTTTATAATCATTTTATAGCCATTTTTATATAATTGTTTGGTACTAACCTATTAACATAGTGCCAAGTGCCAGTTGTTGTTTTATACATGTTTTTTACATCGCAGCACAACCCACCAGGGCACGCTAGGAGGCCCAGGCCCGCCCTGGTGGGTTGTGCCAACCTCGGGTGCCCCTCGAACCACCTTTTTGCTCTATAAATACCACAATGTTCCAGAAACCCTAGGGGAGTCGACGGAATTTCGATCCAGCCGCAGCTGAGTCCAGAACCACCAGATCCAATCTAGACACCATCACGAAGGGGTTCAGCACTTCCATTGGTGCCTCTCCGATGATGCGTGAGTAGTTCTTTGTAGACCTACGGGTCCGTAGTCAGTAGCTAGATGGCTTCATTTCTCTCTTCTGATTATAAATACAATGGTCTCTTGGAGATCCATATGATGTAACTCTTTTGTGGTGTGTTTATTGGGATCCGATGAACTTTGAGTTTATGATCAGATCTATCTTTTTATATCCATGAAAGTTATTTGAGTCTTCTTTTGATCTCTTATATGCATGATTGCTTATAGCTCGCATTTCTTCTCTGATATTTGGGTTTTGTTTGGCTAACTTGATCTATTTTTCTTGCAATGGGAAGAGGTGCTTTGTAGTGGGTTCGATCTTATGGTGCTTGATCCCAGTGACACAAAGGGAACCGACACGTATGCATCGTTGCTACTAAGGATAAAACGATGGGGGTCTATTTCTACATAAATATATCTTGTCTACATCATGTCATCGTTCTTATTGCATTACTCCATTTCTCCATGAACTTAATACACTACATGCATGTTGGATAGCTTTCAATGTGTGGAGTAATAGTAGTAGATGCAGGCAGGAGTTGGTCTACTAATCTTGGACGTGATGCCTATATAATGATCATTGCCTGGATATCAACATGATTATTTGAAGTTCTATCAATTGCCCAACAATAATTGTTTTCCCACCTTTGCTATTTTCTCGAGAGAAGCCACTAGTGAAATCTACGGCCCCCGGGTCTCTTTCTCATATTATTTGCCTTTGCGATCTATTCTTCCTTTGCTTTTATTTTTAGATCTACTAAACCAAAAACCCAAAAATACTTTTCTGCAATTTATCTTATTTATCAATCAATCTATAAATATTTACAACTCTATCATGTCCGTTACCCGAAAGGGATTGACAACCCATTTTACACATCGGGTTGCGAGTATTTGTTATTTGTGTGCAGGTGTTATTTACGTTGTGTTACTTGGTTCTCCTACTGGTTCGATAACCTAGGTTTCATCACTGAGGGAAATACCTATCGCTGCTATACTGCATCATCCCTTCCTCTCTGGTGAAAAACTGATGTAGTCCTAGCAGTCATCAAAAGGAAATTTCTGGCGCCGTTGCCGTGGAGCACCTTCAACATATACCAGGTTCCTAATCACAAATCTTATCTCCTCGCACGTTAAATTATTTTCCATTTGCCTCTCGTTATCATCTCCCCTACTTCACAAATATTTGCCATTTTTATTCGCCCTCTTTATCGTTCGCCATTTTTCTTGCCGGATCTATTCTTGCCATCATGGCTAGTCCTCCCCTCATCATTTGCACCCCCGAGAACTTTAAGCAAAGACGAGGAGAAAGCCTAAAAGATGCATGGTATCGGATTTGCAATGCTAATAATAGATCTATCTACAAGCAATCCACTATTGTTCTTCTTCGAAATTTTTATGTGGGAATCACTACTTGGTTTAGATTTGTTCTTGATACCATTACCGGAGGAAATTTCTTAAGTCGTCCCCCTCTTGATACCTTGAATGCTATGGGAAGTTTAATGGGATCTCCTCTTATTATTGTTAATGAAACAACTTGGACTCTTGAGCATGTTATGAAAAGATTAGATGCTATTGAAAAGGGGATGCTTACTAAAGAACATATTGAAAATTTAGACAAAAAGATGCATGATCTCGCTAATAAATTTGGATCTAAGGCGGGTGAGGTTTTAAAGTAATAAAAGAGAAGGAACCCATAGTCAATGAAAGAGTAGAAGAAAGTCCTTCTCGGATTGATAAATTGGAAAAAATTCTTAGTAACTTGGGTACTGCATTTTCTTCCGTCAACACTATTGAGAAAACTCCCGTAAAAAGTCGTAAGAATAAAGGGGCCTCTTCTAGTAATAACAAAGGGGATCTTAAAATGATTAGTATTCACCCCAATTTTATTGAAATAATAGAAAGACCTCTTTACAAAAGAAAATTCTTTGATCTTGTCCCTACAAATATCTTTGTCGAAGAATTATATGCTAAGTCTTTACACAAGTGTGTGATTAAGGAATTGGATAACAAGGATGACAACACTTGAAATCTTGGTATCATGCCTAGCTAAGGGCGTAAAACGATATCACTTGTTGGGAGGCAACCCAACTTGTATATTTTTGATTTTTGATTTCCTTGTTGTTTTCAATAAAATACCCTTTAATACCTCTGTTAAGATGTGTTTTTGTGGTTTGAATAAAGGTTTGTGCCAAGCAAAGCCTTAGGAACATGTTGGGTGTTAGTAGATTTGATCTTGCTGAAAAAACAGAAACCTTTGCACTCACGAGAAAAATTCTCATTTTTAACATAAGAGAGATTTTTGGTTGATTATTTTTGCAGAAGATTAATATACAAATTTCCCGCATGGCCCTATTTTTTCAAGATTTTTAGAGTTGCAGAAGTATTCGAAACTTCCATATTACTACAGACTGTTCTATTTTTGAGAGATTCTACTTTTATTGTGTTATGTGCTTGTTTTGATGATTCTATGGTTTTCTTTGATGATTGTTTGCCATAGAAAAGTTGGAATATGGTTGATATAATACAAATACAAAATATGAATTGGTTTTCTACAGTACTTATAGCAGTGATTTGTTTTCTTATACTAACGGATCTCACGAAGGTTTTGTTGGAGTTTTATGTGATTGCAGTTTTCAAGTTTTGGGTTATCTTACGATGGATGAAGGAATAAGGAGTAAGTAGAGCCTAAGCTTGGGGATGCCCCGGCATCCCAAGCTGTTTTCCAAAGAGAAGCAAGCAACTAAGCTTGGGGATGCCCCCGAGTGACATCCCCTCTTTCGTCTAACGACCATCGGTATATCACTCGAAACTATATTTTTATTCATCACATGATATGTGTTTTGCTTGGAGCGTCTTGTTTGACATGAGTCTTTGTTTTGTTTGGCTTTGCTTTTTAAGTCATCAATCCTTGTTGTATACATTTATTTGAGAGAGCCAAAATTATGCCATGACTTGTTAGAATAGCTCTCTATGCTTCACTTAAATTTTTATGAGCTCTAGATTTGCTCTAGTGCTTCACTTATATCTTTTTGAGCACGGTGTGCTTTAGTGTTTTTGAAGAAATACTCTCTTGCTTCACTTAGATTTATTTGAGAGTTAGTAATTTTTTAAGAAATTCTCTCTTGCTTCACTTAAACTATTTTCAGAGAAAGAGAAAAAATTATGCGCATGATCTTCACTTATATTTGTTTGAGCTTATCAAAAGCAACACATGAAAATTAGTCCCAAAGTGATAGATATCCAAGAAGGATATAATAAAAACTTTCATGAAGATCATTGGACAAAATAAACTTGATTCCTTGTAATAGTTTTGAGACATGATGATATGATATGTGAGTCATGTTAATGAGTAATTATGATTTAGTAAGAATATTAGTGTTAAAGTTTGTCATTCCTTATGCAAGCACGAAAGTCAATAATCATGCAATGAAATTACATCCTACTTGTGGTGCATTATTTAGTGTTATTTATGCTCAATGTTCGCTTATGAGATTTTTCGTTTCATGGTTGGTTGCTTCCCAGTCTTTTCCTAGCCTTCATTTTGCACTAAGTATGATCAGTACTTGTGCATCCAAAATCATTTATCCCGGTTTTGCCACATGAGTCCACCATACCTACCTATATGCGGTATTCCCTTGCTGTTCTAAGCAAATTTGTATGTGTCATCTCTAAATTTCAAAATAAATTTCCCTTTTGTGTGCCCGTACCGCTCGCGAGGCGGTGAGGGGTGGATGATATTTTCCATGCTAGATGTGTTATTCTCACGATGGGTGTTTATTCACTTGTCATTGCACGAGAGTAAGGCAAATGTAATAGGGATGCCTATCCTGAAATGAAAAAGAAATTTACTTTATGTTGTCAAATAATAAATTCTTTGGAAAGTGTTGGTATGGAAGGCAACCGTGGATTCGGCTAGCCATGGCTTGTGAAAGTTTGGTGGAAAGGAATAAACTTTATTTTATGTTTGGGAACCTCCTATGATATATCTACCATGGAAAGTGTTGGGAACCTCAAGTCGTTATCGTTGGTGGGAAAAGTACACCTCCCAAAATATTTTATCTCTCAATTTAAGCTTTGAGCTCTAGCACATCTACAAATCCCTACTTCCCTCTGCGAAGGGCCTTTGTTTTACTTATGCAATTTTTCTTTTGAATTTGAGTCTCCATCTTATCTTACAAAGCACCAACTAGGAAACACTATGATCGTACTTAAGCATAGGGTGTAACTAATATGCGAGTGTGTTTCATGAATGGATCAATGGTAGAGCATGATGGGCTAGGGATAACTTATTTTAGCATTGATATTTTGAAAGACATGGTTGCTTGTTGATATGTTTGAGTATTTAAGTCTCATGTAAAAACTAGACTATTGCTTTGAACCATATAAAAGTCCAAATGTCCATGCTATAAAAGAAAAGAATATGATATGACATGATAGGTAGCATTCCACATCAAAAATTCTGCGTTTATCACTTACCTACTCGAGGACGAGCATGAGTTAAGCTTGGGGATGCTCATACGTCTCCAATGTATCTATAATTTTTGAATGTTCTATGCTGTTATATTATCATTCTTGGATGTTTTATAATACTTTTATAGCCATTTTATATCATTTTTGGTACTAACCTATTGACATAGTGCCAAGTGTCAGTTCTTGTTTTCTGCATGTTTTTTACATCACAGGAAATCAATATCAAACGGAGTCCAAATGCAACGAAACTTTACGGAGATTTTTTATGGACCAGAAGACACCTAATGGGCCAAGGCAGCACCTGGGGGGTGCTCCGAGGGGAGCACAACCCACCAGGGCGCGCCAGGAGGCCCAGGCACGCCCTGGTGGGTTGTGCCCACCTCGGGTGCCCCCCGGACTGCCTCTTTGCTCTATAAATACCCCCAATATTCCAGAAACCCTAGGGGAGTCAACGGAATTTCGATCCAGCCGCCGCAGAGTCCAGAACCACCCGATCCAATTTAGACACCATCACGGAGGGGTTCACCACTTCCATTGGTGCCTCTCCGATGATGCGTGAGTAGTTCTTTGTAGACCTACGGGTCCGTTGTCAGTAGCTAGATTGCTTCCTCTCTCGCTTTTGATTATCAATACAATGGTCTCTTGGAGATCCATATGATGTAACTCTTTTGCGGTGTGTTTGTTGGGATCTGATGAACTTTGAGTTTACGATCAGATCTATCTTTTTATATCCATGAAAGTTATTTGAGTCTTCTTTTGATCTCTTATATGCATGATTTCTTATAGCCTCGTATTTCTTCTCCGATATTTGGGTTTTGTTTTGCCAACTTGATCTATTTATCCTGCAATGGTAAGAGGTGCTTTGAAGTGGGTTCGGTCCTACGGTGCTTGATCCCAGTGACAGAAAGGGAACCGACACGTATGTATCATTGCTACTAAGGATAAAACGATGAGGTCTATTACTACGTAAATAAATCTTATCTACATCATGTCATCATTCTTATTGCATTACTTCGTTTCTCCATGAACTTAATACGCTAGATGCATGCTGGATAGCGTTTGATGTGTGGAGTAATAGTAGTAGATGCATGCAGGAGTCGATCTACTAATCTTGGACATGATGCCTATATAATGATCATTACCTGGATATCGTCATGATTATTTGAAGTTCTATCAATTGCCCAACAGTAATAGTTTTCCCACCGTTTGCTATTTTCTCGAGAGAAGCCACTAGTGAAATCTACGGCCCCCGGGTCTCTTTCTCATATTATTTGCCTTTGCGGTCTATTTTCCTTTGATTTTATCTTCAGATCTACTAAACCAAAAACCCAAAAATACGTTACTGCAATTTATCTTATTTATCAATCGATCTATCAATATTTACAACTCTACCACGTCCGTTACCTGAAAGGGATTGAACCCCTTTTACACGCCGGGTTGCGAGTATTTGTTATTTGTGTGTGGGTGATGTTTACGTTGTGTTGCTTGGTTCTCCTACTGGTTCGATAACGTTGGTTTCATCACTGATGGAAATACCTACCGCTGCTATACTGCATCGTCCCTTCATCTTTGGGGAAAAACCCGACGTAGTCCTAGCAGTCATCACATGTCATTTAATTTTTAAGAACTCAACTAAATAAATTGTATGGATCTTTGGTCCAGTTAAACCGAGGGAATTCACATGGTGATTTCTCTTCACAACATATCCTCCCAATAATTAGGGAGCTATTATAAAATATTTGATTAATTTGGAATGCACCACAACACACGTGCATGTTAAATCCGTTGATCTTTCCTTCTTCCAGTTTTTGGCTCTCAAACCTTGTCGATAATTCTTTTGTCCCTTATCCAAACTCCACCAAAAATCCGAGCATTTTTTGAACTTCCTTTTACCAGGTCCTAGTTCAAACCCATTTGAATAAAATACAAATGAGTTTGAATTTAGACTTTCAAACACACCCACTTCTATTTTTCTTAGTTCAAGCTCTTTTTATGTGTCCGGGGAAATTAGCCCCGTGCCGAAGCACTATCCCTAACACTTCCTTCCTTCTCCTTCCATTCTTTGTTTTTATTTATCTTTGTAGAAAAGAGGAAGAAAGAGAGTGAGAGGCAAAGAGCCAGCTGACCAGGCCCATGGCCATTTCCCTTCCCTGCCAGGCCGGCCCATTCTTCTCCTCTAAGGCCCAGCTGCCCCTCCTAAATCTAACCCTAGTCTGATCCCCATCTCTTCTCTCGATCCCTCACCCTCTCCCTCTCGACCCCTCCTTCCGCCGCCATGCTCGCTCTCAGAGAGGAGCGAGAGCTCTCTACGCCCGAACCTCTCCTCCACCTCGCGAAATGGCCGACCCCACGCGCTACCATACCACCGCCGTGCTGACCTGTCCTACCTCGCCGCCTCAGCCTCGCCAAGGCACCGGAGCCCGCTACCGCGTCGTCTCCCACATCACCACCACCATGGTTCGGCGCCCTCCAGCCGCGGGCCAGAGCCACTGCCACGCCGTGTCGGCGACCACTGCTGCTGACATCTCCTCGTCCGCGCCACCTTCCGCCCCGACGCCATGGTCACTGCCCGTTCGAGCTCCACCAGCAGCGGCCTCTGGAGCTCCATTGCCAGACCAGCGTTGTCGTGGAATTGGCCTGGCAGATGTCCTAGGATAAGGACTTAGTCGCGAGGCCAACGCATCTATGTGGTAGCTTGAGAGGGGTTGAGCGGAATCGAGAGACGCAACGCAAGACAAGGATTTAGACAGCTTCGGGCCCCGGGAAACATCATCCGGTAATAGCCCTACATGCTGTTTGAGGCTAGATCTAATTATGACCCTCATGGAGTCGCAGGTAAACCGGCTCTCCTTCTTGTTTCTAACCCTAGAGATTGTTTGTGTGTCCCCCTTTGGGGAGCCCTGCCCCTCCTTATATATGTTGAAGGGGCGGGTTACATGACTAGTCCTAATAGGATTAGGATTACTCTATTACAAGTGGAGTCCTAGTCTTGCTTCCTTTGTAGGAGAATATTCCTTGTGCTTTCCTCATAAATCGGCCCACCATAACATGAGCTGGCCTTTCATGAACCGCCCGTTGGGCCACCGGGTCTTGTCGCTCCTCTGACCCGCCTGCCGGATTACCAATAAATCGTAAACCGCCAGGTCAAAGCGGGTCGCATGTGAATCGCCAAACTCTAGCCGTGTCATACATCCGACAGTTTATACCGCGGGGTATATCCCCGACATTAGCCCCCAGTTTAGTTTGGATTTATCCATGTCAAACCGATCCTGCAACATAAACACAAGAACGAATTTGATAGGTTGCGCTCCGGGTTAAATATTCTTATAAACCGGTACTTGATCATCCTTAAGTCCTTGTCATTTCCTTCCTCTAGAAAATCCGGGTCAACGGACCAGCTTCATAATCAACTTGCTTGCATAAGAAATATTGTAAATAAAGAATCCATTTGAATCGGCCTTCAATGCTCTGATCTTGACAAAAAAATTGGTCTTTGAAATATTCAATTGACATCCAGCCGGCTTGAAGATGCCGGTTTACGATTACCACTATTGCCGGGTTATAAAAAACTGATGATCTCGGGTCATGATTGTTTATAGACGCCGGGTTATGATTGTTGCCAACGCCGGGTCGCACAATTAATCTTCCTGATTTGCCCAAAACTGAGAATTTGAAGATGTTCCTCCTTTACATGCATATTACCTGTAGCCCCCAAGTCTTAAGAGGAGAACATAGTGATAGCTTAAGACTTGCTTCAATATAAATGTTGTAACCTTGAAGAAATCCAGATTGTTCATCCCAGTCACTAGTAAAAACTGAACATTCCACATATGTAGCCCCCAAGTGACGGGTTGTCATGCTTGCAGCAACCTGGGACTTGTAATTGTCTTATGCTGATAAAAACTTCAACCAGTGTAGCCCCCAAGGGCCGGGTCATTATGCAAAAATGAGCAGGGACTTTGTAGATATAATCATGTAGACTTGAACAGCAACGTGTAGCCCCCAAGGGCCGAGTCATTATGCAATAATGAGCGGGGACTTTGTATATACTTAATTGAAAATAACATTATATAATGTAACTCCCATCATGGGGCTTGAACCCACGTCCACAAGGTTAAGAGCTTTGTGCTTTACCAACTGAGCAGTGGACCCTTCAATATAATGATTGATACTTGTGTACCTTGAATTGTTGACAGGAGCAATTGGTAGCCCCCAAGGGCCGGCTCATTACCATGTGATGAGTCAGGTCTTCAATAAGGTGAGCAAAAAAATGACTTTACATTAGCCCCCAAGTGTCATGGTGCATGCTTGCAGCGACATGAGGCTTGCATATTTGATGTAATCTTGATTTGAATAACGTAGCCCCCAAGTGCCGGGTCGTAAGCCTGCAGCTACCTAGAACTATTCCTTCAATTGTAGAATAAATCATTTCCATTGATAATATGATAGCCATTGCGCTAAAGCGACTTTGAAAACCTTAATCATAATGCTGGTTATTTATAACCATAATAAAAATCCAGCCATGTTGGCTATTTAAAGATTTGAATCATATAACCCGGTTTGAAAACCGGTTCCATTGATATTTCATCACATTGTTGGTTTTACCAAGCCAATGTAGTAAGGGTGATAATCCTAATCTTGGGTACTGATAACTCCTGCAATATTTTGCCGGTTTATAAGAAAACTGTACCGGGTAGTGATAAACATCGGATTATCCATATATGATACTGGCGATTTGTAATCAAAAGCCAGGCCGGGTTAACAAACACCGGTCATTATCTTATCTCATACTGGCGACTTATAGTCAAAAGCCAGGCCGGGTTAAGAAACACCGGTCATTATCTTATCTCCTACTGGCGACTTATAGTCAAACCAGACCAGGTTCTGTGAACGCTGGTTTATTGTGGTGGCAACTTATAGTCATCCACTCCCTGAATCAATGGACTTGGATAAATACCAATGACCTTAAAGATAAGAAAACTTAACAAAACCAAAGAAACATTGTCAAAATAAAATCCTGTAGTCGAGGCTTTTTACGAGCTGCCAGGCTCCCAATTTGAAGCTTTTCATGGGCTGCCAGGCCACTGAATTAACCATTTCACAAAGCCTGTTAAGATGGACCTCAATCCTTAACCAATCGTCAATTTAACGTTGCCAAGTTCAGGGTCTATAAGAAGATTGACTTGTGAAACGTTCGACGGGTCATACCAGGTTTACCTGGGCGGAGTGACTTACTTAATGCAGGCAAGCTAATCCGAGGTTTTAGGTGTGTACACCAGGCTTCCAAGCCGTGGCTTGATAGCCTACTACAAGGGTTGTCAACTCGTTGACGCTATGCACCAGGAGCCCCCAGGTAGCATTGTGAGCTGTGCTCGTCGGTTGCCTATGTTTGAGTTGTGCTATGCATCAAACTCTCTTTTGCCCCTTACCACCATGTTGGCTTGATAGCCGGATTGCCGAAGTAACCAGAGTTGTGCTCTTATGATAGTATTGGCTTGATAGCCGGATCAATAGGGTAGTTAGAACTCCGCTTTATAAACAGAAGCCCCCATGTGATATATTTCTGAGCTGTACTCGCCGGGTGCCTATGTTTGAGTTGTGCTATGCAACAAACTCTCTTTGGTCCCCTTAATTTTTCTAGAGAACTGGAACTTGTGCGAGATTATTCTTCTTGAACCAGATGTTAAACCGGATATTGAGAGCTTCAAGGCTTTGTGGGAGACATCTTTCCCTGGAACCAGATTTCAAACCTGAATCTTCATTTTCAGCCGAAATTTTTCTGACTGCCTTTAAACTCGAACTTGCGAGAGAGTAATTCATTTTAAACCGGAGATTCTTAAACCGGTTATGAGAGCTTCAGAGCTTTGTAGGAGACATATTTCCCTTGAAACGAATTGTAAACCGGATATTTGAGAGCTTCGGTAAGACTGATGTCCATTGAACCGGATTTTAAACCGGATTCCCTTCTGATGACCCAGAAACTTCTTCTGAATCATGTCATTGTAGCCCCCGAGTCTTAAGACAACTCAAGGAGTTTTCTTGAGACTCTCCATATTTGACCATAGCATAAGGTGTCTATCATTGTTGTTGACAGTGCGATATGAATCCATAGAAAATTGAGGTGATTGCGGCGGGTTATCAATGATCCCGTATGAGCCGTGTCAGCAACTCGGCCAATGGTTCCTTCCAACTGGCGATTTGAAGTATAATAAAATTGTAGTGGCGGCGATTGTACGCCTGCCCATTGAGCCACCCAGTGCAGACAGCGGTTGATGGTATATGATAATTTGCCTCCATTTTGTTGAAAAAAAACCGGGCTACCCAAGCTGTGACTTGCTCATACTCAATAACAGCTCATGCAGACAACAGATGAACCGGCCACGGGGTTGTAAACCAGCACGGACGGGCGAGTCAGCTACGTCGCTTTGATGAAGTGAATAATTGTCCCGCATCAAAAACATCGCAGGCCAAAGTAATTGTTTTTTGACAAAAGGAATATGTGCCAAATTTATATTTAGAATAATATCACCTAATTCGCCTGGACAACAGACGAGTTAGCCATGGTATTGTAAACCGGCGCGGACGGGAGAGTCGGCCACGGGGTCGGACAGGTAAGTCGCCCATAGTGTTGTAAACCAAGGCGGACAAGAGAGTCGGCCGTGGCATTGTTGATGTAATCCAGACTGCAGGGGCGGCGGTTTGTGTTCCTGTTCATTAGTGCGACATGCGCAGATGCCGGTGTAGAACAGCTAGCGTGCGCCACCCGCGGTAGGGCATCACTTTCATAGTGAGCACTTGTCTTGTATAAAAAAGATATAGGCCAGAGTAATTGTTCTCAGACGAATAATGTATACTAAAAATATACATAATGTGAATAACACCTAGTATTTTTGTCGGATGAACCCGACTGCTGGCACTAGATATTGTCGGATGTAGTCAGACAAATAGCAGATGTCCGTGTAGACTGACATAATGATTCATTGCTCTGTTCTCGAAATATGGGCCGATTGCCTTCATTCCTCAAGTGATGATGTACCAAAGGTACATTACATAATCAGGAGTGCTTAGCACTATTTGATCCATCACTGCAGATTGCCCCAGGCTTGTAAGTTGCAGGAGCTGCAGCAAACCAGATTAATTGTTCTTTGACAAAAAACAATATATGCTAGTAAATTTAAACAGATAGATATCACCTGATTGTTCGGATGACGGATGATCCGCTCAACACAACAGAAGACGGTTCAAGCAAACCGACGACTCGATATAACCCGGGGGGCTCATCGTGTGACGGTTTAACGTGGGGAGGCTCCCCGGTGGCAGATGGCTCCAGGCGCGGTGGCGATTTGCTCAAGGCCGGCGTAGCCCATGAAGAAGGGCAGACCATCGCGTCGACTTAGAGCATGGTCGAGCGTGAGCGAGCATTGCTGTGGCGGCTTTAAGACGCGGCCATGCACGGTAGAAGAGCAGGGCGGGTCATTGCGGCGGCCTTGGTACGGAGGTAAAGTGGCGGCTCGCAGCAGAGCCTACTTGGAGTGAGGCGAGTCCTGCAACGCGACGAGGCCGCGGAAGCCTGGCGGCTGCACCACGGCGACAGAGGTATTGCCAAGGCGACGGATGTACTGCCATGATGACGGCGAGTTGGCAGCCGCCGGGGCAAAGGCATTTTGAAAATGTCCGACAGCTCGAGCAAGGTGGCGAAGATGGCAACTCCGAGCCGACGAGACGAGCCACGGGTGTGATCATAGTAAAAACGGCAACTCGAGGGTGTGCCGAAACCATCCGGTGCGGCGACTCGGTTTGAGCACACGAGTGCCGGGCGGAGCCAGCTGGGCAAGGGCCTCGGAGGCGGCTTGTTGGGCAGCGTGTTGTAGGGCTGACGGCAACAACAGCTCTGATTGCCGCCAGAGGACCGAGGCATGGGCGGTGGCTCACCACGATGGTCAACAGACGGGTCAACGGAGGTGCCCGAGTCCGTGGGTAATTCGCTTTAGTGAGAGCGCTTTGGAATTGATTTGGCCTCCACGCTCAAAGTAGTAGGATCTACCATTGATCCTTCGGGAGTTGTAGATTTCTCTACGTGGAGTAGCAACAGCCTGGCCGATTGGACCATTACCTGAATACACAGTAGCAATCAGATACGACCACCGATTCCACAATGGAAACCGTCGACAGCTTTGGTGACTGCCACAGTAGTTTGGCTTCAGCGGAAAAAATCCCCTCAATCTCGGCGAGTTACAGCGCTTGCACTCATGCAGCCCAGATTTTCTCTTGATCTTTAAATATTGAATACGCTGTTTTAACTATTCATCGACGACATGAACTTCTGTGCCGGCTCTTCTTCATCCGAAAACTTGCAAACCTTTCGACCCCTGAGAGATCCCTCCAAGAACTCAATACCACCGTGCGCAGGCCCCACGGCGGGCGCCAACTATCGTGGAATTGTCACGGCAGATGTCTTAGGATAAGGACTTAGTCGCGAGGCCAACGCATCTATGTGGTAGCTTGAGAGGGGTTGAGCGGAATCGAGAGACGCAACGCAAGACAAGGATTTAGACAGCTTCGGGCCCCGGGAAACATCCTCCGATAGTAGCCCCCTACATGTTGTTTGAGGCTAGATCTCATTATGAACCTCATGGAGTCGTCGGTAAACCGGCTCGCCTTCTTGTGTCTAACCCTAGAGATTGTTTGTTGTTGCTTGTCCCCCTTTGGGAGCCCTGCCCCTCCTTATATATGTTAAAGGAGCGGGTTACATGACTAGTCCTAGTAGGATTAGGAGTACTCTATTACAAGTGGAGTCCTAGTCTTGCTTCCTTTGTAGGAGAATATTCCTTGTGCTTTCCTCATAAATCGGCACATCATAACATGAGCTGCCTTTCATGAACCGCCCATTGGGCCACCGGGTCTTGTCGCTCCTCTGACCCGCCTGCCGGATTACCAATGAATCATAAACCGCCAGGTCAAAGCGGGTCGCCTGTGAATCGCCAAACTCTAGCTGGGTCATACATCCGGCAGTTTATACCACGGGGTATATCCCCGACAAGTGCCGCCCCTACCCCACGTCGCACCTCCTCCTCACACCGCGAGCACGCCACCACCCCTCTACTCCTGCCTCACCTTTCCTGGGCACGCCCCGTCTCGCTCGTCGTGCCTACTCCTCTGCCATGGCGTCATTGCGCCCCCTGAAATCACCGACGACCTGCCACCGGCAAGCCGCATCTCATCTGGAGGGCCTCGTCCCGAAGTTCCCGCTGCTCCAGCAATCGTCCCCGATGCCTGCGCCTCCTTCCCGCTCGGATCCAATGAAATCCAAGCAAACAATTCCATCCCCTGCCTCCCGTCTGCGAGCAGCACACCGGCACCCTGCCTCCCCTACTCGTGACCCCACCTTCATCCGCCATGGGAGCCAACGCCACAGCATGGTACTATCGTGCACAATCTATGTTGCTGCCTGATAACCCACAAGTGTAGGGGATCAGTTGTAGCCTCTTTCGATAAGTAAGAGTGTCGAACCCAACGAGGAGCTAAAGGTAGAACAAATATTCCCTCAAGTTCTATCGACCACCGATACAACTCTACGCACGCTTGACGTTTACTTTACCTAGAACAAGTATGAAACTAGAAGTAGAGGAAAAATTAGGAACAATCAACAATTTGTATAGCTAGACTTTGCAAAAAGTTTCAGATCCTTTTGACGTTCTAGTAAAAAATGTAAAATCGCGCACTACAGCCAAAGTTCCTGTTTTTGCACCGCACAAACCAACAAGCAGTTTAATCATCCTAAAGGAAACTCTTGGCACATTATTTTTATAATACAATGGAATTGTACAAGGGGATAATTATTTTTGTTGGAAAGTTTCTGTAATCAAGGTTCACAAAGTTTCCATGGGCATGAACAAAGTTCATGGCTAGCTCCCACTTTAACAATGCTCGTCTTTCTCACTTTCGCTTTTATTTTTGAAAAAGTTTTAGGTTCCCCTCTTTATTTTTTTGTTTTTTAACTTTATAAAAGCACACAACAGAAATAAATGACTCTCTAAAACTTCCGGGTTGTCTCCCTGACAGCGCTTTCTTTAAGCCATTAAGCTAGGCATAGAGTGCTCAATTAATGGATCCACCTGGATCCCAAGGTATATCAAAGCCAATTTTAATTAGCAATGATTTGTAATTTAGTAGTGAGCACAAAGTGATATGTGTCATGAAACAACGAAGTCTAACTCTCTTCCTATGCATAGGCATGTCATACAAGAACAATTCATGCACATCAAGTAAAGGCCAATGCATAGTATAAGCAGTTTCTTGCAATTTTATCATGTTGGAAACATAGAGAGGCGGAGATGTAGTTCCTCTCTTATAATAATTGCAAGTAGGAGCAGCAAGCACATGCATATTATATTCATCAAAATCATCATGTGTAACGGAAAAAGGCAACCCATCAATATAATCCTTAATAAGTGCAAACTTCTCCGATATAGTGTAGTTTGGAGAACTCAAAAAAGATAATAGGACTATCATGCGTGGGTGCAATAGCAACAATCTCATGTTCAACATAAGGAACTATAGCAAGTTTATCTCCATAAGCATAATTCATACTGGCATCTTGACCACAAGCATAGCAAGCATCAATTTCATCGAAAAGGGATATTTCAAACGAATCCAAGAGATCGTAGCAATTGTCATAGCATTGGTCCTTCGGTAAGCACGAAGGGAAATTAAATAATGTATGGGATAAAGAGTTACTCTCATTAGAAGGTGGGCACGGGTGATCAATCCGCTCTTCCTCCTTTTGTTCTTCGCTCTCCTCCTCATCTTTTTCATCCAATGAGCTCACAATATCATTAATTTCTTCTTCCATAGACTCCTGCAAAATATTAATCTCTTCTTGGGCAGCGGAGGAGTCCTCAATATATGGTTTAACATAGGCATTAGAAGCATAATTATCATAACAATATTTAAATATGGCAAAATTTTCAGATTTGTAAAGAGTAGCATCATACTTTTCAATCAAAGAAGCAATTTCATAAGCACCCTTAAAAGCAACAAATTCTTCAATTTGTTGAACATCATAGTAACTATAAACACCCTTAGCATACGAAGATACGATTCCATTATCACTAAACTCACATTGGTAGGGAAGGTGTTTCTTAGGGTCTTCAGAACAACAAGTAAAATTATACATTTCACATAAATTCCAAGCTGAGCATTGCAAACAATGAATTTAATCCAGTAAAAGTTTCCCTTTTATAGATATGCGGTGTCGCACATAACAAGCATGCTCATCTAAAGATTTGCCCTCAACTAAGCTAGTTGGGGTTTCAGCACGAGCACATAGGGATCGAAGATGATCCAAGTAAAAAGCTTCAGGAGTGTGCTAGATTTTGAGTGGTTCTTCAACCATTGGTTCAGCAGGTACCACTAATTTTTTTCGTATTTTGTGTTTACTACCCATAATTAAAGATAGAAAACAACTTAGAACAGCAAATAAAATCTACTTAGTGATAAAGCAAACAAGCACACACGAGAATATTCACCCCACGCTATTGCTCCCCGGCAACGGTGCCAGATAAAGGTCTTGATAACCCACAAGTGTAGGGGATCAGTTGTAGCCTCTTTCGATAAGTAAGAGTGTTGAACCCAACGAGGAGCTAAAGGTGGAACAAATATTCCGTCAAGTTCTATCGACCACCAATACAACTCTACGCATGCTTGACGTTTACTTTACCTAGAACAAGTATGAAACTAGAAGTACTTTGTAGTTTTTGTGGGATAGGTTTGCAAGAATATAAAGAGCATGCAAATATAAACTAGGGTTGTTAAGATAAAGAAACAATAAAGTTAATATAGCGAGTGTGGAAAAGTGATGGTAGGAGTTGCGAAATTGCCCCTAAGCAATTGACTATGTTACTAGACCGATAGCAAGTTTTATGTGGGAGAGGCCACTGCTAGCATGTCATCCCTTACTTGGAATTCTATGCACTTATGATTGGAACTATTAGCAAGCATCCACAACTACTAACGTTCATTAAGGTAAAACCCAACCATAGCATTAAGATATATTGGTCCCCTTCAATCCCGTATGCATCAATTTCTACGCTAGGTTGAAGCTTCTTTCACTCTTGCCCTCCAATACGTAGTCCTATCAACATACAACTAACCCTATGGTGTGATCCACGCGCGCCCTCATATGATGGGCACCAAAGGACAGCAACATAACCACAAGCAAATTAAATCAATCATAGCAATTCACCAATCACCGATAGGACAACGATAATCTACTCAGACATCATAGGGTGGCAACACATCATTGGATAATAATATGAAGCATAAAGCACCATGTTTAAGTAGAGGGTACAGTGGGTTGCGGGAGAGTGGACTGCTGTAGATAGATGGGGGAAGGTGATGGAGATGTTGGTGTAGATCGCCGTCACACGATGATGGCCCCGGTGGCACTCTGGTGCCACCGGAAGCGAGGGGGGAGAGCCCCCCTCCTTCTTCTTCTTCCTTGACCTTCTCCCTAGGTGGGAGAAGGGTTTCCCCTTTGGTCCATGGCCTCCATGGCGGCGGAGGGGCGAGAGCCCCTCTAAGATTGGATCTGTCTCTCTGTCTCTCTCTGTTTCTGCGTTCCCAGATTCTGTCCCTTCAGCGTTTCTTATATTCCCAGAGATCCGTAACTCCGATTGGGCTGATTTATTGACACGATTTTTATCCGGATATTAGCTTTCTTGCGGCAAAAGAAGGGCATCAACCGCCTTACGGTGTGGCCACGAGGGCCCAGGACGCGCCTGCCCCTGTTGGGCGCGACCCCTGCCTCATGGCCCACTCGGGCATCGTCTCATGTTGGTTCCGCTTCCCAAAATTCACATATATTCCAAAAAATAATCTCCGTCCTTTTTTATTCCGTTTGGACACCGTTTGATATGGATATTCTGTGAAACAAAAAACATGCAACAGACAAGAACTGGCACTGGGCACTGGATCAATGTGTTAGTCCCAAAAAATAGTATAAAAAGTTGCCAAAAGTATATGAAAGTTGTAGAATATTGGCATGGAATAATCAAAAATTATAGATACGACGGAGACGTATCACTGCCCTGTTTGCTTGGGTTCCCCGCACCATCGACCTGAGCCTCGACCTCGTGTTGTTGTCTTGGTACCTGCCCGAACAGGAGCAATTTTGGATCGCCAAGTCCGCTTTGGATCCGTCAAGTTCATATATGACCCGTGTACAAGTACCATCGCCAAGACCCGGAAGCGTCAAGTTCGACTACCTTCATGTGTACCACTAGCGTCGACCCTTGAAGACCTCGTGGACGTCAAGTTTCTCTCTGATACGTGTACCACTACTTCCATGACAAGATGAGTAGGACTATCGCCAACGTGTACGACTACGAAACGTGAACGACTACTTCCCCCTATGACCCATGTACCACTACTTCCCTTGACGAACTTGTTTCGTCCCGAAATCGCACGCATAAAAGGTATAACCTCCAAGTCGACCCATGGACGAATGCATGTTGTATGAGATGCTCGTGTTTGCATCGTGTCCGAATTGTCATTGCACGTTGCCCCTCTTTTTCCATGTCATCGACCCGTGGGAACCGGGTAACCGGGATCACCCAACCATCTTGCATGACACGCTCACGCCGTCCTTCTTTTGCATCGGCATCTCAACGAGTTGTCGGAACTGGAATGTTGGCACCGTTTCCGTTTTTGCCGCCATGACACCCCTTTCTTTCCGTCGTGGCAACCAAATGCTCCTTACCATGCTCATGTCAACATTTTCATAAAAATTGCATAAAACATATAAATTTCATCCGCATCATGATAACAACATTTAAATGGTTAAAAAAATTGTTTGCATTAAAATTTGCTAAATGACATGTGGGGATTTTTTGGAATTGTTGTTTGTTGTTTCTGGCCCCATTTAAACTTGCTTAGATAGTTAGTTTCCTTATGCCCCACCTCTTGCCATGTGAACCAACATTTAAATCTTGTCTTGTAGATAAATGAGAGCGAACTAAATAATTGATGTGGTGTTTCGTCAATATGCAACTCGTTGCACATTGAGCTCCACTTAAATTGTAGTGTTGTTTGTTGCACTTTGCCATGTCATACTTATTTAAACTAAACATGCATCATATTTGTTTGTGCATCGTATGACATGTTTATGCTTGTGTGTTTACCATGTTGTTTGCTTCTTTCCGGTTTGCTTCTCTCGTTAGCTTCGTTTTCATTCCGGAGTTGTGAGGATTCGTTCAACTACACCCGTTTGTCTTCTTCATGGACTCGTTCTTCTTCCTTGCGGGATCTCAGGCAAGATGACTGTTCCTCGATATCACCTCTATCTTTGCTTTGCTAGTTGTCTCGCTCTATAGATATGTCGCGCTACCCATTCTTGTTTTGTCAGCCTACCATGTTGCCATGAAACCCCCTAACCACCTTCCTAGCAAATTGTTGATTGGCTAAGTTATGCTTTTGCTTAGCCCCTCTTATAGCGTTGTTAGTTGCAAGTGAAGATGGAAGATGTTCCATGTTGGAACATGGATTCTTTGGGATAACACAACATATATCTTATTAAATTAATGCACATATATACTTGGTAATGGGTGGAAGGCTTGGCCTTCTGCTTGGTGTTTTGTTCCACTCATGCTGTCTTCGATTTTGATAAACCGGTGTTATGTTCCTTGATATTATGTTCCTAAGACGGTTGGGGTTTATGGGCCCCCCTCGATAATTCGCTCTGATTAAAGCTTTTCCGGCAAGGCCCAACCTTGGGTTTACCATTTGCCTAATAACTAAAAACTGTATAGGGAGTAATTAACCCGTGGAATCTTAATGAACCCCCGGGCCAGTACTCCTCATTAGTGTTGGTCCAACCCAAAGCACTGTGCGGGGCCACCCCTTGGCAACTTGGGGTCTTTGGCACCTGTACGTGTAGCTTATCCGATCGTGACCTGAGACGAGATACGCGCGGCTCTTATTAGGATGACGGCATGCCAAGGGGGTCTTGCTGGATTAGTTTTACCTTTGTCGAAATATCTTGAGCACGGGATTCCAAGAACACTCGGGTCGTCGCAATTTGGAGTTGTACCTCCGCTGATCGTGAGAGCTTGTGATGGGCTAAGTTGGGCCACCCCTGCAGGGTTATGATCTTTCGAAAGACGTGCCTATCGGTGTACTAAGATAGGGGTACCTTAGTACCTCAACTTGTGCACGGGCAGTAGCAGCTTCCCGCGGCAGGGCTCACCACGTGCTCGCCGGAGACCTTTCTGATCCATATAAAGCCATTTAAAAACAAAGTATACAAGACTGAAGATCAAGGCCCCGGCAAGTGGAGCTTGCCGGGAAGGCCGTCCCAGGCTCAAGATTATCACATTAATACAAGACCCTGGTAAGAGGAGCTTGCCAGGAAGACCAGAAGACTACATTTCAGAAGGCATGCCTCGGCGCACCCTGCGCCCCGGCAGGGCCCGGGGAGCGACAAGCTTTCGGGCCCGGCAAGATCAAGACCCCGGCGAGGTGCTTGCCGGGGGAAGCCTGTGCTGTGTGCCCGCGCTCCAGCTCATCGGCCCACGCGTCGCCCTGGGGCCCTTCCAGGGACGCGTGGCGGATGGCTGTGCAGCCTGGGGGACACGGTGGCACTCCACGGTGACGAGGCTACCGCCGTGGCGAACGGAGACGCATGGATGGGCGCTTTTGGGGTCGACGGTGACGGGCATTTAATGCTCCTGTCCCCCACTGTCTATGTTAGGTGAAGACCACTGTTCATCCACTGTTCATGCACTGTTCCCGCACTGTTACAACTACCACCAAAGTTACATTTTTGCCCTCCTCTACGTTGACACCTGTCGGTGACCCCTTTGAGCTATAAAAGGAGGCCCATGCACAACGTAGAAAGGGTTCAGAACCTAGATAGCTCTCTTGCTCGGTGTAGCTAGTTCTTCAAGCTCCCGAGTTCACAAACTCAATACAAATCAAGCAGGAGTAGGGTTTTACGCGTCCGCGCGGCCTGAACCTGGGTAAACTGCCCGCGTGTGCTCTTCGATCCGCTCTTTGTGCTCCCTCCGCTCCCTCACCGCAACGTACAAGGGGCTCCGGTCCCATAGGTGTTCGTGGTGGACAGTTTCCCCCGACATCTTTGGCGCGCCAGGTAGGGGGCGTCGAGGTTGTGCGAACCTGATCTGGCGCTCACGCGGGCGCATTCTTCATCAACCTCTCTAGCTTCGTCAACTTCATCAGCAGCAGCAACATGGCCCCGAAGAAGAAGGCTTCGGAGGTCGCAGGCCCGTCTGCGTCGATTCCCCCGCCACCAGAACCAACGGTGGGTGGAGGAGACGTCGGCGGAAGGGTGGTCGCCGGCGAGGAAACTCACGGCACCGCCAAATCCAAGGACAAGGCGGACGACCGGACCAACTCCAAGGCCTCGGTGTCCGTAGACGCGCCACGTCCATCTCAGCAGACGACAGGCCAGCAGCGCCGTGGTACAGGAGGTACCATCCGCTTGCTGGGCCAAGGACAAACCGGAGGCTCGCGGGATGCTCAAGGCCATCGTCCTGGCACGAGCAAGGCGCGGTCGCCGGGGCGAGAGACTGCTCCTTCTAACCCTGTTAGAAGTCCGAGCATATCTCGCTCCTCGCACAGCTCGCCACCGCTCCCCTCCTCTCCAGCAGAAGCTCTCGCAAGAGCGCAACTGCTCCTCAATTTCCCTCCAGCGGCAGACAAGGCCGAAGACTGGAGGGCAACAATCCAAAGCATCATCGCCTTCGCCAACAACGACACGCCGCAGCAGCCGGCGACCTAGCGGCCACGGCAAGTCGACCAGGCGAAGGCCGACGGCAACAAGACCGCCGGGGCTGCAACCACCATGCACTCCCCGCCGCGGAAGCAGAAGACGCCTTCCCGCCGGATTAACGTCGACGACGACTCCACGGCGTCGTAGGATCCACGGGCTCGTCGGGACCAGTGCCAAGTCCTTGACGATCGGCGGCAAGAAGATGCTCGGACGACGATCGAGCGCCAGCGAGAAGCCCGGCGACAATCGGATCAGCGTGCTGGGACCGCTGTCGACACACACGCGCCCGGTGAACCAGGCGACTTGCCGTACGCGGCAGGTTGCCCTGCGTTTACCCGTGAGCTGCAGCGCGTCCAGTGGCCCAGCATGAAAAACTTCAAGCCCGACGTACCCGAGAAGTACGACGGCAAGACGCACCCCTCGGAGTTCCTCAGCATCTACACCATCGCGGTGCAAGCTGCCGGGGGACGCGACGAGAAGATATTGGCCAACTACTTCCCGCTGGTGCTTAAGCCGAACGTCCGTTCTTGGCTTATGCACTTGCCGGAAGGCTCCATTTCTTCGTGGGCAGATCTGTGCCACCAATTTGTTGGCGCCTTCACGGGCGGCCACAAACCCCACGTCCAGGAGAGTGATCTCCACATCTTGGCCCAGAAGGAAGGAGAATCCCTGCGCAAGTACATTCAACGATTCAGCCGTGTGCAGCACAACATTCCCGACGTCCACCCCGCCGCGGTTATCAGCGCATTCCACCAGAACGTGCGTAACCGTCGCATGCGGGAAGAGATGGCCATGACCAAGATACGGGATGTCAGCGAGCTCTACGCTCTGGCTGACAAGTGCGCGCGCCGAAGAGGGGAGGAGACTCCCCGAGGAGGATGCTGGCGCAGGGGGAAGCGACAGCGAGGATGCCGCCCCGGCAAAGAAGAACCGGCGGCGGAACAACAGAAAGAAGAAGAGCAAGGAAGTGCTGGCCGTCGAAAAGTCCGGCAAGGAGGCTCCCGCCAAGACAGCACAGGCTGGCGGCTCCGGCAAGGAGCCTGCCCCTGTGGTGGCAGCCGACAAACAGGACGGCTCCGACAAGCAATATTGCAAGATCCACCGCACCAAGGGCCATGACCTTTCGAACTGCAAGCGAGTCGAGTACCTCGTAGAGCAGCAGAAAGCTGAATACGAGCGTCGCGACAAGGAGAAGGCCCAAGGTGGCGGAGGAGAGCCAAGCAAGAAGAGGCCATTCAATGACCGGGGAGGACGCCGCGGCAAGGCCAAGCAGCGGCAAGGTGATCGACCTCCCCGGGGCCGCGACAAGGACGAGGAAGAAGACGACGACGACGACATGGAGGAAGGTGATAACAGCGAGCAGGAGTTCCAGAAGGCCACAGAAGTTATGTGTGTCGACGGAGGCGCCTCTCTACACTCTTCCCACCGCCAACTCAAGCAGTGGGTGCGGGAAGTAAACACAGCAGAGCCGCCCGTCGAGTCACGCAGGCTCCTGAAGTGGTCCAGCACGCCCATCATTTTTGATCTTGAGGATCACCCTGACCGCACCACGGCGGTCGGGTGCTTGCCGATGTTGGTCTCACCAACCATCTGCAACCTCAAGGTCACCAAAATGTTGGTAGACGGCGGGGCCGGCCTGAACTTGATCTCCTCGGCTGTGATCAAGAAACTCCAGATCCCAGACGGCGAGCTCGAAGAAACCGGTTCGTTCCAAGGAATAAACCCGGGGAGGAGCAAGCCGAAGGGCAAGATTACTCTGCCTGTGACCTTTGGCGGGGAGCTTAACTTCAGGACGGAGAGGATAACCTTTGACGTGGCCGATATCCCATTGCCATACAATGGGATACTTGGACGTCCTGCCCTCGCCAAGTTCATGGCAGCTTCCCACTATGCCTACAATGTACTCAAGATGCCGGGGCCGATAAGCGTCATCTCTGTCCCTGGCGACAAGAAGGACGCGCTTACCTGCGCCGACAAGATATACCGGGATGCAGCAGCCGCGGCGGAGAGCAACACACTTGCCGCTGAAGCTCCCGGGGGGAAGAAGACCAAGACCAAGTCCGGCAAGTGCTCTGGGGCCGACTCCGGCAAACGCACCTCTTCGGAGTGCTGCGCTGCCGTCGAGGACGTTCCATCGAGCTCCACCGGCAAGTACAAGAAAGGGATGGCCGCTCCACCGGCAACCAAGAAGGTGTCCGCCAAGGAGGACGGCACTGGTGGTACCTTCACCATCAGTGCTACGCTTGATAACAAATAGGAAAGCGCGCTCGTTGCCTTCCTGCGGGCGAATGTCGATGTGTTTGCCTGGCAACCATCTGACATCCCCGGCGTTCCCAGGAAGGTAATTGAGCACAAGCTTGCTGTTTGTCCTCATGCGCGGCCCGTCAAGCAGAAGGTCAGGAAGCAAGCCGTGGAGCGCCAAGAATTCATTACCGAAGAGATTAAGAAGCTAGAAGCAGCGGGCCTGGTTAGAGGCGTGATCCATCCGACGTGGTTAGCAAATCCAGTTGTCGTGCGTAAGGCTAACGGGAAGTGGAGGTTGTGTATAGACTTCACTGATGTGAATAAAGCATGTCCCAAAGATCCATTTCCCTTGCCGCGCATTGACCAGATTGTTGACTCCACTGTTGGATGTGAGCTGCTCTCCTTCCTTGATGCATACTCAGGCTACCACCAGATTTTTATGGCCAAGGAAGATGAAGAGAAGACTGCATTCATCACTCCATGTGGCACATATTGCTTCATTCGCATGCCTTTTGGATTGAAGAATGCAGGCTCAACATTTGCAAGGGTGGTGCACACTGCTTTTGAGCCACAGATCCACAGAAATGTAGAAGCTTACATGGATGACATAGTGGTCAAGAGCAAGAGCAAAGATACCCTGATCCAAGACTTAGAAGAAACATTTGCAAATCTGCGCAAGATCCAGCTCAAGTTGAACCCCGAGAAGTGCGTCTTCGGAGTCCCCTCCGGCAAGCTTCTCGGGTTCTTTGTGTCCCAGAGGGGGATTGAAGCCAATCCCGACAAGATAAAAGCCATCGAGCAGATCGAAGCCCCGAAGCGCGTCAAGGACGTAAGGAGACTTGCTGGTTGTGTGGCTGCCCTCAGCAGGTTCATTTCAAAATCCGCAGAGCGCGCCCTGCCTTTCTTCAAAATCTTGAAAAAGGCTGTTTCTATGAAATGGACTCCGGAAGCGGAGGCAGCGCTGCAGGATTTGAAAGGATACCTATCCTCCACTCCAATACTTGTCGCACCTAAACCACAAGAGAAGTTGCTGTTGTACTTAGCGGCAACCAATCAAGTGGTTAGTGTTGCGTTGGTAGCGGAAAGGGAGGCAGAGGAAGAGCCCACACCTCCGGCGAGCGAGTCCAGCGACAAGCAGGGGGCTCCACCGGCAAGCTCTGGCCCCGACAAGGACAACTCTGCGCAGGAGCATGGAGAAGTGCGAAGGAAGATGGTGCAGCGCCCAGTGTATTTCGTAAGTTCCCTCTTGCAGGGGGCTAGATCGAGATACTCTGGGGTGCAGAAGTTGCTTTTCGGCCTCCTCATGGCCACGAGAAAGCTGCGCCATTACTTCCAAGCACACGAGATAACAGTGGTCACTCGCTTTCCGTTGAAGAGGATACTGCAAAATCCAGAAGCAACAGGCAGGATCGTCGAGTGGGCACTGGAACTGTCGAGCTTTGGCCTCAAGTTTGAAAGTACTTCAACCATACAGAGCAGAGCTTTGGCAGAATTCATAGCCGAATGGACCCCAACGCCGGATGAAGAAGTTCCAGAGACAAGCGTCCCCGTGCAAGAAGCAACAAGCGAATGGGTAATGTACTTTGATGGTGCTTTCTCGCTGCAAGGCGCCGGTGCCGGCGTGGTACTCATAGCGCCCACCGGAGAGCACCTCATGTATGTTATCCAGATGCACTTTCCCAGGGAACAAGCAACAAACAACACTGCAGAGTATGAAGGTCTGCTTGCCGGCCTCAAGATTGCAGCTGAACTTGGGATCAAGAAACTGATTGTGCGGGGAGATTCTCAGTTGGTGGTCCGACAAGTGAACAAAAGTTATCAGAGCCCTTTGATGGAAGCTTATGTAGATGAAGTGAGAAAGCTTGAAGAGCACTTTGAAGGTCTGCAAATGGAGCACGTCCCGAGAGCTCAGAATGATATTGCAGATGGCCTTTCAAAGTGTGCTGCAATGAAGTTACCTGTGGAACCAGGGACCTTCCTGCTCAAGCTGACTCAGCCATCCGTTACACCATCAATTGGGCAGCCCAAGAAGAGAAAGTTGGTCTCTGGCGACTACTTGCCGGCGGATCTCCCCGAGGCCGCCGCCAAGGTTCCCAAGATCAACAATCAAAACGCTGAGGAACAGTTTGCTCCTGCAGATCCGAGGGTCTGTACGGTTGAAGCAAACGTTCCCGACGAGCCTTGCCCCGGCAGGCTTGCCGGGGGACCATCAGCTCCGGCAGAACCAGAGGTTCTTGCCGTAGAAGCTGGGGTTCCCGCAGCGGCCCTCATGCCTTTAGTCCTTGCCGTTGAGCCTCGGGCTCCGGCATGGGCACAGCAGATCGTCCGTTTTCTGCAAACTGGAGAACTTCCCGACGACCCAGCAGAGATAGAGAAAATAACCAGGCAGTCAAGTATGTACCAGTTCGTGGACAATGAACTGTACAGAAGAAGGCTCAATGGTGTCAGGTTGAAGTGCATTTCCAGAGAAGATGGACAGAAGCTGTTGGCAGAAATACATGGAGGCATATGTGGCAACCACATTGGCGCAAGGGCACTTGCCGGAAAGGCATTCCGGCAAGGGTTCTTTTGGCAAGAAGCCCTCCAAGATGCGACTGCACAAGTAACCAAGTGTGAAGCGTGCCAGTTCCATGCCAAACAAATTCACCAGCCAGCTCAAGCTCTCCAGATGATCCCTTTGTCCTGGCCCTTCTCGGTCTGGGGGCTCGATATCCTCGGCCCCTTCCCCCGTGCTGTCGGGGGCTTTGAGTACTTGTACGTTGCGATCGAAAAGTTCACAAAGTGGCCAGAAGTGGAACCAGTGAGAAAGGTGACAGCACAGTCAGCAGTCAGGTTCTTCAGGCCGATTGTTTGCCGTTTCGGAATCCCTAACAGGATCATCACCAACAACGGCACACAGTTCACTAGTCGCACCTTCATGCAGTACGTCCAAGACCTTGGCGCCAAGGTCTGCTTCGCTTCTGTTGCTCACCCGAGGAGCAATGGTCAAGCGGAGAGGGCCAATGCTGAAGTGCTGCGCGGGCTCAAGACAAGAACCTTCGACAAGCTGCGCAAGTGCGGAAGAAACTGGATAGAGGAGTTGCCGGCGGCTCTTTAGTCAATCAGAACAACACCAAGTCGAGCCACCGGACAGACACCCTTTGCCCTTGTCTATGGGGCAGAGGCAGTTCTCCCCACGGAACTCGTATAAGGATCTCCTCGAGTGCTCGCTTATGATGAGCTCGAGCAAGAGCAACTGCGACAAGATGATGCATTGCTCCTCGAGGAGGAACGTCTCCAGGCTGCTGTACGAGCTGCTCGATACCAGCAAGCCTTGCGCCGCTACCATAGCCGCAAGGTTAAGGCCAGGAGTCTCGAGGAAGGCGACCTTGTTCTTCGGCGTGTTCAGTCCGCCAAGAATTCCAACAAGTTAACGCCGAAGTGGGAAGGCCCTTATCGGGTGAGACAAGTCACAAGGCCCGGCGCTGTCCGCCTTGAGACCGAAGAAGGCTTACCGGTGAGCAACTCCTGGAACATAGAGCATCTTCGCAAGTTTCACCCATAAGGCGCGGTTGTCGTGATCCGCTCTGGCAACCACCTTTTGTACAAGTTTTGCCGCCGTCGCATGTAAACCTTTGTACAAAGCCGGGCGCAGATCCCGTGCATCAGTAAAGCTTTTGTGTTTCGCACCATTTGCCATTTTACATGTTTTTCTTCGTTATTTGCATGCATTGTTTGGCATCTTGTGCAACACACATATCCGGTAAGCATTACCACGCCGAGAAACCCTATACTTGTTTCCTCTTCTCCTTTTCTTTCCCTCTTAAGCAAAAGAAACATTCCTCGCGCACAAGTTTGCCGGGGGGGAAGGAGGTGGAGGACGAACCAAGTGCTGTTCAAGAAAGAGAAGCTTACCGGAGAACGAACAAATTATGAAAGCTAAGTTACCAGAATTTGAGCAGTTCAAAATTTTTTAAATTTCAGTTTTCTTCCTTGAACAACCACACTTTGTATGAAAAACCTGTGCGCGGAGGAACCTACCCGTGGCTATCCGCACCCTTGCCTTGTTTTCGAGTACGCTCAACGGCTTAAGTGAGCTGCGACAAGTGTCGCGCCCTTACTTTGTTTTCGAGTTCGCTCAGCAAGCTAAGTGCTTTGCGACTAGCTGCGGCAAGGTTGCTTGCCGATAAGGCCTTTGCCAGCAGGCTGCTCAGAGTCCAGCACTCAGCGCTCGCGGCAAGGGTCCCTTGCCGGCAAGTTCCCTAAAAAGCGTAGGGTAAAAAGCATACAAAGTAAGGGACCAAAAGCAAGGGAGATAACAATGCGTCAATTGCTCGGAAATAAGATAATATATTACAGGGATAACTTGTCGCAATGACTGATAGGTTCATGTTCATGGCACACTTTTGCAGCAGCAAAGGAAATAAAAAGAAAGAGGCCTAATCTACGCGGTCGCCTTCACGCCTGGAGATCTTGTTCACCTTGGCGATGATGTGGGCGACCTGCGCCTTCAGCGCCTCCAAATCTGCATCGGCCGGCAAGCTGCGGAGGACGTTGACGAGATTGATGCCAGGGTTGCAGTAGACTATCTTCGTCAAGACGCGCTCCAAGGTGCCCGCGCAGAGCTGGCGCGACTCCTCGGCCAGCTGCGCGGGAAGCTTCTCCTGCAGCCGTGCAAGCGCCGGCGCGATTCCCCTGAAGAAAAGACTTAGCTTGGCGCTGTGGGGGAGATTCTGGTACGGAGAGTACACGAGGTGCTCCACCCTCAGCGCCATCAGCTCCTTGTCAATGCTGGCAGCAGAAGCGACCAGATCGTCAGTCCATTGCTCCACCGCCCGGCTGAAGTTGTTCGCTGAAGTGGCGGCGCTCTCCACTAGGCCTCGTTCCTTGCGGAGCTCGGCCTTCAGCTTCGTTTCACGATCCCGGGCGGCGTCAAGCGAGCCAGTCAACGTGGTGACCTTCAACTCCAGATCAGCAATCGAATCCTTGGCGGCTTTGAGCTCATCGCCCTGCTTGGAGAGGCGTACCTGAAGGTCAGAGTTGGTATGGGCGTCCTTTTCCCGCTCCATATTGAGTGCGGTGATCCGGTCTGTGCTAGCCTTCAGGTACTGCTCTAGCTGCGCCACCTTGGCCTCAAGATCCTTCTTGACAGTGTCCGCGGTGGCGGCGGCAGCTTTCGCCTCCTTTAGGGCCCCGCCAAGGGCCTGCTCCCGGGCGGTAAGGTCGTCCTCGTGAGCGTCGAGGTCGACCTTCCGCTGGTTGAGCGCTCCTTCTCGCCGGGACAGCTCTTCACCGACCAGTCGCTGCTGCTCCTCGGCCTCAGCCTTCTCCAGGAGGAACTCTTGCTGCTCTCCGGCAAGCCTCTCGCGCTCCTCCGCCAAGTCGCGGAGGGCCGCCTGGTTGGCAGCACGGAGCTCCGCGGCGCGCTTCTCCAAGTCTGCTCCGGCCTTGGCGGTGAGGGCTTCCCGGGACTCCAGCTTCGCCTGCCTGGCCCGGTAAAGGGTCAGGAGCCGGTGAAGTAGCTTCTCCTCTTCGGGCTCGTCGTTCCCGCCAGGCGCTTCAACAATCTTCAAACCCGCGGAGGCGAGGACCTCTCCATCAAAGGTCTCTCCCTCCACGGGGGCTCGCGACGAAGATGCCCACGGAACTTGTATGAAGATTCCGTTGGGCGCTTCAAGATAGACGCCCGACCGCTCCGTGGATGCGGAGGGGCCGGCGGCCGGCGCAGCGCTTGACGCTCCTGCTGCCTTCGGGTCAGCGGTGCGATCGCCGGTCCCTTCCTCGCCCACGGCGTCTGCGGTCGGCGCAGTCTCCCCAGCGGCAGGATCGTCGGCTCCCGCCATGCCCTCAGTGGCAGTGGCGCCGCCGCTGTCACCATGCACCTCCTCCTCGACGGTGACCTCAGTCTCCATCCGCTCCGGGGGAGGAGGATCTAACAGAAGAAGAAGAAAAGAAAAGTTCAAGCAAATATCCAAAAAGACAAGTTCAAGAAGACAAAGTTACAAGACTCACCTTCGCGGACCTCCTCGACGACAGGCTCCCTCGCCGGGGAGTCCTCCCTTGGCGGTGAAGCGGTGGCTCCTGCTGGCGGAGGGCCGCCCGTGTCCTCCCTTGGCGGGGTGGCCACCCTCGTCGGGCTGCTCGCCCTCGGCGGGGTGCCCGCCCTCGGCGGGGTGCCCGTCCTTGGCGGAGCGTCCTCCCTCGCCGGGGAGCTCGCCCTTGGCGGGGAGGGTAGAACCCGTGGCTCCTCGGAAGTAGTCTCCGGGCGCTCCTGCAGCTGCGGCTCCACTTCTGCACAAGACAAATGAAGCAGCAAGATGTTAGTACAAGTTAAAACCTCAAGCGCGCCCAATGAACAAAAAAAATCCAAAACCCAGACTTACGCTGGGGGCTGCGCTGGGGGCTGCTCCTCGGAGCAGCAGGTTGGTCCAACGAGCCTGTCGCTGGCGCGTCTCCGGTCGCCGCGGCGGGCGAGTCGTCCTCGACCTCAACCATGGGGATCTTGGCCCTCTTCGCCAGCCGTTGGGTCAAGGTCCTGCAAGCCAAGCAAGAACAAGATCAGAATCATCAAGGAAAGAACCAAGACGAAATCGAAGAAGTTACAAATTACAAATACTTACTCCTCTTCCTCGTCATCGTCGGAGCTGAGGGCGGAGAAGTCAAACTCCACCTGAGTTGCTTCCGCGCGAGGAGCAGGAGGAGAAGGCTCCCTCGGGCGCTTGGCGGTCTCCGGGGCTGGGGGCTGCGAAGACCCAGCCTCCGTTGGCGCCGGGGCCCGAGGAGCAGGCGGAGCGGCCGCTTCGCTCCGGGAGGATCCCCCTCCGCTTGGCGCTGGTGCACGGGGCGCCTCCGTCGCGGCTTGACTCGCTCTGGTGGCGCGCGTCGCCCGGCGAGTAGGCTGCTGTCGGGGCGCCTGCGTCCTTGTCGCCGTAGCCGCCTTGCGGAGGCGCTTCAACGGTGTTCGCTTGGGACTTGCCCGAGGCGGGGAGTTCTCCGAGGATGAGGAGGCGTCGTCGTCAAGCCCCAGAGACCCACCGGTGTCCTCATCGGCCTCGGTGTCCTCCTCCTCCTCCCCGGCGGGCCCACTGGGTCCAGCATCTTGTCCTGCGGCCCCGCTCCCTCCGGTGGCTCCGCTCCCTCCGGCGGCTCCGCTCCCTCCGGCACCTCTGTTCCCTCCGGCAACCTCGCCCCCCGCGGCGGCCTCGCTCAGAACCCCGGGGATCCCGGCATGCCTCAGGGAAGGAACCCCGGCAAGCTCGTCGGGTGGAAGCTTAAGCAACCTGCGGATCTCTGCCTCCTCGGCTTTGCTCGACGCATCCGCAGCCTCTGCCTCATCGACGGTGAATCCGAAGTCTCCTGCCGCTGCGGCTGCGGCGGCCTCTTCCATCCGGGAAGCAATATAGGCAATATCCCGCTCCGTGGTGGCCCGGGTGAGGCCCTTGATCTCCTCGGTGTTCTTCGGCACCTCGACCAAGTTATCAAAGAAGCTCAGAATGGCATCTCCCGGAGGCTGGATCCAAGTGGGGACGATGCCGTGGGAGTCGCACTCCGGCATCATTGCGCGCAGAGAGTCACGGGCAGTGATGTTGCATAGCGGCACCACTCCCTTGGCGGGCCTGAACCACTCTGGGTGCGCCGGGTCATGCTTGAAGAGTTCTCGCACCATTCCTTTCAGCTCTAAAGCGGTGAAATTGAAGTTCAATCCGCAGCGCAACCTCATGATATCCGCTGCATTGCCAAATTCCCAGGCGGGCCTTTTCCTCTCTTGTAAAGGGGCAATGCGGCGGCGGAGGAAATCTGCGCCAACCTCTCCGATGGTCAGATTGGCTACCCGGAGACGGATGATTCTAACAAGGGCAATACTAAGCTTGTTGTCTTCCGGGGCCAGTTCGCTCCAGTCTCTGCCGCGCACTATGGCAGTTGTGCGCGGCGCGGTGAAGGGCTCCGGCTGATCCTCTACTACCCAGCACCAGTCTGCACGCCATTCTTCCCACTTGCCGCGGAGTTCTCCTTTCAGATATGAGTCCTTTTTGTTTAACCGGAAGATCCAGGAGATTCCGCCGGAGAGGGGAGCACCAGCCTCTACTCTAGGCATGAAGAAATGGCAAAAGAGTGCTACGTTTGGATGGATCCCTATGTAGTTTTCGCACAGATGTGCGAAAACGGCCATCGTAAGGATGGCATTGGGGGTGAAGTCTAGGAGGTGGAGGTTGTACGTGTTCATGATATCACAGAAAAACTCCGAAAATGGAGGGCACAACCCACAGTGAAAGAAGGCAGCGAAGAAGAAATACCCGCCGGGAACCAGATCTTTGGCGATGGCGGGGAAGACTCTGGTACGGGGATGAGCCTTGGTCTCCCCGGACCAGAAGAGGTAGTACTTGTTCCATAATTCCCGCGCGCTGAGCCTCGGCGCGAAGACCACGTTCCTCTTCCGCAAGGCGACAAGCTTCGCCGCCTGCTCGGACTTCTCCTTCTTGGTCTTCTCCGCTTTCGCCTTCTCGCTCTTCGGAGCCATGGCGGAGGTGGCGAGGGGAGAGGCGAGGAGCTTGACGGCGCCGCAGATGCGAAAAGAGGCGGAGGAGGGGTGGGAGCAGAGGGCGCGGAAGTTTTCTGGAGGTTGAAGACGCAATGAAGACGAAGGAGGGAAACTGCCCCTGCTTCCTCTGCTTTTAAGGGGGAGGTGGGGGACGCTCCGCATTTCCCATTAAAGAACAAGGCCACGATCTCTCCCACGACGCCGCAATCGACGTGTGCCGTTAGGGAGGGGCGCGGCGGATGCGGAAGGGGATTCGGCATGCCGTGGGCCGCGTGTGCCCGTGCACTGTTTTGGGCCTGGCCCAACAGCGCTCGGCACCGTGTGTGGCCCAGGCCCGGGGGCTCCTGTCGGTGTACTAAGATAGGGGTACCTTAGTACCCCAACTTGTGCACGGGCAGTAGCAGCTTCCCGCGGCAGGGCTCACCACGTGCTCGCCGGAGACCTTTCTGATCCATATAAAGCCATTTAAAAACAAAGTATACAAGACAGAAGATCAAGGCCCCGGCAAGTGGAGCTTGCCGGGAAGGCCGTCCCAGGCTCAAGATTATCACATTAATACAAGACCCTGGTAAGAGGAGCTTGCCAGGAAGACCAGAAGACTACATTTCAGAAGGCATGCCTCGGCGCACCCTGCGCCCCGGCAGGGCCCGGGGAGCGACAAGCTTCCGGGCCCGGCAAGATCAAGACCCCGGCGAGGTGCTTGCCGGGGGAAGCCTGCGCTGTGTGCCCGCGCTCCAGCTCATCGGCCCACGCGTCGCCCTGGGGCCCTTCCAGGGACGCGTGGCGGATGGCTGTGCAGCCTAGGGGACACGGTGGCACTCCAAGGTGACGAGGCTACCGCCGTGGCGAACGGAGACGCATGGACGGGCGCTTTTGGGGTCGACGGTGACGGGCATTTAATGCTCCTGTCCCCCACTGTCTATGTTAGGTGAAGACCACTGTTCATCCACTGTTCATGCACTGTTCCCGCACTGTTACAACTACCACCAAAGTTACATTTTTGCCCTCCTCTACGTTGACACCTGTCGGTGACCCCTTTGAGCTATAAAAGGAGGCCCATGCACAACGTAGAAAGGGTTCGGAACCTAGATAGCTCTCTTGCTCGGTGTAGCTAGTTCTTCAAGCTCCCTAGTTCACAAACTCAATACGAATCAAGCAGGAGTAGGGTTTTACGCGTCCGCGCGGCCCGAACCTGGGTAAACTGCCCGTGTGTGCTCTTCGATCCGCTCTTTGTGCTCCCTCCGCTCCCTCACCGCAACGTACAAGGGGCTCCGGTCCCATAGGTGTTCGTGGTGGACAGTTTCCCCCGACAGTGCCCATGGTTATGAGGCAGATTGGAGTTGTTAATATCCGGTTGTAGATAACTTGACACCATAACTCAAATAAGAATACACTACATGTGTGAGTAACCGTGATGGTCCCTTTTCGAAGGGGTTCGAAAAGTGCGGTGGGGTTATGCATGAACGTAAGTAGATAGGATCACTTCTTGATAACTACTAGTTGCGACCGTTGGCATATATTTATCATCTCGCTCTGACTTCATAAGCTAGCCTCATGAAATGCTTAGCGCTTGCTGCATCCACTTTATATCCCCTCCACACCTAAAAGCTTTGTTAGTTTTGATACCTGGGAACAAGATTGTTGAGTCCTTGTGACTCACAGTTTACTACACAAACAGGTGCAGATTCAACTGAGTTTGATGTAGGAGATGGCCAGGAGCTCTAATGGGAGTTTGATGAAGAGCGTGGGCGTATGTACGTGACATAACCCGATGATCAGTAGTGGTTCCTACTAGGGCCAATCGGGATTAGCCTATGTGGTATCTTTTTCTTTGTTTGATTTCGTCTGTAGTCGAACTCGGTGTTCTCTGGATGAATGTATGTTTATTGTATTAATTGTGTGATGTGGCGAGTGTAAGCCAACTATTAAACTCTCTTTCTTCCTGTTCATTACATGGGTTGTGTAAAGATACCATGCTTGAGACCATTCCAGAATGCGGTTATGACTCTAAGTCGTGCCTCGACACGTAGGAGCTATAGCCGCATCCTGGGCGTTACAAGTTGGTAATCAGATCCTTCCCCGACCTAGGAGCCCCTGCTTGATCGAAACGCTGCCGATGTTGAGTCTAGCAACAAAGACTGTTTTGACTCTAGGACTATATATATATCAGAGAGTAGGAATTATTTTACTCCTTATCCCCTTCGTCGCTCTGGTGAGGACTCCTAACGTATTGTTTTCACATCACTATCCTCAATTTTCACCCAAAAAATTAGGATCACGCGGGTATTGTTGGGATCGTTCCGATATCTTTGTGACAAGAACATTGTTCTTGGTGCCTCTTGTCATTTAGGGGTTACGGCAGTGTCTCGGGGAGTTGAGCTCCAAGGTGTTGTCGTCACAGTTGTATCGTTATAGTTCCGGAAAACCAAAGGTCGCCAACATCGAAAACTCTTCTATGCCTTACTAGTGGTGAGATAACCCTGATGTCACCAAGTACTGGAGGGATAGTTCGGGAGTATTGCCACTACTTGTATAGCGGATGCTTTTCGAAGGTCTGAGGTACATGGTTTCCGAAGGTGCCTGGTTATGTATTGACGGATGGATACAGCTGGATGTAGGGATTGTTAGTTGGGTGAGATATTTGTGCTTCCCCTGTATCCCCAACACCAGATTGCATAACCAGAAAGTTTCTGGAATTAGTAGGTGGGAATTCAAGTAGCTCTAGGATTTCTTCCGACAAATACATGATAAGAGGTTGGGATCCAACGTCTAGTGGTTCACTTGTCATGGTCGATTTTACAGTGGTCTCGCTGCGTCTTAATGAATCCTTGGCTATGCCGATTTGGGGACGCAATGTCCGCTGTAACATCGTGCCTGGGGGGGGCTAATCACGAAAACTTTGGACGGAATCTCTATCATATGTTTGTTCCGACTTATTCTGGTAGCAAAATCCTTTGTTTTGTTTTGAGTTGTGGTATTCGAGTTGCTTCAATGTCAAGTGTTGATTCCATACCTTTCCAAACGGTGTTCTCATATTTCTATGAGAGTGCTAATCCTTCTTGATCATCAAGATTGTCATGTTAATTTTTTAAATTTTTTCAACCAGTGCGTTTCTCTTCAAGTTAACCCGATCCTTTCAATATGTGCAAGACCAATTCTCAGTTTTTTCTCAATGGTGTATGTTTCATTCATCTCAAGTTGCCTTTGTTTTTCCCACCCTCCCACCCTTTTTCTTCAAGGAGTCAGAAATCTCAAGTCAAGTATCCATTTTATTCATGTGAAGTCTCTTCATTCTTTCCTTCGATGTTGTTTATCGAGTGATTCTCGTGAAGATGCTAAGGAAGCTTCAAGTTTATCATTCTCCGTTCTTGTTTCTTCTCTGGTGGACTAAATTCAAGCTTCGGTGTTGATCATATCTTTTTCTCTTGTTTCACTTGTTTTCTCATGTTGGCATTTCTTATCCAAGGCTCTATTATTTATTCGCCTCTCTCTATTCATATCCGGAGTGTACAAGATATCTCAGAAGATTCACGATTACATTCATAATTCGTTCAAGCTATTTCGAGGTTGTTATCTCATTCAAGCCATTTAATTCAACCGATGCAATCTCTCTTTCAAGCAATCTTTTCCAACGGTGTTGCTTTTGAGTGGGCCCTAACCCACAAGTCTTTCCTAGGATCTCACATGACTCTTCTAGTTTTTCTGGAGTTTCTTAAATTCTTTTCAAACTGTGACATCAGAATGGATTTCATCAATCATATGCCTTCTCCAAGATCGCTTTCAAATTCTTTTCATTGTTGGTTCAAACTTTTAATTCTTCATTCCGGAGTGCCTCAATAATCCATGGTGGTGTATCTCGTCGTCATTCTTAGGTTTTGAAGACCGAAGAAGAGTTCCTCTTGAATCCTTACCCGTTCTTCTAGAGATTCGTGGTTCTAGCTTAACGATATTCTCTCGAGATATTCCTTTTGTCAGAAATTCTTTTCTTACCCATCCGAATCATTTCAGGTGTATTTTTATTTGGATTCTATGGAGACCATCCTATTTAGAAGAATAATTCATTTTCAGTTTTGCTCCCGCCCTCTAATTCTTGTCGGTGCTTCGATTCAAGTATTCTCTAGTCAACTCGTGATCTCTTCATTCTCATATATCTAAATTTTTCTTTGTCCTTTTTTAATTCTTCCCGGTAATTCATTCTATACTCTTCGTTCGTTTTCAATTCTTACGGTGGTTTGCTCAATATTCTTCTCGATGTTATTGTATTAATTTATTCATTCTTTCCAAATCCTATCGGTGGTCTTTCTGAATTGTGCCATATCTCTCTCCAATCCTTTTCAAGAAGAATAAGTAGTATGCCAAATCCGTTGATTGTCATCAATTGAAGTTGATGAAGGATAAACATACAATAAATCTTATTCTTGTTCCCTCGAGGCGATTTCAACTCCTTCTTTCCGGAGTTTGTTCATCATATCATATTCTCGGTTTGAGTGGCTTCATCTTTTTATTTCTGGAGCTCCAACTTATTCCAATTATATCATTTCAAAGCTTCATATAATCATTGCAAGGCATCATCTTGTTCTTCTCGACTTTATTTTCATTTATTCGTTCTTTTATTACCGTTGTTCTCATGAAGGTTCAACATGGTGGTTCATCAAAGTTTTATTTCATTCCTCAAGTCTTCATCAAGATTCTTGTTGGAGGAGCTAATGTATTCTTCTTCTTGCATTTCGAAGTGCAATTCTTTCTACCTTGTCTTTTGAGGTGGTGTTATGTCATTCTTGACAATTTCCTTTCGTGTTTCATGATTCAAAAGTTATCAAGAATGAGATATTTAAACCCATCATTTCTATTTCTTGAGGAGATCCTTGCAACCCCTCAATTTATTCGTTCGAGTAATCTTAGGTTGTATCTCGCATAAAAGCTTTCCCTAAGGATTGCTCCTATTGTGGTGCTTATCAATGATCCAATCTTCTCCTTCTCATCAGGTGAAAGGAGCTTTACATCTCTTTGTTCCTCTCAACTAATCAACCATTTGGTAGTGGCGGAATGTCACCTCAACTTTTGAGATGTTTTCATAAGCCACACCGAACTTATTCTTTTGTTGTTGGTTTTTTAAACAACTCCATTCAATCATTCTTTCTAAGATTGCTTTCAAATTCATTGGTGGTACAAGTTATCATTTTCTTCTAATTTCTTCTTCCTAACGATGTAGCTTCAATTCTTTCATTTCGGAGGTATTGTGGTATTGCTCTCTTCGATCATCATCTCGTTTTGTCAAGATCATGTTCTTTTCCATTCTGGTCCATTTAATAGGAGTGTTGTCTCCTCCATTCAAGTTCTCTCATCTTATCAAGTTTTGCCTCTCTATTCAGCCGAAGTGATGTCTGAAATCTTTCTTACCCCTTGTGTCATTCCTTCAATAGTTTCGGAGGCAGTTTGTTGTTGATTTCATCAAGCATCATCCCATCTTCTTGAGTTTATGTTAATTTCTTCCATTTTCAGTCAGAGTGATGTGTGAATTATTTCATTCTCATTCCTTCTATATCTTGTTTTAACCGGAGTGGTTTCAATATCTATCCTGTCACTTAACCTCTTTGTTCTCGTCGTATTCCTTGTTCCTCTTGTCTAACGGAGCATTGCAATGTCGTTCATCCCCATGTATTCTTTCTTTCAATTTGTTCAACTTCTCAAGGTTCATGGTTCCACTCGTTTGATGAAGAAGCAACTTTGTTTTACCTCTTCCTTTTCCGTTTCTCTCCGGTGCCATCCCTAGGATCTCGGGTCGAGATCCTCTGTTAGTGTGGGAGAGTTGTGATGCCCCAAGACCGACGCTCCAGATACCTTCCATTTATTCCCGTTGTCACCGTGTGTTTCATTTTTGCTTGCTCTATTTATTTTTTTGCACTGCATCATGTCATCATTGTAACATCCCAATTTTCAATTTGGATGTTAACATAAATCCTTCATATGCATTCATCATTTGAGCATTTTGAATTTGATCTTTATTTGGAAATTGATCCAAAGGCTTTAAGGAACTCAAGGACCCAAGTGAGAGAATTGGAGGTTTTCCAAAGAGGACCCACTATTCTATTATTTTACCAGTAAGGTTGGATCAAATATTATTTTTGCCAATTTTTATTTTCAATATTTTAAAATAAATGAGAGAAGATAATATGACTTCTTCAAAAACTGAATAAAAATGTTGGAATTTGAATTTTGAGTAAATATAATTTTATTGGATTTTTATTTGCAATTCTTTTATTTTTAAAATTGCATTAAAAAATTTAATTAATTTTTAGGCATTTTACTTTAGAAAAACGTTCACTTTGTCCCAAATATTAAGTGGGAACGGAGAAAATTGTTTCTGAAATTTTTAGGATTTTTAATATTTTATTTTGAATTTTTCTTCGTTTGGTGATTTAAAAAAATGTTTTACCGGGCCGGGCCGACAGGGCCAAAGCCCAGCCACCGGCCCAACTCGCCACCGCCTCCATCCCCGTTCTCGAGCCGGACTCCGGCGGAGTCCGAGCCGCCGTCGACACCTGACGTGTCCGACCCGGCCTCCCCTTGCCCCTCCTCCAAGCCGTCGACGCCCCCCAACCTATAAAAGTCGCCCCCCGGCTCCTCTCCTCACCCTGCCACATCACCTTGCGCCGCCGCTGCTGTGCCCACACCACCGCGCCGCCACCCGCCGGAGCCGCCGCCGCCGGACGCCACCCCGCCGGACGCTGTTGACCCCGCCGCCGCCGAAGCTCGCCGCCGCCGGAAACCGCCGCCCGACCCACAACCCGCCCCGCCACTGGACCCGCGAGGTAAAAACCCGCCCGGTTTTTTAGGTTTTATTTTCAGTTTTTATAAAAAAAAAACTAGATCGTTTTTTTTTAGAAAACCCTAGATCATTTTTTTAGAAAACCCTAGATTTGTTTTTTGTTTTATTAAATAGCGAACGTCCGTTGTTTAGATCAGAAAAACGAACGTTCGCTATTTAGAGTTTTTCTTTTTCTGTTATTTTCTTCAGGTACCTATCCGCAGTTAAAGTTTTTATAGATCAGTCCCTGGTTTTCAAACGATCATTACTTTTTACTCGTTAGTCGGAATTAGGTGAAACCAACGCCAATTTCTTCGTTTTGATCTTATCTTTCCAATAGTTCAATTCACATCGATTTTTGAAAGTTTTAAAATTTGAATCTAAATAGATTTGTATTTGAAGTTCTTTTGATCGTAACTTAAGTTACGTAACTCCGTTTGAGTTGATTCTTTTTGCAAATCGAAGCACTTGACCCAAAATTTCTGATAAGGCCAAATTCAATTAATTTTGGTACTATTAGAAATAGTTTTCTGTTACAAGAGCCGTTTGCTTGTTTTTGAGTTCTTTCAAGATCTATTATTCGATTATGTTGCATGATTACTTATGTATGCTATTGTTTGATTGCGATAGAATTTCCGGAGTGCGGAGCGTGCTACTACGAGTTACTAGGTTTCAACGATGGTCAGCAAGGCAAGCTCATACTTTGATCATACTTTCCAATACCCAGTTTTTATTGCATTAGTTCTATCCTCGAAGATTGCTTGAGTAGGACTTTATCACATGTGGTATTGCTTAGTAGTTCATGAGGTAGGAACCCAATGACTTGCAATCAACCCAAGGGAATATATGCTTTATTACTTATTGCTTAGCCATGCTCGTAGACATGGATTGGTATGTAAGATTTCATGAAAGTTGTGAGTGTAATAATAGCTAAGGGAATGTTTAAGGTGGTAACTTTAATACACCACTGGGTGGATTGGTTGCAGGGCACCTGGAGAATCCAGTGTTGTCCTAGGAAATCCCGAAGGACCCGTATGATTATCCTATGGAATGCCACCCAGGCTCAAAGGGATCATATATCATTCATGCCTAGAAACTTCCGTGTGCAGCCACATGCCAATATGGGCTCTGTCATAGTTGAGTATGTTGTGTGAGCTCTTTCAGTGGCGAACTAGGAGATGTAGGGGAAAGTAGGTGTATGGTCCATCCGGGGTACAAAGTAAATGCTTCTGAAAGACTGTGTCTCGGTCATCCGTTTCTCAAACACCATGCAGTGGGAGAAATTAAATAGAGGAGATCGAGTCTTGTGGGGAAAAGTGCACAAACCTCTGCAGAGTGTACAAACTATTCATGAGTAACCGTGTCCCCGGTTCTGGACATCTTGAGTATCCTGGTATTTGAATTATGGATTGATCTCAACACTCTATTTTAGTTAACTTGTTGGGTTATTAATGACTTTGGTAATTTAGGATTGAGATTGAGGAACCATTCTCAATATTGCTTAATACAACTGAGTAGTAAATAAAATTTATTTCTTTGTTGTAGGGAAAACTAGCTTTATGCAAATTAAAGCTTACAGCCTCCACCAGCCAAATATGCATATAGTTGTAGACATTGGTTCATCATTACTTGCTATAGTGTGTTCTTGCCAGCATATTCAATGTGCTGACCTACACGGCTGCAACTTCTCATGTTGCTGAGTTTACTGACGAAGAATAAGGTGCGCTTAGGTCATTGTCATGCACTCAATGTTTGTTGTGGAGTTGGATGGACTCAACTTATCTTCGATGCTCCCGCAAGATTCGTATTAGTTTATTGTTATTAGATGGCCTTCAGCCATATTATTGAAATAAGACTCTTTTGAGGATTTTTGATGTAATAAAGTGTGATTGAAACTCTGCTATAAATCCTCGAAGTACTGTGTGTGTCAGCGTACCGGTCCAGGGATGACACTGAGCACAGAGACTCCGGTCCATTGGGATCGAGGTCGCTACAGAGATGGTATCAGAGCACACGTTGACTATAGGACGCGACCACTAGGATAAGCCATAGGATGCTCTTCTCTACTCATTCTAATTCTTCTCTATTCCTATTCTATAGATGTCAGACCCTGGGAGCAAGTTCACTCATCCAGACGATGACACCCCTTTCGGAAGACACTTGAAGGAAGTCACTAGATACCTACACATTGGAATACCAAGTATCACTGTAGATTTCTATGCAACATTGCCGGAAGAGGAATGCTGGAAGATCAATGTTAGTGTTCTTGGGAGGACTATTGCACCACTCACTGAACCTCTTGAGCTTGCCTTTGACGCACGTACATGGAACTTGGGAAAGAGTATGGCAGCTCACATCACATTTGGATGCATATGTGAAGTCTACAACAAGGATCTCGAAGACACCATCTACCAGATTTGTGGACGCCAAGATGATCAATGGTAGATGCTTTGCACCAGGAAGGATGGATCCATTGCCGCATTCATCCAGGAGATGGACCAACACATTCGACACTACGAGAATCAGATGTGCATGCTCATGCTGAAGACCAAAATGGTGATGACACGGAACGTGGAGCTAGAAGAGGAACTCAAGATAGTACGTGATGCATATGAAGAGGAAATCGCCGTACTATTGGAGCAGAATGAAGCACTAAAGAAGAAGGTTGGAGCAACATAGTGACGCCAAAATCAGAGATGGGTATTCATATGGAGAACTACATTCTGATAGACGACACCGACAATGATGAAAGAGATTATGAAGACGAAGTTGGAACAGATATCATGGATTCTTCTGATGATAGTTATTAGATGACCATCATGTAATCATTAGTATTCTCCCAAGTAGTTAGAAATCGTTCGCTAGCTTTGTATTAGGATCTTTTGTTTGAACTTGATTGAATTGAGTGATATGATATGAAAGTATTTGTCTCATGTGCATATGGGTAGTGATTTTCCCCTAGACCTCACTCTATTCTAATCTCACCCCTCTAAACCCCTCAAATGCCTCTGAGACATGAGCCCGGATTTGAGTTCCCACATGAGCTCACTCAGTTGATCCAGCAGCAGAACACTTTGATGCAACTACTTGTTCAGAACCAAGGCAACAACAACAACAACAACCCACCTCCACCTCCCCATGACAACCTGACCCGGTTTCCAAGGTTGAATCCGCCGGTGTTCACTAGTACCACCGAGCCTATTTTGGCAGATGACTGTCTCCGCAAGATGGGAAGATAGCTAGCAACTGCAGGATGCACAGATGCAGAGAGAGTGCGCTTCACCGCACATCAGTTTGAGGGACCAGCAGCCGCTTGGTGGGAGAACTACACTGCCACCTATCCACTTGCTACAGTTACTTGGGATCAGTTTCAGCAAGCCTTTCGCACTGCACATGTCTCAGCTGGAGCCATGAACCTAAAGAAGCGTGAGTTTTGCAACTTGCACCAAGGAAACTGTACTGTGGGGCAGTACGTGGATGACATCAGGCAGTTAGCTCTCTACATGCCAGATGATATAGCCACTAACGCCGTGAAGCAGGAGAAGTTTCTGGAGGGACTAAACGATGAGTTGAGCATGCAGTTGATGGTAACCACCTACAACAATTACCAAGAGTTGGTAGACAAGGCCATCGTGATTGAAGGAAAGCAGCAGCAGATTGAGACCCGCAAGAGGAAGTATGGATCGGGGAAGTTTAACTCTGGAGCCCAACAGAAGCCCCATTATTCCACATACTCAGGAGGACATAACCGTCCCACCACTGGAGGCCATTCTCACAATGGAGGAAGTTTACACAACCATTGTGGCCCCAAGAATGGCAATGGGAATGGAGGAAACAACAATCAGAACCATTCCACTCCATCCACGCCCGCCAAGAGATATTTGAGTCACATTACTTGTTTCAAGTGCGGGAAGACCGGACATTATGCCACAGAGTGTCCTGAAGGAAAGAATGGGAATGGCAACAGAAGTTTAGGGAAGAAGCCCAACCGCTTCACTAGAGGACAGGTGAATCACGTCCTTGTGGAGGAGATTGACGAGCAGCCCGACGTAGTGGTTGGTAAGTTTTTGGTTAATGCATTTACCGCCCTTGTTCTTTTTGACACTGGTGCATCTCATTCATACATATCAAGGTTTTTTTTTAAGTATCATTTCCCCACCGTAGCCCGTAAGACGCCTATGTTCGTAAGTTCCCCTGGAGCAGAGTACGTGGCTAGCCGAGGATGCTATCATGTGCCATTGACCATTGGGAGACATGTATTTCCCACAGACCTCATCATTTTGGAATCCCAGGGTTTCGATGTAATCATAGCTATGGATTGGCTATCGAAGTTTGGAGGAAACATCGACTGAGCCAGTAGATCAATTCTTCTCACCACCCCGGAAGGAAACATAATCAAGTATGTGTCGAGGCACACACCCTGGAAGACGCACGTGAATGCACTCTCGGGGGTTGTTCAGGAAGAAGTACCAGTTGTGAAGGATTACCCCCGATGTGTTTCCGGAGGAGTTACCAAGAATGCCACCGGATAGAGACATCGAATTCTTGATTGAGTTACTACCACGCACCGGACCAATATCGAAGAGACCGTACCGGATGCCCGCGAATGATTTATAAGAGATCAAGAAGCAGATCAAGGAGTTCATGGAGAAAGGTTATATCCGACCAAGTTCATCACCTTGGGGAGCCCCAGTACTTTTATTCGAGAAGAAGGATGGTTCCCTAAGAATGGTTGTGGATTATCGTGCACTAACTGAAGTGACGATCAAGAACAAATACCCTCTGCCCATGATAAATGACCTGTTTGATCAGTTGTAAGGAGACAAGGTATTCTCTAAGATCGATTTACGATATGGTTATCACCAGTTGAAGATCCGAGAGCGGGACATACCTAAGACAGCTTTTACCACAAGGTACGGGCTTTACGAGTACACAGTTATGTCATTTGGATTGACTAATGCCCCTGCCTATTTCATGAGTATGATGAACAAGGTATTCATGGAGTTCTTGGATAAGTTTGTGGTAGTGTTCATTGATGACATATTGGTTTACTCCAAGAACGAAGAGGAACACAAGGAACATTTGTGTTTAGTTCTCGAGAAGCTCAGGGAACATCAGCTATATGCCAAGTTTAGAAAATGTGAGTTTTGGTTGAAGGAAGTAGGATATCTCGGACATGTTATATCAGGAGATGGTATAGTAGTGGACCCTTCCAAAGTAGAGGCGATTACGGAATGGAGGGCACCCACCTCAGTTGGAGAGATTCGCAGTTTTCTTGGACTCGCAGGATATTATCGGAGGTTCATTGAGAATTTCTCCAAGATTGCGAAGCCCATGACAGAGTTGTTGAAGAAAGAAAGTAAGTACAATTGGACCGAAGAATGTGAGGCCAGTTATCAGGACTGAAGAAGCGTTTGGTCACAGCCCCAGTGTTGGTACTCCCGAATATTCGTAAGAATTTTCAGGTGTATTATGACGCTTCACGTCAAGGACTTGGAGGCATACTCATGCAAGAAGGAAGAGTTGTTTCATATGCCTCACGTCAGCTTCGACCCCATGAGTTGAATTATGCCACCCATGATTTGGAGTTAGCAGCCATAGTGCATGGACTCAAGACTTGGAGGCACTTTCTTATTGGAAACGGTTGTGATGTATACACGGATCATAAGAGTTGAAGTACATCTTCGCGCAGAAGGAGTTAAACCTCGGGCGAAGGAGATGGCTGGAGCTCATAAAGGATTACGACATGAAATTGCATTATCACCCAGGAAAAGCAAATGTCGTGGCAGATGCTCTAAGTCGCAAGAGTTATGTTAGTACTCTCATAACCGGAGGATTACCCAAGGAGTTGGCAGATGACCTCCGAGAGTTATAGTTGGAGATAGTCCCTAGAGGCTATGTTGCTACATTGGAAATTTAGTCCACTTTGTTGGGTAAGATTCAAGAAGCCCAGAAGACAGATGATTGAATTGCATAAATAAAGGGCAGAATGGCCAAAGGAAAAGCAGAAGGATTTCGTGAGGATGAACATGGAACACTATGGTTTGAAGAGCGTATTTATGTGCCCAATGACCCGGAGATGAGGAAGTTGATTCTTCAAGAGGCTCATGATTCGCCTTACTCGATACATCCACGCAACACTAAGATGTACTTGGATTTGAAGCAGAATTTCTGGTGGACCGAAATGAAGAAGGACATTGCCGAGTATGTAGCGATATGTGACGTCTGTCAGAGAGTAAAGGCAGAACATCAGAAACCAGCAGGGTTATTGCAGCCGCTACCCATACCAGAATCAAAGTGGGATAAGCTTGGAATGGACTTTATCACAGGACTGCCCAGGACACGTTCAGGGTACGATTCTATCTGGGTTATAGCTGATCGCTTGACAAAGGTAGATCATTTCATCCGTGTGAAGACCACTTATATGAGTTCTAAGTTGGCCAAGATATACATGACCAAGATCGTATGTCTACATGGAGTTCCGAGGACGTGTATCAGATAGAAGAACACAGTTTACTTGAAAGTTTTGGAAGTAGTTGCACGAGACTTTGGGTACGAGGCTAGAGTTCATTACAGCCTTCCATCCACAGACATATGGACAGATGGAGAGAGTCAATCGGATTCTGGAGGACATGTTGAGAGTTTGTGCGCTAGATTATGGATCTAGTTGGGATGATAACTTGTCCTACGCAGAGTTTTCTTACAACAATAGTTATCAGACCAGTCTGTAAATGGCCCCTTTCGAGGCTTTGTATGGAAGGAGGTGTTGAACACCTTTGATATGGGATGAAGTTGGAGACCGTCAATTATTTGGACCCGACTTAATTAGAGATTTAGAAGAGAAGGTCAAGTTGATTCGCGACAGTCTGAAGATAGCCCAGTCCAGGCAGAAGAGTTATGCAGATATGAAACGCAAGGAGGTGACCTACGAAGTTGGAGATAGAGCATATCTTCGTGTGTCCCCACTTCGAGGAGTTAAGCATTTCGGAGTTAAGGGTAAGCTGGCACCACGATTCGTGGGATCGTACAAAGTTTTGAAGCGCAGAGGAGAAGTAGCTTATCAGCTAGAGTTTCCCGAAACCTTGTCCAGAGTTCACGATGTGTTTCACGTATCTCAATTGAAGAAGTGTCACGTAGAGATGGCCGAGATTCCGCTACGAGATACAGTGCCCATGGAAGCAATTCAGCTAGAGAGTGATCTAACTTATGAGGAGAAGCTTGTCAAGATACAGTTTGCCGAAAGAGTTACCCGCAGCAAGGTCATTAAGTTTTGCAAAGTGTAGTGCAGCCACCATACAGAGGATGAAGCCACCTGGGAATGAGAGGATGGTCTACGCCAGGACCACCCCCACCTATTTTCTAGCCAACCCGAATCTCGAGGGCGAGATTCATTTTAAGGGGGTAGGTTTGTAACATCCCAATTTTCAATTTGGATGTTAACATAGATCCTTCATATGCATTCATCATTTGAGCATTTTGAATTTGATTTTTATTTGGAAATTTATCCAAAGGCTTTAAGCAACTCAAGGACCCAAGTGAGAGAGTTGGAGGTTTTCCAAAGAGGGCCCACTATTTTATTATTTTACTAGTGAGGTCGGATCAATATTATTTTTGCCAATTTTCATTTTCAGTATTTTAAAATAAATGAGAGAAGATAATATGACTTCTTAAAAAATAGAATAAAAAAGTTGGATTTTGAATTTTGAGTAAAAATAATTTTATATGATTTTTTTGCAATTTACTTATTTTTAAAATTGCATTAAAAAGTTTATTTTATTTTTAGGCATTTTAGTTCAGAAAAATGTTCACTTTGTCACAAATATTATGTGGGAACGGAGAAAATTGTTTCTTAATCTTTTAGGATTTTTTTTTGAATTTTCCTTCATTCGGAGATTTAAAAAAATGTTTTACCGGACCGGGCCGACTCAGCCGAAGCCCAGCCGCCAGCCCAACTCGCCGACGCCTCTGTCCCCGTCCCCGAGCCGGACTCCCCTAGCCGCCGCCGCCACCTGTCGTGTCCGCCCCGGCCTCCCCTTGCCCCTCCTCCAAGCCGCCGACGCCCCGCAACCTATAAAAGCCGCCGCCTCCTACCGGCTCCTCTCCTCACCCCGCCGCCTCGCCTTGCGCCACCGCAGCCGCAACCCCGCTGTCGCCTTTAGCCACCGCCGCCGCTGTTGTCGTGCTCTGGCATAGTTGAGTATGTTGTGTGAACTCTTTAAGTGGTGGACTAGAAGATGTAGGGGAAAATAGGTGTACCGTTCCATTCGGGGTAAAGAGTAAATGTTTCTGAAAGACTGTGTCTCGGTCATCCGTTTCTCAAACAACATGCAGTGCGAGAAATTAAACGGATGAGATCGAGTCTTGTGGGGAAAAGTGGACAAACCTCTGTAGAGTGTACAAACTATTCATGAGTAGCCATGTCCCCGGATATGGACATCTTCAGTATCCTGGTATTTTAATTATGGACTGATCTCAACACTCTATTTTAATTAACTTGTTGGGTTATTAATAACTTTGGTAATTTGGGATTGAGATGGAGGAACCATTCTCAATATTGCTTAATACAATTGAGTAGTAAATAAAATGTATTCCTTTGTTGTAGGGAAAAACTAGCTTTATGCAAATTTAAGCTTACAGCCTCCACCAGCCAAATATGCATATAGTTGTAGACATTTGTTCATCATTAATTGCTATAGTGTGTTCTTGCCAGCATATTCAATGTGCTGACCTACACGGCTGCAACGTCTCAAGTTGCAAAGTTTGCTGACGAACAATAAGGTGCGATTAGGTCGTTGTCATGCACTCAATGTTTGTCGTGGAGTTGGATGGACTCAACTTATCTTCGATGCTTCCTCAAATTTCGTATTAGTTTATTGCTATTAGATGGCCTTCAGCCATATTATTGTAATAAGACTCTTTTGAGGATTTTCGATGTAATAAAGTGTGATTGAAACTCTGCTATAAATCCCTATAGTACTATGTGTGTCAGCATACCGATCAAGGGATGACACTGAGCACACAGACTCCGGTCCATTGGGATCGAGGTCGCTACAATCATGCCATCATGTCATTTAATTTTTAAAAACTCATCTAAATAAATTGTATGGATCTTTGGTCCATTTAAACCGAGGGAATTCACATGGTGATTTCTCTTCACAACATATCCTCCCAATAGTTAGGGAGCTATTATAAAATATTCCATTAATTTGGAATGCACCACAACACACGTGCATGTTAAATCCTTTGACCTTTCCTTCTTCCAGTTTTTGGCTCTCAGACCTTGTCGATAATTATTTTGTCCCTTATCCAAACTCCACCAAAAATCCGAGCATTTTTGGACCTTCCTTTTACCAGGTCCTAGTTCAAACCCATTTGAATAAATTTCAAATGAGTTTGAATTTAGACTTTAAATCACGCCCACTTCTATTTTTCTTGGTTCAAGCTCTTTTTATGTGTCTGGGGAAATTAACCTCACGCCCACGCACTATCCCTAACACTTTATTCCTTCTCCTTTCCTTATTTGTTTTTTCTCTTTGTAGAAAAGAGAAAGAAAGAGAGTGAGAGGGAAAGAGCCAGCCGACCAGGCCCATGGCTATTTCCCTTCCCTGCCAGGCCGGCCCATTCTTCTCCTCTAAGGCCCACCTGCCCCTCCTAAATCTAACCCTAACCCGATCCCCATCTCTCCGCTCAATCTATCACCCTCTCCCTCTCGACCCCCTCCTTCCTCCGCCACGCTCGCTCCCAGAGAGGAGCGAGAGCTCTCTACGCCCGAACCTCTCTCCACCTCGCGCCATGGCCGACCCCACGCATTACCACACCACCACCGCGCCGACCTCTCCTACCTCGCCGCCTCGGCCTCGCCAAGGCCACCGGAGCCCGCCGCCGCGCCGTCTCCCGCATCGCCGTCGTCGTGGTTCGGCGCCCTTGATACGTCCATTTTGCATCATGCTTTTATGTTGATACTTATTGCACTATGAGCTGTTATTACACGTTATGGCACAATACTTATGCCTTTTCTCTCTTGTTTTACAAGGTTTACATGAAGAGGGAGAATGCCGGCAGCTGGAATTCTGGGTTGGAAAAGGAGCAAACATTGGAAACCTATTCTGCAGAACTCAAAAAGCTCTGAAACTCCACGAAACACTGTTTCAGAAAATATAAGAAATATCTGGTGAAACAGATTCACCAGGGGGCCACCACCTGTACACGAGGGTGGGGGCGCCCCCCCCTCTAGGTGCGCCCCCTGCCTCGTGGGCCACCCGGCGACCCGCCGATGCCCATCTTTTCCTATAAGGGGTGTTTTGACCTAGAAAAAAACATAAGGAGGCTTTCGGGACAAGACGCCGCCGTCTCGAGGCGGAACCTTTGCGGAACCAATATAGGGCTCCGACGGAGCTGTTCTGTCGGGGACACTTCCCTCCGGGAGGGGGAAATCGTCACCGCCGTCATCACCAACAACTCTCCCATCTTGGGGAGGGTTATATTCATCAACATCTTCACCAGCACCATCTCCTCTCAGACCCTAGTTCATCTCTTGTATCCAATATTTGTACCCAAACCTCAGATTGGTACATGTGGGTTGCTAGTAGTGTTGATTACTCCTTGTAGTTTATGCTAGTTGGTTTACTTGGTGGAAGATCATATGTTCAGATCCATTATGCATATTAATACCCCTCTGATCATGAACAATATTATGTCTTGTGAGTAGTTACTTTTGTTCCTGAGGACATGGGAGAAGTCTTGCTATAAGTAGTCATGTGAATTTGGTATTCGTTCGATATTTTGATGAGATGTATGTTGTCTCTCCTCTAGTGGTGTCATGTGAACGTCGACTACATGACACTTCACCATTATTTGGGCCTAGAGGAAGGCATTGGGAAGTAATAAGTAGATGATGGGTTGCTAGAGTGACAGAAGCTTAAACCCTAGTTTATGTGTTGCTTCGTAAGGGGCTGATTTGGATCCACTTGTTTCATGATATGGCTAGGTTTACCTTAATACTTATTTTGGAGTTTCGGATGCTTGCAATTGAGGTTAATCATAAGTGGAAGTCTTGTCCAAGTAAGGACAGCACCCAAGCACCGGTCCACCCAGATACCAAATTATCAAAGTATCGAACGCAAATCAGATGATCGTGATGAAAACTAGCTTGACGATAATTTCCATATGTCCTCAGGAGCGTTTTCCTTCATATAAGAGTTTGTCCAAGCTTCTCCTTTGCTACAAAAAGGATTGGGCCATCTTGATGCACCTTATTTACTTTTACTATTTTTCAATTGCTACCAATTACCTTATTACAAAACTATTTGTTACTGATAATTTCAGTGCTTGCAGAAAATACCTTACTGAAAATTGCCTATCATTTCCTTCTGCTCCTCGTTGGGTTCGACACTCTTACTTATCGAAAGGACTATGATAGATCCCCTAGACTTGTGGGTCATCAAGACTCTTTTCTGGCGCCGTTGCCGGGGAGTGAAGCGCCTTTGGTAAGTGGAATTTGGTAAGGAAAAATTTATATAGTGTGCTGTAATTTACTGTCACTTGTTACTATGGCTCATAATCCTTTGAGGGGCTTGTTCGGGGTATCTTCACCCCGACCAGTAGAGCAAAGAGTTGCTCCTCAACCTACTGAACCTACTGAAAATGTTTTCTTTGAAATTCCTTCGGGTATGATAGAGAAACTGCTAGATAATCCCTTTATAGGAGATGGAACAATGCATCCCGATTTGCACCTAATCTATGTGGATGAAGTTTGTGGATTATTTAAGCTTGCAGGTATGCCCGAGGATGTTATCTAGAAGAAGGTATTCCCTTTATATTTGAAGGGAGATGCATTGACATGGTTTAGGCTATGCGATGATATTGGATCATGGAACTATAATCGACTGAAGTTGGAATTTCATCAGAAATTCTACCCTATGCATCAGGTTCATCGTGATTGTAATTATATATATAATTTTTGGCCTCGCGAAGGAGAAAGCATCACTCAACTTGGGGGAGGCTTAAATCAATGTTATATTCATCCCCAATCATGAGCTCTCAAGAAAAATGATCATTCAAAATTTTTATGCTCGCCTTTCTCTTAATAATCGCACCATGCTCGATAATTCTTGTGTTGGTTCTTTTATGATGAAGACTATTAAATTCAAATGGAATTTATTGGAAAGAATTAAACGCAACTCTGAAGATTGGGATCTCGACGAAGGTAAGGAGTCAAGTATGACCCCTAAGTTTGATTGTGTTAAAGCTTTTATGGATACCGATGTTTTCTGTGAGTTTAGCACTAAATATGGACTTGACTCTGAGATAGTAGCTTCTTTCTGTGAATCATTTGCTACTCATGTTGATCTTCCCAAGGAGAAGTGGTTTAAATACCATCCTCCCATTGAAGTAAAAGTAGTTGAACCTGTTAAAGTTGAAGAAAAGACTATCATTTATAATGTTGATCCTATTGTTCCCACTGCTTATATTGAGAAACCACCTTTCCCTATTAGAATAAAGCATCATGCAAAAGCTTCAACTGTGGTTCGTAAGAGTAATACTAGAACACCTACACCCTTTGAGCAAATTAAAGTTGAACCTAGTGTTGCTATGGTTAAAGATCTCTTGGTTGAAAATTTAGATGGACATGTTATTTACCTCCAAGAGGAAGATGCTAGAATAGCCAAACCCGATGCTAGGAATAAACATAGACCAGTTGTAGGCTTGCCTATTAATTCTGTTAAAATAGGAGATCATTGCTATCATGGTTTATGTGACGTGGGTGCTAGTGCAAGTATAATCCCTCATTCCTTATATAAAGAAATTATGCGTGATATTGCACCTGTTGAGTTAGAAGGGATTGATGTTACTATTAAGCTTGCTAATAGAGACACTATTTCACCAGTTGAGATTGTTAGACATGTTGAAGTCTTGCGTGGGAAGATTAAATAACCTGCTGATTTTCTTATTCTTATTTCCCCACAAGATGATTTTTGTCCCATTATATTTGGTAGACCCTTCTTGAATACTGTCAATGCTAAGATAGACTGCGTAAAAGATATTGTTACTGTTGGTTTAGGGGATATGTCTCATGATTTTAACTTTGCTAAATTTCGTAGACAACCACATGATAAAGGATTACCTGGTAAGGATGAAATTATTGGTCTTGCTCTATTGTTGTGTCTCCTAACGATCCTTTAGAACAATATCTGCTAGACCATGAAAATGATATGTATATGAATGAGAGGAGGGAAATAGATGAAATAATCTTTAAGCAGGGACCCGTATTGAAAAACAACTTGCCTGTTGAAATCCTAGGGGATCCTCCTCCACCCAAGGGTGATCCCATGTTTGAACTCAAACCATTCCCTGATAATCTTAAGTGTGTTTATCTCGATGAAAAGAAGATATATCCTGTTATTATTAGTGCTAACCTTTCAGAGCAAGAAGAAGAAAAAATATTGAAAACTCTGAAGAAGCACTGTGTTGCTATTGGATATACTCTGGATGATCTTAAGGGAATTAGTCCCACTTTATGCCAAAACAAGATAAAATTGGAGGAGGACGCTAAACCAGTTATTGATCATCAACGACGGTTAAACCCTAAGACGAAAGAAGTGGTAAGGAAGGAAATACTAAAGCTTCTAGAGGCAGGTATTATCTATCCAGTTGCTGATAGCCAGTGGGTAAGCCCTGTCCATTGTGTCCCTAAGAAGGGAGGTATGACTGCTGTCCCTAATGATAAAGATGAATTGATCTCGCAAAGAATTGTTACAGGTTATAGGATGGTAATTGATTTCCGCAAATTAAATAAAGCTACTAAGAAAGATCATTACCCTTTGCCTTTTATTGATCAAATGCTAGAAACGTTATCCAAACATACTCATTTTTGCTTTCTAGATGGTTATTATGGTTTCTCTCAAATACATGTGTCAAAAGGGGATCAAGAAAAGATGTAACATCCCAAAATTCTAAATTTTGGAATGTTATAATAAATAGATAGTTTTGATTGCTTGTGTGATGTGAAGTGTGAAATTGAGTGAAATTTCAAACTTTTGAAAGTTAAATGAGAGGGATGAAATGACTTTCCCAAACTTTCACTTTGTATTTATGATCTCCATGAATTCAAATCCATTTCATCACAAAACCCTAGAGTGAAGATAATATGACTTCTTCCATTTAATAAATGAAAAGGGCTTTGAAAATAATTGAATTCTAGTTGAAAACATTTTAAATTCAGAAGACTTTGTGCAACTCAATGATTTTCCCGAGAGAAGATAAAATGACTTCTTCAAATTATAAGAAATATCAGTTGGAAGTTCTTTTGAAATATTCTGGAACTCACTTTCAAAATTTGAGTTATTTGGTTTTTATTCAAATTATTTTTCTCCAAAAATAAAATATATGGAAATTAGGGTAAAATGATTCCCTATAGTAGAAAATTGGAGAAAACTAAATTTGAAATCATTTTGGCATTTTTAAAATTATTTTTATTGGATTTCATTGCAACAGTAGCACTATTTGATTTATTTAAATTTGTGAGGATTTTGTTTGACTGTAGAAAAATGTTCATCTTGTAGGAAATCTTTTTCTGCAAATTTTGATATATTATATGCCTATATAATAATTCTATTTAGTTTTTTTATTTTGTTGTCTAGAAAAATGTTTTATAAAAAAAAACCTTTCCCTTCCGAACTGGGCCGGCCCAGCTCAGCTCGCGTCTCCTCCGCCGCCGGCTCGGGACAGAGTCCCGAGCGATCTAGCCACCGCCCGTCGTGTCCGACACAGACACGCCCCGCCACCGCCTCTCCCTTGCCCCTCCCTCTCGCCCTATTTAAGTGCCACCGCCCCCTCTCTCTCTCCCCCTCACATCATCGGCGCGCCGCCCGCTCACAACCAGCGCCGCCGCCGCCGCTTTCGCTCGTTGCCGCTGCTACCTGCCGCCACGCGCCGCGCAGCCGCTTTGCCGCCTCGCTGAACCCCGCCGCCGGAGCTGCACGCCGGCGCCGCCTCCAGCCGGAGTTCGCCGCCGGCTGGAACTCGCTGATCCGCTCAATCTACACGACCCGGTTCGATCCGCCCGAACCGGTGATTTCCGTCGAAAAAAAACCCGACTACAGTATAAAAACCCGCCCTTGTTTTCTTTTTAGTTCGGTTTTATGCTTTGATCGGTTTATTTTATTAGTTTAGTTATTTAGAGAATGTTCACTGGTTAGGGATAGAAAGTGAGCGTTCGCTCGAAAGCCTTTTTCTTTTTCTTTTAGTTTTCGGTCGGGGACCCATCCATGAATATTTTTACTTACAGTTTAGTCCCTAAACTTAAAACGGCCACAACTTTTTACTCGTTGGTCCAAATCCAACGAAACCAGCACCCTCTTCTTCGTTATGGTCCTCTCTATCCAGTAAAACAACTTAAACATGTTTTTGAAAGTTTAAAATTTGAATTCAACTAGATTTTGTTTCAAACTTTTTTTTGTCATAACTTGAGTTTCGTAACTCCGATTTAGTTGATTTTTTTGCAAATCGAAGCTCTTGACCTAAAATTTCCGATAAGGCCAAATTCATTCAATTTTGGTATTGTTAGAAATTGGTTTCTATTGCAAGAGTATTCGCATGTTTCTGAAGTTTTCCGAAGTGTTTTATTCGTTCTTTCCGATCTTCTGAGTGATTGCTTATGTGTGGTTACTATTGTTTGCTTATGATAGATTGGTCGGAGTGTGACGAGTAGATATATCACGAGTTATGAGTGCGAAGAATCTACATCGTCGATACAAGGCAAGTTCATACTTTGATCATACTTTCCAATACCCAGTTTTACTTGAATTAGTTATATCCTCAAACACTTGCATGAGTAGGATTGGTTACATAATATGATGCTTTGTAGTTCATGAGGTAGGAACCCAATGACTTGAGGTCAACCCAAGGGATTTTTATGATTTGTTACGTATTGCTTAGCCATGCTTGTAGACGTGGATTGGTATGAGTGATTTCATGAAAGTTGTGAGTGTAATTACAACTAAGGGTTTCTTTAAGGAGGAAATTTAATACACATCTGTGTGGATTGGTTGTGGCACCCTGGAGATGTACCAGTGGATGTCAGGGCACCTCGGGATATACCAGTGTTGTCCAAGGAATGCCACCCAGGCTCAAAGGGATCATATATCATTCATGCCTAGAAACTTCCGTGTGCAGCCACAATGCCATTATGGGCTCTGGCATAGTGGAGTAAGTTGTGTGACCTCTTTCAGTGGTAGACTAGTAGATGTAGCGGATGTAGGTGGTACGGTCTACCCAGGGTAAAGAGTTAATGCTTCTGAAATACTGTGTCTCGGACATCCGTTTCTCAAACACCATGTAGTGCGAGAAATCAAACGGAGGAGATCGAGTCATGTGGGGAAAAGTGCACAAACCTCTGCACAGTGTACAAACTATTCATGAGTAGCCATGTCCCCGGTTATGGACATCTTGAGTATCTTGGTATTTGAATTATGGATTGCTCTCATCACTTGAATTAATTTGTTGGGTTGTAATGACATTAATGGTTTGGGATTGGTTTGGAGGAACCATACTCAATTGTTCACGAAATAAATTTAACAAAGTAGTTAAATAAATGCATTCTTTTGTGGTAGGGAAAAAATCAGCTTTATGCAAAACAAACCTTATAGCCTCCACCAGCCAAATATGCATGTAGTTGTAGGCATTGTTCATCATTACTTGATACAGTGTGAATTTGCCAGTACATTCAATGTACTGACCTACATGGCTGCAATGTCTCATGTTGCAGGAATTATTCGACGAGTAAGTATTACGTTAGGGTTGCGCTGTCTACACTCAACTTTGCCGTTGGTGTTGATGGGAATCCACAACTTCGTTGTTACTTCCGCTATATGGATTGAGGTAATAGTATTTACGTTACTTTATACATGTGATTTACCTCTGTTATAAATCCTCGAGTACTGTGTGTGTGTCAGCATACCGATCCAGGGATGACACTTAAGCACAGAGACTTGATCCATTCGGGTCGGGTCGCTACAAGATGGTATCAGAGCACATGTTGACTGTAGGACGTGACCCTAGAAACTAGACAGCCCATAGGAAAGGATTTCTCTAAAACTTTATTTTCAAAAAGATTTTTTACCTCTCTTCTTTCCTCAATTTTGTCAAACCTTCCCCCTTACCTTAAAAAGTTAGCCAATACCCTCTCCCATTTTGACCCCTTCGGAGTAAAGAGGATTTTACCATACATTGGAAGTGTTAAAGCTATAACAGTGGATACTCCGAAGATTTGAAGAGTTGACGACCTTGAAGAGATATTGACCTTTAGAAGACCAAACCACTGTTATGTACCTACATTAGATGCGACGATTGTGAGCCTCATTTGTTTGATGTTTTCCGACGGCCACAAACAAAACCCGTCTTTTCAAAACTATTGTTTGTATTGAGTGTATCTCTCTCCATCTCCCAAATCTCATCCCAATAACCCTTGGACCCAATAAAGGATGAATGAAGATAGACTTGTATTCTCTGGACCGATGACCTAGCCGGAGGCAGAGCTATGGATACAAAACATGGAGGATCACTTCATGAAAATTTTGGTTGCAAGGAAGTATGAGGTTCAATACGCTCTTCAGTACTTCAGAAAAAGTGCTGCAACATGGTGGAAAATGCATCACGCCATACAAGGATGTAATGGAGCAGAAATTTGGGAGGAATTCAAGAAGACTCTGTTAAGATCCCGTCTCATCCGAGAGCGTGGTGACAACCCGAAGAAGAAACCTTGTGCATGCAGGATTTGTGGAGAAATAGGACACACCCAGGAGGAGCACAAGGATGAATGTCCTCATTGTGAAGAAAGTCACGCAGCTGAAGAATGCCCAAGTAGTTAGATTACTTGTTTCTTGTGTGAAGGGACTACCCACTACCCTGCTAAGTGTCACATTTACCCCATGGTACAATGAACTATCCAGTAGAAGAAATAAGCAATGAAATAAGTCCTCGAGGAAACCTTAAGGGAATCCGCGATGGAGGAAGACATTGACGACCCTGATGGAGAAGGTCTGAACAAATATTACTCCCGTGCTTGCTATTCATGTGGAGAAGAAGGACATCTTTCATAGTATTGCACGAAGGAAAGCCAAGAGTATCTAGGAGACTTCCCGACAGAAGAAGTGGAGTTTGATCCACAAAAGAAAGAAGAATTGATTGGAACAAGGAAGACGAGGAAGAGAAAGAGCATGTGTCCCCAGAAGAACCCAATTTCTACGGAAAAGGACCTGAGTCACATCACACGTTACCGGTGCAAAGATTTAGGTCATTATGCTAGCAACTGCCCAACAAGGAAGCCAAGAACCCAGTGAACCAGGACAGTCACCATGAAGTCCTTATATTTGTCTTATGTCATTAGTTTACGCTGCAAGGAAGTAGGGCATTTTGCCAAGAGAAGGTTCAGACCGAAGGAAAGATTGATCAGAGTAGTTGAGATCTAGATATTAGAATGAAGCATGTAGCTAAATGTGGAATACCCTTTTATTACGATGTTGAGTTGAGTTATGGAAAGAACATTGTAATAGTTCGTGAAGCAATAGAAGTTGATATTCTTGGAATCTAGGAAGGAAAGGTTATGAGTTGTTGGTTAAGTGTGAAGTGCATCCCTTGCTATCTCACCTAGACTAAAACCTAGAACCCATGGACAAGCTGACTCCAAACCGTTCTTGGACAAACAACCACATTTCACCCCAAGGATATACATACATTTCTCTGAGTACCCCTTCTGTCTTATACCTACAGATGACAACCCTTTACGAGTCTTTTCTCGCGGGCCCAGAAACAATCATGACCCTAACTAGTGATCAGGATTACCCTAAGATCCTGAAGGACATGATGAAGCATATTGCTACTTCTCGAGCTTGCGTTGTATTCCCTCGAAGAGGAAAGGGTGATGTAGCACAGTAGTGTAAGTATTTCCCTTAGTTTTTGAGAACCAAGGTATCAATCCAGTAGGAGACCACGCGCGAGTCCCTCGCACCTGCACAAACAAATAAGAACTTCGCAGCCAACGCGGTAAGGGGTTGTAAATCCCTTTACGGTCACTTACGAAAGTGAGATCTGATAGATAGGATAGTTTGATATTTTTGGTATTTTGGATATAAGAACATAAAGTAAAAGCGGAAAAGTAAAGTAGATTGTAGATTGATATGTTGAGAATAGACCCGGGGGCCATAGTTTTCTCTAGTGGCTTCTCTCATGATGGCGGTATTCTACGGCGGGTAAACAAATTACTGTCGAGCAATTGATAGAAAAGTGAATACTTATGAGACTATCTAGGCATGATCATTATAATAGGCATCACATCTGAAACAAGTAGACCGAAACGATTCTGCATCTACTACTATTACTCCACACATCGACCGCTATCCAGCATGCATCTAGAGTATTAAGTTCATAAGAACAGAGTAACGCCTTAAGAAAGATGACATGATGTAGAGGGATAAACTCAAATAACATGGCATAAACCCCATCTTTTTATCATCGATGGCAACAATACAATATGTGCCTTGCTGCCCCTACTGTCACTGGAAAAGGACACCGCAAGATTGAACCCAAAGCCAAGCACTTCTCCCATTGCAAGAACTATAGATCTAGTAGGCCAAACCAAACCAATAATTTGAAGAGACTTGCAAGGATATTATAATCACACATAAAGAGTTCAGAAAAGAACCAAATATTTCTCATAGATAATCTTGATCATAAACCCACAATTCATCGGATCTCGACAAACACACCGCAAAAAGAGATTACATCGAATAGATCTCCTCGAAGACCGAGGAGAACTTGGTATTGAGATCCAAAGAGAGAGAAGAAGCCATCTAGATACTAGCTATGGACCCGAAGGTCTGTGGTAAACTACTCACAACTCATGGTGAGGCGATGATGATGATGTAGAAGCACTCCGTGGTAGATCCCCCCTTCGGCGGAGCTCCGGAACAGGCCCCAAGATGGGATCTCACGGGAACAGAAGGTTGCGGCGGTGGAACTAGGGTTTTTTCTCGTCTTCTGATGGTTTCGGGGTACGTAGGTATATATAGGAGGAAGCAGGGCACTGGGGCCAAACGTGGGGCCCACGAGGCAGGGGGCGCGCCCTATAGGGGGGTGCGCCCCCCACCCTCGTGGACGCTGTGTGTTCCCTACTCCGTGGTTCTCAAGTCTCCCGTGCGTATTTTGCTCCAAAAATATCTCTCCCGAAGTTTCATTCCGTTTGGACTCCGTTTGATATTCCTTTTCTGTAAAACCCTGAAATAGGCAAAAAAAACAGCAATCTGGACTGGGCCTTTGGGTTAATAGGTTAGTCCCAAAAATAATATAAAAGTGTATAACAAAGCCCATTAAACATCCAAAACATCATAAACAATAACATGGAACAATCAAAAATTATAGATACGTTGGAGACATATCAAGCATCCCCAAGCTTAATTCCTGCTCGTCCTCGAGTAGGTAAATGATAAAAACAGAATTTTTGATGTGGAATGCTAACCAACATAGTTTTCAATGTAATTCTCTTAATTGTGGCATGAATATTCAGATCTGAAAGATTCAAGACAAAAGTCTATATTGACATAAGAAATAATAATACTTCAAGCATAGTAACAAAGCAATCATGTCTTCTCAAAATACTATGGCTAAAGAAAGTTATCCCTACAAAATCATATAGTCTAGCTATGCTCCCTCTTCATCACACAAAATATTCATATCAAGCACAACCCCGGTTTCAACTTTCACGCAAAATAATCTATTCCTTCAAACCTTTCAACTTTCACGCAATACATGAGCGTGAGCAATGGACATAGCACTATGTGGAATAGAGTGGTGGTTGTGAAGAAGACAAAAGGGAGGGAGATAGTCTCACATCAACTAGGCGTATCAATGGGCTATGGAGATGCCCATCAATAGATATCAATGTGAGTGAGTAGGGATTGCCATGCAACGGATCTACTAGAGCTAAATATGTATGAAAGCTCAACAAAAGAAACTAAGTAGGTGTGCATTCAACTTGCTTGCTCACGAAGACCTAGGGCATTTGAGGAAGCCCGTCGTTAGAATATACAAGCCAAGTTCTATAATGAAAATTCCCACTAGTATATGAAAGTGACTAAACATGAGACTCTCTATCATGAAGAACATGGTGCTATTTTGAAGAACAAGTGTGGAAAAAGATAGTAGCAATTGTCCCTTTTTTTCTTTTCTTTTTTTTTCTTTTTTCCCTTTTTCCTTTTTTTGGAGGGGCCTTTTCTTTTGTTCGGCCTTTCCTCACTTGGGACAATGCTCTAATAATGATGATCATCACACTTATATTGAATTACAACTCAATTTTACAACTCGATACTAGAACAAAGTATGACTCTATATCAATGCCTCCGGTGGTGTACCGGGATGTGCAATGAATCAAGAGTGACATGTATGAAAAGTTATGCATGGTGGCTTTGCCACAAATACGATGTCAACTACATGATCATGCATGGCAATATGACAATATGAAGCGTGTCATATGAACGGAACGGTGGAAAGTTGCAAGGAAATATATCACGGAATGGCTATGGAAATGCCATGATAGGTAGGTATAGTGGCTGTTTTGAGGAAGATATATGGTGGCTGTTTTGAGGAAGGATATATAGTGGGTGTATGGTACCGGCGAAAGTTGCACGGTACAAGAGAGGCTAGCAATGGTGGAAGGGTGAGAGTGCGTATAATCCATGGACTCAACATTAGTCATAAGAACTCATATACTTATTGCAAAAATTTATGAGTCATCAAAACAAAACAATTAATGCATGCTCCTAGGGGGAGGTTGGTAGGAGTTAACCATCGCGCGCCCCCGACCTCCACACAAAGGATGACACTCTACAAATACCTCATGCTCTAACTTCGTCACATAGCGGTTCACCATACGTGCATGCTACGGGAATCATTAACTTTAACACAAGTATTTCTCAATTTCATAATAACTCCACTAGCATGACTCTAATATTACTATCCTCATATCTGAAAACAATTATCAAGCATCCAACTTCTCTTCACATTCAATGCACTTAATGTGAAAGTTTTTACTACATTGATCTTGGATGCCTATCATGTGAAGGCTAGTTTTATAGCCAAAGCACATTACCATGATGTTTTAATAGACTCTCAAAAGGATATAAGTGAGGCATGAGAGATCAAAAATTTCTACAAAATATAATTACCACTGTGCTCTAAAAGATATAAGTGAAGCACTAGAGCAAAAACTATTCGACTAAAAAGATATAAGTGAAGCACTAGAGCAAAAACTATTCGACTAAAAAGATATAAGTGAAGCACATAGAGTGTTCTAACAATTCCTAGGCCATATTTCTCTCTCTCAAAAAGGTGTGTCCAGCAAGGATAATTGTTGAAAACTAACAAGCAAAGACTCAAATGATACATGACGCTCCAAGTAAAACTCATATCATGTGGTGAATAAAAATATAGCTCCGAGTATAGTTACCGATAGATGAAGACGAAAGAGGGGATGCCTTCCCGCGGCATCCCCAAGCTTAGGATTTTGGTTGTCCTTGAATTTTACCTTGGGGTGCCTTGGGCATCCCCAAGCTTAGGCTCTTTCCACTCTTTGTTCCATAGTCCATCAAAGCAATACTCAAAACTTGAAAACTTCACAACACAAAACTTAGACAAAAATCTCGTGAGCTCTGTTAGTATAAGAAAATAAACCACTACTCAAAGGTACTGCAATGAACTCATTATTTGTTTATATTGGTGTTAAACCTACTGTATTCCAACTTCTCTATGATTCATATCCTCCAATACTACTCATAGATTCATCAAAATAAGCAAACAACACACGAAAAACAGAATTTGTCAAAAACAAAACAGTCTGTAGTAATCTGTAACTTTCGCATACTTCTGCAACTCCAAAAAATTTGAAATAAATTGGTAAACGTGAGGAATTTGTCTATTAATCATCTGCAAAAGGAATCAACTAAATAGCACGCTCCAGCGAAATCTGGTGACCATTCTAGCGAGCACTAATGATTCTATTTTTCATAGCAAGATCATATAAACTTCACACAAGTCTTCCCAAAGGTTCTACTTGGCACAAACACTAACTAAAACACAAAACCACATCTAAACAGAAGCTAGATGCAATATTTTTTCCTAAACAAAAGCAAAAACAAAAATATAAAATTGGGTTGCCTCCCAACAAGTGCTATCGTTTTACGCCCCTAGCTAGGCACGATACAAAGATAGATCTAGGTATTGCCATCTTTGGAAGGCAATCCATAAGTGGCTCTCATAATAGATTCATATGGTAATTTGATTTTATTTCTAGGAAAGTGTTCCATGCCTTTCCTTAATGGAAATTGGAATCTAATATTTCCTTCCTTCATATCAATAATTGCACCAATCATTCTAAGGAAAGGTCTACCAAAAATAATAGGACATGAAGGATTGCAATCTATATCAAGAACAATGAAATCTACGGGCACATAATTCCTATTGGAAACAATAAGAACATCATATTAATACTTCCATAGGTTTCTTAATGGTAGAATCCGCAAGGTGCAAATTTAAAGAACAATCATCAAGCTCATGGAAACCTAACAAATCACACAAAGTAATTGGGATAGTGGAGACACTTGCACCCAAATCACACAAAGCAAAGCATTCATGATCTTTAATTTTTATTTTAATAGTAGGTTCCCACTCATCATAAAGCTTTTTAGGGATAGAAACTTCTAATTCAAGTTTTTCTTCATAAGGTTGTATCAAAGCATCAACTATGTGTTTGGTAAAAGCTTTATTTTGACTATAAGCATGCGTAGAGTTTAGTACGGATTGCAACAAGGAAATACAATCAATCAAAGAATAATTATCATAATTGAATCCCTTGAAATCGAAGGTAGTGGGTTCAACACTATGCAAAGTTTTAATCTCTTCAATCCCACTTTTAACAATTTTAGCATCAAGATCTAAAAACTCTGAATCATTGGGACACCTTTTAATTAAAGTAGACTCATCTCCAATCCCATCTCTATCAAGATTTATACTAGAAAACAAGGATCTAATAGGAGACACATCAATAACTTTCAGATCTTCATCTTTATTTTCATGATAACTAGAAGAACACGCTTTTATATAATTCTCTCTTTTACCATGCATCCTAGCGGTTCTTTCTTTGCATTCATCCATGGAAATTCTCATGGATTTGAGAGACTCATTGATATCATGCTTAGGTGGAATAGATCTAAGTTTCAAAGAATCAACATCAAGAGTAATTCTATCCACACTTCTAGCCAATTCATCAATCTTAAGCAATTTTTCTTCAAGCAAAGCATTGAAATTCTTTTGCGAATTCATAAACTCCTTAACACTAGTTTCAAATTCAGAAGGCATCTTTCCATAAGAGTTATTGTAGGAATTTCCATAATTATTAGAGGAATTACTAGGAAAAGGCCTAGGATTAAAGTTTCTTCTATAAGCATTGTTACCAAAATTATTCCTACCAACAAAATTCACATCCAAAGATTCATTATTATTTTCAATCAATGTGGATAAAGGCATATCATTAGGATCAGAAGAAGCACTCTTAGCAGCAAATAATTTTATAAGTTCATCCATATTTCCACTCAAAACACTAATTTCTTCAATAGCATGCACTTTTTTACTAGTAGATCTTTCGGTGTGCCATTGAGAATAATTAACCATAATATTATCTAGGAGTTTGGTAGCTTCTCCTAAGGTAGTTTCCATGAAAGTACCTCCTGCGGCCGAATCTAAAAGATTTCTAGAAGCAAAATTCAAGCCAGCATAAAAGTTTTGAATAATCATCCATAAGTTCAAACCATGTGTAAGGCAATTACGTATCATTAATTTCATTCTCCCAAAGCTTGTTGTAATGCCCAGGATGGGACTATACCTCCTACGTGTCGAGGCACGACTTAAAGGTATAAGCCCATTCTGGAATGATCTCAAATTCGGTATCTTTGCACGACTCATGTAAAAATAGGGATGAAAATGCAAAAGGATAGTTGGCTGTTAGGTTTGTAACTTGTTACGAGATGCCTAGTTGAGGAGCTCGTTGCTATTGATGTGTTTGCCCCCATGTCGCATGCTCATATGTTTTAGTTTCCCCATCATGTGTTCTTTGCTGTGGTGCAAACCTTTTGTCATGGTATGCTTTAAGATGACTTAAACATGATCGCAAACATGCCATGATAATGTTACTATTTTAACACTTAGTAAAATTTCACTAAGTCTGGAATCTGTAATATCCTGATGCTATGTTTGCTTGATGCCCTAGGCACATCCATGTTAGTTTTGGGGTGTCCTTTGATCATTCCTTGCTGTATATGTTGTTGTCTATCCATCCATGCCCTCACTTGCTCATTTGGGTTGTTGTAGCTTATTTAATTCTTGCTCCCAAGTTGTTATAAAATATTACTGTCGGGTTTTTAGTGTCATGGTCAAAATGTTGTAGCCTTTTGCTATTGATCCATGCCTCCTATGGAGTTGCTCCAATGGAGTTGTTTGCTGTAGGATATGTCTACTTCATGTCCATGCTTCTTGTAACCATGTTTGAGTGCTGTAGAATATATATTTCTTGCTCCAAAGTTGCTATGTGGTTGTTAGTTTCAGCTTTGCATTGTTTCTTGTTTCGAGTGTATGTTTTGATCCGTTGCTCCGTTTTGAGCGTGCCCTACATGAAACTTGTGTAATTTTGCATGTAGATTCATAATATCATCTGGTTAACATGTTTGGAGTATGTTTGCTTGATGTTTGGGTGCATCTTGCACCGTTGCCATGCTTATCTTGTTTTGATCATATCTTCTAGACCGTAGCTCCGTTTTAAACAAACTTTATATGAAACTTGACTAGAATTTCGTGTAGATCATCATGGTGCATGTTAATTTTATGTTTAATAACTTTAACTTAAGGTTTGTTCAGATCTGGACTAATTTCAAACTATGCATATGAGGACTTACCGGAGTTGTCTTAAGTAGTTTCCGGCCTCATTTAAACCTGTTGTTTCTTGCGTGGTTTCTCTGTGCTTCCTACTTTGCCATGTTCTGCATCCTATATAGACTTGTCTTGCATCCTACTTGCTTGAGCTTATTGTCTTATTCTTGTGTTGTTCTGGTGTGCTTCCTATGTTGTCATGTAATGCATCCAAAGTGCATCCGAAGTGCATCCTAAGTGCATCATATGTGCATCATGTAGATTGTGCATTGCACCTTGTTGATTTCGTGCCTCGTGTGTTCTTGTGTTCAGTAGAGCCGGAAGCCAAGACCGAGTACGAGACCGAGGTTACTACCGAGGTTGAGAACGAGGAGCCGTCTTACGATCCCATCGACGACTCGACAGGCAAGATGACCTGACCCAGATATCATTACTATCTTTGCCTATTGCTAGAAGTCTCGCTCTTTAGCTTATTGCCTCGATGCCCATGTTTGTCTGTCAGCCTCCTATTATAACCATGAATCTGTCTAACCACCCAACCTATGCAAACCTTTGATTGGCTACGTAGGCTTCGCTCAGCCCCTCTTATAGCATTGCTAGTTGCAGGAGAAGATTCGAAGATTATTGCTTCATGTGGAAGCTTGTTGGGATATCACACTATATAAACTCTTTAATTAACTCATCTATATATTGGTAATGGGTGGAAGGCTAAGCCTCTTGCTTGGTGATTTGTTCCACTCATGCCGCCCTAGGAACCGTATAAACCGGTGTTATGTTCCTTGATTTTCCGTTCCTCACACGGTTGGGGTTATGGGACCCCCTCGATAACCCGCTTAGCGCTAAAACTCTTCCAGTGAGGCCCAACTTTGGTACTCCATTTGCCTAACCACTAAAAACTTGACGAGGGAGTAATTAACCCGAGGATTAATTAATCAACCCCCCTGGGCCAGTGCTCGATTTGAGTGGTGGTACAAACTAGAGCCACTTGCGGTGCCACCCAGCTTGCTAGGGTCTTCGGTATCTGTACGTAGTGCTCATCCGGTCGTGGCCTGAGACTAGATGCGCGCGGCTACTGTCAGGGTGTCGGCACGCCGGGAGGTCTTGCTGGATTAGTTTTACCTTAGTCGGAATATCTTGAGCACGGGATTCCGAGAATACTCGGGCCTTCCCACCTTGGAGTTGCGACTCCGCGGATCGTGGGATTGTAATGGGCCAACTTGGAACAACCCTGCAGGGTTTTGAACTTTCGAAAGCCGTGCCCGCGGTTATGTGGCAGATGGGAATTTGTTAATAACCGGTTGTAGAAAACTTGACACCATGTTCAGAACACACTACCAGCGTGAGTAACCATGACGGTCATTTTCCGAAAGGGGTACGGGAAGTGAACACGGTGGGATTATGATTGACGTGCTTAGTTAGGATCACTTCGTGATCACTTTGATGCTCGTGGCACTTCTCTTCTCGCTCTTAATATGTAAGCTAGTGCTAGTGCAGCTGTAGCCTTTTATTCTTTCTTCAGCCTTGTTCCACACCCAAGGCTTAGATAGTTTTGCTACCCGGGAACGGGATTGCTGAGTCCTCCGTGGCTCACGGATTCTACACCACACCAGATGCAGGTACTATGGTGAACTACTCAGGTGACGGCACAGAGCTGTACTAGGAGTACGATGAAGAACGTAGCCGATACTATGTGCACTATCCCGATGATCAGTAGTGGTTTCTACTAGGGGCGATTCGAACCTGTGGCTTTATGTTTTTGGTATCTTTCATCTGGATCTTCACCCGTAGTCGGGTTGTGATGTTATTTGGATGATGTTTTGCTATATAATGAATTGTGTGACATGGCGTGTGTAAGCCAGCTATCCTTTTTCATTTTCATCCCTATTTTTACATGAGTCGTGCAAAGATACCGAACTTGAGATCATTCCAGAATGGGCTTATACCTTTAAGTCATGCCTCGACACGTAGGAGGTATAGTCCCATCCTGGGCATTACACTTGTGCAACATGCTCATGATCTAGTTGCTTAAAATTCATAATATCGTTTCTAAGAGAGATGATCTTAGCAGGAGGGAAATACTTAGAGATAAAAGCATCTTTGCACTTATTCCACAAATCAATACTATTTCTAGGCAAAGAGGAAAACCAAGTTTTAGCATGATCTCTAAGTGAAAACGGAAATAACTTCAATTTGAAAATATCGTTATCCGTATCCTTTTTCTTTTGCATATCACACAGATCGACATAGTTGTTTAGATGGGTAGCGGCATCTTCACTAGGAAGGCCAGAAAATTGATCTTTCATGACAAGATTCAACAGAGCAGCATTGATCTCACAAGATTCAGCATCGGTAATAGGAGCAATCGGAGTGCTAATAAAATCATTATTGTTGGTATTGGAGAAGTCACACAATTTGGTATTGTTCTGATCCATAGTGACAAGCAAGCAATCCAACACACAAGCAAACAAGAAGCAAGCGAACGATAAACACACGGCAAAAAGAAGGGCAAATAAAATGGCAAGGGTGAAGTGGGGGAGAGGAAAACGAGAGGCGAATAAATGTAATGCGAAGGATAAGGGTTTGTGATAGGTACTTCGTATATGACTTTTGCGTAAGCCTCCCCAGCAACGGCGCTAGAAATTCTTCTTGCTATTTCTCGAGTTTGCGTTGTATTCCCTCGAAGAGGAAAGGGTGATGCAGCACACTAGCGTAAGTATTTCCCTCAGTTTTTTAGAACCAAGGTATCAATCCAGTAAGAGACCATGCGCGAGTCCCTCTCACCTGCACAAGCAAATAAGACTTCGCAGCCAACGCGATAAGGGGTTGTCAATCCCTTTACGGTCACTTATGAAAGTGAGATCTGATAGATAGGACAATTTGATATTTTTGGTATTTTTGGATATAAGAACAGAAAGTAAAAGCGGAAAAGTAAAGTAGATTGTAGATTGATATGTTGAGAATAGACCCGGGGGCCATAGTTTTCTCTAGTGGCTTCTCTCATGATAGCGGTATTCTACGACGGGTAAACAAATTATTGTCGAGCAATTGATAGAAAAGCGAATACTTATGAGACTATCTAGGCATGATCATTATATATAGGCATCACGTCCGAAAAAATAGACCGAAACGATTCTGCATCTACTACTATTACTCCACACATTGACCGCTATCCAACATGCATCTAGAGTATTAAGTTCATAAGAACAGAGTAACGCCTTAAGCAAGATGACATGATGTAGAGGGATAAACTCAAATAACATGATATAAACCCCATCTTTTTATCATCGATGGAAACAATACAATACGTGCCTTGCTGCCCCTACTGTCACTGGGAAAGGATACCGCAAGATTGAACCCAAAGCCAAGCACTTCTCCCATTGCAAGAACTATAGATCTAGTAGGCCAAACCAAACCAATAATTTGAAGAGACTTGCAAGGATATTATAATCACACATAAAGAGTTCAGAAAAGAACCAAATATTTCTCATAGATAATCTTGATCATAAACCCACAATTCATCGCATCTCGACAAACACACCGCAAAAAGAGATTACATCGAATAGATCTCCTCAAAGACCGAGGAGAACTTGGTATTGAGATCCAAAGAGAGATAAGAAGCCATCTAGATACTAGCTATGGACCCGAAGGTCTGTGGTAAACTACTCACAACTCATGGTGAGGTGATGATGATGATGTAGAAGCATTGCATGGTAGATCCCCCCTCCGGCGGAGCTCCGAAACAGGCCCCAAGATGGGATCTCACAGGAACAGAAGGTTGCGGCGGTGGAACTAGGGTTTTTTCTCCTCTTCTGATGGTTTCAGGGTACGTAGGTATATATAGGAGGAAGGAGGGCACCGGGGGCCAAACATGGGGCCCACGAGGCAGGGGGCGCGCCCCCACCCTCGTGGACGCCATGTGTGCCCTACTCCGTGGTTCTCAAGTCTCCCGTGCGTATTTTGCTCCAAAAATATCTCTCCCGAAGTTTCATTCCATTTGGACTCCGTTTGATATTCCTTTTCTGTAAAACCCTGAAATAGGCAAAAAAAACAACAATGTCGACTGGGCCTTTGGGTTAATAGGTTAGTCCCAAAAATAATATAAAAGTGTATAACGAATCCCATTAAACATCCAAAACATCATAAATAATAGCATGGAACAATCAAAAATTATAGATACGTTGGAGACGTATCACATATTCACCTAGAAGGAGATGCAGTTTACAAGGGTTATCCCTTAATGGAGAATGGAGTTGAACTTTGGTATGTGGAGGTACACCTCCACCGGGTGAAAGGAGTTTGCCCAAAAACTATGGGTCAATACTTTTTCATCTCTCGAGTACCACGAACAACATTCTTTGATTCTGTTCGTGAAGCTGCTATGGAGGCCATACGTCATATTGGAGAAATACTTGAAGCAAGACTTCATCACACTCAGGAATGCCTGAGTAGGGTGCATGCAAAGATGATGGAGATGAAGCACATGGCCAATAGGATGAATCAAAAGATCGATGAATTCACGAATCACATTGCACAATTCTAGTGGGACTAAAGCATCCTCGGCAAGGACAAATGGAAGAAGATGGAAGGAATGCTTGACCATATCAAACTATGTGGATGGCAGCATTTGTAGTGAAGCACCTTTGAAATTTGAGTGTCGAATAGTGGTTCAGGTTGAAATAAAATATTTGATATGAGGAGAATATGAATTACGGATGAACCAGTGCATTTTTGTTTAGTAGTACTTTACTGTGTGAAACCTGGACCCATTGAAAGGAAACTGTTGCCCCAAAGAGTGGAGTTTGCACAAAGTAAGTTGGAGTTATTTATGATATGATGCTTACCTCAAGGGTATGAAGGAAATTGGATTTAAAGAGGGTGTAATGCCGGAGTACTGAGCAATAGTGACTCCAAGGATGAATTAAGGATACACAAGTTCTGAAGTGGACCCATAAGCCGAGGACCTAAGTAGGCTACATAATTATACGGGAACCACGAGACTTGTCAGAAGTAATATATTTCTTCTATAGTGAAGCAGGGCACTTTGCTAGAGATTGTCCCAAGGAGAAGGAGACTTGTGCTAAATAGTTGAGTTGAGGCCCGTAATGGAAATGTAGTAGATTGTAATAAGTTGAGAATCAATGAAGTTAGCATCATGGTATTGATTTTGATTTTATGAGATGTTACTACATAAGCAATGAGAGAAATCTTGATGCATGGAATAAGATTTCGAAGAGAACTAGTGTTTTTCATTTTAAGGGTGGTAGGGACCCAACACCGTCACCTGAATACAAGAGCTAGTTACATCAGACCTTGGAATGGATCGGACAAAGATGAGTCTTAGTAATGATATCTTAGTTAGTCCCAACAGAAGGAAGGGATGCAATATAATTGGATGGATTTAAGAATGGTAAGGAAGTTGGATGTCGGAAGAATGATCAATTGCACCCCGATGATGAGGCCAAGTTGAAAGCACATTTGCTCCCTGGGTGGTTTTGGTAAATAATGACAACATACTTTGTGGTTGGACTAATGCTTTTATCAAGTATGTTTCAGGAAATCCAATCACATTGGTATGGCAAGATGACTGAAGAAGTGGACCCCTCAAATTCTAAGGCAAGCATTGGCAAAAGCTCAAGACTCCATTTCTGGTTTAGTGATCAAAGATCACATTGAGTCCATAGGAAAAGCCAATACTATTAAAAGGGGATGAGGTTGTGTTGATGATCTGGTTGCTCAAGTGCTTAGTGATTTAGCTCCTTCAACTATCAGCACCTTTCACTTCTCTACACACTCATAAGTAATCTCGGACAAACCGATTCTTCCAACTCAGTCCCACCGAGATGAACCACTTCAGCCATATTCCAAACCCTAGAAAAATCGGTCATACCGAGTTTGAGATCGGTCTCACCGAAACTGAACTGCCAACCTTCTGTAACCATTTCACATCATTTCGGAATAACCGAGTTTGCATTATCGGTCTCACCGAGATTGGCAAGCGTCTGTCTTGGCTCAAATCGGTCTCACCGATATTGTATTTTCGGTCTCACCGATTCTGGCATGTTCCTGTCTTTTCTCAAATCGGTCCAACCGAGTTTTCTTTCTCGGTCCCACCGAAAACTCCAATGTTCATATCTTTACACTTTCGGTCTCACTGAGATGGTATTTTCGGTCCCACCGAAAATCCCAACGTGCACTATATTTGAACTTTCGGTCTGACCGAGTTTTCACTTCGGTCTCACCGAGATTGCTCAAATATGTGTGTAACGGTTGGATTTTGTGTGGAGGCTATATATACCCCTCCACCCCCCTCTTCATTCGTGAGGATATCCATCAGAAAGTCTACCACTCCTACCATACACTTTCTGAGAAGTGAACCACCTACCCTTGTGTTGAGATCAAGTCATTCCATTCCTACCATATGAAACTTGATTTCTAGCCTTCCCAAGTTGCTTTCCACTCAATCCTTTCTTCCACCACAGCCATATCAGTGAGGAGAGTTGAGTGTTGGGGAGATTATCATCTGAAGCACAAGAGCAAGGAGTTCATCATCATCATCAACACCATCTATTACCTTTTGGAGGGTGGTGCCTCCTAGATTGGTTAGGTGTCGCTTGGGAGCCTCCGTCTTTGAGATGTGGAGTTGAACCAAGAAGTTTGTAAGGGCAAGGAGATCGCCTACTTCGTGAAGATCTACCCCGAGTAAGGCTAGTCCTCCGTGGGCGTAGGCCATGATGGAATAGACAAGGTTGCTTCTTCGTGGACCCTTCGTGGGTGGAGCCCTCCGTGGACTCGCGCAGCCGTTACCCTCCGTGGGTTGAAGTCTCCATCAACGTGGATGTACGATAGCACCACCTATCGGAACCACGACAAAAATCTCCGTGTCTACAAACTGCGTTTGATCCTCTCCACCTCTCTTTACTATATGTGCAATTTACTTTCCGCTGCCCATACTCTAGAATTGCATGTGTAGTGTGATACTTGAATTGATCTTATTTGTGAAACTGCCAAAAACATTGCATGATCTAAAGGCAGATTTTTTATATCTTCAAGTAGTCTAATCACCCCCCCCCTCTAGACATACTTCTTCGATCCTACAATTGGTATCAAAGCTTTGGTCTCCATTGCTTTGGTTTACACACCATTGGAGGAAGATGGACGTGTCTACGGATGGGAGTGTTAGCCATAGAGTGCCTGTTCTTGATGGAAGGTTCTATAACTCTTGGAGGGTTGAAATGCTTAGTATCTTTAAAATGTACAATTTGTGCAAATATGTTGAAACCCCTTATGTGCCTCCTTTTGATCCCTTGCACCCTACCATGGATGAAGAGCTTGATTTGCTTCGTAACCTTAGAACTGTAAATCTTATCATTAGAGGGTTACCCGATGAGTTGCTTAATCTTGTTACAAAATTTGAGTGCGCCTATGCTATGTGGAAATTCTTGGAAGAACTTTATCCGGACTACTCTTTGAGAAGTCTTGATGAAATTCTACACAAGACTATTGAATTTGATAAGTTGCACCCTAATGATCCAAACTTTGATAAATGCTTCTTTGAGCTTCGTGATCTTATGAAAAAGAAGGGTGATCCCGCTCTAATCAATATTATCATTAGAAATGCTATTGCATTGCATTCCGAAGATTATTGTCACATTGACCAAACTAATGCAAGTACTTATCAAATTGACCTAGGTGTTGATGATGAACAATCTATGGGTCAATATGATGATGAGCATGAGCATGATGATGATTACTCCGATTTGGACACCGAGCTAGACAAGGTCATGAAGAGTCTCAATCTTATGGCAAATATGAGAGACTACATGTCCGGCGGAAAAGAGTGGATTCTTGATAGTGGATGCACCGATCACATGACCGGAGATAAAGACATGTTTCGAGAGCTTGCAAAGAACGATGGTCCACGCAAGTATGTGACTTTTGGAGACAACTCCAAGGGTAAGGTACTTGGCCTTGGTAAGGTGGCCATATCTCATGATAGCTCTATTCAAAATGTCATGCTTGTAGAATCTCTTGGATACAATTTACTTTCCGTGTCTAGATTAACTGACTTTGGATTCAATGTGCTATTCACCAAAGTAGATTGCCAAGTCTTTCGTCGTGACAATCAAAACATGGCTTTTACTGGTATCCGTAGAGGTGATCTATATATTGTTGATTTCACTAAGAAAGCCCAACCTAGAGCTTGTTTCATTGCTAAATCCTCTAAAGGTTGGTTATGGCATAGAAGGCTAGGACATGTTGGTATGCGTAATTTAGACAAGCTAATCAAAGGTGATCATATTCTTGGTGTTAAAGATGTTTTCTTTGACAAAGATAGACTTTGTAGTGCTTGTCAAGCAGGAAAACAAGTTGGTGGAAGTCATCCCGTGAAAAACATCATGACCACTAGGAGACCGCTTGAGCTTCTTCATATGGATCTCTTCGGTCCCAATGCTTACAAAAGCCTTGGTGGTAACTCCTTTGGTCTAGTTATAGTTGATGATTATTCCAGATTTACGTGGGTATTTTTCCTTGATGATAAATCGCAGGTTTAGAGGATCTTCAAGACCTTTGCCAAAAAGGCCCAAAATCAATTTGAGGTGAAGATCAAGAAAGTTCGGAGTGACAATGGAACGGAGTTCAAGAACGCCAATGTAGACTCTTTTCTCGATGAGGAAGGAATTCTACATGAGTTCTCGGCTACGTACACTCCTCAACAAAATGGAGTTGTTGAGAGGAAGAACCGAACGCTCATTGAGATGGCAAGAACGATGCTTGATGAATACAAGACACTGAAACACTTTTGGGGAGAAGCAGTCGAGACAGCTTGTCATGCTATCAACAGGCTTTATCTTCATAAGCTTCTCGGCAAGACATCATACGAGCTTCTCACCGGTAACAAACCCCAAGTGGGATACTTTCGTGTCTTTGGTTCAAAATGCTATATCCTTGATAAGCATCGTCGGTCTAAATTTGCTCCTAAATCTCATGAAGGCTTTCTTCTTGGTTATGGATCAAACTCCCACACCTACCGTGTCTACAACAATTTCACCCGAAAGGTTGAAGAGACGGTAGACGTGAAGTTTGATGAATCTAATGGCTCGCAAGTAGAGCAAATGCCTATTGATGTAGGAGACAAGGACCCATCTGAAGCTATCCAAGATTTATCTATTGGAAAGATCCGTCCCATGGAAGTGAAGGAGAGTACCTCATCTACATATGTGGAGCCACCTACCTCACGGCGAGATGAACCTCAAGGCAACATGGAGGCCTCCACAAGTGGAACTCACCAAGATGAGGAAATGCAACAAGAAGATCCACCACAACCTCCTTCTCCACCACCTCAAGACAACACCAACAACAATGAAGAAGAGGAAGATGAAGATGATGAGGAAGCTGAGCCACAACATCAACAAAAGCTATCCCGAGTTCGAGCAAGAGTCAAGAAGAATCATCCCGTGGAACAAATGATGAACGACATCAACTCCGGGAGAATTACTCGCTCTAAAACTCGCTTAGCTAACTTTTGTGAGCATTACTCATTTATCTCTAGTATTGAACCTATGAAGGTAGAAGAAGCACTTAAAGACCCGGATTGGGTGAACGCTATGCACGAAGAACTACACAACTTCGAGAGGAACAAGGTGTGGACTTTGGTAGAGAAGCCCAACGATGATCAAAACATCATTGGAACCAAATGGGTGTTTCGGAACAAGCAAGATGAAGATGGACAAGTCATCCGCAACAAGGCTCGTCTCGTAGCTCAAGGTTACACACAAGTCGAAGGTATGGACTATGGTGAGACCTATGCCCCCGTTGCTAGACTTGAATCCATTCGCATCTTCTTGCTTATGCCAATCATCATGATATTACTCTCTATCAAATGGACATCAAAAGTGCTTTCCTAAATGGTGAAATTGAGGAGGAAGTATTTGTAAAACAACCTCCCGGATTTGTGAATCCTAAAAAGCCTAATCATGTTTACAAGTTGCATAAAGCTCTTTATGGTCTTAAACAAGCTCCTAGAGCTTGGTACAAATGCTTAACTAGCTTTCTTCTTGAAAAAGGCTTTGAGATTGGAAAGATAGACTCAACACTATTCACAAAAAGGGTTAATGGTGAACTATTTGTGTGCCAAATATATGTTGATGATATTATCTTTGGTTCAACTAAACCCCATTTTAGCAAGAAGTTTGGACAGCTCATGTCGGAGAAGTTTGAGATGTCGATGATGAGTGAACTCAAATTCTTCCTTGGGTTGCAAATCAAGCAATCTAAGGAGGGTACCTTTGTCTCACAAACAAAGTACACCAAGGATCTCTTCAAGAAGTTCAACATGCAAGAAAGCAAAGGTATGAGTACCCCCATGCCTACTAGTGGACATAATGACTTGACAAAAGATGGAGAACCCGTTGATCAAAGGGTTTACCGTTCTATGATTGGTTCTCTACTATATCTTTGTGCTTCTCGTCCTGACATAATGTTGAGTGTATGCATGTGTGCGCGATATCAAGCAGACCCTAAAGAATGTCATCTTAAAGCTGTTAAGAGGATAGTGAGATACCTGATACACACACCAAACTTTGGCATTTGGTATCCTAAGAGGGCCTCTTTCGATCTTGTTGGCTATTCCGACTCGGACTATGCCGGTGACAAGGTTGATAGAAAGTCAACTTCGGGTACATGTCAATTCCTTGGTCGATCCCTTGTATCTTGGTCCTCCAAGAAACAAAATTCGGTATCTTTATCCACTGCTGAAGCAGAATATATTGCTGTTGGTTCGTGTTGTGCTCAATTGCTATGGATGACACAAACGCTTAAAGATTATGGGATACATGTGAGACGTGTTACCTTGCTTTGTGACAATGAGTGTGCAATCAAGATTGGACACAATCCTGTGCAACACTCTCGAACAAAGCATATTGAAGTTCGTCACCATTTTATTCGTGATCATATTGCCAAGGGTGACATTAATCTTAAGCATGTTCGTACTAACAAGCAACTTGCTGATATCCTTACAAAACCTCTTGATGAGAAAGTGTTTTGTCGCTTAAGGAGTGAGTTGAACATCACTGATGCTTCAAACTTGGAGTGATAACTCCATTGATGCATGCAAGGCATGAGCCTCTTGACTAATCCTTGATATTTCTCTTATGATGATGATCATATGTCTTGGACACATTTGCCTCCTTGTATTGCATCTAACTCTTTGCAGGTACTTGGATGATCTACATTCCACAAGATTACCACACACTCAAATCATGAGTAATCTTGTCATTGACCAAGTATCTAGTCCTTTGGGATGTTGAGTTCAAGGAACAAAATTCTACATATCCTTTTTGACATCTTATACATCTAGTATTTCACTCTTGTCATCTTGGATATTCTTGAGTATTTCCTTGCTTGCCTAACCCATGTAGGAAGATGAACTACACAAGTAGAAATGGCGCTCCAACTTCACATTCAATGAGCACCTACATCGAGCTTACCTACATGAGCAAAGCATCAACAAGCCCAAGGTATGTTCTTCACATCTTTGAGGAGCTTTGCTCAAAGTCATGAGTACAAGCAGCTTCATAAGATGTGATCACATCAAATGCTTAATCGAAAAATGGCAACCCCATTTTGAGCTTAAACGATGAGTATGACCTATGATCAAATGTCCTCATTTGACTCCTAAGTCAATATACTCAAACATAGGTGACTTTGTCGCCGACCTTTTTCTAGATGAAGTACATATGCTTTTGGAGTTTTTCTGTTTTCTCTTATGTTCTCTCATGGAGTTTTTCTTTTTAAACAAAAAAAACACTTCATCTAGGAATCTTTTTATTTCTTTTCTTATGTTTCTTTGTGAATATTCTTCTGGCTCTGATAAATTCCCCGAAAATCTTTTACAAATTCATTGCAAATCTTTTGAAATACTCCTCACAAAGTGAGCTGAATTATTTATGTATTTCCTTGGAATAAACTCGGCGTCACCGATTTATCTTCCATGACATCAACTTCTGCAGCTCCACTCAAATTTAAATCTTAAAGGGGAGAAGACTCAAATCTAATTCAAATTGTTTCTCTGAATGTTCTTATTTGCCCTATTGTGATTCTTAAGGATCCCACTTCTTTCCTTCTTTCTTTCTTTCTTTCCATCTTTCCTGCCCTACCTAGTTTGCTGTCCTTTTCGGCACTTGATGTCAAAGGGGGAGAGGACTTAGGGGGAATAAGGGGAGTAAGGGGAGAAGAGAAGACTTAGGGGGAGAAGAAAATTAATCTTATCTTAAGGGGGAGAGAATCACATCAAAGCTTTGTCGTGTTTTACATTGGACATTACAATTGGCATCATTCTTTTGATTTTGCTTTCCATAACAAAATCTCTCAGAGTTCATTGAAAATATTTTAGTTTCGGAGACATGTTTGCTGATTCAAGCTTGTGCTCAATATGAGACACTCTTTGTACATGTCCTCCCTGGCTTGGTACTCTTGATGTTCTTGCAGTTGGTTGAAGGAATACTCTTGTGTTATCTAACCTTGTTTTCTCAAGTTTATCCCTTTAGGTACAATGGCAAGGAACCTCAAGGTAAGTATATGCATCTTGCAGAATGTGCATGATGGTGACTTGCTTGTAAATACTTGTTTGCAAGAAATCACCATGCACATATGCATTTTCACTCACTTCCTTTCATCTGCTCTGATGCATATAGCCAAGCTGCATGTAGCACATCTTGCTTATCTCTCTTGTGTGCTTGTGGTAGTCCAAAACCATAATCAATGAAAATCTTGCACACTTGTAGGGGGAGCCTGTGTACTACATGCTTGTCAAAGCTTTCATGATAATTCTGTCTTTCTTTCAATAAGCTTTGATGTCTTGTTTAGTATAATTTCAGTGTGTTGCCATCAATTACCAAAAAGGGGGAGATTGAAAGCACATTTGCTCCCTGGGTGGTTTTGGTAATTAATGACAACATACTTTGTGGTTGGACTAATGCTTTTATCAAATATGTTTCAGGAAATCCAATCACATTGGTATGGCAAGATGACTGAAGAAGTGGACCCCTCAAATGCTAAGGCAAGCATTGGCAAAAGCTCAAGACTCCATTTCTGGTTTAGTGATCAAAGATCACATTGAGTCCATAGGAAAAGCCAATACTATTAAAAGGGGATGAGGTTGTGTTGATGATCTGGTTGCTCAAGTGCTTAGTGATTTAGCTCCTTCAACTATCAGCACCTTTCACTTCTCTACACACTCATAAGTAATCTCGGACAAACCGATTCTTCCAACTCAGTCCCACCGAGATGAACCACTTCAGCCATATTCCAAACCCTAGAAAAATCGGTCATACCGAGTTTGAGATTGGTCTCACCGAAACTGAACTGCCAACCTTCTGTAACCATTTCACATCATTTCGGAATAACCGAGTTTGCATTATCGGTCTCACCGAGATTGGCAAGCGTCTGTCTTGGCTCAAATCGGTCTCACCGATATTGTATTTTCGGTCTCACCGATTCTGGCATGTTCCTGTCTTTTCTCAAATCGGTCCAACCGAGTTTTCTTTCTCGGTCCCACCGAAAACTCCAACGTTCATATCTTTACACTTTCGGTCTCACCGAGATGGTATTTTCGGTCCCACCGAAAATCCCAACGTTCACTATATTTGAACTTTCGGTCTGACCGAGTTTTCACTTCGGTCTCACCGAGATTGCTCAAATATGTGTGTAACGGTTGGATTTTGTGTGGAGGCTATATATACCCCTCCACCCCCTCTTCATTCGTGAGGAGAGCCATCAGAAAGTCTACCACTCCTACCATACACTTTCTGAGAAGTGAACCACCTACCCTTGTGTTGAGATCAAGTCATTCCATTCCTACCATATGAAACTTGATTTCTAGCCTTCCCAAGTTGCTTTCCACTCAATCCTTTCTTCCACCACAGCCATATCAGTGAGGAGAGTTGAGTGTTGGGGAGATTATCATCTGAAGCACAAGAGCAAGGAGTTCATCATCATCATCAACACCATCTATTACCTTTTGGAGGGTGGTGCCTCCTAGATTGGTTAGGTGTCGCTTGGGAGCCTCCGTCTTTGAGATGTGGAGTTGAACCAAGAAGTTTGTAAGGGCAAGGAGATCGCCTACTTCGTGAAGATCTACCCCGAGTAAGGCTAGTCCTCCGTGGGCGTAGGCCATGATGGAATAGACAAGGTTGCTTCTTCGTGGACCCTTCGTGGGTGGAGCCCTCCGTGGACTCGCGCAGCCGTTACCCTCCGTGGGTTGAAGTCTCCATCAACGTGGATGTACGATAGCACCACCTATCGGAACCACGACAAAAATCTCCGTGTCTACAAACTGTGTTTGATCCTCTCCACCTCTCTTTACTATATGTGCAATTTACTTTCCGCTGCCCATACTCTATAATTGCATGTGTAGTGTGATACTTGAATTGATCTTATTTGTGAAACTGCCAAAAACATTGCATGATCTAAAGGCAGATTTTTTATATCTTCAAGTAGTCTAATCACCCCCCCTCTTGACATACTTCTTCGATCCTACACAAGTGTTACCAGCAATGAGATGAGCCATAACCCACAGGCCCCAGGACCTATCGAGAAAGCAAGCACACTCTTGCTGAAGGAAAACCCCTAGAAGAAGTTACGACTTTAGCAACAGACGATCCTATGGGAGTTTACGCAAAACCTGAGGGTTGTGAAGCACGATAGATGTTTGTTCAGCTTGCGGAATCAATGGATTTCTCCGAACTTAGTTCGTCGACAAGAGAAATTTTGCAATGCTTGTGAGGATGACCGAGTGTTGGAATTCGAGATTCACTAAACCATATACAAGGTAATGATTTGGGTGCGGAATGGATTGATCACCATACTGACTTAGTCTTATTATTCGCCTTTGTTATACGGGATGGTAAATCTGAGTGACTTTCCTATAGTAGAGACACGATGATGTCAAAACTTTGTTTAAACATTAGAACGGTATGACAAATTTTTCCCCTATACAAGGCAGTTGATGCCAACCGTAGGATATACGGTGAGAATGAAGCCCAGACCCGTTTTCTGCAGGGACCCAATCACATTGTTTCATGACCACCATGAGATATCGATATTTGTTTAGTATTGGCGCCAAACCTGTCAGCTAAGAAGAATCGGTTTCGAAAGAACCTTACCAATATGAAAGGACACAAGAATTGAGGACAGAGGTTATGCCACTACCGGAAGAGCCCGGAGAAGGAATTTTACACCCAAAGAATGGAGTACCTGAGTTTTTGATGGAACCATACCCATGCTTCTAAGTGTGGTAGCACACTAGACCATACCGATCAATGGATTTGCTAGAAGACCCCCAAACCCTAACCTATTTCTTGCTAGCCTCTTCGACTCTCGAGGACGAGATTCATTTTTAAGTGTGGTAGGTTCGTAACATCCCAAAATTCTAAATTTTGGAATGTTATAATAAATAGATAGTTTTGATTGCTTGTGTGATGTGATGTGTGAAATTGAGTGAAATTTGAATCTTTTGAAAGTTAAATGAGAGGGAATGAAATGACTTTCCCAAACTTTCACTTTGTGTTTATGATCTCCATGAATTCAAATCAATTTCATCACAAAACCCTAGAGTGAAGATAATATGACTTCTTCTATTTAATAAATAAAAAGGGTTTTGAAAAGAATTGAATTCTAGTTGAAAACATTTCAAATTCAGAAGACTTTATGCAACTCAATGATTTTCCCAAGAGAAGATAAAATGACTTCTTCAAATTATAAGAAATATGAGTTGGAAGTTCTTTTGAAATATTCTGGAACTCATTTTAAAAATTTGAGTTATTTAGTTTTTATTCAAATTATTTTTCTCCAAAAATAAAATATAAAGAAATTAGGGTAAAATGATTCCCTGCGGTAGAAAATTGGAGAAAAATAAATTTGAAATCATTTTGGCATTTTAAAAATGAATTTGATTGAATTTTATTGCAACTGTAGCACTATTTGATTTATTTAAATTTGTGAGCATTTTGTTTGAGTGTAGAAAAATGTTCATCTTGTAGGAAATCTTTTTCTGCAAATTTTGATATATTATATGCCTATATAATGTTTCTATTTAGTTTGTTTTCAATATTTTGTTGTCTAGAAAAAAATATGAAAAAAAACCTTTCCCTCCCGAACTGGGCCGGCCCAGCTCACCCCGCGTCTCCTCCACCACCGGCTCGGGACAGAGTCCTGAGCGATCTCGCCGCCGCCCTCCGTGTCCGGCACGGACACGCCCCGCCACCGCCTCTCCCTTGCCCCTCCTGCACGCCTCGCCCCTCCCTCTCGCCCTATTTAAGCGCCGCCGCCCCCTCTATCTCTCCCCTCTCGTCGCTGCCGCGCTGCCCGCTCGCAACCAGCACCACCACCGCCGCTTTCGCTCGTTGTCGCTGCTGCCTGCCGCCGCGCTGCCCTCGCCACCACGCGCCTCGCCCCGCCGCCTCACCGAACCCCGCCGCCGGAGCTGCACGCCGCCGCCGCCTCCAGCCGGAGTTCGTCGCCGGCTGGAACTTGCCGATCCGCCCGATCTACCCGACCCGGTTCGATCCGCCCGAACCGGCAGTTTCCGTCAAAATAAACCGACCACGGTATAAAAACCCACCCCGGTTTTCTTTTTAGTTTGGTTTTATGCTTTAGATCGGTTTATTTTATTAGGTTTAGTTATTTAGAGAACTTTCACTGGTTAGGGATAGAAAGCGAGCGTTCGCTCGATTGCCTTTTGCTTTTTCTTTTAGTTTTCGGCCAGGGACCCATCCGTGAATATTTTTATTTATAGTTTAGTCCTTGAACTTAAAACGGCCACAACTTTTTACTCGTTCGTCTAAATCCAACGAATCCAGCGCCCACTTCTTCGTTACGGTCCCCTCTATCCAGTAAAACAACTTAAACATGTTTGTGAAAGTTTTAAAAATTGAATTCAACTAGATTTTGTTTCAAACTTATTTTTGTCACAACTTGAGTTTTGTAACTCCGATTTAGTTGATTCTTTTTGCAAATCGAAACTCTTGACCTAAACATTCTGATAAGGACAAATTCATTCAATTTTGGTATTGTTAGGAATTTGTTTCTGTTGCAAGAGTATTCGCTTGTTTTCGAAGTTTTTCAAAGTGTTTTATTTGTTTTTTCCGGTCTTCTGAGTGATTGCTTATGTGTGGTTACTATTGTTTGCTTACGATAGATTGATCGAAGTGTGACGAGTAGATCTATCACGAGTTATGAGTGCGAAGAATCTACATCATTAGTACAAGGCAAGTTCATACTTTGATCATACTTTCCAATACCCAGTTTTACTTGCATTAGTTATATCCTCAAACACTTGCATGAGTAGGATTGGTTACATAATATGATGCTTTGTAGTTCATGAGGTAGGACCGAATGACTTGAGATCAACCCAAGTGATTTTTACGATCTGTTACTTATTGCTTAGGCATGCTTGTAGATGTGGATTGGTATGAGTGATTTCATGAAAGTTGTGAGAGTAATTACAACTAAGGGTTTCTTTAAGGAGGAAATTTAATACACATCTTGGTGGATTGGTTGTGGCACCCTGGGGGTGTACCAGTGGATGTCAAGGCACCTAGGGATATACTAGTGTTGTCCAAGGAATGCCACCCAGGCTCAAAGGGATCATATATCATTCATGCCTAGAAACTTCCGTGTGCAGCCACAATGCCATTATGGGCTTTGGAATAGTGGAGTAAGTTGTGTGACCTCTTTTAGTGGTAGACTAGAAGATGTAGCCGATGTAGGTGGTACGGTCTACCCAAGGTAAAGAGTTAATGCTTCTGAAATACTGTGTCTCGGTCATCCGTTTCTCAAACACCATGTAGTGCGAGAAATCAAACGGAGGAATTGAGTCGTGCGGGGAAAAGTGCACAAAACTCTGCAGAGTGTACCAACTATTCATGAGTAGCCGTATCCCCAGTTATGGACATCTTGAGTATCTTGGTATTTGAATTATGGACTGATCTCATCACTTGAATTAATTTTTTGGGTTATAATGACATTGATGGTTTGGGATTGGTATGGAGGAACCATACTCAATTGTTCATGAAATAAATTTAACAAAGTAGTTAAATAAATGCATTCTTTTGTGGTAGGGAAAAATCAGCTTTATGCAAAACAAACCTTACAGCCTACACCAGCCAAATATGCATGTAGTTGTAGGCATTGTTCATCATTACTTGCTATAGTGTGAATTTGCCAGTACATTCAATGTACTGACCTACATGGTTTCAACATCTCATGTTGCGGGAATTATTCGACGACTAAGTGTTACGTTAGGGTTGCGTTGTCTACACTCAACTTTGTCGTTGGTGTTGATGGGAATCCACAACTTCGTTGTTACTTCCGCTATATGGATTGAGGTAATAGTATTTACGTTACTTTATACATGTGATTTACCTCTGTTATAAATCCTCGAGTATTGTGTGTGTTAGCATACTGATCCAGGGATGACACTTAAGCACAGAGACTTCATCCATTCGGGTTAGGTCGCTACAAAAGACCACTTTTACTTGTCCTTTCGGTACATTTGCTTATAGACGTATGCATTTTGGTCTATGTAATGCACCTACTACCTTTCAAAGATGTATGATGGCTATATTCTCTGATTTTTGTAAAAAGATTGTTGAGGTTTTCATGGATGATTTTTCCGTTTACGGAACTTCTTTTGATGATTGCTTGAGCAACCTTGATCGAGTTTTGCAGCGATGTGAAGACACTAATCTTGTATTGAATTGGGAGAAGTGTCACTTTATGGTTAATGAAGGCATTGTCTTGGGACATAAAATTTCTGAAAGAGGTATTGAAGTTGACAAAGCTAAAGTTGATGCTATTGAAAAGATGTCGTGTCCCAAGCACATCAAAGGTATACGAAGTTTCCTTGGTAATGTCGGGTTTGTTGGAAATATGCCCTAGAGGCAATAATAAAAGTATTATTATTATATTTCCTTGTTCATGATAATCGTCTGTTATTCATGCTTGAATTGTATTGTACGGAAACAGCGATACATGTGTGAATATATAGACCACAATGAGTCCCTGGTAGGCCTCTAGTTGCCAGCTCGTTGATCAGCAGATGGTCACGGTTTCCTGACCATGGACATAGGATCTCAGTGATAACGGGATCACATCATTAGGAGAATGATGTTATGGACAAGACCCAATCCTGAGCATAGCACGAGATCGTATAGTTCGTAATGCATAAGCTTTTCGGTGTCAAGTATTTATTCCTTAGACCATGAGGTTGTACAACTCCCGGATGCCGTAGGAATACTTTGGGTGTGCCAAACGTCACAACGTAACTGGGTGGCTATAAAGGTACGCATCCGGTATCTCCGAAAGTGTCTGTTGAGTTGGTACAAACCGAGACTGGGATATTGTCACTCCGTGTGACGGAGAGGTACCTCTGGGCCCACTCGGTAAGACATCATCATAATGAGCTCAAAGTGACTAAGGAGTTAGTCACGGGATGATGGATTACGGATCGAGTAAAGAGACTTGCAATGACGAGATTGAACAAGGTATCGGGAATACCAACGATCGAATCTCACGCAAGTACCGTACCGATGGACAAAGGGAATAACGTACGGGATTGAGTGAATCCTTGACACAGTGGTTCATCCGATGAAGATCATCGAGGAACACGTGGGAACCAACATGGGTATCCAGATCCCGCTGTTGGTTATTGACCGGAGAGTGGTCTCGGTCATGTCTATGTGTCTCCCGAACCCGTAGGGTCTACACACTTAAGGTTCGGTAACGCTAGGGTCGTAGAGATACATGCACGTGGAAACCCGAAAGTTGTTCGGAGTCCCGGATGAGATCCCGGACGTGACGAGGAGTTTCGGAATGGTCCGGAGGTAAAGAATGATATATAGGAAGTCCAGTTACGGCCATCGGGTGAACTCCGGGGGTCACCGGGAGTGTCCCGGGACCACCGGAGGGGTCCCGGGGGTCCACCGGGTGGGGCCACCCATCCCGGTGGGTCCCCTAGGCCGCAAGGGGGAAGGGGCCAGCCCCTGGTGGGCTGGCACACCACTTGGGCCCCCCCTCCATGCGCCTAGGGTTGAAACCCTAGGGGAGGGGGCGCCCCCTATGCCTTGGGGGGCAAGTCTCCCCCCTAGGCCCCCCCCCCTTGCAGATGGGATCTGCCAGGGCCAGCGCCCCCTGGCCCCTATATATAGTGGGGGGAGAGGGCAGCCGCACCCAAGTCTCTGGCGCCTCTCCCCCTCCCGTCACACCTCATACTCTTCACGCAGGGCGCCGGCGAAGCCCTGCAGGATTTCCCGTTGCATCCACCACCACGCCGTCATGCTGCTGGATCTCCGACGACCTCTCCTCCCCCCTTGCTGGATCAAGAAGGAGGTGAAGTTGCTGTACCAGACGTGTGTTGAACGCGGAGGTGCCGTCCGTTCGGCGCTAGATCATCGGTGACGAAGAACGCGAAGAATACGACTACTTCATCCACGCTTCTTCGAAAGCTTCCGCTCGCGATCTACAAAAGGGTATGTAGATGCACTCTAATATGCTCGTTGCTAGATGTCTCCTAAGATTGATCTTGGTGAAAGCGTAGAAAATTTTGAATTCTGCTACGTTCCCCAACAGTGGCATCTGAGCTAGGTCTTTTGCGTAGCATCTTGCACGACTAGAACACAAACGAGTTGTGGGCATTGAGTTTGCTCAATTTTCTTACTGTTACTAGTCTAATCTTGATTCGGCGGTATTGTGGGATGAAGCGGCCCAGAACGACCTTACACGTACGCTTACGTGAGACTGGTTCCACCGACAGACATGCACTAGATGCATAAGGTGGCTGGCGGGTGTCTGTCTCTCCTACTTTAGTCGGATCAGATTCGATGAACAGGGTCCTTATGAAGGGTAAATAAAAATTGACAAATCACGTTGTGGTTTTGGCGTAGGTAAGAAACGTTCTTGCTAGAAAACCTATAGAAGCCACGTAAAACTTGCAACAACAATTAGAGGTCGTCTAACTTGTTCTTGCAGCATGTGCTATGTGATATGGTATGGCCAAGAAGATGTGATGAATGATATATGTGATGTATGAGATTGATCATGTTCTTGTAATAGGGAATCATGACTTGCATGTCGATGAATTTGACAACCGGCAGGAGCCATAGGAGTTGTCTTAATTATTGTATGACCTGCGTGTCACTGAATAACGCCATGTAATTACTTTACTTTATTGCTAAACGTTAGCCATAGTAGTAGAAGTAATAGTTGGCGTGACAACTTCATGAAGACACGATGATGGAGATCATGGTGTCGAGCCGGTGACAAAGATGATCATGGTGCCCCGGAGATGGAGATCGAAGGAGCAAGATGATATTGGCCATATCATGTCACTTTAATTGATTGCATGTGATGTTTATCATGTTTATGCATCTTGTTTACTTAGAACGACGGTAGTAAATAAGATGATCTCTCACTAAAATTTCAAGAATTGTGTTCCCCCTAACTGTGCACCGTTGCTAAGGATCGTTGTTCCGAAGCACCACGTGATGATCGGGTGTGATAGGTTCTAACGTTCGCATACAACGGGTGTAAGCCAGATTTACACATGCAACACACTTAGGGTTCACTTGACGAGCCTAGCATGTACAGACATGGCCTCGGAACACGGAAGACCGAAAGGTCGAACACGAGTCGTATAGAAGATACGATCAACATGAAGATGTTCACCGTTGATGACTAGTCTGTCTCACGTGATGATCGGACACGGACTAGTCGATTCGGATCGTGTATCACTTAGATGACTAGAGAGATGTCAATCTGAGTGGGAATTCATTAAAATTTGATTAAGATGAACTTAATTATCATGAACTTATTCTAAATTCTTTACAATATCTCTTGTAGATCAAATGGCCCACGCTCATGTCACCCTCAACTTCAACGCGTTCCTAGAGAAATCCAAGCTGAAAGACGATGGTAGCAACTACACGGACTGGGTCCATAACCTGAGGATCATCCTCATAGCTGCCAAGAAAACTTATGTCCTCGATGCACCGCTAGGTGACGCTCCCGCCCCGGCAAACCAAGATGTTATGAACGCTTGGCAGTCGCGTTGTGATGATTACTCCCTGGTTCAGTGTGGCATGCTTTACAGCTTAGAATCGGGGCTCCAAAAGCGTTTTGAGCACCACGGGGCATTTGAGATGTTCCAAGAGCCGAAAATGGTTTTCCAAGATCATGCCCGAGTCGAGAGATATGACGTCTCCGACGCATTCTACAGCTGTAAGATGGAGGAAAACAGTTCTGTCAGTGAGCACATCCTCAAGATTACTGGGTTGCACAACCGCTTGTCTCAGTTGGGAATGAATCTCCCAGATGAAGCGGTCGTTGACAGAATCCTCCAGTCGCTCCCACCAAGCTACAAGAGCTTCGTGTTGAACTTCAATATGCAGGGGATGGAGAAGTCCATTCCCGAGGTGTATTCGATGCTGAAATCAGCGGAGGTGGATATCAAGAAAGAACATCAAGTGTTGATGGTCAATAAAACCACTAAGTTCAAGAAGGGCAAGGGTAAGAAGAACTTCAAGAAGAACGGCAAGGGAGTTGCCGCGCCCGGTAAGCCAGTTACTGGGAAGAAGCCAAAGTATGGACCCAAGCCTGAGACAGAGTGCTTTTATTGCAAGGGAACGGGTCACTCGAAGCGGAACTGCCCCAAATACTTAGCGGACAAGAAGGCCGGCAACGTCAAAGGTATATGTGATATACATGTTATTGATGTGTACCTTACCAGCGCTCGTAGTAGCTCTTGGGTATTTGATACCGGTGCAATTGCTCATATTTGTAACTCTAAGCAGGAGTTGCGGAATAAGCGGAGACTAGCGAAGGACGAGGTGATGATGCGCGTCGGGAATGGTTCCAAGGTTGATGTAATCGTCGTCAGCACGCTACCTCTACATCTACCCTCGGGATTAGTTTTAAACCTCAATAATTGTTATTTAGTACCAGCTTTGAGCATGAACATTGTATCTGGATCTCGTCTTATGCGAGATGGCTACTCATTTAAATCTGAGAATAATGGTTGTTCTATTTATTTGAGAGATATGTTTTATGGTCATGCCCCGCTGGTCAATGGTTTATTTTTGATGAATCTCGATCGTGATGATACACATATTCATAGTGTGGATGCCAAAAGATGTAAAGTTGATAATGATAGTCCCACATACTTGTGGCATTGCCGCCTTGGTCATATTGGTGTCAAACGTATGAAGAAGCTTCATGCTGATGGACTTCTGGAGTCTCTTGATTATGAATCATTTGACATGTGCGAACCATGCCTCTTGGGCAAGATGACCAAGACTCCATTCTCCGGAACAATGGAGCGAGCAACCAACTTATTGGAAATCATACATACCGATGTGTGCGGTCCAATGAGTGTTGAGGCTCGAAGGGGCTATCGTTATGTTCTCACCCTCACAGATGACTTGAGTAGATATGGGTATATCTACTTGATGAAGCACAAGTCCGAGACTTTTGAAAAGTTCAAGGAATTTCAGAATGAGGTTGAGAATCAACGAGACAAGAAAATAAAGTTCTTACGATCAGATCGTGGTGGTGAATATTTGAGTCATGAATTTGGCACGCACCTTAGGAAATGTGGAATTGTTTCACAATTTCACCGCCCGGAACACCTCAGCGTAACGGTGTGTCCGAACGTCGAAATCGTACTCTGTTGGACATGGTGCGATCTATGATGTCCCTTACCGATTTACCGCTATCTTTTTGGGGTTATGCTTTAGAGACTGCCGTATTCACTTTAAATAGGGCTTCGTCGAAATCCGTTGAGACGACACCGTATGAACTTTGGTTTGGCAAGAAACCGAAGCTGTCGTTTCTGAAAGTTTGGGGTTGCGATGCTTATGTTAAGAAACTTCAACCTGAAAAGCTTGAACCCAAATCGGAAAAATGCGTCTTCATAGGATACCCAAAGGAAACAATTGGGTACACCTTCTACCATAGATCCGAAGGCAAAGTCTTTGTTGCCAAGAATGGATCCTTTCTGGAGAAAGACTTTCTCTCGAAAGAAGTGAGTGGGAGGAAAGTAGAACTTGATGAGGTGACAGTCACCCCTCCTGGACCGGAAAGTAGCGCAGCGCAGGAAATTGTTCCTGAGGTGCCTGCACCGACAAGGGAGGAATTTAATGATGATGATCATGAAGAAACAAATCAAGTTACTATTGAACTTCGAAGGTCCACTAGGGTACGTTCCGCACTAGAGTGGTACAGCAACCCTGTCATGAATATCATGTTGTTAGACAACGGTGAACCTTCGAACTATGAAGAAGCGATGGCGGGCCCGGATTCCAATAAATGGCTTGGAGCCATGAAATCAGAGATAGAATCCATGTATGAAAACAAAGTATGGACTTTGGTGGACCTGCCTGATGATAGGCACGCCATAGAAAATAAATGGATATTTAAGAAAAAGACAGACGCGGATGGTAATGTGACCATCTATAAGGCTCGGCTTGTCGCTAAGGGTTATCAACAAGTTCAAGGGATTGACTATGACGAGACTTTCTCCCCCGTAGCGATGTTGAAGTCAGTCAGAATCATGTTGGCTATTGCCGCATTCTATGATTATGAGATATGGCAAATGGACGTCAAAACGGCATTCCTTAATGGCTTCCTCAAGGAAGAGTTGTACATGATGCAGCCGGAAGGTTTTGTCGATCCAGAGAATGCTAACAAGGTATGCAAGCTCCAGCGCTCGATTTACGGGCTGGTGCAAGCATCTCGGAGTTGGAATATTCGCTTTAATGATGTGATCAAAGCGTTTGGCTTTATACAGACTTATGGAGAAGCCTGTATCTACAAGAAAGTGAGTGGGAGCTCTGTAGCATTTCTCATATTATATGTGGATGACATATTGCTGATGGGAAATGATATAGAATTCTTGGAAAGTGTAAAGGCCTACTTGAATAAGAGTTTTTCAATGAAGGACCTTGGAGAAGCAGCTTACATATTAGGCATCAAAATCTATAGAGATAGATCAAGACGCCTCATTGGTCTTTCACAAAGTACATACCTTGACAAGATATTGAAGAAGTTCCATATGGATCAGTCCAAGAAGGGGTTCTTGCCTGTTTTGCAAGGTATCAGATTGAGCAAGGCTCAGTCGCCGACCACGGCAGAAGATAGAGAAAAGATGAGTGTCATACCCTATGCCTCGGCCATAGGTTCTATCATGTATGCCATGCTGTGTACCAGACCTGATGTGAACCTTGCCATAAGTTTGGTAGGGAGGTACCAAAGTGATCCCGGTATGGAACACTGGACAATGGTCAAGAACATCCTAAAGTACCTGAAGAGGACTAAGGATATGTTTCTCGTTTATGGAGGTGACGAAGAGCTCGACATAAAGGGTTACGTCGATGCTAGCTTCGACACAGATCTGGATGACTCAAAGTCACAAACCGGATACGTGTATATTTTGAATGGTGGAGCAGTCAGCTGGTGCAGTTGCAAGCAGAGCGTCGTGGTGCATTCTACATGTGAAGCGGAGTACATAGCTGCTTGCGAAGCAGCACGGGAAGGAGTCTGGATGAAGGAGTTCATCACCGACCTAGGAGTCATTCCAAGCGCGTCAAGCCCGATGACTCTCTTCTGTGATAACACTGGTGCTATTGCTATTACCAAGGAGCCTAGGTTTCACAAGAAGACCAAACACATCAAGCGCCGTTTCAACTCCATCCGGAATTATGTTCAAGATGGAGACATAGATATTTGTAAAGTGCATACGGATCTGAATGTTGCAGACCCGTTGACTAAACCTCTTCCACGGGCAAAACATGATCAACACCAGGACTCTATGGGTGTTCGATTCATCACAATGTAACTAGATTATTGACTCTAGTGCAAGTGGGAGACTTTTGGAAATATGCCCTAGAGGCAATAATAAAAGTATTATTATTATATTTCCTTGTTCATGATAATCATATGTTATTCATGCTTGAATTGTATTGTACGGAAACAGCGATACATGTGTGAATATATAGACCACAATGAGTCCCTGGTAGGCCTCTAGTTGCCAGCTCGTTGATCAGCAGATGGTCACGGTTTCCTGACCATGGACATAGGATCTCAGTGATAACGGGATCACATCATTAGGAGAATGATGTGATGGACAAGACCCAATCCTGAGCATAGCACGAGATCGTATAGTTCGTAATGCATAAGCTTTTCGGTGTCAAGTATTTATTCCTTAGACCATGAGGTTGTACAACTCCTGGATGCCGTAGGAATACTTTGGGTGTGCCAAACGTCACAACGTAACTGGGTGGCTATAAAGGTACGCATCGGGTATCTCCGAAAGTGTCTGTTGAGTTGGTACGAACTGAGACTGGGATATTGTCACTCCGTGTGACGGAGAGGTACCTCTGGGCCAACTCGGTAAGACATCATCATAATGAGCTCAAAGTGACTAAGGAGTTAGTCACGGGATGATGGATTACGGAAAGAGTAAAGAGACTTGCCATGACGAGATTGAACAAGGTATCGGGAATACCGACGATCGAATCTCAGGAAAGTACCGTACCGATGGACAAAGGGAATAACGTACGGGATTGAGTGAATCCTTGACACAGTGGTTCATCCGATGAAGATCATCGAGGAACACATGGGAACCAACATGGGTATCCAGATCCCGATGTTGGTTATTGACCGGAGAGTGGTCTCGGTCATGTCTACGTGTCTCCCGAACCCGTAGGGTCTACACACTTAAGGTTCGGTAACGCTAGGGTCGTAGAGATACATGCACGTGGAAACCCGAAAGTTGTTCGGAGTCCCGGATGAGATCTCGGACGTGACGAGGAGTTCCTGAATGGTCCGGAGGTAAAGAATGATATATAGGAAGTCCAGTTTCGGCCATCGGGTGAACTCCGGGGGTCACCGGGAGTGTCCCGGGACCACCGGAGGGGTCCCGGGGGTCCACCGGGTGGGGCCACCCATCCCGGTGGGTCCCCTGGGCCGCAAGGGGGAAGGGGCCAGCCCCTGGTGGGCTGGCGCACCACTTGGGCCCCCCCTCCATGCGCCTAGGGTTGAAACCCTAGGGGAGGGGGGCGCCCCCTATGCCTTGGGGGGCAAGTCTCCCCCCTAGGCCCCCCCCTTGCAGATGGGATCTGCCAGGGCCGGAACCCCCCCTTGGCCCCTATATATAGTGGGGGGGAGAGGGCAGCTGCACCCAAGTCTCTGGCGGCTCTCCCCCTCCCGTCACACCTCATACTCTTCACGCAGGGCGCCGGCGAAGCCCTGCAGGATTTCCCGTTGCATCCACCACCACGCCGTCGTGCTGCTGGATCTCCGACGACCTCTCCTCCCCCCTTGCAGGATCAAGAAGGAGGTGAAGTTGCTGTATCGGACGTGTGTTGAACGCAGAGGTGCCGTCCGTTCGGCGCTAGATCATCGGTGACGAAGAACGCGAAGAGTACGACTACTTCATCCACGCTTCTTCGAAAGCTTCCGCTCGCGATCTACAAAAGGGTATGTAGATGCACTCTAATATGCTCGTTGCTAGATGTCTCCTAAGATTGATCTTGGTGAAAGCGTAGAAAATTTTGAATTCTGCTACGTTCCCCAACAGGGTTTTATAGGAGGTTCATTAAGGACTTCTCCAAAATCTCCAGGCCTCTGACTAATCTCTTACAAAAAGATGTTCCTTTTGTCTTTGATGATGATTGAATAGAAGCATTTGAAATACTTAAGAAAGCATTGATCTCTGCACCTATTGTCCAGCCTCCTGACTGGAATTTACCCTTTGAGATTATGTGCAATGCTAGTGATTATGCAGTAGGTGCTATTTTAGGACAAAGAGTTGATAAGAAATTGAATGTTATCCAATATGCTAGTTAAACTCTAGACAGTGCCCAGAGAAATTATGCTACTACTGAGAAGGAATTTTTAGCAGTTGTATTTGAAGGAAATATGCCCTAGAGGCAATAATAAAGATATTATTTGTATTTCCTTATATCATGATAAATGTCTTTGATTCATGCTAGAATTGAATTAACCGGAAACTTAGTACATGTGTGGATACATAGACAAAACAGTATGTGCCTAGTATGCCTCTACTAGACTAGCTCATTGATCAAAGAAGGTTATGTTTCCTAGCCATAGACATGAGTTGTCATTTGATCAACGGGATCACATCATTAGGAGAATGATGTGATGGACAAGACCCATCCGTTAGCATAGCACTATGATCGTTTAGTTTAACTGCTGTTGCTTTCTTCATGACTTATACATGTTCCTATGACTATGAGATTATGCAACTCCCGAATACCGTAGGAACACCTTGTGTGCTATCAAACGTCACAACGTGACTGGGTGATCATAAAGATGCTCTACAGGTGTCTCCGAAAGTATTCGTGGTGTTGGCATAGATCAAGATTAGGATTTGTCACTCCGAGTGTCGGAGAGGTATCTCTGGGCCCTCTCGGTAACACACATCACAATAAGCCTTGCAAGCAAAAGACTAATGAGTTAGTCACGAGATGATGTGTTACAGAACGAGTAAAGAGACTTGCCGGTAAACGAGATTAAACTAGGTATAAAGATACCGACGATCGAATCTCGGGCAAGTAACATACCGTTTGACAAAAGGAACAACGTATGTTGTTATGCGGTTCTGACCGATAAAAGATCTTCGTAGAATATGTAGGAGCCAATATGAACATCCAGGTTCCGCTATTGGTTATTGACCAGAGATGAGTCTCGGTCATGTCTACATAGTTCTCGAACCCGTAGGGTCCGCACGCTTAACGTTTGATGACGATCGGTATTATGAGTTTTTGAGTATTGATGTACCGAAGGTAGTTCGGAGTCCCGGATGAGATCACGGACATGACGAGGAGTCTCGGAATGTCCGAGACATAAAGATTGATATATTGGACGGCTATATTCGGACACCGGAAGTATACCGGAAAAGTTTCGGATTTATCGGGAATGCCGGAAGGGGTTACCGGAACCCCCTACGAGAGGGGATGGTCCATAGTGGGCCAAAAGGGTGAGAGAGAGACAGCCCATAGGGCTGGCCGGCGCCCCCACCTAGGAATCCTAGTTGGACTAGGATTGGGGGGGCGCCACCTCTCCTAATCCTTTCCCCCTTCTTCCTTCCGGTGAATCCTACTAGGAATAGGATTGCAATCCTATTCCTAGTAGGAGTCCCCTCCCTAGCCGCACCATAGAGGTTGGCCGGCCCCTCCTCCCTTGCTCCTTTATATACGGGGGCAGGGGGGCACCCAAAGACACACAAGTTGAATTGTTTTAGCCGTGTGCGGTGCCCCCCTCCACAGAATCACACCTCGGTCGTACCGTCGCGGAGCTTAGGCGAAGCCCTGCGCCGGTGAACACATCATATCCGTCACCACGCCGTCGTGCTGACGAAACTCTCCCGTGAAGCTCAACTGGATCAAGAGCTCGTGGGACGTCATCAAGCTGAACGTGTGCTGAACGCGGAGGTGCCGTACGTTCGGTGCTTGATCGGTTGGATCGCGAAGAAGTTCGACAACATCAACCGCGTCACTTGACGCTTCCGCTCCCGGTCTACGAGGGTACGTAGACACACTCTCCCCTCTCGTTGCTATGCATCTGGTAGATAGATCGTGCGTGATCGTAGGAAAATTTTAAAATACTACGTTTCCCAACAGTGGCATCATGAGCCAGGTCTATGCGTAGATGATATGCACGAGTAGAACACAATGAGATTGTGGACGATACTAGTCATACTGCTTACCAGCATGTCATACTTTGCTTCGGCGGTATTGTGAGATGAAGCGGCCCGGACCGACATTACGCGTACGCTTACGCGAGACTGGTTTCACCGTTACGAGCACTCGTTGCTTAAAGGTGACTGGCGGGTGTCTGTCTCTCTCACTTTAGCTGAATCAAGTGTGGCTACGCCCGGTCCTTGTGAAGGTTAAAACAGCACATACTTGACGAAACATCGTTGTGGTTTTGTATGCGTTGGTAAGAACGGTTCTTGCTAAGCCTGTAGCAGCCACGTAAAACTTGCAACAAACAAAGTAGAGGACGTCTAACTTGTTTTTGCAGGGCATGTTGTGATGTGATATGGTCAAGACATGAGTTATACGATTTTGTATGAGATGATCATGTTTTGTAAAGTTATCGGCAACTGGCAGGAGCCATATGGTTGTCGCTTTATTGTATGAAATGCAATCGCCATGTAATTGCTTTACTTTATCACTAAGCGGTAGCGATAGTCGTGGAAGCAATAGTTGGCGAGACGACAACGATGCTACGATGAAGATCAAGGTGTTAAGCCGGTGACGAAGGTGATCATGACGGTGCTTTGGAGATGGAGATCAAAAGCACAAGATGATGATGGCCATATCATGTCACATATTTTGATTGCATGTGATGTTTATCTTATTATGCTTCTTATTTTGCTTAGAACGACGGTAGCATTATAAGATGATCCCTTACTAAATTTCAAGGTATAAGTGTTCTCCCTGAGTATGCACCGTTGCGAAAGTTCGTCGTGCCGAGACACCACGTGATGATCGGGTGTGATAAGCTCTACGTTCAAATACAACGGGTGTAAGCCAGTTTTGCACACGCAGAATACTCGGGTTAAACTTGACGAGCCTAGCATATACAGATATGGCCTCGGAACACTGGAGACCGAAAGGTCGAGCGTGAATCATATAGTATATATGATCAACATAAGATGTTCACCATTGAAAACTACTCCATCTCACGTGATGATCGGACATGGTTTAGTTGATTTGGATCACGTGCTCATTTAGATGACCAGAGGAATGTCTATCTAAGTGGGAGTTCTTTAAATTAATATGATTAAACTGAACTTTAATTTATCATGAACTTAGTCCTGATAGTTTTTGCATATCTATGTCGTTGTAGATCAATGGCCCGTGCTACCGTTCCTTTGAATTTTAATGCATTCCTAGAGAAAGCTAAGTTGAAAGATGATGGTAGCAATTACACGGACTGGGTCCGTAACTTGAGGATTATCCTCATTGCTGCACAGAAGAATTATGTCCTTGAAGCACCGCTAGGTGACAAGCCCCCTTCCGCTGATGCAGACGCTTTGAACGTCTGGCAGTCACGGTCTGATGACTACACGATAGTTCAGTGTGCCATGCTTTACGGCTTAGAACCGGGACTTCAACGACGTTTTGAACGTCATGGAGCATATGAAATGTTCCAGGAGTTCAAGTTAATATTTCAAGCAAATGCCCGAATTGAGAAATATGAGATTTCCAATAAGTTCTACAGCTGCAAAATGGAGGAGAATAGTTCTATCAGTGAACACTTGCTCAGAATGTCTGGGTACTACAATCATATGACTCAACTTGGTTGCAATGTTGACGAGGATAGTGTTATTGATAGAGTTCTTCAATCACTGCCACCAAGCTATAAAGGCTTCGTGATGAACTATAACATGCAAGGGATGCAAAAGACAATTCCCGAGCTCTTCGCTATGCTCAAAGCTGCGGAGGTAGAAATCAAAAAGGAGCATCAAGTGTTGATGGTTAACAAGACCACTAGTTTCAAGAAAAAGGGCAAGGGAAAGAAAGGGAACTTCAAAAAGAATAGCAAGTCAGTTGCTACTTCAACAAAGAAACCCAAATCTGGAGCCAAGCCTGAAACTGAGTGCTTCTACTGCAAGGGGACTGGACACTGGAAGCGGAACTGCCCCAAGTATTTGGCGGATAAGAAGGATGGCAAGATGAACAAAGGTATATGTGATATACATGTTATTGATGTGTACCTTACTAATACTCGTAGTAGTACCTGGGTATTTGATACCGGTTCGGTTGCTAATATTTGTAACTCGAAACAGGGACTACGGATTAAACGAAGATTAGCTAAGGACGAGGTGACGATGCGCGTGGGAAACGGTTCCAAAGTCGATGTGATCGCCGTCGGCACGCTACCTCTACATCTACCTTCGGGATTAGTTTTAGACCTAAATAATTGTTATTTGGTGCCAGCGTTGAGCATGAACATTATATCTGGATCTTGTTTATTGCGAGATGGTTATTCATTTAAATCAGAGAATAATGGTTGTTCCATTTTGATGAATAATATCTTTTATGGTCATGCACCCTTAAAGAGTGGTCTATTCTTACTTGATCTTGATTGTAGTGATACACATATTCATAATATTGAAACCAAAAGATGCAAGGTTAATAATGATAGTGCAACTTATTTGTGGCACTGCCGTTTAGGTCATATTGGTGTAAAACGCATGAAAAAACTCCATAAAGATGGACATTTGGAATCACTTGATTATGAATCACTTGGTGCTTGCGAACCATGCCTCATGGGCAAGATGACTAAAACTCTGTTCTCCGGAACTATGGAGCGAGCAACAGATTTGTTGGAAATCATACATACTGATGTATGTGGACCAATGAGTGTTGATGCTCGCGGCGGGTATTGTTATTTTCTGACCTTCACTGATGATTTGAGCAGATATGGGTATATCTACTTAATGAAACACAAGTCTGAAACATTTGAAAAGTTCAAAGAATTTCAGAGTGAAGTAGAGAATCATCGTAACAAGAAAATAAAAGTTCCTACGATCTGATCGTGGAGGAGAATATTTGAGTTACGAGTTTGGTCTTCATTTGAAACAATGTGGAATAGTTTCACAACTCACGCCACCTGGAACACCACAACGTAATGGTGTGTCCGAACGTCGTAACCGTACTTTATTAGATATGGTGCGATCTATGATGTCTCTTACCGATTTACCACTATCGTTTTGGGGTTATGCTTTAGAGACAGCTGCATTCACGTTAAATAGGGCACCATCTAAATCCGTTGATACGACGCCTTATGAACTATGGTTTGGCAAGAAACCAAAGTTGTCGTTTCTTAAAATTTGGGGCTGCGATGCTTATGTGAAAACACTTCAACCTGATAAGCTCGATCCCAAGTCGGAAAAATGTGTCTTCATAGGATACCCAAAAGAGACTGTTGGGTACACCTTCTATCACAGATCCGAAGGCAAAATATTCGTTGCTAAGAACGGATCCTTTCTAGAAAAAGAGTTTCTCTCGAAAGAAGTGAGTGGGAGGAAAGTAGAACTTGATGAGGTAATTGTACCTTCTCCCATATTTGAAAGTAGTACATCACAGGAAATTGTTCCAGTGATTCCTACACCAATTAGTGAGGAAGTTGATGATAATGATCATGAAACTTCGGATCAAGTTTCTACTGAACGTCGTAGATCAACCAGAGTACGTTCCGCACCAGAGTGGTACGGCAACCCAGTTCTGGAAATCATGTTACTAGACCATGATGAACCTACGAACTATGAGGAAGCGATGATGAGCCCAGATTCCGCAAAATGGCTTGAAGCCATGAAATCTGAGATGGGATCCATGTATGAGAACAAAGTATGGACTTTGGTTGACTTGCCCGATGATCGGCAAGCCATCGAAAATAAATGGATCTTCAAGAGGAAGACCGACGCAGACGGTAATATTACTGTTTACAAAGCTCGACTTGTTGCGAAAGGTTTTCGACAAGTTCAAGGAGTTGACTACGATGAGACTTTCTCACCTGTAGCGATACTTAAGTCTGTCCGAATCATGTTAGCAATTGCCGCATTTTATGATTATGAAATCTGGCAAATGGATGTCAAAACTGCATTCCTAAATGGATATCTCAAAGAAGAGTTGTATATGATGCAACCAGAAGGTTTTGTCGATCCAAAAGGTGCTAACAAAGTATGCAAACTCCAGCGATCCATCTATGGACTGGTGCAAGCATCTCGGAGTTGGAATATACGCTTTGATGAGGTGATCAAAGCATATGGTTTTATACAGACTTTTGGAGAAGCCTGTATTTACAAGAAAGTGAGTGGGAGCTCTGTAGCATTTCTAATATTATATGTAGATGACATATTGTTAATTGGAAATGATATAGAATTTCTGAATAGCATAAAAGGATACTTGAATAAAAGTTTTTCAATGAAAGACCTCGGAGAAGCTGCTTACATATTAGGCATCAAGATCTATAGAGATAGATCAAGACGCTTAATTGGACTTTCACAAAGCACATACCTTGATAAGATTTTGAAAAGGTTCAAAATGGATCAGTCAAAGAAAGGATTCTTGCCTGTTTTACAAGGTATGAAGTTGAGTAAGACTCAATGCCCGACCACTTCAGAAGATAGAGAGAAAATGAAAGTCATTCCCTATGCCTCAGCCATAGGATCTATCATGTATGCAATGTTGTGTACCAGACCTGATGTGTGCCTTGCTATAAGTCTAGCAGGGAGGTACCAAAGTAATCCAGGAGTGGATCACTGGACAGCGGTCAAAAACATCCTAAAGTATCTGAAAAGAACAAAGGATATGTTTCTCGTTTATGGAGGTGACAAAGAGCTCGTCGTAAACGGTTACGTCGATTCTAGCTTTGACACTGATCTGGATGACTCAAAGTCACAAACCGGATATGTATTTTTATTGAACGGTGGAGCTGTCAGTTGGTGCAGTTCCAAGCAGAGCGTCGTGGCGGGATCTACGTGTGAAGCGGAATACATAGCTGCTTCAGAAGCAGCAAATGAAGGAGTCTGGATGAAGGAGTTCATATCCGATCTAGGTGTAGTACCTAGTGCATCGGGTCTAATGAAAACCTTTTGTGACAACACTGGAGCCATAGCCTTGGCGAAGGAATCCAGGTTTCACAAGAGAACAAAGCACATCAAAAGACGCTTCAATTCCATCCGCGATCTAGTCAAGGAGGGAGACATAGAGATTTGCAAAATACATACGGATCTGAATGTTGCAGACCCGTTGACTAAGCTTCTTCCACGGGCAAAACATGATCAGCACCAAGACTCCATGGGTGTGAGGATCATCACTTTGTAATCTAGATTATTGACTCTAGTTCAAGTGGGAGACTGAAGGAAATATGCCCTAGAGGCAATAATAAAGATATTATTTGTATTTCCTTATATCATGATAAATGTCTTTGATTCATGCTAGAATTGTATTAACCGGAAACTTAGTACATGTGTGGATACATAGACAAAACAGTATGTCCCTAGTATGCCTCTACTAGACTAGCTCATTGATCAAAGATGGTTATGTTTCCTAGCCATAGACATGAGTTGTCATTTGATCAACGGGATCACATCATTAGGAGAATGATGTGATGGACAAGACCCATCCGTTAGCATAGCACTATGATCGTTTAGTTTAACTGCTGTTGCTTTCTTCATGACTTATACATGTTCCTATGACTATGAGATTATGCAACTCCCGAATACCGTAGGAACACCTTGTGTGCTATCAAACGTCACAACGTGACTGGGTGATCATAAAGATGCTCTACAGGTGTCTCCGAAAGTATTCGTGGTGTTGGCATAGATCAAGATTAGGATTTGTCACTCCGAGTGTCGGAGAGGTATCTCTGGGCCCTCTCGGTAACACACATCACAATAAGCCTTGCAAGCAAAAGACTAATAAGTTAGTCACGAGATGATGTGTTATGGAACGAGTAAAGAGACTTGCCGGTAAATGAGATTAAACTAGGTATAAAGATACCGACGATCGAATCTCGGGCAAGTAACATACCGTTTGACAAAAGGAACAACGTATGTTGTTATGCGGTTCTGACCGATAAAAGATCTTCGTAGAATATGTAGGAGCCAATATGAACATCCAGGTTCCGCTATTGGTTATTGACCAGAGATGAGTCTCGGTCATGTCTACATAGTTCTCGAACCCGTAGGGTCCGCACGCTTAACGTTTGATGACGATCGGTATTATGAGTTTTTGAGTATTGATGTACCGAAGGTAGTTCGGAGTCCCGGATGAGATCACGGACATGACGAGGAGTCTCGGAATGTCCGAGACATAAAGATTGATATATTGGACGGCTATATTCGGACACCGGAAGTATACCGGAAAAGTTTCGGATTTATCGGGAATGCCGGAGGGGTTACCGGAACCCCCTACGAGAGGGGATGGTCCATAGTGGGCCAAAAGGGTGAGAGAGAGGCAGCCCATAGGGCTGGCCGGCGCCCCCACCTAGGAATCCTAGTTGGGCTAGGATTGGGGGGCCGCCACCTCTCCTAATCCTTTCCCCCTTCTTCCTTTCGGTGAATCCTACTAGGAATAGGATTGCAATCCTATTCCTAGTAGGAGTCCCCTCCCTAGCCGCACCATAGAGGTTGGCCGGCCCCTCCTCCCTTGCTCCTTTATATACGGGGGCAGGGGGGCACCCAAAGACACACAAGTTGAATTGTTTTAGCCGTGTGCGGTGCCCCCCTCCACAGAATCACACCTCGGTCGTACCGTTGCAGAGCTTAGGCGAAGCCCTGCGCCGGTGAACACATCATATCCGTCACCACGCCGTCGTGCTGACGAAACTCTCCCGTGAAGCTCAACTGGATCAAGAGCTCGTGGGACATCATCAAGCTGAACGTGTGCTGAACGCGGAGGTGCCGTACGTTCGGTGCTTGATCGGTTGGATCGCGAAGAAGTTCGACAACATCAACCGCGTCACTTGACGCTTCCGCTCCCGGTCTACGAGGGTACGTAGACACACTCTCCCCTCTCGTTGCTATGCATCTGGTAGATAGATCTTGCGTGATCGTAGGATAATTTTAAAATACTACGTTTCCCAACAGTATTTGCTTGTGATAAGTTTAGGCCTTACATTGTTGATTCTAAAGTAATTATTCACACTGATCATGCTGCTATCAAATATCTTATGGAAAAGAAAGATGCTAAACCTAGACTTATCAGATGGGTTCTCTTGCAGCAAGAATTTGATTTGCATATTATTGATAGAAAGGGAGCTGAGAACCCCGTTGCAGACAACTTGTCTAGGCTAGAGAATATTCTTGATGACCCACAATCTATTGATGATAGCTTTCCTGATGAACAATTAGCTGTCATAAATACTTCTCGTACTGCTCCATGGTTTGCTGATTATGCTAATTACATTGTTGCTAAGTTTATACCACCTAGTTTCACATACCAGCAAAAGAAAAAGTTCTTCTATGATTTGAGGCATTACTTCTGGGATGACCCACATCTTTATAAAGAAGGAGTAGATGGTATTATTAGACATTGTGTACCTGAGCATGAACAGGAACAGATCCTACGCAAGTGCCACTCCGAAGCTTATGGAGAACACCATGCTGGAGATAGAACTACACATAAGGTATTGCAATCTGGTTTTTATTGGCCTACTCTCTTCAAGGATGCTCGTAAGTTTGTCTTATCTTGTGATGAATGTCAAAGAATTGGTAATATTAGCAGACGTCAAGAAATGCCTATGAATTATTCACTTGTTATTGAACCGTTTGATGTATGGGGCTTTGATTATATGGGACCGTTTCCTTCCTCTAATGGGTATACACATATTTTAGTTGTTGTTGATTACGTTACTAAGTGGGTAGAAGCTATTCCAACTAGTAGTGCTGATCACAACACCTATATTAAGATGCTTAAAGAAGTTATTTTTCCAAGGTTTGGAGTCCCTAGATACTTAATGACTGACGGTGGTTCACACTTTATTCATGGTGCTTTCCGTAAAATGCTTGCTAAGTATGATGTTAACCATTTAATTGCATCCCCTTATCACCCACAAACTAGTGGTCAAGTAGAATTAACTAATAAAGAGTTGAAGTTAATTTTGCAAAAGACAGTTAAGAGGTCTAGAAAGAATAGGTCCAAGGAACTTGAGGATGCATTATGGGCCTATAGAACTGCATACAAAAACCCTAAGGGTATGTCTCCATATAAGATGGTTTATGGAAAAGCTTGTCACTTACCTCTCGAGCTAGAACATAAGGCATATTGGGCTATTAAAGAGATCAATTATGATTTCAAACTTGCCGGTGAGAAGAGGTTATTTGACATTAGCTATCTTGATGAATGGAGAACCCAGGCCTATGAGAATGCCAAGTTGTTTAAAGAAAAGGTTAAAAGATGGCATGACAAGAGGATACAAAAGCATGAGTTTAACGTAGGTGATTATGTCTTGCTATACAACTCTCGTTTAAGATTTTGTGTAGGAAAACTTCTCTCTAAATGGGAAGGTCCTTACGTTATCGAGGAGGTCTATCGTTCTGTTGCCATAAAAATCAACAACTTCGAAGGCACAAATCCGAAGGTGGTGAACGGTCAAAGAATCAAACACTATATCTCAGGTAACCCTATAAATGTTGAAACCAATGTTATTGAAACCGTAACCCCGGAGGAATACATAAGGGATACCTTCCAGAACGATTCAGATCCCGAAAAGGAAAAGGTATGTGATACGGTAAGTAAACCGACTCCAAAACAATTCTAATGGCAATTTTTCATCGTTTTGGAATATTTAGAAAAATAGAAAAATAAGAGGCAGTCTGGAAGAGACACGAGCCGTCCACGAGGGTGGAGGGCGCGCCCCTTCCCCTGGGCGTGCCCCCCTGCCTCGTGGGCACCTCGTGTGCCTCCCGGACTCTCATTTCTTGCACGTTACTTCTTTTGGTCGGTAAAAATTCATTATATATTCTCTCGAAGGTTTTGACTACTGTATCACGCAAAAAATCTTCTATTCTTGTTTCGAGCTATTTTCTGCTAGGTTTGACAAGGCCAGGCATCATGTCGTCTTCCTCCTCCAACAATGAGGGCAACGATGCTTGGCTTATGAAGATAGAGCTGAAGAGGGAAGGACCCGAGGAGATCAACAAGGAGAATAGGATCAAGAAGGCTATGGAGGATCAGGCTCCGGCAACAGGAGAAGAAGACATCCTTCAACCCTTCCCAACCTTTTTACTTCAACTAAGATTGAAGCTTTCAAGATGATTGAGTTAGCTCAAATACAAAACAAGTGTCTCACAAGTGAAAATATTTTGCTGAAGGAGCATATAGCTGCACTCAAATGTATTATTCTCAAGTTGGAGGATCTCCTACGCTCGATGTTTGATGACCGGTGTCACTACTTTCAACTCCATCATCACCAACTTCGAAGAAGGAGACATAATCACAATGGTTATGGGCACTCCCCTTGGCAACTGCCAAGCTTGGGGGAGGTTCCCCAGTATCGTATCACCATCACACTCCTATCTTTACCGTTTTTATTAGTTCGATCCTTTTGGTAATATCTTGATCTAGTGGAATAAAGTCGGCATGATCTAGTTGTGAGCTTTTGCTTTATGATCTTTACCTTTTTAACTGTAATGCCCAGGATGGGACTATATCTCCTACGTGTCGAGGCACGACTTAAAGATATAAGCCCATTCTGGAATGATCGCAAGTTTGGTACCTTTGCACATCTCATGTAAAAATAGGGATGAAAGCTGAAAAGATAGTTGGCTTACACTCGCCACGTCACACAAATTCATTACATATCCAATCATCATCCAAATAAACATCACAGCCCATCTAAGGGTAAAGATCCAAATGACAAGATACCAAACATAACATTAAACCACAGGTCTATATCGAAACCTAGTAGAAGCTCTACTGATCAACCGGATAGTTCACATAGTAACGGCTACGCTCCTTGTCGTACTCCCAGTCTAGCTCAGTGCCATCGCCTGTGTAGCTCACCATCGTACCTGCATCTGGTGTGGTGAAGTAACTGTGAGCCACAGAGGACTCAGCAATCCCGTTCCCGGGTAACACAACTATTCAAGCCTTGGGTGTGGAACAAGGCTGAAGAAAGAACAAGAGGTTGCAGCAGCACTAGCCTAGCTTACGTAAAAGAGAGCGAGAAGAGAAGGTGCCTCGGTCGAGAGATGATCAGGAAGTGATCCTAAACTAGCAAGTCAAACATAACCCCACCGTGTTCACTTCCCGAATCCCTTTCGGAAAATGACCGTCACGGTACACACACTGGTAGTGTATTGGAACATGGTGTCAAGTTTTCTACAACCGGATATTAACAAGCTCCCATCTGCCACATAACCGTGGGCACGGCTTTCGAAAGTTCATAACCCTGCAGGGGTGTTTCAACTTGGCCCATGACAAGCCCACGATCCGCGGAGTCGCAACTCCAAAGTGGGAAGGCCCGAGTATCCTCGGAATCCCGTGCTCAAGATACTCCGACTAAGGAAAGGCTAATCCAGCAAATCCTCCCGGCGTGCCGACACCCTGATAGTAGCCGCGCGTATCTAGTCTCAGGCCACGACCGGATGAGCACAGCGTACAGTGACCAAAAACCCAAGTTGCCAAGGGGGGTACCGCACACGACTCAAGTTTGGACCAACACTCAAATCGAGCACTGGCCCAGGGGGGTTGATTAATTAATCCTCGGGTTAATTACTCCCTTGGCAAGTTTTAGTTGTTTAGGTGAATAGTACCAATGTTGGGACTTGCTGGAAAAGACTTAGCACCTAGCGGTTTATCGAGGGGGTCCCATAACCCCAACCGTGTGAGGAACGCAATATCAAGGAACATAACACCGGTTTATACGGTTCCTAAGGCGGCATGAGTGGAACAAAACACCAAGCAAAAGGCTTAGCCTTCCACCCATTACCAATATATAGATGATTTAATTTAATAATTAATATAGTGTGATATCCCAACAAGCTTCAACAAGAAGCAAGAATCTTCAATCTTCACCTGCAACTAACAATGCCATAAGAGGGCTGAGCGAGGCGTACTTAGCCAATCAATGGTTTGCATGGGTAGGGTGGTTAAACAGGTTCATGGTTACAATAGGAGGCTGACAGGAAAACATGGGCATCGAGGCAAAACTATAGATCGAGACTTCTAGCAATAGGCAAAGATAGTAATGTTATCGGGGTTCGGTCATCTTGCTTGAAGAGTTGTCGATGGGATCGTAAGAGGGGTCCTCGTTCTCAACCTCGGTAGTAACCTCGTGCTCGTACTCGTACTCGGTCTCAGCTTCCGGCTCTACTCAAACACAAGAACACAAGGCAACGAATCAAACAAGATGCAATGCGCAGAAAAATTACTGGATGCATGACTGATGCACTAAGGAAGCAAAACAGATGCACTATGGAAGCACAGAAAGTCTACTTAGGAAGCACAGTGTTACAGCACAACAATATGCATCAAGCAAAATGCTTCAAAACATGATAACAAGAGGATAATATGATTCTACATGCAAAATCACACAAGTTACATATAGGACTTTCTCAAAATGGAGCAACGGGTTAAAAGTTACACCCGAAACAATAAACATGCACAAGCTGAAATTAACAGCCACATAGCAACTTCGGGGCAAGAGATAAATGGCCTACAGCACTCAAACATCATGGCAAGGAGCATGGACATAAAATAGACATATCCTACAGCAAACAATTCCATTGGACCATCCCCAAAGGAGCCATGGATCAATAGCAACAAGCTATGACATATTGAACTTGACAACAAAAACCTGACAGCAGTAATTTGTTGCAACTTGGGAGCAAGAGTTAACTATGCTACAGCCACTCAAATAATCATGTGAGAGCATGAATGGATAGCCAACAACATATACAATAAGAAATCATCAAGAGTCACCCCAAAACTATCATGGATTTGTCTAGAACAACAAGCAAACATGGCATCTGGAAATAACAGATTCCAGACTTAGTGAAATTTCACTAAGTGTTAAAACAGTAGTAACATCATGGCATCTTTGTGAGCAAGTTTAAGTCACCTCAAAGCATATCGAGACAAGTGGTAAGCACCACAGCAAAGTGCACATGATGGTGAATCCAAAACCTCTAAGCATGCATCAAGGGGACATCCACATCAATAGCAACGAGCTCCTCAACGAGGCATCTCGTAACAAGTTTAACGACATAACAGCCACATAGCACTTTGCAAAGGAGATAAACATGGCAAGATGAAATCTATCATGCAAGCTTAAGCAATCAACATGTAGAGCATTTCATGATGAACACGTGGACATATCATTTGCTTCATTTGGATAAACATGCACCAAGTTATCACATTGCAAACATGGCAAGAAAACAACTACTAGCAGAAGTTTATAACAAGTAGCACTCTTCCAACAGATATTTAAGCATCTAGATGACCTCAAACATGCATGGCACAATGGAACAAAACGTAGTACAAGTCTCCACGATCATTTTGACATATCATATGCTCAAATCGGACCAACACACAAAAAGTTATCACCATTGCAAAACAGCATTAGACAAATAAAATAACAGGGACTTAGTAAAAAACACCTCGGGTCAAAGTCAACGGATCGGATTGGGCCGGATCTGGAGAGGTCAAACGGGCCTCGGCGGGGGTCAACACGGCCCACCGGCGCCTGGAGGGGAATGGGCCGCGCGGGGCCCGCTAGGGTTCGGCCCGCGGGAGGGAGGCGATCGGATCTGGGCGCTGCTCCCGATCCCTCGAGCGCCTGGCGCTGGAGTCCCGAGCGGCGACGGGGCGAGGGCCCGACCGGCGGGGCCTGGCCGGCCGGCGGCGCGGGGGCCGGTGCGGCAGCGGAGGCCGGGCAGGGCGGCGGTTGTGCCCGGCCGGCGGCGGCGGCGGCGGTGCCCGGCTGGCGGCGGCGCGGAGGAGGAGAAGAAGGCCGGCGGGCGGTGAGGAGGAGGCTGGTCCGGCGGCGGCGAGGTGGCGAAGTGGCCGGCGGCCGGGAAGAAAGGGGCGGCGGCCGGAGGTAGAAGACGGCTCGGCGGGCCCGCGCGTCGAACGGAAGCACGGCCCGCGGCCTTCGGAAGCACGATTTCCTGGGACGTCGAAAGCACGGATTTTCAACGGCGGAAGCACCGCGGATCAACGGTGGAAGCACCGGCGGCGCACTGTGGAAGCATTAGGGTTTCAGACGCGAAAATTGGGGGAGATGGACGTTTAAATAGGCACAAGGAGCTAGGGTTGTCCAAATGAGGTGAGGTTTTCGGCCACGCGATCACAATTGGATGGCCTAGATGAAGGGAGGGGTTTGGGTTGGTTTGGTGGGCTGTTGGAGGGGTGTCTTGGGCCTCAAAGAGGGGGTACTTTCAGCCCACGAGAATAACTTTTGGGGTAGCAAACGAACTCCAAACGCGACGAGATTTGACAGGCGGGTTACACACAACAAAACAACATCGCACGACAAGTCTCACGCCAAACCGGAAACGTTACACGGCCAACCACCAAAGTAGGCCTCGGGGATGCCACTGACACGTGAGAGAGCTCCGGAACTCGAAACGGACAACGGGAAGAAACGAGTGGGACCGGATGCAAACGACAACACAATGCAATGCGATGCACATGACTACATGATATGGATGAATGCACACACGCAACACGACAAAACGACGAAAACCCAAAAGACAAAGAACCCGGAATAGAACTGATGGAGCCAAAGATATTATATATTGCCCAAAAGGGAAAGTAATACATCTGGGGCATTACAGTAACCGAGTCCGTGAGCTATATAATAAAGATTAGTGTTGAGTCAAGGGCTTGATTTCCTCACTTTGGTCCGTGAGCTATATGACTTCACATATAAAGAGTATGATGAATAAAATTTGTTGAGAGTTGACAAACATAGTTTTGGTCATCATTGCAATTAATAGGAAGTAATAAAGAAAGAGATGTTTCACATACAAATATACTATCTTGGACATCTTTTATGATTGTGAGCACTCATACAAATATGACATGCTAAAGAGTTGATGTTGGACAAGGAAGACAACATAATGGGTTATGTTTTCTTATATTTGAAATAAAGTATATTGTCATGGATCATCCAACATGTTGAGCTTGCCTTTCCCCCTCATGCTAGCCAAAACTTTTTCCACCAAGTAGAGATACTACTTGTGCTTCCATGCATGCTTAAACCCAGTTTTGCCATGAGAGTCCACCATACCTACCTATGGATTGAGTAAGATCCTTCAAGTAAGTTGTCATGTTCGCAAACTCTCTAAAATATGTATGATTTATTAGTGTGGAGTAAATAAGCTTTATATGATCTTGTGATATGGAAGTAATAAAAGTGACGGACTGCATAATAAAGGTCCCTATCACAAGTGGCAATATAAAGTGACGTTCTTTTGCGCTAAGACTTTGTGCATCCAACCATAAAAGCACATGGAAACCTCTGCTTCCCTCTGCGAAGGGCCTATCTATTATTCTTGCCTTATAAGATTCAAGGTGAAAATCACCTTTCCTTTTTACATTTTATCCTTTGGCAAGCATATTGTGTTGGAAAGATCCTAACATATATACCCACTTGGATGTAAGTTATCATGGTCTATTGATGTTGACATTACCCTTGAGGTAAAAGGTTGGGAGGCAATACCATAAGCCCCTATATTTCTCTGTGTCCGATTAAAACTCCATACCCATAATTATTGCGTGAGTGTGAGCAATTGTGAAAGACTATATGATAGTTGAGTATGTGGACTTGCTGAAAAGCTCTTATAATAACTCTTTCCGATGTTATGATAAATTGCAATTGCTTCAATGACTGAGATCATAGTTTGTTGTTTTCAATGAAGTTTCTGATTCATACTTGACATTGTGAATGAATTGTTACTTTAGCATAAAAATCAGATGACAATATATGTGTGTTGTTGTTATAAGAATGATCATGATGCCCTCATGTCCGTATTTTATTTTTATCGACACCTCTATCTATAAACATGTGGACATATTTTTCGATATCGGCTTTCGCTTGAGGACAAGCGAGGTCTAAGCTTGGGAGATTTGATACGTCCATTTTGCATCATGCTTTTATGTTGATATTTATTGCACTATGGGTTGTTATTACACGTTATGTCACAATACGTATGCCTTTTCTCTCTTGTTTTACAAGGTTTACATGAAGAGGGAGAATGCCGGCAGCTGGAATTCTGGGTTGGAAAAGGAGCAAACATTGGAAACCTATTCTCCACAACTCAAAAAGCTCCGAAAATCCACGAAACACCATTTTAGAAAATATAAAAAATATCTAGCGAAAGAGATTCACCAGTGGGGCCACCACCTGTCCACGAGGGTGGGGGCGCCCCCCCCCCTCTGGGCGCGCCCCCCTGCCTTGTGGGCCACTCGGTGACCCCCCGATGCCCACCTTCTCCTATAAGGGGTGTTTTGACCTGGAAAAAAACATAAGTAGGCTTTCAGTACCAGACGCTGCCGTCTCGAGGCGGAACCAATCTAGGGCTCCGATGGAGCTGTTCTGTCGGGGATACTTCCCTCTGGGAGGGGGAAATCATCACCGCCGTCATCACCAACAAATCTCCCATCTTGGGGAGGGTTATCTTCATCAACATCTTCACCAGCACCATCTCCTCTCAAACCCTAGTTCATCTCTTGTATCCAATCTTTGTGCCCAAACCTCAGATTGGTACCTGTGGGTTGCTAGTAGTGTTGATTACTCTTTGTAGTTGATACTGGTTGGTTTACTTCGTGGAAGATCATATGTTCAGATCCATTATGCATATTAATACACATCTGATCATGAACAATATTATGTCTTGTGAGTAGTTACTTTTGTTCCTGAGGACATGGGAGAAGTCTTGCTATAAGTAGTCATGCGAATTTGGTATTCGTTCAATATTTCGATGAGATGTATGTTGTCTCTCCTCTAGTGGTGTCATGTGAACGTCGACTACATGAAACTTCACCATTATTTGAGCCTAGAGGAAGGTATTGGGAAGTAATAAGTAGATGATGGGTTGCTAGAGTGACAGAAGCTTAAACCCTAGTTTATGTGTTGCTTCGTAAGGGGCTGATTTGGATCCACTTGTTTCATGCTATGGTTAGGTTTACCTTAATACTTCTTTTGTAGTTGCGGATGCTTGCAATAGAGGTTAATCATAAGTGGGAGGCTTGTCCAAGTAAGGACAGGACCCAAGCACCGGTCCACCCACATACCAAATTATCAAAGTACCGAACGCGAATCAGATGATCGTGATGAAAACTAGCTTGACGATAATTCCCATATGTCCTCGGGAGCGTTTTCCTTCATATAAGAGTTTGTCCAGGCTTGTCCATTGCTACAAAAAGGATTGGTCCATCTTGCTGCAACTTATTTACTTTTACTATATGTCACTTGCTACCAATTACCTTATCACAAAACTATATGTTACCGATAATTTCAATGCTTGCAGAAAATACCTTACTGAAAACTACCTATCATTTCCTTCTGCTCCTCGTTGGGTTCGACACTCTTATTTATCGAAAGGACTACGATAGATCCCCTACACTTGTGGGTCATCAGCCCTCCAGCCGCGGGCCAACGCCGTCGCCGTGTCGTGTCAGCGGCCGCTGCTGTCGACATCTCCTCGTTCGCGCCATCTTCCACCCCGATGCTGTGGTCGCCGCCCGTTCGAGCTCCACCGGCGTCGGCCTCTGGAGCTCCATCGCCGGACCAGCGCCGCCCCTGCCCCATGTCGCACCTCCTCCTCATGCCGCGAGCACTCCACGCCCCTCTACTCCTGCCTCACCGTTGCTGGGCATTGATACGTCCATTTTGCATCATGCTTATATGTTGATATTTATTGCATTATGGGCTGTTATTACACGTTATGGCACAATACTTATGCATTTTCTCTCATATTTTACCAGGTTTACATGAAGAGGGAGAAAGCCGGCAGCTGGAAGTCTGGCTGGAAAAGGAGCAAACTCTGGAAACCTAGACTTATTAGATGGGTTCTCTTGTTGCAAGAATTTGACTTGCATATTATTGATAGAAAGGGAGCCGAGAACCCGTTGCAGACAACTTGTCTAGGTTAGAGAATATACTTGATGACCCACAACCTATTGATGACAGCTTTCCTGATGAACAATTAGCTGTCATAAATACTTCTCGTACTGCTCCTTGGTATGCTGATTATGCTAATTACATTGTTGCTAAGTTTATACCTCCTAGCTTCACATACCAGCAAAAGAAAAGGTTCTTCTATGATTTGAGACATTACTTCTGGGATGCCCCACTTCTTTATAAAAAAAGGAGTAGATGGTATTATTAGACATTGTGTACCTGAGCATGAACAGGAACAAATCCTACGCAAGTGCCACTCCAAAGCTTATGGAGGACAACATGCGGGAGATAGAACTGCACATAAGGTATTGCAATCCGGTTTTTTTGGCCTACTCTCTTCAAGGATGCCCGTAAGTTTGTCTTATCTTGTGATGAATGCCAAAGAATTGGTAATATTTGTAGACGTCAAGAAATGCCTATGAATTATTCACTTGTTATTGAACTATTTTATGTTTGGGGCTTTGATTATATGGAACCGTTCCCTGCCTCTAATGGATACACACATATTTTAGTTGTTGTTGATTACGTTACTAAGTGGGTAGAAGCTATTCCAACTAGTAGTGTTGATCATAACACCTCTATTAAGATTCTTGAAGAAGTTATTTTCCCGAGGTTTGGAGTCCCTAAATATCTAATGACTGATGGTGGTTCACACTTCATTCATGGTGCTTTCCGTAAGATGCTTGCAAAATATGATGTGAATCATAGAATCGCATCCCCTTATCACCCAAAGACTAGTGGTCAAGTAGAACTAAGTAATAGAGAGTTGAAATCAATTTTGCAAAAGATAGTTAATAGGTCTAGAAAGAATTGGTCTAAGAAACTTGATGATGCATTATGGGCCTATAGAACTGCATACAAAAATCCTATGGGTATGTCTGCATATAAGATGGTATATGGAAAAGCTTGTCACTTACCTCTTGAGCTAGAACATAAGGCATATTGGACTATTAGAGAGCTCAATTACGATTTTAAACTTGCCGGTGAGAAGAGCTTATTTGACATTAGCTCTCTTGATGAATGGAGAACCCATACCTACGAGAATGCCAAGTTGTTTAAACAAAAAGTTAAAAGATGGCATGACAAAAGGATACAAAAGCGTGAGTTTAACATAGGTGATTATGTCTTGCTATACAAATCTCGTTTAAGATTTTTTGCAGGAAAACTTCTCTCTAAGTGGGAAGGACCTTACGTTATCGAGGAGGTCTATCATTCCGGTGCCATAAAAATCAACAACTTCGAAGGTACAAATCCGAAGGTGGTGAATGGTCAAAGAATCAAACATTATTTCTCAGGTAATCCTATAAATGTTGAAACCAATGTTATTGAAACCGTAACCCCAGAGGAATACATAAGGGACACTTTCTAGAACGATTCAGCCTCCGAAAAGGAAGAGGTATGTGATACGGTAAGTAAACCGACTCCAAAATAGTTCTAAAGGCAATTTTTCTCCGTTTTGGAATATTTAGAAAAATAAGTAGCAGTCCGGAAGAGACACGAGCCGTCCACGAGGGTGGAGGGCGCGCCCCCCTTCCTTGGGCGTGCCCCCCTGCCTCGTGGGCAGCTCGTGTGCCTCCCGGACTCCGATTTCTTGTATGTTACTCCTTTTGGTCGGTAAAAATTCATTATATATACTCCTCAAGGTTTTGACCTCTGTATCACGCAAAAATCCTTTGTTCTTGTTTCGAGCTATTTTCTGCTAGGGTTAACGAAGCCAGGCACCATGTCGTCTCCCTCCTCCAACAATGAGGGCAACGATGCTTGGCTAATGAAGATAGATCTGAAGAGAGAAGGACTCGAGGAGATCAACAACAACAAGAAGATCCGGCTCCGGCATCAGGAGAAGAAGACATCCATCAATCTCTTCCCAACCTCTTTACCTCAACTGAGATTGAAGCTTTCAAGATAATTGAGTTAGCTCAAATTCGAAACAAGCATCTCACAAGTGAAAATATTTTGTTGAAGGGATATATAGCTGCACTCAAAGGTATTATCCGCAAGCTGGAGGATCACTTACGCTCGATATATGATGATCCGGCGTCACTACTTTCCACCCCATCATCACCACCCCCGAAGAAGGAGACATAATCATATGGGTATGGTCACTCCCCTTGGCAACTGCCAAGCTTGGGGGAGTGACCCTGGTATCGTATCACCATCACTCCTATCTTTACTGTTTTTCTTAGTTCGATCCTTTTGGTAGTATCTTGATCTAGTAGAATAAAGTTAGCAAGATTTAGTCGTGAGCTTTTGCTTTATGATCTCTATCCTTTGTAATCGAGTCCGTGAGCTATATAATAAAGATTAGTGTTGAGTCAAGGGCTTGATTTCCTCACTTTGGTCATGATAAAAAGAAAGAAAACATAAAGAGTATCAAAGAGATCATATTGATCTTATGGGAAGTAATGACTTCACATATAAGAGTATGATAAATAAAAGTTGTTGGGAGTTGACAAACATAGTTTTGGTCATCGTTGCAATTAATAGGAAGTAATAAAAGAAGAGAGGCTTCACATACAAATATACTATCTTGGACATCTTTTATGATTTTGAGAACTCATTAAAATATGACATGCTAAAGAGTTGATGTTGGACAAGGAAGACAACATAATGGGTTATGTTTTCCTATATCCGAAATAAAGTATATTGTCATGGATTGTCCAACATGTTGAGCTTGCCTTTCCCCCTCATGCTAGCCAAAACTCCTCGCACTAAGTAGAGATACTACTTGTGCTTACATACATCTTTAAACCCAGTTTTGCCATGAGAGTCCACCATACCTACCTATGGATCGAGAAAGATCCTTCCAAGTAAGTTGTCATGTTGCAAACTCACTAAAATATGTATGATTTATTAGTGCGGAGGAAATTAGCTTTATACGGTCTTGTGATATGAAAGTAATAAAAGCGACGGACTGCATAATAAAGGTCCTTATCACAAGTGGCAATATAAAGTGACGTTCTTCTGTGCTAAGACTTTGTGCATCCAACCATAAAAACACATGACAACCTCTGCTTCCCTCTGCGAAGGGCCTATCTATTATTCTTGCCTTATAAGAGTCAAGGTGAAATTTGCCCTTCCTTTTTACATTTTATCCTTTGGCAAGCACAGTGTGTTGGAAAGATCCTGACATATATACCCACTTGGATGTAAGTTTTCATGGTCTATTACTGTTGACATTACCCTTGAGGTAAAAGGTTGGGAGGCAACACCGAAAGCCTCTATCTTTCTCTGTGTCCGATTAAAACTCCATAAAGAAAGTATTGCGTGAGTGTGAGAAATTGTGGAAGACTATATGATAGTTGAGTATGCAGGCTTGCTGAAAAGATCTTACATGGACTCTTTCCGATGTTACGGTAAATTGCAATTGCTTCAATGACCGAGATCAAAGTTTGTTAGTTTTCAATGAAGTTTATGATTCATGCTTGATATTGTGGATGAATTATTACTTTAGCATAAGAATCATATGTCAATATATATATGTTGCTGTTATGAGAATGATCATGATGCCCTCATGTCCGTATTTTATTTTTTTATCGACACCTCTATCTCTAAACATGTGGACATATTTTTCGATTTCGGCTTTCGCTTGAGGACAAGTGAGGTCTAAGCTTGGGGGAGTTGATAAATCCATTTTGCATCATGCTTATATGTTGATATTTATTGCATTATGGGCTGTTATTACACGTTATGGCACAATACTTATGCATTTTCTCTCTTATTTTACAAGGTTTACATGAAGAGGGAGAAAGCTCGCAGCTGGAAGTCTGGGCTGGAAAAGGAGCAAACTCTGGAAACCTATTATGCACAACTCCAAAAGCCTAGAAACTTCACAGAACTCTGTTTTAGAAAATATAAAAAATATCTGGCGAAAGAAGTTCACGAGGGGGGCCACCTGCTGTCCACGAGGGTGGGGGGCGTGCCCCCTCTCTCTAGGCGTGCCCCCTGTCTCGTGGGCCCCTCGAAGGCCCCCAGATGCCCATCTTCTCCTATATGAGGTGTTTTGACCTGGAAAAAATCATAAGGAGGCTTTTGGGACCAAACGCTGCTGTCTCGAGGTGGAACCGAGGCGGAAACCAATCTAGGGCTCCGGTAGAGCTGTTCTGCCGAGGATACTTCCTTCCGGGAGGGGGAAATCGTCACCGCCGTCATCACCAACAACTCTCCCATCTTGGGGAGGGCTATCTTCATCAACATCTTCACCAGCACTATCTTCTCTCAAACCCTAGTTCATCTCTTGTATCCAATCTTTGTACCCAAACCTCAGATTGGTACCTGTGGGTTGCTAGCAGTGTTGATTACTCCTTGTAGTTGATGCTAGTTGGTTTACTTGGTGGAAGATCATATGTAACGATCCATTATGCATATTAATACCCCTCTGATCATGAACAATATTATGTCTTGTGAGTAGTTACTTTTGTTCCTGAGGACATGGGAGAAGTCTTGCTATTAGTAGTCATGTGAATTTGGTCTTCGTTCGATATTTTGATGAGATGTATGTTGTCTCTCCTCTAGTGGTGTCATGTGAACATCGACTACATGACACTTCACCATTATTTGGGCCTAGAGGAAGGCATTGGGAAGTAATAAGTAGATGATGGGTTGCTAGAGTGACAGAAGCTTAAACCCTAGTTTATGTGTTGCTTCGTAAGGGGCTCATTTGGATCCACTTGTTTCATGCTATGGTTAGGGTTACCTTAATACTTCTTTTGTAGTTGCAGATGCTTGCATTAGAGGTTAATCATAAGTGGGAGGCTTGTCCAAGTAAGGACAGCACCCAAGCACTGGTCCACCCACATACCAAATTATCAAAGTACCGAACGCGAATCAGATGATCGTGATGAACACTAGCTTGACGATAATTCCCATGTGTCCTCGGGAGCGCTTTCCTTTATATAAGAGTTTGTCCAGGCTTGTCCTTTGCTACAAAAAGTATTGGCCACCTTGCCGCACCTTATTTACTTTTGCCTTTTGTCACTTGCTACCAATTATCTTATCACAAAACTATCTGTTACCTATTATTTCAGTGCTTGCAGAAAATACCTTACTGAAAACTGCCTATCATTTCCTTCTACTCCTCGTTGGGTTTGACACTCTTACTTATCGAAAGGACGACGAAAGAACCCCTACACTTGTGGGTCATCAGGCATGCCCCGTCTCGCTCGTCATGCCCACTCCTATGCCATGGCGTCACCACGCCCCCTACAAGCACCGACGACCTGCCACCAGCAAACCGCAGCTCATCGGGAGGGCCTCGTCCGAGAGTTCCCGCTGCTCCAGCGCTCGTCCCTGATGCCTATGCCTACTTCCCGGTCAGATCCGGTGAAATCCAAGCCAAGCAGTTGTAATGCCCAGGATGGGACTATACCTCCTACGTGTCGAGGCACGACTTAAAGGTATAGGCCCATTCTGGAATGATCTCAAGTTTGGTATCTTTGCACGACTCGTGTAAAAGAGGGATTAAACTGTAAAAGGAGATAGTTGGCTTACACTCGCCACTTCACATAATATATTACATAAGCAAAACATCATGCAAAACATCACAACCCGACTACGGGCGAAGATCCAAAAGAAAGATACCAAAACAAAAAGCCACAGGTCTAGATCGAATCCTAGTAGAAACCACTACTGATCGTCGAAAACGTCACAAGCAAACAGCCACTCTCTTCAACGAGCTCCCAGTGAAGTACTTGAACCAGCTCCTGCATCAATCTTGGCTGAACCTGCATCTGGTGTTGTAGTATCTGTGAGCCACGAGGACTCGAGAATCCCATAACCATGGGTATCAAGACTAGCAAAGCTTTACGGGTAGGAAGAGGTAAAGTGGTGAGGTTGCAGCAGCGGCTAAGCCTAATATGGTGGCTAGCTTACGAGTACAAGAATAAGATGAGCATCTACGCAAACGGTCGCAAACTAGTAGTGATCGCTAAAGATCCTGAACTACATACGAATCAAACATAACCCCACCGTGTTCTCTTCTCAAAGTGAAAAGAGACAGTCACGGTTACTCACACAGTTGTGTGTTTTACTTCGGATCCTCTGTCAAGTTTTCTACAACCGGACATTAACAAATTCCAATCTGCCACATAACCGCGGGCACGGCTTTCGAAAGTTCATAACCCTGCAGGGGTGTCCCAACTTAGCCCATCACAAGCTCTCACGATTAGCTGAAGCGATAATTATAATATCATCACTCCTTATCTTAGGGAAAACCGATCAGGCTCGGCATCCCGGTGCACAAGACATTTCGACAATGGTAAAACAAGTCCAGCAAGACCTCCCGGCGTGTCGACACCCTGATAGTAGCCGCGCGTATCTCGTCTCAGGCCACGTCCGGATGGGCGATCCTACATGAGCCAAACCTCGAGTTTCCCCATGGTGGCCCCGCATAACCCCCGTTTGGGACCAACACCATCAGCGCTGGCCCCCCCTGCTATGTAGAAAAAAATCTCCAAGGAGCATCCCCCTTATGCAAATTAATTAATTAATTAAGTTATTATTATGAGCAAATTAAAACCAAAGTTGGGCCTTGCTGGAGGAGTTTTATTCAAAGTCGAAGTGTCAAGGGGTCCCCATCCACCCATCGTGTAAAGAACGCAAAATCAAGGAACATAATGCCGGTTTATCGGCGCCTAAGGTGGCATGAGTGGAACAAAACACCGAGCAAAAGGCCAAGCCTTCCACCCATGCCCAGTATATAGGTGTGTTAATAATAATAATAGATATTGTGATATTCCAACAACAAGTTCCCTCCTGGAACGAACTTCATCTTCACCTGCAACTAACAACGCTATAAGAGGGGCTGAGCAAGCGGGTAACATAGCCAAACAGTGGTTTTGCTAGGAAGGTTTCAAAGGTTAGAGGTTTCATGGCAACAAGGAGAGGCTGACATAAAAGATGGGTAGCGCGACATGTAACGATAGCATCGAGACAACTAAGCATGGCAATGGTAGTAAAGGTATCCAAGGGTATGATCATCTTGCCTGGGATCCCGCAAGGGAGAAGAACGGGTCCAAGAAGTATACGGAGCAACATAGTCGAGCGAATCCTCACAACTCCGGAACGAATCCGAAGCTAACAAGACAAGCAACCGGAAAGAAGCAAACAACACGGTAAACACACAATCATAAGCATGTCGTGATGCACAAGCAAGCATGATGCATGTCATGTTTAATTATGTATGGCATGGCAATGAGCACAAACAAAACTACAAGTTAAGTGGAGCTCAATATGCAACGAGTTGCATATTGACGAAACACCACATGTTATTTATTTAGTTGACTCTCGTTTATTTACAAGACAAGATTAAATTTTTTTTAACATAGCAAGAGGTGAAGCATAATAAAACTACACTATTTAGGCATTTTAAATGAGGCCGGAAATAACAACAACAATTCCGGGAAAATCCCCATATGCATGTTTAGCAATTTTTAAGCAAACAACAATTCACACATTTAATGTTGTTAACATGATGCGGATGACATGATCAAGTTTTATGCAATTTTTAGTAAAAGTTGACAAGAGAGATGTGAAGTATTGTAACCGTGGTGGAAAGAAAAGGTGCCACGGCAACGATCCGAAATTGATGCAACGCAACAATTCGGTTCCGGTAACCCGTTGAGAGTCCGGTGCAAAAGAAAAATGGCGTGAGCGAGACAAGAAGAAAGGTGGGGTGATCCCGTCACCGGGTTCCCACGAGTCGGCGACGAGGCAACCGAGGAACATGACAAACGGACGAAACGGGCACGGTGCACACAAGGGCAAACATTTCATACAACACAAGCATTCCACGGTCATCGTCTCGGGGTTATACCTTCGGAACATTTGTTTCGGGGCGGATCAAGATCGTCGAGGGACGTAGAGGAAGTAGTGGTACATGGCCGTAGAGGAAGTAGTTGTTCTCGTTCGTAGTCGTAAACGGGGCGACGGTAGTCGTTCACGTAGGCGTTTTCGTTTTCCGAAGAGGTACTTGACGGTTTCGAGTGCTCCGGGCGTCGCGGTACTTGGCGCTTCAAAACGTTCGTCGTGGTACTTGTCGTAGGGGTACTTGTCGTGGCGTCGGACGTACTGGTACTCGGGGTCGTCGTGGAACTTGTCGGTCTCGGGACTTGGCGATTCCATGTAGTTGTACACACGGTGCAGTTGAACTTGGCACAAACCGATGCACACAAAAGAAAAAAACACTCGGGCTTCACGAAGGCAGCAGCAAGGAGGCGCATGCGCCGCGTAGCTGGCCATTACAGACGCCGGAGGAGGTGCTCGGGAACACGCCTGTGAGGAGAGGTCGGTGCAGGACCTTGCTGGAGCATGGCGACGGAGGCAGCCCTGGGGCGGACGATGGGGCAACCTGGCCGGCCGGCTGCCGCTGGAGGAGGCTGGCTGCCGCGGGGCTCCATGGCGGCAGCGCTCGGGGCGACGCTGAGGCCTGGGTTGGAGAAGAGGGTGAGGAGGCAGGCCGAGCTCTTGGCGACGCGAGGAGGAGAAGGGCCTGAGGGCCGGTGGCGCTGCGTTGCTGGAGAAGGGAGGCCGCAGGGAACGAGGCGAGGGTGCGGCGCGTCGCGGCTACGAGGAGGAGAGGAGGGAGCGCGGGCTCGGCGCTGGAGGGGACGAGGCAGAGGCCTGGCCGAGGCAATGGGATCGGGGCACTGGGGCTCAGGGAGAAGGAGGCACGCTGAGGGGCGCTCGGGCGCTGTAGAGGAGATCGAGGGAAATCGGGGGCGCTCGAGCGACTGGAGGGAGATGGGAGAGAGCGAAGGGGAAGAAGGGTGCGGGCGAGATGGGGTCGAAGGGAGATGGATGCTGGCGGCGGGGAATCGGGAGGGAGCGAGCGATCGGTGAGGTCGGGCTAGGGTTTGCTGCGCTGAGGAGTTGATGGGCCAAAAGACTAGATGGGCCGGCTGGGGCCAGCTAAGAGGCCCGGCTGGGCTCTCTGCTCTTCTTCTTCTCTCTACTACTATTTCCCAAAACAGAAATTAAATAGCAAAGAAGAAAAAGAGAAGAAAGGAAGGGTTTGGGATAGAGTTTAGGCAAGGGATTAATTTTCCCAGACTTGCAAAAATGCAAGGAATTAATTAAAATTGTTGGAGGGTTTTTGGAAGAACCTCGATAAACGGGAAAAGAAATATAGGGAAGGTTTGACGATGAAACTTGAAGTGAAATAGGCATGGGGAAAATTATGCAAGTGTGTTGGGTTAATTCCAAAGAATGGAATATTTATTTATATAGCTCCCTAAATATTAGGAGGATATGTTATAAAGAGAAGTCACGCTTCCCTCGATTTAAATGGACTGAAGGTCCACACAATTTATTTAAGTTGAGATGCAAAAGAAATATGACATGATGGCATGATGACAAGATGTAATGAAAAAATAAATAACACAAGCACAAATGAAACATACGGGAGAACCCGGAACATCTGGAATCTTCTAGAATCTTCTGGAATCTTCTCGGACGTCGGTCTTCGGGCGTCACAACAGTTCCATCCCGTGCCTCTCGTCTGCGAGCAGCACGTCGGCGCCCTGCCTCCTCTGCTCGTGACCCCACCTTCATCCGCCATGGGAGCCAAGGCCACAGCATGCTACTGCCGTGCACAACCTCTGTTGTTGCCTTGTTCCCTTGGGTTCCCCGCACCATCGACCCGAGCCTCAGCCTCGTGTTGTTGTCATGGTACCTGCCCGAACAGGAGCAATTTTGGATCGCCAAGTACGCTTCAGATCCGTCAAGTTTGTCTACGACCCATGTACAACTACCGTCGCCAAGACCCGGAAGCGTCAAGTTCGACTACCTTTGTGTGTACCACTGCCGTTGACCCTCGAGACCCCGTGGACGTCAAGTTTCTCTCCGATATGTGTACCACTACTTCCACGATGAGATGAGTACGACTACCGCCGATGTGTACGACTACGAAATGTGAACGACTACTTCCACTACCGTCACGAGAACGACTACTTCCCACTACGACCCATGTACCACTACTTCCCTCGACGAATTTGTTTTGCCCCAAAAGCGCACGCTTCAGAGGTATAATCGCCAAGTCGACCCGTGGACGAATGCATGTTGTATGAGATGCTCGTGTTTGTATCGTGTCTGAATTGTCATTGCGCGTTGCCCCTCTTTTGCCATGCCATCGACCCGTGGGAACCCGGTAACCGGGATCACCCAACTATCTTGCATGACACGCTCACGCCGTCCTTCTTTTGGATCGGCATCTCAACGAGTTGTCGGAACCGGAACGTTGGCACCGTTTCCGTTTTCGCCGCCATGACACCCCTTTCTTTCCGTCATGGCGACCAAATGCTCCTTACCATGCTCATGTCAACATTTTCATAAAAATGCATAAAACCAGTAAATGTCATCTGCATCACGATAACAACATTTGACTAGAAACCTAAATACATGTGTGAATCCATAAACAAATATCGCGTCCCTAGTAAGCCTCTACTAGACTAGCTCGTTAATCAAAGATGGTTAAGGTTTCATAACTAAAGACATGAGTTGTCATTTGATAATGGGATCACATCATTATGTGAGAAGGATTTGATGGACAAGACCCATATGTTAGCTTAGCATTTGATCGTACAGTTTATTGCTACTGCTTTCATGTATGTCAAATACATATTCCTTAGACTATGAGATCATGCAACTCCCGGATACCGGAGGAATGCCTTGTGTGCTATCAAATGTCACAATGTAACTAGGTGATTATAAAGATGCTCTACAGGTATCTCCGAAGGTGTTTTGTTGGGTTGGCATGAATCGAGATTAGGACTTGTCACTCCGAGTATCGGAGAGGTATCTCAGGGCCCTCTCGGTAATACACATCATAATAAGCCTTGAAAGCAAATGACTAATGAAGTTAGTCACGAGATGATGTATTACAGAACAAGTAAAGAGACTTGCCAGTAACGATATTAAACTAGGTATAGAGATACTGACGATCAAATCTCGGGCAAGTAACATACAGACGGACAAAGGGAATTGTGTATGTTGCCATAACGGTTCGATCAATAAAGATCTTCATAGAATATGTAGGAGACAATATGGGCATCTAGGTTCCGCTATTGGTTATTGACCAGAGATGTGTCTCGGTCATGTGTACATAGTTCTCGAACCCGTAGAGTCCGCACGCTTAACGTTCGTTGATGATATAGTATTATATGAGTTATGCGATTTGGTGACCGAATGTTGTTTCGAGTCTCGGATGAGATCACGGACATGGCGAGGAGTCTCGAAATGGACAAGACGTAAAGATTTATATGTAGGACAATGGTATTCGAACACTGGAAGTGTTCCGGAGGGTATCGGGTACTTATCGGGTCACCGGAAGGAGTTTCGGGCACCCCCGGCAATCCTATGGGCCTTATGGGCCAAGTGAGGGAATACACCAGCCCACAAGGGGCTGGTGCGCCCTATAGGGGGCGGACGTAGGAGGAGGAGAAGGAAAGGGGGGAAGGGAATAGAAAGTGTGGAGTAGGACTCCCCCTTCCTTCGCTCTCCAGCCCCTCTTTCCTTCCCCCTTGTGCATACATGGAAAGGGGGCGCAGGGCAAGGCGGGGCCCACAGGGGGGCGTCTAAGCCTTAGGGCGCCCTGGCTACCTCCCCTCCCACCTCTCTCTCTCTCTCTTTCTCTCTCTCTCTCTCTCTCTCTCTCTCTCTCTCTCTCTCTCTCTATATATATATATATATATATATATATATATATATATATATATATATATATATATATATATATATATATGACTCCTATTTTATACTCTTGGGAGTATGTACTCCCATCCTCAATATACCTAATATACACATTAATTATACCTCTTTATTATTCTCAATATACTTCATTAAATATTCTAAGATACCCCAATACGAGTTTTGTTGAAAAAAAATCATCTGCGACGTACTTTTTGTAATATACCTTTTTCACGTACAAACACATCAGTATATACGTAAACATTTAAAATATGTAGACTCGCATGAATTTTTTCATGAAAATCATTTTAGAGTATCTAATAATTACTAATGAACTATATTAAAAATAATAAAGAGGTATAAAAGATTCATCTATGTGGTATATGAGGAGCGGGAGTACGTACTCCCAGGAGTACACAACCATTTTCCTATATATATATATATATATATATATATATATATATATATATATATGGGGGGGAGGGGCACCACACAAGGACACACAACATTGTCTTAGCCGTGTGCGGCGCCCCCGTCCACCGTTTACTTCCCCAGTCATATTTTCGTAGTGCTTATGCGAAGCCCTGCACAGATCACTTCACCATCGTCGTCACCATGCCATCGTGCTGCTGGAACTTATCTACTACTTCGCCCGTCTTGCTAGATCAAGAAGGCGAGGACGTCATCAAGCTGAACGTGTGCTGAACGCGGATGTGACGTACGTTCAGTGCTTGATCGGTTGGATCGCGAAGAAGTTCGACTACACCAACCGCGTTTTCTAAGACTTCCGCTTTCGGTCTATGATGGTACGTAGACACACTCTCCCCTTCGTTTCTATGCATCTCCATGGATAGGTCATTGCGTGTGCGTAGAAAAAAATTGTGTTCCATGCAAGGTTTCCCAACAGCCTCAGCCATAAGTTCTATAAATCATGACATGATGTGTACCAGACCTAATGTCTGCCTTGCCACGTGTCTGGCAAGGTGGTACAACAACGATCCAGGAGTGGATCACTGGAAATCGGTCGAAAATTATCCTTAGAGGAATAAGGTAATTGTCGTGGTTTTGTCACGGCAGATGTCCTAGCAAAAGGACTTAGTCGTGAGGCCATCGCTACGGGTTAGCTTAAAGGGGTTAAAGCGGACAAGGACACAAGGTTTTTATACTAGTTCGGCCCCTTCGATGAAGGTAAAAGCCTACGTCTAGTTTGGTGTGTATTGCTAGGGTTTTGATGACCAGGGAGCGAATCCGCTTTTGCCTGTGTCTCGAGCTGTAGTTGTCTGTCCTTGAACCGTCGCCGGGTCGTCCCTTTATATAAAAGGTGACGCCCGGTCCGATTTACAGAGTCCCGAGGCCGGCTCATAAACGTGTCCGCCTCGGTCTCTACTCTTTCTATCTTACACCTTACGTTACATAGTATGGCGGTTTACAAATCATGGGCCCTAATACTTGGGCTCTAAACCTCTTGGGCTGAAATCTTCTACTTCATGCTCCGCTGGGCCTTTGATAAAATAATCTTGATAACATAAACCGGCCCCTCCTGGGTGGTTTATACCTAGTAGTAATATCCCTGACATTAGGCCCCAGATTAATTTGAACATGTTCATGTCAATCTTCAAAGTCTTGTACAGATTTTCCTCTCCGCAGCTTCAACATGCTTTGTAAACCGGTGTGACGTCATCTCCTCAGATCACTTTAAACCGCCGTGACGCCATCTGCGCATTCAATACTTGTACCTATTTTTTACCTTTATTCATTAAAGCTCCGAAGGTCGAGGCGACAGTATCGTCCATATCCGCCATTTTGGCTCCTCGATTCCCGCGCCTGTCATTTTATCCCTTCGGGTTATAAATAGGGCCGAGGGGCATCTCTTTTCCCCCCTTGCTTCTTCTTCCTCTGTCCTCCAGTGCTCGAGCTCCGCCGTCATCCATCGAGTTATGCGCCTTCGTCGAGCCCGGCCGCTGCATCAACCTGAACGCATCCAGAGATTCGCCAGTGCCTCTCCGCTTCCATTGCCTCAGGTACGTCCATTCTTTTCCTTCCCGTAGATCTCAGTTCTAGGGTTTCATTTGAGATCATAGATGAGTCCCTGTTCTTCGCGGTTCTTCTCCATAGACAGTATTTAGCCTTAGATCTCAAACTTTAGGTCAACCACCATAAGCATGACTCCGCTCCGTCATTGTATTCTATCTCTCCCAATACTGCTGGTTAAACTAAATATGTTTAGGGCGTTCATTGTTTCCGCTGAACACAACTTGAATTATTTTTGAGTTTTCCATATGTTGTAGATCCATATCTTACTACTGCTTGTATAAAAGTTGTTTCCACACACTTTAGATCTGTATCTTATCTGCCCATGTTAGCGGTTTAACTTCTAGATCTGCGTCTTACCTGCCTGTGCTGGCGGTTTAACTTTTTCCAAATTTTATAATCCGGTAGATACCATTAGGCCCCTGCTTAAACCACCATTTAGATCAGTACCTTCATAGAGCATGCCGGTTTAAATCTGTGTAGATCATAAACCGGATCTTTATTGTATTTTCAGCTTTCCCTTTTGAAAAGATGACTACCGCAGCCAAACAGTTTGTCTCCTGCAACTGGGTCACATCCCGGATCACTGAGGATGATTTGGAAAAGATGGCCTCAATTGGCGCTTTAGGCCTAAAGGATGTCCTTCACTGGAGGGCTCCTGGAAAAGAGTGTCCTCCAAAGCCCAAGGAGGGAGAAGTTGTCGTCTTTTTTTATCACTTGGCCCGGGGATTTAACCCTCCAGGGTCAAAGTTTTTCCGCGATGTGTTAGCAAATTTTCAGCTCCATCCCCAAGACATAGGTCCCAACTCCGTATCAAATATCTGCAATTTCCAAGTCTTCTGTGCAGCCTATCTGCAAGAGGAGCCAACAGTGGAGCTATTCCGGGACTTCTTCCATTTAAATCGTCGGACTGAATTCCATGATGGCCCAAATACTGAGCTCGACGGAATGACTATCCAGAAGAGGAAGGATGTTAGCTTCCCTCACGCCACTCTCCACAGCCATCCCAAGGACTCGAATCAAACTTGGTTCTACTATGTAGACACTTCTCCGGAGGGTGAAAATCCACTGTCGGGTTATCGCCCCCACCGTCTTCCAAAGGACCACCCTTTTCCACAACGCTTAAGTGCCCAGGAGCGAGCTCAATATGCCCCTCAGCTTTCAAAGCTCAGGGCCTTTGTAGCCAATGGATTAATAGGAGTGGACTTCGTCCGCTGCTGGCTTTCTTGGAGTATTCTCCCGCTAAGCCGGCGTTCCGGTTTAATGTGTGAGTACACCGGGAACCCTAAGGACCCTTTGCGCCACACAGAGATGGTGCTATCAGAAAATGAAGTTAACGAATCCGTCAAGAAGCTGTTGAATATTCCTCTAGAAGAGTGCAGTCAAACCGGCTTGGCACCTTTCTGTGTGACCAACAAACCACCGTCGGTAAGAAATTCTTCTGTCTCTTTACTTTGTTTTAATCCGTCCATATTGCTTGGCTTAATATGCTTTTATTCCCTTAAACAGGATAATGATCCTTTCTGGAAAAGAAAAACTCAGGACAAACCGGCAAAGCCAGCTCACAAAAAGACCCTGGCTGTGAAGAGGAACAAGAAGAAGCCTGCTGCCGCATCAGGATCCAACGCGGAGGAGGATGATCTGGCCTCTGAGGTACCACCCAGTTCTTATGACTCTTTAGTCTTTCCTTTTGCCTGCATTTTTATTAATAAATATTGTTCCCAGGGTCTTGCTGAAGGTAGTAAAGCAGGTGACGTTGAGGTAATCTCTCTTTCCTCCGACTCAGAACCACCGGCACCAAAAATTCGTCGGGTAGTCCGGAAATTTCAGTTTTCTCATCCTTATGCTCAACTGGATCCAAACTTTCTTTTGAAGAAGCAGCAACATGAAGCTCGCCGCACCACTCGCCACAGTGGCCATGTGGTTGAATCCATCGGATTACCGCACACTCCGGCTCGAAGGCGTCGTTCTGAGGTTTTACTTACTCCAACTGCTCTTTACCCCAAAGCAGGTCTTATTCGTCAACCCCTTAATCCGTCTGACTCGAATTATCAGGAAACTCCTCTCTCCTCTTCTGGCGAATCGACCGCCACACAAGTTCCTGCCCTCAAAATTGTTCACGGGTAAGCTGTCTTTTACTCTGTCCGGTTTAACTTTTCATTTTTGACTTCTGATTTTCATTATCTTTTTAATCTTTTCACAGTATGCCCAAGCCTAGCAAAAAGGCCAAATTGAGTAAACCGGTAGTCGACAATACCCCTCCTGGACCGGCAAACAATCCTGAGCTTGCTAACCCCTTAGAATATAATGTTGAAGTTCCACATGATGATCCTCCTCCTATGGATCAAGAAGATCTTGCTGCTCAGGGGGACGATCCCATGGAGCATACTGCTGAACCGGCGAGCCCTGCCCGGGCTAGTCCGGCTCCTGTGAGTCTTGCTCAAGGCAGTCCTGCTGCTGCTAATCCTTCTAGGCCAACTGCCGCCTCAACTGATGACGTTGAGATCACTGGGACCGGATTTACCACCCCAGGAGAGCCTATTGCTTTGGCCAAACACACTGCCAGGGAAGAGTTTCTCCATAAGGACAAGGGAAAAAGGAATACCGACTTGTCCAGCTATGCTCAGCTCAGTGCTCAGGAGCTTCATTCCGGGTACTTAAACCGGTTACATACCAGCCGTGACTATGAAGCCGGCTTGGTGAATTTAATGAAGGAACGCTATGAGGTAACTTCCTTCCCTTTGTCTTTCATTTCTGCTTGTGCCTTGTAACTATACCTTTAGTCCATCATAGCCCCCAAGTGCCGGTTTAGTCTTTTAGGGTGAACCGGGACTTCACTAGATCAAATATAGAATTTTGACTTGCACGTGTAGCCCCCAAGGGCCGGTTTACTCCATTGCGGGTGAACCGGGACTTTTCCCATGTTTAGAACGATGTCACATTAGCCCCCAAGTGCCAAGTATATAACTTTTTATGTCCTTGGGACTTGTCTGAAAAAATTTCCTGCTTTCACTGCAAATGTACATTAGCCCCCAATTGTCAAGTGCATAACTTGTTATGTGCTTGGGACTTTGATTGAATTGCTCCATGAATATCTGATATACCTTATCTTTGGCAGACTGACTTGAACCGGAGGGCCTCTGAAATAACTGAACTCCGGGATAGCCTAAAATTCCAAGAGTCTGCTTCTGTTAAAGTCAAGGATGAGCTTACCCTTGCATTAGCTAATATGGAGAAGCTAAAGAAGGATTTTGAAGCGGAGCGGTCAGCTTGGGAGGTGGAAAAGGCTGCTTTGGAAAAAAGAGCCAGTGATGCTGAGGCTGCTCTTAACCCGGTAACAGAAGAGCTGTCCAGGTTGAGGCAGCAAATAAATGACATGACCTCTGCTATCTTCGGTAAGTTCTTTGACATAAGCTTATCCGTGCAATCATGTATTGTTCCGGTTTAATTTATGATTTCAATGTAGGGAGGCGCATCACTCATCTTGGCGATGATGTGCGAAAGAAACTGAAAGTTGCGTACACTTTGGTGGAGCAGCTTTATTCCGGTGCTCAGAGGGCCATCAGCGCTATCTCGCACAATAAACCGGCTCCTACCACCAGCCAAGGTACCTTAGAAAAGCTGTCAATTCTGCCTGCCCGTATTGTCGAAGTGAAGAAGTCATCCGCAAGAGTCGGCGCCCTGATGGCCTTAACCCGAGCAAAGGCGTGGGTTCCTAACTTTGATCCGGCGGAGGCAATGAACGGCTATCCGAGCATGAAGGAAGACGGATCAGCCTTCTCCAATGATGATCTTCGTGCTTTAACCAAGGATATGCGGACTCTTGCCAGTAAGCTTGCTGATGAAGCGGACTTATCAAGATATCATCCGGGTTATGATATGGAGAACGTACGGGTGGAGCGTCCGTCCTATGATATCGAAAATCTTATTCCACCCATCCGTAAGCACACCTTCGCTCCTGACATTGATCCTTCAGACCTTATAACTAACGAAGTTTATTTCTGAGCTCTGGCCAAGATTAACTGGACCACCACTGACTTCCAACAGCTGGAAGAAGCCGTCGAAGACCCGGAACAAGCTGACCCTCAGCCTTCACAGTGAGCTGAAGCAAAATCGTGAACCAGCTCTGGTTTACCTTTACGCCTTGAGCACTTTTGAGAAAAACTGATATTCTTTTGGGCCTTTCAGCGCCTTGTAATAGGATAGCTGAAATACTTTGTATTTATCCCACACTATCTTTTGTGAGATTGCTTTGATTGGTAGCTTCTGAAATATATCCTGCTTTCAATGCTTTTGACGGTTTATTCTACCTGTTTCTGCATAAAACAATGTTCAAAGTGTCCTGTCGGTTTACCGCCGGACGGGTCATACTGCCCAATCACATGATCTAAGTTGATAACTTGAACTGTGTATAAAATATAAGTATGTACCATACCTGTGATTAAGTGTATCTTAATAAACCTTAATCCGGCAGGAACGATCCAAGGTGTAAGTGCTGATGACTCCCCTGATTATTTGTCGGCTCGTCATGAAGGCCGAACCGGGTTACAATGAACTCCGGTTTAACTGTAATTTAGTATTGGTGTTTATAACCCAGATTATAACTCTGTAAACACAGATGTAGTGGCAACTTATCGTCATCCACTCCTTGAATCAACGGACTTGGTTTAAGAACCAATGACCTTGAGGATAAAGATTTGAGAAAACATAAAAAATAAAAAATAAAATTTTGGGGAAAATAAGACCATGTAGTCGAGGCTTTTTACGAGCTGCCAGGCTCCAAATTCGAGGCTTTTTAGGAGCTGCCAGGCTACTGTCAGTAACCATTTTTACAAAGCCTGTTAAGATGGTCCGCAATCCTTAACCAAATCATCAATGTCAAATGCTACCAAGTTCAAAAAATCCCGTAAAGATTTGACTTGTGTAATCACTTGATGATCGTCAATTAACGTTACCAAGTTCAGGGTCCATAAGGATTGACTTGTGTGTACGTTCGACGGGTCATACCAGGTTTACCTGGGCGGCGTGACTTACTTGATGCAGGCAGGTTAATCCGGGGTTTTAGGTGTATACACATAGCTTCCAAGCCGTGTTTACTACAAGAGTTTTCAACTCGCTGATGACTTGCATCAGGAGCCCCCGGGTAGCATTTGAGCATTGCTCATCGGGGCCTATGTTTGAGTTATGCGTAGCATCAAACTCTCTTTTGCCCCTCATCATCATGTGGAAATTGCCAAAGCAACCAGAGTTGTGCCCTTATGATGGTCTTGATGCGGTCGCCGGTTTAAGAGGCCATAGGAACTCCCTTGCCCATAGAAGCCCCCATGTGATACTCTTATGAAAAATGCGGCTGATACCCTGGTTTATCGGGGGCGCCGGTTTATTATTTTGATCATAGTATATACAGAAGATATGTACATAAAGCGGAGCCTGTAGCTCAAGCATAGTAAGGTCGAAGAAGAGCGATGTTCCACGGCCGCTTGGTCTCCTCCTCCGTCGTACGTGAGTCCTTATGTTCTCGAACATCGACGAGGTAGTATGATCCGTTGTGTAGGTTCTTGCTGACCACAAAGGGTCCTTCCCAAGGTTGGGATAGCTTGTGCATGTCCGTCTGGTCTTGGATGAGCCGGAGCACCAGATCTCCTTCTTGAAACGTTCTGGTTTTAACTCGGCGACTGTGGTACCGGCGCAGGTCTTGCTGATAAATCGCCGATCGAGCTGCTGCCGTGTCCCGTTCTTCATCCAGCCGGTCCAACGCATCTTGCCTTGCTTTTTCATTATCCGCTTCAACATAAGCCACCACCCGCGACGAGTCATGACAGATATCACTAGGGAGGACCGCTTCAGCTCCATACACCATGAAGAAAGGCGTGTACCCTGTGGACCTGTTAGGTGTAGTGTTGATACTCCATAGTACAGAAGGCAACTCCTCCACCCAACAACCCGGTGTTCTCTGCAAAGGAACCATAAGCCGGGGCTTGATGCCTCTCAAGATCTCTTGATTGGCTCTTTCAGCTTGGCCATTAGACTGAGGGTGAGCTACTGATGATACATCAAGGCGGATGTGCTCTCGTTGACAGAACTCCTCCATAGCCCCCTTAGATAGATTGGTGCCGTTATCAGTTATAATGCTGTGTGGAAAGCCAAACCGAAAAATCACCTTTTTGATGAACTGAACCGCCGTTGCTGCATCACACTTACTGACAGGCTCCGCTTCAACCCATTTGGTAAACTTGTCCACCGCCACCAAAAGGTGGGTCTTTTTATATTGTGATCTCTTGAAGGGTCCAACCATATCAAGCCCCCAAGTCGCAAACGGCCAAGTAATTGGGATCATCCTCAACTCTTGCGCCGGTATATGAGCACGCCGTGAAAATTTCTGGCAAGCATCACATTTTCTGACCAAGTCCTCTGCGTCTGCATGAGCCGTCAGCCAGTAGAACCCATGATGAAAAGCTTTAGCCACCAAAGATTTTGAACCGGCATGACCACAATCTCCTTCATGAATCTCCCTAAGAATATCGCAGCCCTCCTCTGGTGATAAACACCGATGAAATGCCCCAGAAATACTGCGATGGTGAAGTTCTCCATTGACAATAGTCATTGATTTGGACCGCCAGATTATCTGTCGGGCCAAGACTTCATCTTCTGGTAACTCACCTCGTTTCATGTACGCTAGGTAAGGAAGCGTCCAATCTGGAATAATATGAAGTGCCGCAACCAATTGTGCCTCCGGATCAAGAACAACCAAGTCCTCTTCTGAAGGTAACTGCACCGACGGATTGTGCAACTCATCCAAGAAGGTATTGGGCGGAACCGGTTTACGCTGAGAACCCAGCCGGCTTAAGGCATCAGCCGCTTCATTTTTTCGCCGGTCTATATGATCCACCTGATAACCCTTGAAGTGTCCAGCCACAGCGTCTACCTCTCGTCAATATGCTTCCATGAGTGGATCCTTGGAATCTCACTTGCCAGATACTTGTTGTGCCACCAGGTCTGAATCGCCAAAGCATTTAACCCAGCTTAAGTTCATCTCCTTGGCCATCCGCAGACCATGGAGGAGAGCCTCATATTCAGCAGCATTGTTAGTGCAAGGGAACATTAAACGGAGGACATAACAGAACTTATCACCTCGTGGGGAAGTTAACACGACTCCGGCCCCCGAGCCCTCCAATTGCCTTCCAATATGTGTGATCCGGCTTTTCCTCAGGTGCTTGCAACTCTGTCCAATTGTTGATGAAATCCACCAATGCCTGAGATTTTATCGCAGTACGGGGCACATACTTCAATCTGTGCGGGCTAAGCTCAATGGCCTACTTTGCAACTCGACCAGTAGCCTCTCTGTTCTGGATTATATCTCCCAACGGAGCTGAGCTGACAACAGTGATTTGATGGCCTTGAAAATAGTGTTTTAGCTTCCGGTTTGCCATGAAGACTCCATACACCAGTTTCTGCCAATGCGGGTATCTCTGTTTTGATTCAATGAGCACCTCACTGGTGTAGTAAACCGGCTGCTGAACCGGATATTCTTTGCCTGCCTCCTTGCGCTCTACCACAATGGCAACGCTCACTGCACGGGCATTAGCAGCCACGTATAACAACAATGGCTCATTGTCAACTGGGGAAGCAAGGACTGGCGGTTCTGCTAGTTCCTTCTTCAGGTCCTCAAACGTAGCATCAGCAGCATCACTCCGGATAAAGCGATTTGTCTTTTTCATCATTTGATAAAGCGGGATGGCCTTCTCCCCCAAACGGATGATAAACCGGCTGAGTGCTGCAATACAGCCTGCCACGCGTTGGACATCGTTGATACACGCTGGTTTAGCCAAGGATGTATTCGCCTTGATCTTCTCTGGATTAGCTTCAATTCCCCTGTTTGATACTAAGAACCCCAGGAGCTTGCCTGCCGGAACACCAAAAACGCACTTCTCCGGATTAAGCATCATCTTATAAACCCGAAGATTATCGAAGGTTTCTTTCAAATCTGCTATCAATGTCTCCTCTTTCCTGGATTTCACCACAATGTCGTCCACATATGCATGAACATTGCGCCCAATCTGTCCATGAAGGCAATTATGCACACAACACTGGTAGGTTGCCTGGGCACTCTTAAGCCCAAATGGCATAGATACATAGCAGAAGGCTCCAAAGGGAGTTATGAAGGCTGTCTTCTCCTCGTCCTTAACTGCCATCTTGATCTGATGATAACCTGAGTATGCATCCAAAAAACTTAGCCGCTCACATCCTGCCGTAGCATCGATGATCTGATCAATACGGGGGAGGGCAAAGGGATCAGTTGGGCAAGCTTTGTTTAGATCTGTGTAATCAACACACACTCGCCAAGTGCCATTTTTCTTAAGTACTAGCACCGGATTAGCCAACCATTCTGGATGAAACACCTCAACTATAAAGCCTGTCGCCAAGAGCCTAGCCACTTCTTCTCCAATAGTCTTGCGCCTTTCTTCATTGAAGCGGCGCAAAAATTGCTTGACTGGTTTAAACTTAGGATCAATATTGAGATTGTGCTCAGCGAGTTTCCTCGATACACCTGGCATATTAGAAGGTTTCCATGCAAAGATGTCCCGGTTCTCACGGATGAACTCGATGAGCGCGCTTTCCTATTTCAGATCTAGGTTAGCACTGATAGTGAACTGCTTGGATGAATCGCCAGGAACGAAGTCAACCTGTTTGGTTTCTTCAGCTGATTTGAACTTCAAAGCCGGATCATGCTCTGTGGTTGGTTTCTTTAGCGGAGACATATCTGCCGGATCAACATTGTCCTTATAAAACTTTAGTTCCTCGGTTGCACAAACTGCTTCAGCATAAGCTGCATCACCTTCCTCGCATTCCAACGAAATCTTGCGGCTCCCGTGGACCGTAATCGTTCCCTTGTGGCCTGGCATCTTGAGCTGTAGATAGACATAACACGGCCTAGCCATGAACTTGGCGTAAACCGGCCGCCCAAACAAGGCGTGGTATGGGCTCTTGATCTTTACCACCTCAAAGGTCACGGTCTCTGACCTGGAGTCATGCTCATCTCCAAAGGTAACCTCTAGATCGATCTTGCCAACTGGATATGCCGATTTACCGGGCACCACCCCATGAAACACTGTGTTGGACTGTCGAAGCTTTTTATCTGTCAGCCTCATACGCCGGAACGTCTCATAATACAGAATGTTGATGCTGCTTCCTCCGTCCATAAGCACTTTGGTGAACTTGTAGCCACCCACCTGAGGTGCTACAACTAGAGCCAGCTGACCCAGATTATCAACCCGGGGCGGATGATCCTCTCTGCTCCACATAATGGGCTGCTCCGACCAACGCAGGAAACGTGGCACCGCCGGTTCAACAGAATGTACTGCCCTCTTTAGAACTTTCTAGTCATGCTTGCACAAGCTCGTGGGGAAGACATGATACTGCCCACTGCTCAGCTCCTTCGGATTGTTCTGATATCCGGATTGCTGCTGCTGTTGACGCTGTTGATTCCCTTGGTTGTTATATCCGCCCTGACCATGCTGCTGGTTATGCTGATTGTGCCCATTTTGGTTGTCGTTGTTACCTTGGTATCCAGAACCGGATCCAACACCTTGATAACCCGGACCTTGGAAGCCAGGGCCTGATCCGCCGGAGGGCCCGTGATCATACCTAGTCCGGATCATGAATTCCTGCATAATAAAGCAGTCTTTCCAGAGATGTGTAGCTGGCTTTTCTGGTGTGTCGTGCTTTGGGCAAGGCACATTTAACTGGTGTTCCAGATTAATAGATGGCCTCCCATTACGTGGATGTGGTCTACCCTTGCGGCGCTGTCCATCCTCCTGAGCGTTGGTGTTAGCCACAAAATCTGAATTGCCATCCGCTTTACGCTTACCATTGTATCCTTGATTCGCCGGGTTGGGCTGCGGTGCCTTACCGCTCTTGCTTGCCTTCCCTGACTTGTCTCCATCGGCGTCTGGATGCTTGGTATTATCAGAGTCCCCATATTTCACTAAGGCGCCCATGAGAGTCCCCATGTCATTACAATCACGCTTAAGCCGTCCCAACTTTAGCCTCAAAGGTTCAAACCGGCAGTTGCCCTCCAAGGTTACCACTGTTGTACTTGGGTTGATGCTATTGGAGGAATGCAAGATCTCCGATACTCAACGCACCCAACTGCTTGTGGACTCTTGTTCTCCTTGGATGCAGGCCGCTAAATCCACGACAGACATCGGCTGCTTGCACGTGTCCTTGAAGTTGTTGATAAACCGGCGCCGCAATTCGGCCCATGATTCGATGGAATTAGGCGGTAAACCCTTCAGCCAAGTTCAAGCCGTGCCTTCGAGCATCATTGTGAAATACTTGGAGCATGCTGCCTCATCCACATCCAGCATCTCCATTGCCATCTCATAACTCTCAACCCATGCCTCCGGAGCCAGATTCGCCGTGTAATTGGGCACTTTGCGTGGTCCTTTGAAATCCTTGGGCAGTTTCATGTTCCGTAAAGCGGGGATAAGACAAGCACTCCCAGGGAATTGGACATGACTCCCGGTTCAACTGTGGTGGTTGGACGAACCGGCGTCTCCTGGCGGGCTTCGTACTGTGCTGTCACCTCGGCCTCCCGGCGCTGCCTGGCCTGATCCACCACGTCTTGAGCATTCGCCTCTCCTCCTGCCGGATTATCCTGCCTAGGCGGATTACGTCTCTGTGCACTGCTTGATACGGCCGGTTCATCCATACGTCTAGTATAACTCCGGCTTGGGCGGGGAGTCGAATGAATCCTCTCCCGGCTGTGAGAATAAGCTTGTTGTTGAGTTAGCGCCGTGTCCAACAACTCCCTGGCCCGTCGTGCTTCCACTTCTATAGGGGGCGTTCCTTCAATGGGAAGGGCGGCCAGTCGTGAAGCGGCGGCGACTATGTTATCCAGCGGATTAGAATAATGACCAGGAGGGGTGGGCACTTGTTGTGACGGTACAACCTGGCGGGTTGGCCCTGCGGCCGGCGGCTGAACCGACGCTCCCGTGCCCGGCGCTCCTCCCCGGTTCACCTCCGGCTGGTTACTGGTTCCTGCTCCTGGCGTGCTAAAGAGATTCCTTGCCTCATAAACCGGTGGCAAGCGAGATCGTTGCCTTCTCATCATTACCTCATGTTAAGCGGTCTGATCCAACATGAGTCGGTAGGCCTGAGCATCAAGCTTCGCCTGCCTTGTAGCCATCCTAGCTTTCTCAGCAGCCAGGTCCAACTTGGCTTGTTCAATCCGGCCTTTCACCTGAGCGACCTCCGCATCATGCTGCTCCTTGTTGGCCTGAGCTACTTCTGCTGTCAATAACGCTGTCAAAGTATCGACCAAAGCGGATAAAGTGTCAGACGGCGATGGGGGAGGATCTCCAGCTCTAGCTCCCATCGCGTCTGATGTCAACGCCGCTATTGTTGAGGACTGCTGCATAGGTTGTGATCCGGCCATGAAGACAGCAACCCGATTTGGCGGATCGAGGGGGTCCGGAATACTGTCACCATCGGAACAGCCCTCAGATCGGCCATCCTGCAGCAGATATAAAGATTATGTTTCTCCGGAAGAAGACGATTCATGGCCGGAATAGACAACATTCTCGCCGCCAGAGTCCGATCCGTCCTCGGCTTGTACTCCATGCACTGCTCCAACGAAGACGTGCTTCACGGCGGGCCGAATCCGGGCAGGTATCGCACGCTGAGCCGGCTCGATGATGTTGGGGAAGATGTCCGGCTCAGGGCCCGGTTCGCCGATCTTGCCAATGAAGACGTGGATGCTGCCGAAGGGGACCCGGTACCCGTATTTGATTGAATCGGCCTCGGGGCCCCAGCCTACGTCGTCGATGTAGATCCTGCCGTGACGACTCTTAGTCATCCGGCCCACCGCGTAGCCCTTGAGTCCTTCAAAGCTGCCCTTAGCGATAGCCTCACGGTGGGCGCCAACTGTCGTGGTTTTGTCACGGCAGATGTCCTAGCAAAAGGACTTAGTCATGAGGCCATCACTACGGGTTAGCTTAAAGGGGTTAAAGCGGACAAGGACACGAGGGTTTTATACTAGTTCGGCCCCTTCGATGAAGGTAAAAGCCTACGTCTAGTTTGTTGTGTATTGCTAGGGTTTCGATGACCAGGGAGTGAATCCGCTTTTGCCTGTGTCTCGAGTTGTAGTTGTCTGTCCTTGAACCGTCGCCGGGTCGTCCCTTTATATAAGAGGTGACGCCCGGTCCATTTTACAGAGTCCCGAGGCCGGCTCATAAACGTGTCTGCCTCGGTCTCTACTCTTTCTATCTTACACCTTATGTTACATAGTATGGCGGTTTACAAATCATGGGCCCTAATACTTGGGCTCTAAACCTCTTGGGCTGAAATCTTCTACTTCATGCTCCGCGGGCCTTTGATAAAATAATCTTGATAACATAAACCGGCCCCTCCTGGGCGATTTATACCTGGTAGTAATATCCCTGACAGTAATGATTCCCGGTTATGGAGGTGATAAAGAGTTCGTCGTAAAGGGTTACACTGATGCAAGCTTTTACACTAATCCAGACGACTCTGAGTTTCAATTTGGATGCGTATTAAATGTAGGAGCAATTAGCTAGAGTAGCTCTATGTAGAGCATCGTAGACTAGAAATTTGCAAAGTACACACGGATCTGAATTTTGCAGACCCATTGACTAAAACCTCTCTCACAAGCAAAAACATGATCACTCCTTAGAACTCTTTGGGTGTTAATCACATGGTGATGTGAACTATGGGATTTAATCACACGGCGATGTGAACTAGATTAATGACTCTGGTGCAAGTGGGAGACTGATGGAAATATGCCCTAGAGGCAATAATAAAATGGTTATTATTATATTTCCTTAATCATGATAAATGTTTATTATTCATTCTAGAATTGTATTGACCGGAAACTTAAATACATGTGTGAATACATAAACAAATACTGTGTCCCTAGTGAGCCTCTATTGGACTAGCTCGTTGATCAAAGATGGTTAAGGTTTCCTAACCATAGACTTGAGTTGTCATTTGATAATGGGATCACATCATTAGAGAATGATGTGATGGACAAGACCCATCTGTTGGCTTAGCATATGATCGGTCAGTTTATTGCTATTGCTTTCTTAATGTCAAATACATATTCCTTCGAGTATGAGATCATGCAACTCCCGGGTACCAGAGGAATACCTTGTGTGCTATAAAACATCACAACGTAACTGGGTGATCATAAAGATACTCCACAAGTATCTCCAAAGGTGTCTGTTGAGTTGGCATGAATCAAGATTAGGATTTGTCAATCCATCTATCAGAGAGGTATATATGGGCCCTCTCGGTAATACACATCACAAGAAGCTTGCAAGCATAATGACTAAGGAGTTAGTTATGAGATGATGTATTACGGAACGAGTAAAGAGACTTGCCGATAACGAGATTGAACTAGGTATGGAGATACCAACGATCGAATCTCGGGCAAGTAACATACCGATGGACAAAGGGAATTACGTATGTTGTAATAATGGTTCGACCAATAAAGATCTTCGTAGAATATGTAGGAACCAATATGGGCATCCAGGTTCCGCTATTGGTTATTGGCCGGAGAATTGTCTCGGTCATGTCTACATAGTTCTCGGACCCATAGGGTCCGCACGCTTAACGTTCATTGACGATATAGTGTTATATGAGTTATGTGATTTGGTGAGCGAATGTTGTTCGGAGTCCCGGATGAGATCATGGACATGACAAGGAGCTCCAAAATGGTCCGAGGGTAAATATTGATATATATATATATATAGGACGATGATATTTGGACACCGAAAAGGTTTCAAGATATATCGGAGTGTTGGAAGGGGTTCCGGGAGGCCCCCATGAGGTTTTTGGGCCTTATGTGCTAAAAGAGGAAGAGCACACCAGCCCACAAGGGTTGGTGCGCCCCTCTACCCCTTGCCCACGCACCAAAGGAGGGAGGGAAGGAAAGGGGAGGCACCCTAAGGTAGCCAGCTCCCTTTCCTCCCCCCATGACCAAATATGGTAAGGAGGGGCGCGGCTAGGCAGGCACCCTAGGGCAGTCGCCGGTCACTTGGGACGCCCTAGGGGCTACCTCTCCTCCCCCCACCTATGTATATATGAGGAAGGGGGCGCCACATGATGTCTACTACGCAACCTTCTTCTTGTAGACGTTGTTGGTCCTCCATGTGCAGAGGTTTGTAGGACAATAGCAAATTTCCCTCAAGTGGATGACCTAAGGTTTATCAATCCGTGGGAGGCGTAGGATGACGATGGTCTCTCTCAAACAACCCTGCAACCAAATAACAAAGAGTCTCTTGTGTCCCCAACACACCCAATACAATAGCAAATTGTATAGGTGCACTAGTTCGGCGAAGAGATGGTGATACAAGTGCGATATGGATTGTAGATATAGGTTTTTGTAATCTGAAAATATAAAAACAACAAGGTAACTAATGATAAAAGTGAGCACAAACGGTATTTCAATGCTTCAAAACAAGGCCTAGGGTTCATACTTTCACTAGTGCAAGTTCTCTCAAAAAGGATAACATAACTGGATCATATAACTATCCCTCAACATGCAAAAAAGAGTCACTCCAAAGTCACTAATAGCGAAGAACAAACGAAGAGATTATTGTAGGGTACGAAACCACCTCAAAGTTATTCTTTCTGATCGATCTATTCAAGAGTCCGTAGCAAAATAACACGAAGCTATTCTTTCCATTTGATTTATCCTAGAGTTCGTACTAGAATAACACATTAAGACACACATCAACCAAAACCCTAATGTCACCTAGATACTCCATTGTCACCTCAAGTATCCGTGGGCATGATTATACGATATGCATCACACAGTCTCAATTCATCTATTCAACCAACACAAAGAACTTCAAATAGTGCCCCAAAGTTTCTATCGGAGAGTCAAGACGAAAACGTGTGCCAACCCCTATGCATAAGTTCACAAGGTCACTGAACCCGCAAGTTGATCACCAAAACATACATCAAGTAGATCACGTGAATATCTCATTGTCACCACAGATAAGCACATGCAAGACATACATCAAGTGTTCTCAAATCCTTAAAGACTCAATCTGATAAGATAACTTCAAAGGGAAAACTCAATCCATTACAAGAAGGTAGAGGGGGGGGAACATCATAAGATCCAACTATAATAGCAAAGCTCGCGGTACATCAAGATCGTGCCATATCAAGAACACGAGAGAGAGAGAGAGAGAGAGAGAGAGAGAGAGAGAGAGAGAGAGAGAGAGAGAGAGAGAGAGATCAAACACATAGCTACTGGTACATACCCTCATCCCCGAGGGTGAACTATTCCATCCTCGTCATGGAGAGCGCCGGGATGATGAAGATGGCCACCGGTGATGGATCCCCCCTCCGGCAGGGTACCGGAACAGGGCCCCGATTGGTTTTTGGTGGCTACAGAGGCTTGCGGCGGCGGAACTCCCGATCTAGGTTTCTTTTCGGGGGTTTCTGTATTTATAGGAATTTTTGGCGTTGGTCTCGCGTCAGGGGGGTCTCCGAGTCATCCACGAGATAGGGGGACGCGCCCAGGGGGGTAGGGCGCGCCCTCCACCCTCGTGGACGGCTCGGGACTCTTCTAGCCAACTCTTTTACTCCGGGGACTTCTTTTGATCCATAAAAAATCATCAAAAATTGGCACGTCAATTGGACTCCATTTGATATTCCTTTTCTGTAAAACTTAAAAAGAAGGGAAAAAACAGAAACTGGCACTAGGCTCTAGGTTAATAGGTTAGTCCCAAAAATCATATAAAATAGCATATAAATGCATATAAAACATCCAAGATGGATAATATAATAGCATGGAACAATAAAAAAATTATAGATACGTCGGAGACATATCACCACACAACCACAAAACATTGTCTTGGCCATGTGCGGTGCTCCTCTCCACAGTTTCGTCCCTCGGTCATATTTTCGTAGTGCTTAGGTGAAGCCCTGCGGAGATAACTTCACCATCACCGTCACCACGTCGTCGTGTTGCCGGAACTCATCTACTATTTCGCCCGTTTTGCTGGATCAAGAAGGCAAGGATGTCACCGAGATGAACGTGTGCTGAACACGGAGGTGCCGTACGTTTGGTACTTAATCGGTTGGATTGCGAAGAACGAAGTTCGACTACATCAACCGCGTTAATAAGCACTTCCGCTTACGGTCTACGAGGGTACGTAGAGACCCTATCCCCTCTCGTTGCTATGCATCTCCATGGATAGATCTTGCGTGTGTGTAGAAAAAGTTTTGTTTTTCATGCAACGTTCCCCAACAGAATTTGTGTTGGAGGAGGAAGATGTGACTCCTGATGAGGTGATCGGCTCCGGCCATGGTGTGGAGGCGTTCGACAACGAAGCGTGGAAGAACAAAAGGTTGGAGTGGGCTCAGGCAATATGGGATAACAGAGGTCAGACAAGTATCTGCAACAGAAGAACAAGAGGAAGAAGAAGAAGAAAGAGGGAGCAACAGAAACGAGGAAGAGAAAGTTGAGGAAGAGGAAGCACCTAGTTAGCATCATTGAACTATCCTTATTCAGCCATGTTGACTCTTAATAATGTGTACTGTCATTTGCTAGTAGTTAGGATAAACTGTCATTTGTTTCCTAACTAGAACAAAATAATGTTTAGTGTGTGTGGTAAGATCACCACTAGTGAGAAGTGGTGATCACATCTTTACCTGTTTGTAACCAAACAACGTGTTGCTTGTTTAACAACAGCGACGCAGACAACCAAACAGCATGATGACTAGTTGATTCGCTCATGCAGAAAGCAGAATGCAGGCAACCAAACTACATGAAGATGTTGGTTTTTAGCCTGCATTTGCCAAATCAGTCCTAACTAGGACAAGTATGCAAAATGCCCTAAAACGGACATGTGAACCAAACACGCCCCAAGTTGTCATACGCAGGTTGTTGCTGTGGACATGAGCATCCGGGGCGCTATGTACCCCATCATCGACACCTTTTTGACCGCGTCTTCTCCGAGTCAGGCTATCTCCCGATGTCCCCTCGCCGATCCTCTATGCATCAATGGTGGAGAGTGCGTTGAGCTAGTTTGATCAGGTGTTTTTGTTGTGTTTTGAGATGTTTGGTATAGGGGTGCTCTGATCTACACGGCCCACGGAAAGATGAGAAATTCAACTGAAAAGAAAAAGTTCGGCATCAACGCGGCGGAGCACAGCAAGTGCCAGGCCAAAAAGAAATGGAAGGTAGCCGGCGGATTCAAGGCGAAGGCCCGGGATGGCAACCCCCACCACGCACCCGTTTCTTTCCCGTTCCTCGCCGAACCCCCCTGGACATATAAATACGCCACCACACTCCCAGGAACGCCGTCATTTGTCTCTTTCATTCCTCCTCTCTTTGCCCGCTCGCCGAGACTGCGTGACCGCGCCTGGAACACGTCGCCGGCGAGCCGGCGAGCGCGCCCATCGCGCGTGGGATAGACCTGGTAAAGCAAGATGGCGCGTCCTCCAGTCTCTCCGTGCCCTCTCTCTCGCTGCGCGCTCATGCCTCTCTCTTGTGCTCACATCACAGGACAGTACGAACACGCACGGGACAGTCGATCGAGGCGTCGCCGGCAGGCCGCGATCGCCGGCGGTACGTGGCCAGCACCCCGATCGAGCGAGTAAGCAGAGACGCGTCGGTCCCTCCTCGCTTCTTCCATTTTCCTTCTATATCTGCATGGCCCCTTCCACGTCTGATGCGGTGTTTGTTTCCTTTGCTGGCATCTTGCTCTGTTCCGGCCGATCTGCAGTACCAGCAGAATTACAGATTAAAAAAAAAAGAATTGCAGGTCGATCTATATATCCTCAAGAGAAGAATTACATATCATCTACAGTAGCTAGTGGGTTGCGATTTTCCTTTTTTTTAAAGGAGGATATATCCTCTGCATATGGAGTTGTCGACGATCCATGCAGCCATTTGATTTTTGACAAGTCACGTGTGCGACGCGCTCAGTTCTGCATGCCTGAAGTGTGTTACAACGATCACGCGCTGGTCTTATCGCCGTGAAGTCTACTCTTATTCGAATTCACATCAAATTTGCCTATTATGCCCCGGCAGAGAGCAGCCGCAATAGCTCGACATGTCACTAAATGCTGCCGTAACTCTACTCCTTTTGCTATTCTTGAATGATGATTATCCTTAGAGTAGTTGCCAATTGGTGGCGGCTTTTTTTGGACATCATTAACTAAAATTAATTGCTTGCATGCATGCATGGTCCAGGCCGTGCTTGCTTTGCATCCCTTCTTTTCAGGATTTCTTTCCCCACTCTATACGGGTGAGATCAGGTCCGCCGTTTCTACTTCTCGTTGCTCGGTCATGCTTCGGAAGGTACATACTCTACTCGGTTTAAGAATTATAAGATCCCTGCTATCCTTAAAAAAAAAAATTTAAGATCCCTGCCTCAAGTTGATTAATCGCATATGCATGTGCACGCTGCTTCTTTTGTAGAGAGCAAGATAGAGAGAGGGGCATGCATGTGCACACTTGGCTTGGCTATGTGCATTGAGACTCGAGGGCTCTGTCCGGTTAACTGCGATGCCATTTCGTTGCTCATCAGTGACGAACAGTCCGAATGTCCGATCAAAATTTTCTATTTCATTTTTTGCTTTGCTTTTTCTATTTTTG
>LR738714.1:129708557-129735412 GCA_902687465.1 Secale cereale
GATTCCCCACTTGGATATATTTGCAAAAGGAGGCAGCCCTCAAATGTTTACAACAAAGGTAAAGGGAACCACGAAAAAGAAAAAGAGAAATTGGAGGGGGTACCAAGGCAAGCAATCCAACCGTTTACTACACGGTTGTCTTTCTGACATGCTCCGTGGTGGCGGTGGTGGCCGCACCTCTTGGTCGTATGGGCAGCAAGAGATTTTAGTGGCAGGAGGCTCTGGCTGGCTCCGGCGATACCCAGATCTGGTATAGTTGGACTTGCTCTGGTTATAGTGTTCAACATGAAAGAATAAAGGGCAAAGGATAGGAAGCCCATTCTTCGGGTTCCTCTGGCCCTCACATCGCCCCGAAGCGCGACACGGGTGGCACTCCCATTCGCTGCCCCTGTCGCTCCTTCCTTCCCCGTCATCTCCCTCGCCGCCGCGGGTCAGCGCCGCTGGGCAAAGCCGTGGTGGTTGGAGGAGAAGGTCGGTCGTCCCTACTTCTCGTTGCTCAAACAACTGAGTTATTGTCGTGCCTCGTGAGAATTAATCGAGCGCAGAGTCATGTTTTGGAAGGTACATACTCTACTCGGTTTAAGAATTAAGATCCTTGTCTCAAGTTGATTAATTGCATATGCATGTGCACCCTTCTTCTTCTTTTGAGAGAGAGAAAGGGGCATGTGCCCACTTGCCTTGGCTATGTGCATTGAGACTCGAGAGCTTTGTGCATTTAACCGCAATTCGTTGCTCATCAGTGACGAATAGTCTGATCAAAAAAATTGTTCCTTTTTTTTATTTTATTTTCTATTTTTGTAAAATAAAATTAACGTGGGGGGGGGGGGTCGGGAATTTCCCACTTGGATATATTTCCAAAAGGAGGCACCCCTCGAATGTGTACAACAAAGGTCAAGGGAGAAAACGGAGGGGGTACAAAGGCAAGCAATCCAGTTGTCTGCTACACAGTTGTCTTTCCGACATGCTCCGTGGCGGCGGTGGTGGCCGCACCTCTTGGTTGTATTGGCAGCGAGGGATTTGCTGGCGTGAGGCTCTGGCCTGCTCCGGCGGTACCCAGATCTGGTGTAGTTGGGCTTACTCTGGTTGAAGTGGTCAAGCTGAAAGAATAGAGGGCAGAGGATAGGAAGCCCATTCTTCGGATTCCTCTGACCCCCACGCCGTCCCGAAGGGCGACACGGGTGGTGCTCCCATCTAATGCCCCTAGCTCTCCTTCCTTCCTCGCCCTCTCCCTCACCTCCACCCGTCAGCGCCCTTGGGCAAAGCCGCGGTGCTTGGCGGAGAAGGTCGGCCGCCCCTACTTGTCGTTGCTCAAACAAGTGAGTTGTTGTCGTGGTTCGCGAGAATTGATGGAGCACGGAGTCATGCTTTGGAAGGTACATACTCTACTCGGTTTAAGAATTAAGATCATTGTATCAAGTTGATTAATTGCATATGCATGTGCACCCTTCTTTGAGAGAGAGAAAGGGGCATGCGCGCTCTCGGTTTGGCTCTTTGCGTTGATAGTCACAGAGTTCTATCCAGTTAACTGTGATGACATTTTGTTGCTCGTCAGTGATAAACAATCCGATCAAACTTTTCCTTTTCAGTTTTGCTTTTCTTTTCTATTTTTGTAAGAAAAGAAAATCAAAGCTGAGGGAGAGGGGGGGATCCAGGAATTTCCCACCTGAATATATTTCCAAAAGGAGGCAGGTCTCAAATGTTTACAACAAAGGTAAATGGAATCACAAAAAAAAAAAGAGAAATCAAGGGCAGCAGTAGGGGTACGAAGGCGAGCAATCCAGCCGCCTGCTTCGGGATGATTGCCAATCGCGAGATGTGAGCGCCAAGAGTAGCATCAACCCGAAGACCACCCAATTGTGATGCTTCTAGAGCTGCCAATAACATAAGAGGGCGGAGGCATTGGTAGTGTTGGGGCTGGCACGTCCATGAGGTGGAGCTTTTCACACTTCGACACTTTTTTGAGAATAACAATCCTAGGCGAGTTCCAATACCACGAAGTAAATATGCATTGAAAGATCAGGTAATCAACAGTTTCATGGGACCCATGATAGAGGAGGCACCATGCCTTTCATGGCGACGGTCCTATTTGTTTACTTGTAAGCAAAAGTCACGGCGAGAGAGTGTAAAGTTGTTATTAAGGATGCGATTAAAATAAACTTAAATGGTATATGGAGCCATTTGTAGAACCGAACATTTGTCTAATGGCATGGCAGGGTCGCAGTGACACATCCTGAGTGAGTGAATTTTCGTATCTACGGGTCTTCTAGGAGAACCGAGCATAACTCAATTGGCAAGGCGTCGGAGTTCGCAGCCAATCCATTAGTGTTCGAGTCTCGGCTCGAGGGAGTTTTCTTCTATAAAAAAATATCAACAGGCTGGTCTAGGCTGGGTTGGTCTAATTTTTTTTTTACGGGTCTTCTGAAGGTCGTTTCAATATAAAGCCATTTTATTTGCTAAAAAAATAAAGCCATTTTACCATTAAATGATTTTAATACGGTCGGAGCAGTGACCGAAGAGGTTTGTGCGTTCCAGTCCCACCACCACCACCACCGCCCCCCGCCCGCCGCCCGCCGCCATAGCGCACCGTGAGCTTCCATGATCAAGAATTCCGCAACCACCCCGCGTAAACGCCAAGTAGCCGGCCGTTCACCGCGGGCCCGCAGATCGATGGAGGCCTCTCGCTGTAGCTCCGAGGGACGCGACGCTGCAGCTTCCCGTCGCGCTCTTATCCGTTCCGGCCGTCGCCCCCCTCGCCGCGCGCCGACCTCTGCCTGTCCCTCGTCATCGCCTCGGTCCTGGCGGCTCCCTTTCCCCGTCTGGTGCCTCCGCGATCACTAGGACCGTCGAGGCCAACGCCACGGGTCGGGGGTGACGACGAACAATGAGGAACGTGCCGGACGGCATTGCCGCAGAAGGGGGAGCGTGCCGGACGTTTGCCGGTGAGCCCATGTGCGAGGTGAAAGAGCACCGGGCGGCATTGCCGCAGAAGAGGGAGAAGGAAAGAGCTGTGATGAATTGGCCGCCAGTGTATCCGAGCTGTTGCCCACAACGTGTTCGATGTATTGGCTGTGTGTGGATGTGGAAACAACCTGCAAGGAAGGGCATTTTGCTACAAATGTAAAGTGTAAAATGAACCTTTTGACCCTGTCAGAGTAGCATCTTCAGGTAGTAGCATCTTCAGGTAAGTGTTGCAAATGGCATGACATGTCTGGAAAGTTTGTACAAGAGCAATCTTGCACGTGCAATTTCTTTGGAAGTTGGCGATGGTATTTAGAATTACATTGGCATGTATCCAGATTCCCCTTGCTTGGGACTCTTAATCTTACACAGTAATTTCTCATTTCTTATTTAGCATGTGTATATACCAATCTAGAACACCAGCTTAAGTTTTGTTGAATCACCTTCTGCTTTGTTGAATCCACGGTCGTCTATTGGCTCATGGTTGTTTTATGTATTGTCATTGTTCAAAACTCTGTTACCTCAGCACTGATACTTACTCTTGATTGTCCCCTCCTTTTCCAGGATAGCCTCTACCTGTTGGTCCAACTTCTCTGTATTATCCGTATATCTGCATTGGCGGAATCTGATAAAAAGAATCTATTTGCTCTGAGGAATGCAATTCCTCAAGGGAAAGGCTTTCTCCGTGACTGGTTTGATCCAAAAACTCCTCCATGCAGCTGGTCAGGTATAACTTGTGCGGGAGACGCGGTTGTGGCCATAGATCTGTCCCATGTGCCACTCTATGTTCCCTTTCCATCATGCATCGGGGCATTCCAGTTGCTTGTTCGGTTAAAGGTCAGTGGATGTCAGTTCAATGGTGAGCTCCCGGAAGTTGTGGGAAATTTGCAGCAGCTCCAGTACCTAGACTTGAGCAATAATCAGCTAGCTGGCCCCCTACCAGTCTCACTATTTGACTTAAAGATGCTTAAAGAACTGGTGCTTGACAAAAACTGCCTTTCCGGACAACTTAGCCCTGCCATTGGTCAGCTTCAGCACCTCACTAAGCTATCCATGTCCATGAATTCCATCTCTGGAAGCCTTCCTCCAGAGCTGGGAACCTTGCAGAACCTGGAGTTTCTGAACCTTAACAGGAACACATTCAGCGGGTCGTTACTGGCAGCTTTCAGTAATCTGACCCGGCTCTCACACCTTGACGCAAGCAATAACAGCCTCACTGGATCAATATTTCCTGGAATAGGCACATTGGTGAACCTCACGAGACTTGTTTTGTCGTCAAACGGTTTGACTGGGCCAATTCCTGAGGAGATTGGTCATCTAGAAAACCTGGAACTTTTAAATTTAATGAACAATGGTTTCACTGGAAGCATTCCAGAAGAGATTGGTCACCTGAAGCGGCTAAAAGTGCTTAAACTCTCCAACTGCAAGTTCAATGGTGCCATACCTCGGTCAATCGGTGGTCTTGAAAGCTTGATTACTCTTGATATATCATGGAACAACTTCACTGCTGAACTCCCAACATCTGTCGGTGAACTGAGCAATCTAACTAAATTGTTAGCAGTTCATGCAGGGCTCACTGGGGCCATACCGAAAGAACTTGGTAACTGCAGGAAGATTACTGCTATAGACCTGTCCTTCAATCATTTTATTGGCTCTATCCCTGAAGAACTTGCAGAGTTAGAAGCTATTATCAGCTTTAAAGTGGAAACTAACAGACTGTCGGGTCACATTCCAGATTGGCTTCAAAACTGGGGGAATATTAAGTCTATATTGTTGGCGAACAACATGTTCAGTGGGCCTCTGCCATTGCTGCCTTTGCAGCATTTGATTGAATTCTCTGCAGGAAAAAACCTGCTCTCAGGCCCTATCCCTGCCGGGGTGTGTCAAGCTATCTCTCTGCGGTCACTCAACTTGTATAATAACAATCTGACAGGGAGTATCAAGGAGACATTCAAAGGATGCAGGAACCTCACTATACTGAATTTGCAAGTTAACCAGCTCTGTGGTGAGATACCAGAATACTTGGCTGAGCTACCGCTAGTAAGCCTGGATCTCACCCAGAACAATTTCACAGGATCTCTGCCTGACAAGTTCTGGGAGTCATCAACTGTTCAGGAACTCTATCTCAGTGATAATAACTTCACTGGCATGATCCCTGAGAGCATTTCTGAACTTTCCCACTTGAAGATTCTGCGGATTGACAATAACTACTTGGAAGGACCAATTCCGCGGTCGGTCGGCACTCTAGGGGATCTGATAACATTGTCTCTGTGTTGCAATATGTTGTCTGGGAACATCCCGGTAGAGCTCTTCAACTGCACAAACCTCGTCACGCTAGACCTGAGCTATAACAGTTTGACCGGACACATCCCAAGGGAGATATCACGCTTGACACTGCTTAATAGCTTGGCTTTGTCCAATAATCAGCTGTCAGGCACTATCCCTTCCGAGATCTGTGTGGGATTCTCGCACGTGTCTCATCTTGATTTGAGATTTTATCAGCACCAACGACTTCTTGACCTGTCATACAACCAATTAACCGGCCAGATCCCAACAACGATCAAGGATTGTGCTATAGTGGCGGAACTATACCTGCAAGGCAACTTGTTGGATGGAACTATTCCTGCAGAGCTTGGTGAGCTGACGGGTCTTGCAACCATTGACCTGTCTTTCAATTCATTAGTTGGACATATGCTTCCTTGGTCTGCGCCATCTGTACATCTTCAGGGCCTTTCTCTGTCTAATAACCACCTGAATGGATCCATTCCTGCTGAGATAGGCCACATTCTTCCTGCAATTTATAAGCTGAACTTGTCGGGTAACGCGCTTACTGGCAATCTACCCCAGTCTTTGCTCTGCAACTATCACCTAAGCCTTCTGGATGTCAGTAACAACAACCTCTCTGGAGAAATCCTCTTCTCCTGTCCCGATGGGGATAAAGGATCCTTGAGTGCCCTGAACATGTTCAATGCAAGCAATAACCATTTCTCAGGGAGCCTCGATGTGTCTATCTCCAACTTCACAGGGCTGACCTCTCTTGATATCCACAGCAATAGCCTCAACGGGAGCCTGCCTTCAACTGTCTGCGATGTTACTACTTTGAACTATCTTGACCTTTCAAGCAACGATTTCAGTGGCACCATCCCATGTGGTATCTGTGATATGTTTAACCTTGTGTTTGCCAACTTCTCCGGTAACCACATTGTTGGCACATACAACTTAGCGGACTGTGCTGCTAATAACATCAATCACAAGGCGGTTCATCCATCTCGTGGAGTTTCAATAGCAGCAACCGTCTGTGGCACTGCAATCATTGTCGTTCTATTGGTTCTTCTGGTGGTTTATTTGAAACGGAGACTATTGAAGAGAAGGTCCTCATGGGCTCTTGTACCTGCGAGCAAGACCATGGCGACCTCCGAGGAAACCTTAAGGAGCAAACTCCTAGGGAAGAAGTCGCGGGAGCCTCTGAGTATCAACCTCGCGACATTTGAGCACTCATTGATGAGGGTCGCCGCAGATGATATCTTGAAAGCCACCGAGAATTTCAGTAATCTACACATCATAGGCGACGGCGGCTTTGGCACTGTCTACAGGGCAGCACTCTTCGGAGGCCGGCAAGTTGCTGTCAAGAGGCTGCACTGTGGTCACCAGCTCCAGGACAACCGTGAATTCCAAGCTGAAATAGAGACCATTGGGAAGGTGAAACACCCAAACCTTGTTCCCCTTCTTGGCTACTGCGCTTCCGGCGATGAGCGGTTCCTGATCTATGAGTACATGGAGCATGGGTGCCTCGAGGCATGGCTAAGGAAGAACCGGACCGATGCAGCCTACGTGCTGCGATGGCCGGACCGTCTCAAGATCTGCCTCGGCTCTGCCAAGGGCCTCGCGTTCCTGCACCATGGCTTCGTGCCCCACATCATCCACCGGGACATGAAATCGAGCAACATCCTGCTGGACTGGGACCTGGAGCCGAGGGTCTCCGACTTCGGCCTCGCGAGGATCATCAGCGCGTGCGAGACCCATGTCAGCACCAACCTTGCTGGCACGCTCGGCTACATCCCCCCGGAGTACGGGCTGTCGATGCGATGCACCGCGAGGGGCGACGTCTACAGCTTCGGTGTCGTCATGCTAGAGCTGCTGACCGGGCAGGAGCCGATGGGGCAGGAGGTGGATGAAGGCGGCGGAAGCCTCGTCGGCTGGGTGCAGTGGATGGTGACGCGCCGCCGCGAGAAGGAGGTGTTCGATCCCTGCCTCCTGCCGGCTTCGGGTGCGTGCAGGCAGCAGATGGCGCGCGTGCTTGCCATCGCCCGGGACTGCACCGCCGACGACCCGTGGGCAAGGCCGACCATGCTGGAGGTGGTGAAGGGCCTGAAAGCGACACAGATGATGGAAAGTGCGCCTTCGGCGACGACACTCTCCAGAGCGGACCTCCGGTGGCGACGGTCTCCCTCCAGGGAGGACATGTAATGCAGACGAGACAGCATGATCTTTGCTACCGTGTGAAGTGGAAATCGCCAGATTAAGCTTGAGGTTCTCCTTTTTAGATGTTCGCCAGAGGACATGTTGCAGGCGAATGATAAACCCTTTTTGCGAGAGATAACCTTTCTTCTTTTCAATTCATTTCTGAAAAGGCGACAGCCCAATCGTTGTAAGCTTGTATCAGCAGAGTAAAAGCTTCAGTTATCTGGAGAATGCGACGAGTCACTGCAGCAACGGTGCTGCTGAAGTGCCGATCAAGCTGCATACATGTATCCTCAAATAATGTTATGACTCTTTTTTGAGCTTTTAGCTGGTTACAAGATATATATATATATATATATATGCACCGTCTCCTTGATCTGGTAGTTTATATGCGTGGCAAGCTCGGGAGATGCAATGCCTGGGAGCGTTTCCACTCGCTGTGTATACTGTATTTGCACATCCAGTAGAAGTCCTGCCAGTCTAAGTTCATGCTCTTCTTTTTCATATTATCACAGCTCCAAGACATTATACTGGATGTGCAAATACAATCATCGGCAATGTTTTCTTTCACTTGTGTCAAATGCATGGATGCATGTCGTAGGGGTGGGTTGCTGAGATGCTGTTTCTGAAGAACAAGTACTACAATGCTGAACCTGAGGGGTATAATTCAGAACTTATCGTTGTAGACTTTGCGCTGGTCGGCAGGTTGTATTGTTCCCTGGAGTCTGAAGTCCGGAGCTGCTTCGATCGGCAAGCGAGCAAACATAAATGGAAGCCGTTTGTTTAGCTTTGAGTGACGCGTCCTTTTGCAAATGTTTCTGTCCACACAATGAACTGAAACAGAGTGTGGCAGAGGATCTCTGGTGCCGTATATCCGAGGATTATATCACTTTTGGAGCATGGAATCAAGCCATCGGTCATCCAATCAACCAGATTGCTGTAAAAAGCACTGAAACAAAAAGCTCACGGACCTCACATGTATCGTCAGTCTGTTTCCCACTGCAGTTTGACCAGCTATATCTATTGCTACCTATGTTTATATTCGTCAAGCGTACAAAAAAAATATATTCATCATCACCACTTCTTTACATCTCCTATATATGTGCACATTTATGGCATACTGGCAACAACACCAAGCACATAGCTGTTTCCCAGCTTGCAGATTTCCACGGGAGCTCATCTGGCTACACATGCATCAGATGATCCTCTTCCTCCTTTACCCGCATCAATGGATCAACGAGCCATACTATATGGTTATGATTTCATTGAAGAGCGCGTGCAATCCCGGCTTCACTCCACTTCTTGCCTCAGCAAGTAGCAAGATTTCCTGTGTGCATCAACTTCTTTGCATTGCTGAAACCTCTCAGTAAGTAAACCTTATCGGCACGAATACGTGTAAAATATCAACATCCCCGGCTATCTGCCGGAAGCGATGGCTTCTTCGATCCTCCTAATGACGACGCTGAGACCATGTCCGCTTTCGAGTGCTTTGACGGCAGCTCTATGCGCTTTCTTGTGCCACTTCAGGAGGTTGTAAGACTGCATCACTGACCAGCGAGCTCTATTTGCCATCTGGTGATATGCAACGAAAAATACTCATGGACTGTTTTGGTCTATTATTAAGACGAAGGTAAGAAGAGACACATCAGAAGAAGAATATGGACCTGTGCGACAGAAAGCGGAGGATCGAGCAGAACACACAAACTCCTGAATAAATTCTCGTCATTTTCTCCTCCTTCTGCCTCCCCATATACAAGTGCTTCTGCGGCGATTCCAGCAAACAGAATCATGCAGTATCTGCAATTACCATCTCGCTTCAGTACAGAAGAGGCGCTGTCCAACAACTCCAAGTGTCAAAATCGAAACATAGCGCCTGGTTACATACCTGTCAAATGCTGTACTAGACAGATGACCCTCACCAAGTTCTTTCTCCATCTTTGCGTCCCAGAACTGTGTTCCTGCCTGCAGAGGTGTGAGATTACACATCTTGAGATCTCTATGAAAAGCTGTTACGTACTCTAACAAAAGCATATCTCATATCCTTCAGGATTTTTTTGACACATTGTGCCACAATCTGCACAAAGAAAAACAAGGAAGTCTAATCCTATATTCTTACTCTTACGAGCACTGGCGGAGCCACCTCCTGGCAACCCTGGGCAGCTGGCCGGGCTCGGCTGGCAAGCCTCCCTTAGAAACATTTTTTTAGTAGAAATAGTGCTGTGTTTGAGGTTGAAGATGACTAATGTTTGGGCAAAAGTTCAATTCCATAGCAATGCACATGAAATTATTCATGATGTAGCACACAGTGAGCAATCTGGTTCTATGTTTAAGCTAGATTATGAGAAGGCCTAATAGAGTAAATAGAGAATTTCTTAATTCTATGATGCACCAGAGAGACTTTGGTGCTAAACATGAATTTGATACAATCCTTGCTGTATAAAGGATCTGTTGGTGTTAGAATTAATGACATCAATAGCAACTTCTTTGAAGCTGGTCAACCCTATCTCTCCTTTACTATTTAACCTAGTAACTGAGTGTTCACTAGAATGCTGATGAAATCTGCTAGGCATGGTTTAATATCTGGTTTGAAAAAAAAAAATCTGCCATGATCCTTAAGCGGATCCTCTCTTGCTTGGAACAAACATCCGTCACAAGTATGAACTTATGCCTATCAACATCGATGTTGATTAAGGACAAACTTATGCCCAAACCTTATGTCAGATTAGGGGAATTTCCTATGAAGTATCTTGGAGTTCCCTTGCGATATAACAAACTTAGCAAGGAGGACTTGCAATCTGCCATTGCTAGTGAGAAATTAGTTCTTATCCAATCCTGCTAAGCAAATATCCTATTTACATGATGAGTGTCAATAAATTCCCTAAATGGGCTATAGCTCTCATAAATTCTCAGATGGCATACTGCTTCTGGATGATTATGAAGGACATCATAAATATCATCCAGCCCATTGGTATCTGCTGACACAGGAAAAAAAGAATTTGGAGCCCATTGGTACACAGGAAAAAAAATGGTGGTTTAGGGATACAGATATGAACGTGTGTCTTCTAGACCTTGGGTTAAAAGCTGTACCATTTAAATGACAACAAACTCTAGAAACAGATAATTGTTTTGTAAGTATAGAACTCAGGACCCAAACTTATTTACCTGTCCTACCAATGATATCTCTCCCTTTTGGAGGGTGTCTTATGGGCTGCAAAAGCTGGTATGATGGGATATCAGTGGAAGGTTGTGTTAGAGTACGTAATGGGCTTGGGCTGGCGGCATAGCCCGTTAGTCTTAGGGTTAATTAGAGATAAGGGTCGCTTACTTAGGGGTCAAGTAAGCCTTGCTTGGGAGTCAAGTAAACCTCTCTATATAAAGAGAGGAGATAAAGAGAGGAGATGTATCAATCTAATCAAGCAAGAATTAAGAAGGAAATCCCTTCCCTCTTGCCCGGCCGTGGGCAAAAGGCCCCCCGGCTGGCCCTCTCGCGCCCTCCTTCTAGCAGCGCCATAACAATTTGGTATCAGCTAGCTTTGGTTCGATCATGTCTTCACCGCCGCCCAACCCGTCTCTTTCGCTGCCGGTCACCTCGTTCGCCCCGCTCCTGCCCGCGCCGGGATCCTCCGTCGCGCCCGCCCCCACCGTCCTCACCCCAAAGGAGGTGTCCGGGGTGCTGCGGGACCTAACCCAGGCGGTCCAGGAGATCAACATGTTCTTGGCCGGGTCCTACGGGCCGTACCCGGCTGCGCCGCCATGCCGTGGCCGCTGCAGCTGCCATCCACCGCCACCACTGCCCCGCCCTGGCTGCAGTGGCAGCCGCCACTCCTGGCGGCCTTTGCCGCGCCCGGCGCTCCGCCGCAGCAGCCGCTGCCCGGCACGGCACTGCTGCAGCTGCCATCCACCGCCACCACCGCCCCGCCCTGGCTGTAGTGGCAGCCGCCGCTCCTGGCAGCCTCCGCCGCGCCCGGCGCTCCGCCGCAGCAGCCGCTGCAGCTGCAGCAGCCACCGCCGGTCAGCTCCGGTCCCGCATCGACCGCACCGGCGAGAGGCCCGATCCACCAGATCAAGTTCCCGTCGTCGCCATCACCGCTTCCCCAGGGCGTCCCCATCCAGCAGATCAAGTTCCCGCCGTCGCCGTCACCGCTTCCGACTTGGATCACTACCCGCCACATGTCGGTGGCGGTGAGGCTGCAGGCTGCTGCGCGCGGCCTCCTAGCGCGTCGGCATGTGCGGGAGATGCGTGGTCTGCAGCTGCCGCTCCTCCCAGTTGCGCTTCACTGCGCAAAGGACCTCGATCTCGTCTGCTGCGTCGGGGATCTTGGGCATGCTGTTTTCCCCACGGACAGTGACCTCAAAGTCTGGGACATCGGCGGTTGGGGGGGCGCAACCCTCCTCGCCATTCTCCATCGAAAGCCCTCCACTCTTCTCTGTGCGGTGCAGACCAACAGCCGTCCGGCAGGGAGAAGGCATGGTGTCACCGACAGGAGCGCACCGCGTAGCACTACTGCATTCCGCCACCGGCCACCGTGAGGGCGCCTCTGCTGATCGCTCTTGCGACCACTTCCAGGTGGCCATACACATGCACTTCTTTTGTCCAAATGGTGTCTATGGGATCCAGGTGGTTGTACACGTGCGCGTCCGACGTGCGGATGGTGTCCACTTTATGTTCAAGGGTCCACAATAAAGTGTCCCAGTCTATTTCAGGTTGAGAGTAATAAAACAAGCTGAGATGTAAAAGGCTTGTTTTTAGGTGTTAGGTTTGTATTGCGTCGAGCCATGGTTATAAGTTGGTTAGGCTGCAGCTCGAGGACAAGCTGCATGTCCAGGTGGGGTGTAGTGTTAGAGTACGTAATGGGCTTGGGCTGGCGGTATAGCCCGTTAGTCTTAGGGTTAATTAGAGATAAGGGTCGCTTACTTAGGGGTCAAGTAAGCCTTGCTTGGGAGTCAAGTAAACCTCTCTATATAAAAAGAGGAGATGTATCAATCTAATCAAGCAAGAATTAAGAAGGAAATCCCTTCCCTCTTGCCCGGCCGTGGGCAAAAGGCCCCCCGGCCGGCCCTCTCGCGCCCTCCTTCTAGCAGCGCCATAACAGGTTGAAAATGGCAAAAAGGTTGGAAATGTCTTGCTATCCAATTCTAGGCGTTGTATGGGCATAATATTTCCCTGACATCTGGGATTGGGTGCAATATAAAAGATACTTCTAGAAGATGTGTAATCAGAATCGGCTCAACAAACAGTTTGATGCGATTCATATTGCTAATTCGCTTCAGATTAATGAGTATGATGATGCTATTATCTGGAAGTTTGAATCAAAAGGAATGTACTCTGATAGTTAATTTTACACTATCATCAACTTCAAGGGAGTTATGCCTGTACATGTTCCTGCTGTTTGGAAGCTAGCTGTCCCACCAAAAATCCCCATTTTCCTGTGGTTACTGGCTAATAACAGGCTCCTAACTAGAGACAATTTGAATAAAAGACAGAATGTGCCTGATCTATCATGTATACTCTGTTCTGAAGCTGAGGCATGCATGCTTGGAAAGTGATCTCTCATTTCACTGGACTTCCAGGCATTGCTAACTTACTTTGAGGCTGGAGCCTGTTTGTGGATAAGTAATACTCCCTCCGTCCCAAAATAAGTGTCTCAACTTTGTACTAGCTCTAGTACAGATTTGTACTAAGCTCAAGACACTTATTTTGAGACGGAGGGAGTACAACCGTAAAGTAGCAAATGACGTTATGGGGGTTGTGGAAGCTTCATAATCATATTTGCTTTAATCGAGCACATATTCGTCTGGAATGCGGGTGAGTTGGCGGAAAATTGCTGCATTTCTTTCAGTGGCGGCGCCTGTGCTCGGAGGGTGCAAGAGAGCAGATAGACAGAGCGGTTCCATCCTGAGTCTCTGAAGATGGAGTTCCCATGGCCGCATCATGCTAATTCTGAAGCCTGGGAAGGTACTACGGCCTGTCTTGTGCGCTGGGCCGCCGGCTGGAGGCCACCTCGCTGAAATTAGTGGAGAATGGGATGATGCTTCATGTCATCCCCAACATCTGAGTGCGATCTGGGGTTCTGGTCATGTGGATGTCTTTTGTTATCTCCTTGTAACACGGTTAATAGATGTACGAGACGTTCTCTGAACTTTTTATTTACTTCTTCTGTTTTGCTGGGGTAACGCTTCTGTTATTCCACCGTGGACTGGTGATGTAAAACCTGAACCGATTTGGTTTCATGATCAATGGAACTAGGGCAGGGACCTACTCTTTTAAAACAACCATAGCCACAGTTAGGCTTTGCCCAGGCTCCAAAGGCCGGTTAGCTCAGCCACTTCTTACAATACATATTTCTTTAGTCTTGGCTACTACTCCCTCCGTCCCAAAATAAGTGACTCAACTTTGTACTATCTTTAGTGTAAAGTTAGTATAAAGTTGAGTCACTTATTTTGGGATGGAGGGAGTACATACCAGCTTGGTGAGGTATATTAGCCTTCTAGATCAGCAAAGACTTCTAAAACTGCATCCAAATCCAACTTGAAATCAAAATACTTGTGCATACTTTTTTAATAATGTATGCAGGAACATGGGCAGATTGAACTCAGTCACACCACTTGCTAGTGATGGCAGTAGAACATTTGTTACTTGTAAGTAAACTTAACTCAAAATTTTGAGAAGGCGGGATGATGTATTGAAACGACAGAAATTAAACTACTTCATCAGATAATAAACATAAAAAACAACTAGCACAACATACATATAATAAGAAAATAAAAAATAGTAAAGGTGGTACCTGGCCTTGAATGCCCATTCGCAGCGCCACAAAGGGATCCAGGATGACTCCTCGTATGGGGCAGCCCATTAGATAAGCTAGACACAAGTTCATGAAAGTAAGATGTGTTAGGGTAAAAACTAGTCTCAGAAGTCAGACGCTATACAGATAGCCATTGTTCCAAATATCAGCCAGTTAATCGCTACTCGGTGGGTCACTGAATAGCCGATTAACTAGTTTATCGGCCAATTAACTGGCCGATTCGCCTATATTATCCCTTATCCTCACCTGACTGATATGGTACCAGTTACCGATATCCTGAACAATGCAAATAGCAGACTGCAAAACTAACAAATAAAAGCTACCATTCCAAAGTTGGATCGATACAGGAACTTGAGACCATAAAACAGTGTGAGACATTGAAGGAAAGAAATACCAGTAAGAAGATGTCCGGCTTCATGTACAAGGACTCTGCGCTTGTATGGAGGCCAGAAACATGAGATTTGTGCAGCACAAGTACCACCAAGAAAAAGCGCATCTCCTGTTGCTAACGCCAATATCGCAGCCAAGTTAGGCCGTACATCCACTCCTTGGGTTAGTAGAAAAGATGCACCGCCAAAGAAAGTAGCCAGAACATAACGAGAATTTCCTGAGAGACCCCACTTCTTTGGTGCAAGCTTTGCAGCTGAGAAAAGTAAAACATGAAGATAAGGGCTACATAAGAAGGTGAAGTCCTAAATTGGTGCATTATCCTATTTCACATATCCACTGGTAAGACGAGGAGTGTTGCAGTATGAGTTTTAAAACAGGGCCACTTCAATGTTTGAATACGGAAGAACACAGATGAAAGAAAGGGAATATTGCCTCAATTTTCACCTTCCAGGCCTGTCATCTCCTTTAAAATTGTCGGCGTAACTTCTCTCGGTCCCTCCAGAACTGCAGCAAAAAGGGTATAAAATATCTCTTGACCTAAATGAAAACTATCAGTGCATTGCTGTAAATACAGTGCAAGCCAGGTGCAAATTTTCAGGGCATTCCTTGACTGAATCAGTATAGTGAAACACTTTCAGACCAGTTCACAGCTTCGCATTCTACATAGCCAACTACCCTACAAGCTAGAATGCTGGGTTTTACCATGAACCCCGCAGACCTCATCGAACATTGCTAACAGCTAACATACTGAATTCTACACCAAGTACAATTTGAAGGCAGTTTGGCAACTGGGATGATAATTTTGGATAACATAGCCCTCAAGCCCATTCAGTTATCACGCAAAAAAATGGAACAATCAACCGTTTACCTATGTTCTTGCACTTGCCGAAGTTGGCGAGGACCCCGCGGTCGGAGAGGAACTGGTACGCCCGGCCGACGAGCCGCATGTCATCTGCGTCGATGCAGGTGTCCAGCACCTCCCAGTCCCGCCCCGGCGACAGGGGGAGAGCCACCTGCGTATCCGCATTCGTGGCCGCTTCCGGATAAGACGCGGGCTCCACGGACTGCAGGAAGCGGAGCGCGCGGGAGAGGTCCTTGCTCTCGACGGCGTCCTCGAACTCGCTCCACTCCCTGAGGGAACCCGCGCGGAGGCGGGCCCCGGGGCGCGGCAGACGGGACGGGAAGGGGAGGAAGCGCTTGGAGGAGGGGGAGGCCGGCTGGGAGGCGGAGAGGGCCGCGGTGGAGGTGAGCGGCGAGGAGCAAGAGGTGGTCGCCATTGGTGCGGTCGCGGAGGTGGGTTGCTCTGCTTCGCTATGACCGTCGTGGCGTCGCCCGCTGCCGGTCGTCAGGCCTGTCCGGTATGACCGACTTTTTTTTTAGGGGTTATATGACCGACTTTTTTGTGAACGGCCCACCGTATCCCCGAGAGCAAACCTGGTAAAGTGGGCCGGCACGGCTCGGCCTGGCCCTCCACTAAACATGCCTGGCACGGCCCGGCCCAGGGCGGTCCGTTTATAAATGGGCTGTGCCGTGACGGCACGTGTGCTGCGCTATCAGGTCCAGATATGGCATAGATGTTCAACATGCCGGCCCGTGGACCGTTTATCCCTGATGGGTCATTTGACCCTAATAGGCATTATGGCCCAATCACTTTTTAAAATTCAGAAAAAGGAAAATCACTAATTAAGGAGTACTCCTTTCAAAGACCACTCTCACCTATCGGGTTACGACAAGTGGTGCACTGCATGCGCGTCATTTGTCGCAACCTGAGAGTTTTTCCCTTTTTTGTACATATGTCTATTCAAAACATTTTATCTCTTAAACCGTGCGTCCAAATCTCGAACCGTTTTCACCGTTGGATTCCTCGCGTCGAGATCTTGAAATCTAGATCCCGTGTTGATAGGTTTTGACGAACTTTTTTTCACACAAAAATGAGACAAAAAATAGGACGAAAAAACCGAACCGGGAGCATGTTTTTTTCCTTTCCGAAAGAGGCACGATTGCCTCTCGCGAAAGCACAACTGTCCCTCTCGCAGAAGCAAAACCGTGCATCTCACGAAAAAAAAACAGAAAACATTTTTTTCCAAGAGGCACGGCCGTGCCTATCGTGAAAGCACAACCGTGCCTCTCGCGGAAGCAAAAATGTGTCTTTCGCTGAAGCAAAAAAAAATAACAAAAAACGCACTTGTGGAGGTGGAGAAGGAGGTCGAGGTGGATCATCTTGTTGTACTTCCTCATTCCCTTCGTCTTGTCGTGTTCCACTTCTGGATGCCTCTAAGTCAACTTGTGGTTCACCTTGATGTGAAGGCTTCCACTTGAATGGACGAAGTGCTCTCCTTGGCCCCTGTCGGGCGAATTTTTCCAATAGACAAATCTTGAATTGCTTCCGAGGGATCTTTGTCTCATACATCAATTGGCAATTGGTCTACTTGTGAGCCGTTAGATTCATCAAACTTCACATCTACCATTACTTCAACTTTTCGGGTGAAATTGTTGTAGACACGGTAAGTGTGAGAGTTTGAGTCGTAACCGAGTAGGGAACCTTCATGAGATTTAGGAGAAAATTTTGAACGACGATGCTTATTAAGAATTACACTTTGAGCCAAAAACTCGACAGTATCCAACTTGGGGTTTGTTACCGGTGAGTAGCTCGTAAGCCGTCTTGCCTAGAAGCTTGTGAAGATAAAGTTGATTCGTAGTATGATAAGCCGTCTCAACCGCTTCAGCCCAAAAGTGTTTTGGCATCTTGTATTCATCTAGCATCGTTCTCGATAAGGATGCGGTTCTTCCTCTCAACAACTCCATTTTATTGAGGTGTGTACGTATGTGAGAATTCATGTGAGATGCCTTCTTCGTCAAGAAAGGTATCCACATTGACGTTCTTGAACTCCGTTTCATTGTCGCTTTGAACCTTTTTTTATCTTCACTTCAAATTGATTTTGGGCATTCCTAGCGAAGTTCTTGAAGATCTTTTGTACCTAAGACTTGTCATCAAGAAACAACACCCACTTAAATCTTAAATAATCATCAATAATGACCAAACCGAAAGAGTTACCATCAAGACTCTTGTAAGCACTTGGACCGAAGAGATCCATATGGAGTAGCTCAAGTGGTCTTCTCGTAGTCATGGTGCCCGAAAGAATCCTGAGAGAAAATGGTCTGAAACCTTCTGAGAGCCGGAAATCGGAGTCTTGCTAGTTGGGCCGGCCCAAATGTACCTAGCTTCACTACATGGTATGTGGTAGGTTGCTATGCATCAACTACACGTGAATTAGTATTCCCTGTACGTATGACTTGCTGGCGAGCAAACACACAACGTGTTTTTGGGCCAATCAGTTCTGACCTCTATGAACGCCCCACCTGAGGTTTCAAGCAATTTTTTTGTTTTTTCGTTACGCTTTTCCAATGAGGTTTTTACATAGAAATACGAATATGTTTTTACTAAGATGCAAGTAGAGTACCTTAAAACAGCTCTTATATATGTACATTCAAAAAATATGGTTAAGGGGAAAGTTCCTCTAAGGATGGCAATTGGCAGGGAATCGTGCGGGTACAATAATCTCTTTCCCATGCCCATGTTTTAATGGGCATAAAATCAAACCCAAACCCTACCCATCTGGCATAAATCCATGTCCATGCCCATAACCTGCGAGTATCCATGCCCGATGGGTACCCATCCGGCATATAACCACATCATTGAAGGGTGGTGACGTAGTTGCTAGGTCCATTGGCGTCTCTGGGAGGTTTACAAGGTTGGTGAAATGGTGGTTGTGAGGAGGATGGGGTGGGGTATTGCTTTGATGCAAGTGGACTATGATATGGATGTCTAGTTCTTCAAAACTTGTATAGAGAGACTCGGTAGCTTAGGTTTACATATGATTCATGTGACTTGCCTATAAGATCATATGGTCAAGTTCGGGCGTCCATGGCACATAATTGTGTCCAAGCCCTACCCATGACTAGTTATTTAGGTTTCGGCCATTTGGGTACTATCCATGGGCATGAAAATGTACCCATACCCTACCCATCCGGGTCAGGTACCATGTGTACCAATGCCCATGGGTAAAATTGTCATTCTTAACTATACATTGTTAGGTACAAGTGAGGCACCTGCGAAGGCCGTGCGTTAAACGCGGCTGGTGAGCTCACCGGCAGGGGCGTGTGCGCTAAGCCGCTAAGCAACCAACCACTGGTCGGTTCTCTTGTAAATGTACATTCTAAATGAATCGAAACCATCGTTTGATCCTACTGTGAGGCGTATGTTGGAGGCTTAAAAGTAAAAACATATTAGTTTGGTCCTAGAAGCATGAAAAGTGAGGTGAAGGGAAAATGGGTATCTTGAGATCAATAATCATGCAAAATTCCCAAAGGAAGGAGTGAAGAAAGATCAAAACTTGAGCTTGAGCAAAATTAGTATAATCAATCATGTAATTGTAAATCAGGATCAAGAAGCTCTGACTTGTACGGAGTATCTGCAAAACAGAAATAAATGGATGGCAAATTGGCATGATATGAGGCCAATAAGTCATAGGCTATACCGTTCCAAGTTTAAACCATCAATTAATATCATCCTAAGGCAAAAGTATAATTACTCATTTTTTGCTAATATTACTCGGTGAGGCCGTGAGGGCACCTAGCACAATTAGTTGGGTGAGTAAAATCGAGTTTTAAAACATTGTTGCCTATTATACTCAAGCAAAAGAGAAAGCTTACCTCAACTCAGATCCTCATTTAGTAAATTCAGATAAGTTTGCCTCAATTAGTTGGGTCATGGCCAATCTTGACTGTCGTCCTCATTTTGCAGCATCCTCACTGAATCAACTAGAACAGAAATAGCTTTCTGGCAAGCTGCAGAGAAACAGCCACAGATAAAACATTAGCATAATGCGCCTGATGGCATCACACAACACAATATAGAAATACCTTTCTGGCAATAATAAAGCTCGACTCTTTATAATCCTGCATTCTCATGGTCGAAGGACATGTACCAGTCAGATGACTCATGAAAGGATAATAAAATTTCGACTTCTGAATTTGGAATTGCATTTAGCAACGGAACTGTGTTCCCCTTACAAACTACCTTATACTCCCTCCGTTCCAAAATAGATGACTCAACTTTGTATTAGCCTTAGTACAAAGTTGGATCATCTATTTTGGAACGGAGGGAGTATTATACTAGCAAAAGAGCCCGTGCATTGCAGCGGAAGAAAAAGCACAACACACACTCTTAACCCAACAACCATCACTCAAGACCATAAATAGATCCATCTCCTTTATCTTAGCGAGGCATCATATTTGTGATGCCGCTTATCCTCACACCCTCGCCGATGGTGGACTCAGTGTTCACACAAAATCAAAACATGTTTGAATATGGTTAATCTTAAGGCGTCGCTCTCTCCCTCTCTCCTCCCTCTCCCTCTCTCTCTCGCTTTCTCTCACACTCGCCATGATAAATTCCTTGTTTTCCCCTGCGACGTTTTCAGAGTTATGCATGTGTAATTATCGATGTTTTTTCCCTGTATGGTTATAATGTGTGTATATTTGCAATCCGAATCGCCGCGGATACGAAAGAAAAACGGATCGTGCGTTATAGATTATAAGTTTGAGATCGAAATTAAACAATCATGTAGATGCTGTAGAGCTAACCGCGATAAAGAAAAGAATTTAAAAATATATGCCAACTCGTTGGAATCCAGTTGACGTCATGTACATTCATGTGTAGTTCAAGCGAGCAGCCGCATTCTATTTGTCTATCACACTGTAAAGCGGCTGCCACTTCAAAGTTTATCCACTCATCATGATGTGAGGCAGCGCTGAAAGATGTGTTGCGTACCTGCTAGCCTCGGCGCTGTGAGGTGCGTACCTAGGAGCCCGAGCTCGCGCGCCTGCGCGCTCCATCCCCTCCGCCAACTCATCTCGCCGGAGGAGCAACACCAGTGTCGCCGCCCTGGTGCCTTACCTCCCTTCCCGCATGGTTGGCCGCCTCATGTTACTTCGTCACGGAAGGACGCGGTGCCTTCCTTTTCTGAACACGATAAAGAAAAGAATTTAACATGCACACACTTTTAGAATTACATGAACACGTTTTTTAGAAGGGCATTTAAAAAATATGCACAATATTTCAATACATGAACTCTTTTTTGAACAATACAAACTTTTGAAATGCATGTTCACCTTTTAGAAAAACACGTATTTTTTTTCAAAAAGCATTTAAAAAATAACCAACATGTAAAATTAACATCATATTCAGATTTCACACGTTTTTCTAATCAAATTGCGTATATAACATGTTAAAATCGAAGTTATGGTTTAAAAGTGAACACGATAAAGAAAAGAATTTAACATGCACACACTTTTAGAATTACCTGAACACGTTTTTTAGAAGGGCATTTAAAAAATATGCACAATATTTCAATACATGAACTCTTTTTTGAACAATACAAACTTTTGAAATGCAAGTTCACCTTTTGAAAAAACACGTATTTTATTTTTCAAAAAGCATTTAAAAAATAACCAACAGGTAAAATTAACATCATATTCAGATTTCACACGTTTTTCTAATCAAATTGCGTATATAACATGTTAAAATCGGAGTTATGGTTTAAAAGATACAGATGATTTAGAAAACAATTTGTTTGACTATAATATATTCTATACTAATATTTAGAAAAATGTAACAAGTTAAAATAATCTCATATTCATATTCTACATATTTTTCTAATAAAAATTCATATATAACATGCTAAAATCGGAATTACGATTTAAAAGATACGAATAATTTAGAAAACCATTTGTTTGACTTTAATATCTGCTAAAATAATATTTAGAAATACATAACAGATTAAAATAATCTCATATTCATATTCTACATATTTTTCTAATCAAATTTTATATATAACATGTTTAAATCGAGGTTACGGTCTAAAAGATATGGATGATTTAGAAAATCATTTGTCTGAGTTAAATATGAGCCGCGGATGAATTACCTAAAAGGTCAGGGGTGTTTTCGAAAAAATGTAAAATAACGATTCGGGTGACTTAAGTCCGGAGTGCGGGTTGATTTTAGGAAAATACAGGGGCGTTTTTGTAAAACGGTAAAATAACGGTTCGGCTGACTTATGTTTGAACTGCGGGTTGATTTCAAGAAAGTATAGGGGCTTTTTTGCAAAATGATCTGACGGGCGGGCTGAAACCCTATTTTCTTTATTATTAGGTAAATATATACAACCATTGATATCATCGCAGAATATGTTCAGCTATTTTATGAAATTCAGATGATTGCTAGAAGTAAGAGGCCAATTAAAACAAGATGTTCAGCCATTTTCCAATGATGTTTCCAGCTAATTAAAAAAATTCAAAACTGGAAGATAACCATATAAGCCAAAAGTTAACTGCATCATTAAAGATGATTGCTAGATTTATTTTCTAAAGGAAAGTGCACACCAACTTCTCACCAAAATCATGACTACACAAGAAATGAACTAGTTTCCGAACAGAAGCCAAACAACCCAGGATCAGCCAATAGATATTTAAGCATGGACCTCAATTAACAAATAAGATCTGAAATCACTTGGGTGAAGCTTTCATGAATTATTAGTCTAGCCCGTCCAAACCCAAAAATAAATAAAATAAAATAAAATAAAATAAAATAAAGAGGCTTCGTGTAGTGCCCAACTATTAAGCCAAAATCATTCGATGAAAATAAGTCATCCATGTGAAATATTAAAAGCGTCTCACCTCCCATGGGAGGCCGCGTAGTGTTTAATTGATTGATCGGGGCTTATCCCGTGTAATGCATACATTGTTCTGTTACAGCCATGGTTGGCAAAGAGAGAATAAAGAGGTAAGAAAAGCAACAGTGAAAAGTAAATAAGCTAGAGGTAGACAGTGAGCCAATGCAAGCCGTCTGATCGTCTTCTCCGTCGCCGATCCCCAGCCGTTCATTATCTGAACCGGTACAGTTAACTGAAGACTAGAACACCTTGCAAGTTCAGTCTCACAATGCCCCCTTGCAAGCGCGATCTTGTCTTCAAGAAGCTGAAGGTTGACGACGCCATGCTTTGACTGTCTTCATAAAAAAGGCTAGGAATGTATGCTTCATGAAATCCACGTCTTCCCAAGTTGCATCATCCAGTGGAAAATTCAGCTGGCTAATGTGGAACACTGGGTGGATACCCACGTTTGCAGCTGCAAGTGATATGCCACATTGCCCACATGATACAGTACTCAAAATGGTCCGTAGAACTTCCTTTGCAGCTTGATGTGAGAGTGAAGGCCGAAAGCATTCAGACGTTTAGACCATGTCACCTACTGCAAGAGTCCTTCCGACTCGCTTGCGATCTGTATATTTCTTCATGAGCTGCTGGGCAATTAAGAGATGTGCTTCAGTGTTGAGAGCAGTTGTTGTCTGTGCCTCGCTGTCAGTAGTGTCTACCATTGAGAACTCACTGACTTGTGGCTGTGCATATCCATATAAGGCCTCCAAAGGAGTCGCTTGGAGAGATGAATGAAAAGAACTGTTGTACCAGTATTCAGCCATGGGTAAATGCTGAACCCGTTTCTTCGGATCAGTAGAAACCAGGCAGCAAAGGTAATTTTCAATACACTCGTTCGCACGTTCAACTTGCAAGGTCAGTCTGACAATGTCGCATTCTCCATCGGAGATGCATTTTGATGTATGAGTTCCATATCAAGAAAGACTTTTTCCAAAGATGTTTCCAGCTAATTAAAACAAGTCAAAACTGGAACAAAACCGTATAAGCCAAAGCTTAACTGCATCATAATTCATAAACCAAGATTCGTTTTCTAAAGCAAAGCCAACAAAGTGTAGACCAGCATCTCAATCAAATAGTTTCAGAATAGAAGCCAAACAACCATAAGGAACAACCAATAGATACTTAAGAAATGGACCTCAATCAACAAACAATATTTGAAATCATTTGTGTCAAGCTTTCACTGATTAGTAATCCAGCCCACACAGACCCAAAAATAAATAAAATAAAATAAAGAGGCTTCATGTCGTGCTCCTGCTAAGCATTACAAATTCAACTGATCTAAGCCCAACAGTTAAGCCAAAATCATTCAAGGAAAAGAAGTCATCCAATTTTAGCAAAAGAACCAATATTAAAGCACCGTGTCACATGCTGAGTATCAAGGCAAAATGAACATAAATCTGATCTTAACAGTTCAAGATGGAAAAAGAAGGACAACAAGAGCTTGAATAGCGAAAACAAACTGCTAACTATCGATAGGGAAAATGCTCTCAGGTTATTATTATACTCCCTCTTCTAGTTCTGGAAAAGTTGTTGGTTTAGGCATGGGTTTAATTAACTTTTTCCAAACTTTGACTCACTATATTTCATCATATTTTTGGATTGGATATGTGAAAACAATGTGTAGGTTCATCTCATAAAGTATTTTCAAAAAATGTTGTCTTGAAGAGTTTTACAGTAATAATGTATAATAAAAATTAAAGGTTATCTCATAAAGTATTTTGAAGAGTTTTATAGTTAACGAAAACAAGCAGCAAAGGTTGTATTTTGGGTGCTTCTTCAGAACTAGACTAGAGGAAGTATGTTCATCATTGAGCAACACACACGTATTGTGGTGCTTCCCCATCAACCTAAAGCCTATTTAAAAGCTATATACCATCCAATTTAAGAGATAATTTTTTATTATGGAAAACTTAGTGGTTTTGATTTATGTTTTGTTAGTGTAAATAAACAGATATTACAATGTAAAAGAGGGGGAGGGGTGGTAGATCTTACCAGTGTGTGTTACCTGATCTGACTGGAGCTAATGAGGGTTCCCAAATCCAACACCGAACCATCTTGCAGTTAAGAGCTGAAGGATATTGTCTTTAACCTCGCAGTATTTTTGGGCCCAACCTTCTGGTTCGACGTCATCAACTCCTAAGCCAGGAGCCCGGTCCTTTGAGTCGAGGTTGATCGGATCTTTCCAATCAGCCATATAAGCAGACACGCGCCTCTTGAACTTGACTTTGAACTCCGACCAAGCTTGGTATTTGTAGTGGTTAACACACGCGAACGCGGTCCAGATGCTTTTGAAAGCAGGCTTGAGCTTAAAATGATGGACCACATTCATGAGGGATGGTTCCACAGCGTCGAGACGGACCAAGGATTTGTTCCGCTGCGGGTTCTTCAACCGGCAAGTGTAGCCCTGGCAGACCCCCTCTAGTGGATGTGCTGTTTGGCCCGAGGGGGCAAAATCATAACACGCAAGGTATATTTGGCCGACGCTATCATCAACAGAAATGACGGGCTCTAGCAGAGATTTTGACAGCATCTCTAATCCTGCCCAGCTTGTTGAGAAGATGAACTCATCCACATCCATGACAGCCATCCATTGGCACGAAGCTTGCTGTGTGGCTGCGCAATGAGACAGACCAGCTTCCTGGGTCTTGGTCCAAGGCCATGGTACAGTAGTGATGTTGAGCCCTGCGGATATGAGTTGCGCCACTAGGCCTCCCAAGTTGTCCTCGCTGCCATTGTCGTAGATAAAGAACTGATCCACCCCAATTGCACTATGGTACAATGCCCACTCCCTGAGAAACTTGGAGATGTTGCGTCCCATTGTGCAGGCGCAAATTGAACTCTTGTGAGGAGTCAGCGAATTAGATTCAGCTTGCTGTCGATCAAAGGTTGCAAGGGAGGGCATGGGATCCTCGCCGGTGACCCCTAGTGTGACAAGAACCTTGGTGCTTCCTCCTGACTTGATAGGTGTCGGCGGCGAGGGGCAGCAAGTAACTTGCTGTACTGAGGTTATTGCTGGTGTAGATGTCAGCATGGTATCGGTGCCGTCGCTGTAGCGATACAGGCACTGAAGACCTTGGCGGCTGCTAACTCCCTTTGCAAAGACGAGCACATCGCCTCCGTCCAGAAGAGCTAAGTCAAACACTATCGGGTCACTGCTCCAGTTAAGCAATGCGTAACCCGGGGAATGAGAAGGAGAATCTGGAGCAGCTGCGGCGGCCGAGGAGGTGGAGGAGTGGAGTACGAGCGGCGCTTGGAGCTGCTGGAAGCTCTGCGCGGGCACGGGAAGGCGGCAGACGTACACGTGAAGCCCGGACGCCGGCAGCCTCCCGAGCGGTCTCGCCGGGGAGGACGCCCCACCCTGGAAGGCGCAGATGGTGTCGCCGGTAGGCTCAGCGTCGTCCAGGATCAAGACCTCCTGGTCGGGAAGGAGGACCGCATCCGCGTCCTGCTGCGGCGACGATTGGCTGGCACGGAGGCGGAGGGGCAGAAGGCGCCGCGCGAGGCTGTCATCGCTGAGGCAGAAGGGCGAGTATTGGGATTGCGGCGACGGCGATGGCAAGAAGTTGGCGGCGAAGGGGAAGGGCGGTGGCGCCGGACTGTCGGCGACGAGCGGGAAGGGGGTGCCAAGGCCGAGGGGCAACGAGAAGACCGGGCGGCCCGAGTAGGCGTTGTGGCCTCCGGCTAATAGCAGGAGAGCTCCGACTGAGACGCCGCCGACGATGCGGCGCAGCCGGCTGCAGCGGCGGTGTGGCGGCATATTGGATTTGGCGGGAGCAGATCAGGAGCTCGATTTCGCGGGAGCGGAGAGCAAAGCAGGGGAGGGGAAGCTTCGATTGCTGGGTTGCGACAAGACGGTCTCGATCGATCAGGGTCCGGGTTTAGGGTTTTTGACTCGACCCGAACACGGATTGGGTTAGGCTGGCGCTGAGCTGGGGGGCCGCTGGGTCGGTTCCAGTTCCTGCGTCGGTCGGATTGCATTCCACCGTGTCATTACGATCAGGCAGGCTGGTTTTTGCGACACGTGTTGTCTTCTTTTCCATTTTTACAATATAAAACGAGTGGCCTTCTACTCCCTCCGTCCCATAATATAAGAGCAATTTTAACGCTAGTAGCAATTTGAGGGAGTAACTTCAAATCCACACTGAGCCTACATTTCTGGTCATGTGTGTAACTGCTAGTTACTCCCTCCGTTCCAAAATAGATGACCCAACTTTGTATTAACTTTGTACTCCCTCCGTCCCGAAATAACTATCGCATGGGACATAATTTTTGAAGTAAGCACAATTTTGCAGCTACAACCTTTATATTTGAAACAGGTAGCAATCCAGTACAACAGTGTCATGCCCTTCCGTGATCCCCTTTCCCGTGCCGTGATCCCAGCTCCGGCCGTGATCCCAGCTCGCCGTGATCTCCGCACCTGCCCACGGTCCTAGCTCCCCGTGATCCCCGAACCTGTCCACGACCC
>LR738714.1:129735478-129767656 GCA_902687465.1 Secale cereale
CCCCCCCCCCCGCGATCTCGATCTCCTGCCCGAGATCTCAGTCCTCCCGTGAGATCCTGCTCCATGCCTTCCGCTGTCGGCCGCCGGAGCTCCTGCTCCAGGCCTTCCGACTACCGACCGCCGGAGCTCCTGCTCCAGGCCCTCCGCCGCCTCCGGCAGGAGCTCCTACCCCAGGCCTCTCGCCCTGGCCACTGGCCCGCCTCTGTCCCTCTGCTCTAATCGCGCCATCTCGCCAAGCTCCTCGGCCAGACAAGGCTCCGGGCTCCAGTGCCTCGTCGAGCTCCAGTGCATCGCGAAGCTCCTCGGCTAGCGCCTCACCAAGCTCCCCATCCGGCTTGTTATCGTGCTCCTCGACCAGCGCCTGGCCAAGTTGCAGCGCCTCACCAAGCTCCTCATCCGGCGCATCGCAGAGCTCCTCGAAACAATGATTGGCCGAGCTGCAGCGCCTCACCAAGCACCTCATCCGGCGCGTCATCGAGATCCTCGTCCGGCAGAACCTGAAATAACAATAACCTAAAGAAAGTCATGATTCAGGTCATACTGCTGAAAGTACATTTTCCTGTGCTTTTGACCTGATTATTTGAAAGAGAAAATGATCAAATTGTGACAAATTATTTGGCTATGATACTTTACTTCCAGATGATCTAGAATAGCAGAATGCATGATCAACGAATGTCATGTTTTGATTCTTGGATATATTCTGCCATTTCAAATCAATTATGGGAGTAAAAATGCTGACTGCTAGGAGTGGTAAGATATACAGGATCAAATGAAAAGTAACTGAAGAGTACGTGTACATGGGTTGGGGACAGTTCCCTTGATCGCCAATGGAGTGACATTATGAGGCACCATTGTCCTGCCGCTGCATTGAGTTAGGCTAGTGCATGGAAGATACTGAATTACAAGGAGCAAAATGTTCTCAAACAATGAATTACAGGGAGCAAAATGTTCTTAAACACATAATTACAGTGAATTACTGCAAGAACATTCAGAACTGAAGTACTCCTAGTTACTGTTGTGGCAAGAATTACTGCAAGAATTTAAATATTTGCTCCTCCTCGGATACAAGATTCTGCAAAAACTGAAGTACGATTGTATTTCTCAAACAAACAAAACTAATGCATGATAATGTTGTGCATGATGCATTTAGTAGAATCTAATGGTACATGATGCATTTAACTCCAACTTGCTAATACTAGACATCATGATGCAATTTACACTTAACTAGAGCATTTAACTCCATGATGCATGGTGCAGTTTACATAGACCTGTTGGGGAACGTAGTATTTCAAAAAAAAATCCTACGATCACGCAAGATCTATCTACAAGAAGCATAGCAACGAGAGGGGAGAGTGTGTCTACGTACCCTCATATACCGAAAGCGGAAGCGTCTAGTAACGCGGTTGATGTAGTCAAACGTCTTCGCGATCCGACCGATCCAAGCACCAAACGTACGGCACCTCCGCGTTCAGCACACGTTCAGCTCGATGACGTCCCATGAGCTCTTGATCCAGTTGAGCTTCACGGGAGAGTTTTGTCAGCACGATGGCGTGGTGACGGTGATGATGAAGCTACCAACGCAAGGCTTTGCCTAAGCCCTGCAACGATATGATCGAGGTGTGTATCTATGGAGGGGGGCACCGCACATGGCTAAAACTGATGTTCAATTATGTGTTCTAGGGTGCCCCCTGCCCCTGTATATAAAGGAGCAAGGGGAGCCCGGCCGGCCTTTGGGCGCGCCAAGGAGAGGGAGGAGTCCTCCTCCTAGTAGGAGTAGGACTCCTCCTTTCCTAGTCAAACTAGGAGGAGGAAGGGGGGAAGGAAGGAGAGGGAGAGGAGAAGGAAAGGGGGGGCGCGCCCCCTCCCTAGTCCAATTCAGACTCCCTATAGGGAGGGGGCGCGGCTGCCCCTTGTGGGCTGCCTCCCCTCTTTCCTATGGTCCATGTGGGCCCAATAGTCCCCCCGGGGTTCCAATAACCCCCCGGCACTCTGATAATTATCCGGTGACCCCCGGAACTCATCCGGTGTCCGAATATAGTCATCCAATATATCATTCTTTATGTCTCGACCATTTTGAGACTCCTCGTCATGTCTGTGATCACATCCGGGACTCTGAACTACCTTCGATACATCAAAACACATAAACTCATAATACCTATCGTCATCGAACATTAAGCGTGCGGACCCTACGGGCTCGAGAACTATGTAGACATGATGGATGCCCATATTGGTTCCTACATATTCTACGAAGATCTTTATCGGTCAAACCGCATAACAACATACAGTGTTCCCTTTGTCATCGGTATGTTACTTGCCCGAGATTCGATCGTCGGTATCATCATACCTAGTTCAATCTCGTTACCGGCAAGTCTCTTTACTCGTTCTGTAATACATCAACTTGTGACTAACTCATTAATCGTTTGCTTGCAAGGCTTATTATGATGTGTATTACTGAGAGGGCCCAGAGATACCTCTCCGACACTCGGAGTGACAAATCATATTCTCGATCTATGCCAACACCACAAACACCTTCGGAGACACATGTAGAGCATCTTTATAATCACCCAGTTACGTTGTGACGTTTGATAGCACACAAGGTGTTCCTCCGTATTCAGGAGTTGCATAATCTCATAGTCATAGGAACATGTATAAGTCATGAAGAAAGCAATAGCAGAAAAACTAAACGATCAAGTTGCTAAGCTAAGGGATGGGTCTTGTCCATCACATCATTCTCCTAATGATGTGATCCCGTTGATCAAATGACAACTCATGTCTATGGCTAGGAAACATAACCATATTTGATCAATGAGCTAGTCTAGTAGAGGCTCACCAGGGACACTCTGTTTTGTCTATGTATTCACACATGTACTAAGTTTCCGGATAATACAATTCTAGCATGAATAACAATCATTTATCATGAAATAAGGAAATACAAATAACAACTTTATTATTGCCTCTAGGGCATATTTCCTTCAGCCTCCCACTTGATCTAGAGTCAATAATCCAGATTACATAGTAATGATTCTAACACCCATGGAGTCTTGGTGTTGATCATGTTTTGCTCGTGGAAGAGGCTTAGTCAACGGGTCAGCGACATTCAAATCTGTATGTATCTTGCAAATTTCTATGTCTCCCTCCTTGACTTGATCACTGATGGAATTGAAGCGCCTCTTGATGTGCTTGGTTCTCTTGTGAAACCTGGATTCCTTCACCAAGGCTATTGCTCCAGTGTTGTCACAAAAGATTTTCATTGGACCCGATGCACTATGTATTACACCTATATCGGATATGAACTCCTTCATCCAGACTCCTTCATTTTTTGCTTCCGAAGAAGCTACGTACTCCGCTTCACACGTAGATCCCGCCATGACGCTCTGCTTGGAGCTGCACCAACTGACAGCTCCACCGTTTAATAAAAATACATATCTGGTTTGTGACTTAAAGTCATCCGGATCAGTGTCAAAGCTTGAATCGACGTAACCGTTTACGACGAGCTCTTTGTCACCTCCATAAACGAGAAACATATCCTTCGTCCTTTTCAGGTACTTCAGGATGTTCTTGACTGCTGTCCAGTGATCCACTCCCAGATTACTTTGGTACCTCCCTGCTAAACTTATAGCAAGGCACACATCAGATCTGGTACACAGCGTTGCATACATGATAGATCCTATGGCTGAGGCATAGGGAATGACTTTCATTTTCTCTCTATCTTCTGCAGTGGTCGGGCATTGAGTCTTACTCAACTTCACACCTTGTAACCCAGGCAAGAACCCTTTCTTCGATTGATCCATTTGAACTTCTTCAAAACTTTATCAAGGTATGTGCTTTGTGAAAGTCCAATTAAGCGTCTTGATCTACCACTATAGATCTTGATGCCTAATATATAAGCAGCTTCACCGAGGTCTTTCATTGAAAAATTCTTATTCAGGTATCCTTTTATGCCATCCAGATATTCTATATCATTTCCAATAAATAATATGTCATCCACATATAAAATCAGAAAATGCTACAGAGCTCCCACTCACTTTCTTGTAAATACAGGCTTCTCCAAAAGTCTGTATAAAACCATATGCTTTGATCACCTCATCAAAGTGTATATTCCAACTCCGAGATGCTTGCACCAGTCCATAGATTGATCACTGGAGCTTGCACACTTTGTTAGCACCTTTAGGATCGACAAAACCTTCTAGTTGCATCATATACAACTCCTCTTTGAGGTATCCATTAAGGAATGTAGTTTTGACATCCATTTGCCAGATTTCATAATCATAAAATGCGGCAACTAGTAACATGATTCGGACAGATTTAAGCATCGCTACGGGTGAGAAAGTCTCATCGTAGTTAACTCCTTGAACTTGTCAAAAATCTTTCGCAACAAGTCGAGCTTTGTAGACAGTAACATTACCATCGGCGTCTGTCTTCCTCTTGAAGATCCATTTATTTTCAATGGCTTGCCGATCATCGGGCAAGTCAACCAAATTCCACACTTTGTTCTCATACATGGATCCCATCTCAGATTTCATGGCCTCAAGCCATTTTGCGGAATCTGGGCTCATCGTCGCTTCCTCATAGTTCGTAGGTTCATCATGGTCTAGTAACATGACTTCCAGAACTGGGTTTCCGTACCACTCTGGTGCGGAACGTACTCTGGTTGACCTACGAGGTTCAGTAGTAACTTGATCTGAAGTTCCATGATCATCATCATTAGCTTCCTCGCTAACTGGTGTACGAATCACTGGAACTAGTTTATGTGATGTGCTACTTTCCAATTCGGGAGAAGGTACAATTACCTCATCAAGTTCTACTTTCCTCCCACTCACTTCTTTCGAGAGAAACTCCTTCTCCAGAAAGGATCCATTCTTAGCAACGAATATTTTGCCTTCGGATCTGTGATAGAAGGTGTACCCAACAGTCTCCTTTGGGTATCATATGAAGACACATTTATCCGACTTGGGTTCGACCTTATCGGGTTGAAGCTTTTTCACATAAGCATCGCAGCCCCAAACTTTAAGAAACGACAACTTTGGTTTCTTGCCAAACAACAGTACATAAGGCGTCGTCTCAACGGATTTAGATGGTGCCCTATTTAATGTGAATGCAACTGTCTCTAAAGCATAACCCCAAAATGATAGTGGTAAATCGGTAAGAGACATCATAGATTGCACCATATCTAATAAAGTACGGTTACGACGTTCAGACAGACCATTAAACTGTGGTGTTCCGGGTGGCGTGAGTTGTGAAACTATTCCACATTGTTTCAAATGAAGACCAAACTCGTAACTCAAATATTCGCCTCCACGATCAGATCGTAGAAACTTTATTTTCTTATTGCGATGATTCTCTACTTCACTCTGAAATTCTTTGAACTTTTCAAATGTTTCAGACTTTTGTTTCATCAATTAGATATACCCATATCTGCTCAAATCATCAGTGAAGGTCAAAAAATAACGATACCTGTCGTGAGCCTCAACACTCATTGGTCCACATACATCAGTATGTATGATTTCCAACAAATCAGTTGCTCGCTCCATTGTTCCGGAGAACGGAGTCTTAGTCATCTTGCCCATGAGGCATGGTTCGCAAGCACCAAGTGATTCATAATCAAGTGATTCCAAAAGTCCATCAGTATGGAGTTTCTTCATGCGCTTTACACCAATATGACCTAAACGGCAGTGCAACAAATAAGTTGCACTATCATTATCAACCTTGCATCTTTTGGCTTCAATATTACGAATATGTGTATCACTACAATCGAGATCTAACAAAAATAGACCACTCTTCAAGGGTGCATGACCATAAAAGATATTACTCATATAAATAGAACAATCATTATTCTCTGATTTTAATGAATAACCGTGTTGCAACAAACATGATCCAGATATAATGTTCATGCTCAACGCTAGCACCAAATAACAATTATTTAGGTCTAATACTAATCCTGATGGTAGATGTAGAGGTAGCGTGCCGACGGCGATCACATCGACTTTGGAACCATTTCCCACGCGCATCGTAACCTCGTCCTTAGCTAATCTTCATTTAATCCGTAGCCCTTGTTTCGAGTTACAAATATTAGCAACTGAACCAGTATCAAATACCCATGTGCTACTACAAGCATTAGTAAGGTACACATCAGTAACATGTATATCAAATATACCATTGTTCACTTTGCCATCCTTCTTATCTGCCTAATACTTGGGGCAGTTCCGCTTCCAGTGTCCAGTCCCTTTGAAGTAGAAGCACTCAGTTTCAGGCTTGGCTCTAGACTTGGGTTTCTTCGCGGGAGTAGCAACTGTCTTGCTATTCTTCTTGAAGTTCCCCTTCTTTCCCTTGCCCTTTTTCTTGAAACTAGTGGTCTTGTTAACCATCAACACTTGATGCTCCTTTTTGATTTCTACCTCCGCAGCTTTGAGCATAGCGAAGAGCTCGGAAATTGTCTTTTGCATCCCTTGCATATTATAGTGCATCACGAAGCCTTTATAGCTTGGTGGTAGTGATTGAAGAACTCTATCAATAACACTATGTTCGTCAACTTTGCAACCAAGTTGAGTCATATGATTGTAGTACCCAGACATTCTGAGCAAGTGTTCACTGATAGAACTTATTGGAGACTTCATATCTCTGAATTCGGGCATTTGCTTGAAATATTAACTTCGACTCTTGGAACATCTCATATGCTCCATGACGTTCAAAACGTCGTTGAAGTCCCGATTCTAAGCCGTAAAGTATGGCACACAGAACTATCAAGTAGTCATCAGAAAGAGCTTGCCAGACGTTCATAACGTTCGGAGTTGCGGACCCAGTCCGTGTAGTTGCTACCATCTTCTTTCAACTTAGCTTTCTCTAGGAATGCATTAAAATTCTAGGGAACGGTAGCACGGGCCATTGATCTACAACAACATAGATATGCAAAAACTATCAGGACTAAGTTCATGATAAATTAAAGTTCAATTAATCATATTACTAAAGAACTCCCACTTAGATAGACCTCCCTCTAGTCATCTAAATGATCACATGATCCAAATCAACTAAACCATGTCCGATCATCACGTGAGATGGAGTAGTTTTCAATGGTAAAAATATTATGTTGATCATATCTACTATATGATTCACGCTCGACCTTTCGGTCTCAAGTGTTCCGAGGCCATGTCTTTACATGCTAGGCTCGTCAAGTTTAACCCGAGTATTCTGCGTGTGCAAAACTGGCTTACACCCATTGTATGTGAACGTAGAGCTTATCACACCCGATCATCACGTGGTGTCTCGGCACGACAAACTTTCGCAACGGTGCATACTCAGGGAGAACACTTGTACCTTGAAATTTTGTAAGGGGTCATCTTATAATGCTACCGTCATACTAAGCAAGATTAGAAGCATAATAAGATAAACATCACATGCAATCAAAATATGTGACATGATATGGCCATCATCATCTTGTGCTTTTGATCTCCATCTCCAAAGCATCGTCATGATCTCCATCGTCACCGGCTTGGCACCATGATCTTCATCGTAGCGTCGTGGTCATCTCGCCAACTATTGCTACTACTACACTAAGCGGTAGCGATAGTCATGGAAGCAATAGTTGGCGAGACGACAACGATGCTACGATGGAGATCAAGGTGTCGCGCCAGTGACGATGGTGATCATGACGGTGCCTTAGAGATGGAGATCAAAAGCACAAGATGATGGCCATATCATGTCACATATTTTGATTGCATGTGATGTTTATCTTATTATGCTTTTAATCTTGCTTAGTACGACGGTAACATTATAAGATGATCCCTTACAAAATTTCAAGGTACAAGTGTTCTCCCTGAGTATGCACCGTTGCGAAAGTTCGTCGTACTGAGACACCACGTGATGATTGGGTGTGATAAGCTCTACGTTCACATACAACGGGTGTAAGCCAGTTTTGCACACGTAGAATACTCGGGTTAAACTTGACGAGCCTAGCATTGCAGATATGTCCTCAGAACACTGGAGACCGAAAGGTCGAGTGTGAATCATATAGTAGATATGATCAACATAAGATGTTCACCATTGAGAACTACTCCATCTCACGTGATGATCGGACATGGTTTAGTTGATTTGGATCACGTGATCATTTAGATGACTAGAGGGATGTCTATCTAAGTGGGAGTTCTTTGGTAATTTGATTAATTGAACTTTAATTTATCATGAACTTAGTCCTAATAGTTTTTGCATATCTATGTTGTTGTAGATCAATGGCCTGTGCTACCGTTCCTTTGAATTTTAATGCATTCCTAGAGAAAGCTAAGTTGAAAGATGATGGTAGCAATTACACGAACTAGGTCCGTAACTTGAGGATTATCCTCATTGATGCACAGAAGAATTATGTCCTTGAAGCACCGCTAGGTGACAAGCCCCCTCCCGCTAATGTAGACGCTTTGAACGTCTGGCAGACGCGGTCTGATGACTACACGATAGTTCAGTGTGCCATGCTTTACGGCTTAGAACCGAGACTTCAACGACGTTTTGAACGTCATGGAGCATATGAGATGTTCCAGGAGTTGAAGTTAATATTTCAAGAAAATGCCCGGATTGAGAAATATGAGATTTCCAATAAGTTCTATAACTGCAAAATGGAGGAGAATAGTTCTATCAGTGAACACTTGCTCAGAATGTTTGGGTACTACAATCATATGACTCAACTTGGTTGCAAAGTTGACGAACATAGTGTTATTGATAGAGTTCTTCAATCACTGCCACCAAGCTATAAAGGCTTCGTGATGATCTATAACATGCAAGGGATGCAGAAGACAATTCTCGAGATCTTCGCTATGCTCAAAGTTGCGGAGGTAGAAATCAAAAAGGAGCATCAAGTGTTGATGGTTAACAAGACCACTAGTTTCAAGAAAAAGGGCAAGGGAAAGAAGGGGAACTTCAAGAATAATAGCAAGACAGTTGCTACTCCCGCGAAGAAACCCAAGTCTGGAGCCAAGCCTGAAACTGAGTGCTTCTACTACAAAGGGACTGGACACTAGAAGCGGAACTGCCCCAAGTATTTGGCGGATAAGAAGGATGGCAAGGTGAACAAAGGTATATGTGATATACATGTTATTGATGTGTACCTTACTAATGCTTGTAGTAGTACCTGGGTATTTGATACCGGTTTGGTTGCTAATATTTGTAACTCGAAATAGGGACTAAAGATTAAACGAAGATTAGCTAAGGACGAGGTGATGATGCACGTGGGAAATGGTTCCAAAGTCGATATGATCGCCGTTGGCACGCTACCTCTACATCTACCTTCGGGGTTAGTTTTAGACCTGAATAATTGTTATTTGGTGCCAGCGTTAAGCATGAACATTATATCTGGATCTTGTTTATTGCGAGACGGTTATTCATTTAAATCTGAGAATAATGGTTGTTCTATTTATATGAGTAATATCTTTTATGGTCATGCACCCTTGAAGAGTGGTCTGTTCTTGCTGGATCTCGATCGTAGTGATACACATAGTCATAATATTGAAGCCAAAAGATGTAAGGTTAATTATGATAGTGCAACTTATTTGTGGCACTGCGTTTAGGTCATATTGGTGTAAAGCGCATGAAGAAACTCCATAGTGATGGACTTTTGGAATCACTTGATTATGAATCACTTGGTGCTTGCGAACCATGCCGCATGGGCAAGATGACTAAAACTCCGTTCTTCGGAACAATGGAACGAGCAACAGATTTGTTGGAAATCATACATACTGATGTATGTGGACCGATAAGTGTTGAAGCTCACGGCGGGTATCGTTATTTCCAGACCTTCACTGATGATTTGAGCAGATATGGGTATATCTACTTTATGAAGCACAAGTCTGAAACATTTGAAAAGTTCAAAGAATTTCACAGTGAAGTAGAGAATCATTGTAACAAGAAAATAAAGTTTCTACGATCTGATCGTGAAGGTGAATATTTGAGTTACGAGTTTGGTCTTCATTTGAAACAATGTGGAATAGTTTCACAACTCACGCCACCCGGAACACCACTGCGTAATGGTGTGTCCAAACGTCGTAACCGTACTTTATTAGATATGGTGCAGTCTATGATGTCTCTTACCGATTTACCACTATCGTTTGGGGTTATGCTTTAGAGACAACTGCATTCACGTTAAATAGGGCACCATCTAAATCCATTGAGACGACACCTTATGAACTGTGGTTTGGCAAGAAACCAAAGTTGTCCTTTCCTAAAGTTTGGGGCTGCGATGCTTATGTGAAAAAACTTCAACCTGATAAGCTCGAACCCAAGTCGGAGAAATGTGTCTTCATAGGATACCCAAAAGAGACTGTTGGGTACACCTTCTATCACAGATCCGAAGGCAAGATATTCGTTGCTAAGAATGGATCGTTTCTAGAGAAGGAGTTTCTCTCGAAAGAAGTGAGTGGGAGGAAAGTAGAACTTGATGAGGTAATTGTACCTTCTCCTGAATTGGAAATTAGTACATCACAGAAACTAGTTCCAGTGATTCCTACACCAACTAGTGAGGAAGCTAATGATGATGATCATGAAACTTCAGATCAAGTTTCTGCTAAACTTCATAGATCAACCAGAGTATGTTCCGCACCAGAGTGGTACGGCAACCCAGTTCTGGAAGTCATGTTACTAGACCATGATGAGCCTACGAATTATGAGGAAGCGATGATGAGCCTAGATTCCGCAAAATGGCTTGAGGCCATGAAATCTGAGATGGGATCCATGTATGAGAACAAAGTATGGACTTTGGTTGACTTTCCCGATGATCGGCAATCCATCGAAAATAAATGGATCTTCAAGAAGAAGACCGACACTGACGGTAATCTTACTGTTTACAAAGCTCGACTTGTTGCGAAAGGGTTTCGACAAGTTCAAGGAGTTGACTACGATGAGACTTTCTCACCTGTAGCGATGCTTAAGTCTGTCCGAATCATGTTAGCAATTGCCGCATTTTATGATTATGAAATCTGGCAAATGGATGTCAAAACTGCATTCCTGAATGGACATCTCAAAGAAGAGTTGTATATGATGCAACCAGAAGGTTTTGTCGATCCTAAAGGTGCTAACAAAGTGTGCAAGCTCCAACGATCTATCTATGGACTGGTGCAAGCATCTCGGAGTTGGAATATACACTTTGATGAGGTGATCAAAGCATATGGTTTTATACAGACTTTGGAGAAGCCTGTATTTACAAGAAAGTGAGTGGGAGCTCTGTAGCATTTCTGATATTATATGTGGATGACATATTGTTGATTGGAAATGATATATAATTTCTGGATGGCATAAAAGGATACTTGAATAAGAATTTTTCAATGAAAGACCTCGGGGAAGCTGCTTACATATTAGGCATCAAGATCTATAGAGATAGATCAAGATGCTTAATTGGACTTTCACAAAGCACATACCTTGATAAAGTTTTGAAGAAGTTCAAAATGGATCAGTCAAAGAAAGGGTTCTTGCCTGTGTTACAAGGAGTGAAGTTGAGTAAGACTCAATGCCCGACCACTGCAGAAGATAGAGAGAAAATGAAAGTCATTCCCTATGCCTCAGCCATATGATCTATCATGTATGCAATGCTGTGTACCAGACCTGATGTGTGCCTTGCTATAAGTTTAGCAGGGAGGTACTGTCAGGGATATTACTACCAGGTATAAACCGGCCAGGAGGGTCCGGTTTAAGTTATCAAGATTATATTATCAGAAGCCCCCGGAGTAAGAAGTAAAAGATTGTAGCCCGAGAGGCTTAGAGCCCATATGTTTGGGCCCATGATTTGTAAACCGTCATACTATGTAACTTGGGATGTAAGATAGAAAGAGCAGAGACCGAGGCGGACATGTTTATGAGCCGGCCTCGGGACTCTATAAACCGGACCGGGCGTCACCTCTTATATAAAGGGACGACCCGACGACGGTTCGAGACAGAGAACAACAACTCGAGACACAGGCAAAGCGGGTTCGCTCCCTGGTCATCGAAGCCCAAGCAATACCACACCAAACTAGACATCGGCTTTTACCTTCATCGAAGGGCCCGAACTAGTATAAAATCCCTGTGTCCTTCGTCCGCTTTAACCCCTTTAAGCTAACCCGTAGCGATGGCCTCACGACTAAGTCCTTTTGCTAGGACATCTGCCGTGCTAAATCCACGACAATTGGCACCCACCGTGGGGCTATCGCACGATGGTTTCGAGTTCTTGAAGGGCAGCTTTAAAGGACTCAAGGGCTACGAAGTGGGCCGAATGACTAAGAGTCGTTGCGGCCGGATCTACATCGACGATGCAGGCTGGGGCCCCGAGGTCGATTCAATTGAATACGGGTACCGGGTCCCCTTCAGCGGCATCCACGTTTTCATCGGCAAGATCGGCGAACCGGGCCCTGAGCCGGACATCTTCCCCAGCATCGTCGAGTCGGCTCAGCGTGCGAGACCTGCCCGGATTCGGCCCGCCGTGAAACACGTTTTCGTTGGAGCAGTGCATGGAGTACAAGCCGAGGACGGATCGGATTCCGGTGGCGAGACTGTTGTTTATTCCGGTGAATCTTCTTCTTCCGGAGAGGCAGAATCTTTGTATCTGCTGCAGGACCGCCGATCTGGGGGCTGTTCCGACGGTGACAGTATTTCAGACCCCCTCGATCCGCCAAACAGGGTTGTTGTCTTCATGGCCGGATCACAACCCATGCAGCAGCCCTTGATGACAGGGGCGTTGACATCAGAGGCAATGGGAGCTAGAGCTGGAGATTCTCCCCCGTCGCCTTCTGACGCTCTATCCATCTTGGTCGACACTTTGACGGCGCTTGTAACAGCAGAAGTAGCCCAGGCCGACAAAGAGCGGCATGATGCAGAAGTCGCTCAGGTGAAGAGCCGGATTGGACAAGCAAAGTTGGACCTGGCTGGTGAGAAAGCTAGGATGGCTACAAGGCAGGCAGAGCTGGATGCTCAAGCTTATCGACTCAGGTTAGATCAGACCGCTCCACAAGAGGTAATGATGAGAAGACAACGATCTCGCTTGCCGCCAGTTTATGAGGCAAGGAATCTGTTTAGCACGCTAGGCGCGGGGACCAGTAACCAGCCAGAGGTAAACCGAAGAGGAGCACCATGAATAGGCACGTCGGTTCAGCCACCGGCTGCAGAGCCAAACCGCCAAGTTGTGCCGACCCAACACGTGCCAACCCCTCCTGGTCATTACTCTAATCCGTTGGACAACATAATTGCTGCCGCTTCACGGCTGGCTGCCCTCCCCATTGAAGGTACGTCCCCCATAGCAGTGGAGGCACGACGGGCTAAGGAGTTACTGGACACAGCGCTAACTCAACAACAAGCTTATTCATATAGCCGGGAGAGGATTCATTCAACCCCCCGCCCAAGCCGGAGTTATACGAGGTGTCTGGATGAACCGGCCGTATCAAGCAGCGCACGGAGACGTCATCGGCCAAGGCAGGATAATCTGGCAGGAGAGGAAGCACATGCTCAAGAAGTGGTGGATCAGGCCAGGCAGCGTCAGGGGGTCGAGGTAACATCACAGTACGAAGCCCGTCAGGCGACGCCGGTTCATCCCACCACCACAGTTGAACCGGGGGTTATGTCCAGTTCCCTGGGCGTGCCGTGTCTTATCCCCGCTTTACGAAATGTGAAACTGCCCAAAGATTTCAAGGGGCCGCGCAAAGTACCCAACTACACGGCGGATCTTGCTCCGGAGACATGGGTTGAGAGCTATGAGATGGCAATGGAGATGCTTGTTGTGGATGAGGCAACATGCGCCAAATACTTCACAATGATGCTTGAGGGCATGGCCCGAACATGGTTGAAGGGTTTACCACCTAATTCCATCGGATCATGGGCTGAGCTACGGAGCCGGTTTATCAAAAAATTCAAGGACACGTGCAAGCAGCCAATGTCTGTCGTCGACTTAGCTACCTGCATTCAAGGAGAGCAAGAGTCTACAAGCAATTGGGTGCGTCGAGTATCAGAAATCTTGCACTCTTCCAATAGCATCAACCCAAGTACAACAGTGGTGACCTTGGAAAGTAACTGCCGGTTTGAACCTTTGAGACAAAAGTTGGGACGGCGTAAACGTGACTGCAATGACATGGGGACCCTCATGGACGCTTTGGCGAAGTATGGAGACTCTGATAACACCAAACATCCGGATACGGAGGGAGATAAGTCAAGGAAGGCAAGCAAGAACGATAAACCGCCGCAGGCCAATCCGGCGAGCCAAGGATACAATGGCAAGCGTAAAGCGGAGCGCAGCTCGGACTTTGTGGCCAACACCAATGCTCAGGAAAATGAGCAGCGCCGCAAGGGTAGACCGCCCCCACGCAACGGGAGGCCGCCTATTAATCCAGAGCGCCAGTTGAACGTGCCCTGCCCAAAGCACGGTACAACGAAAAACCCGGCTACGCATCTCTAGAAAGACTGCTTCATTATGCAAGAATTCATGAAACAGACTAGGTATGATCACGGACCCCCCGGCGGATTAGGCCCCGGTTTTCAAGGACCGGGTTATCAAGGTGGCGGATCCAGTTCATGATACCACGACAATAACGGTAACAACAATGGCCACAATCAGCATCAGCATAACCAGCAGCATGGTCAGGGCGGATACAACAACCAAGGGAACCAACAGCGTCAGCAGCAGCAATCCGGATATCAGAATAATCCGAAGGAGCTGAGCAGTGGGCAGTATCACATCTTCACCACGAGTTTGTGCAAACAGGATCAGAAGGTTCTGAAGAGGGCAGTGCATTCTGTTAAACCGGCGATACCACGTTTTTTGCGTTGGTCTGAGCAACCCATTGTGTGGAGCAGAGATGATCATCCACCCCGGATTGATAATCCGGGTCAGTTAGCTCTGGTGGTGGCACCACAGGTGGGTGGTTGCAAGTTCACCAAGGTGCTCATGGATGGAGGCAGCAGCATCAACATCCTATATTATGAGACTTTTCGGCGTATGGGATTGACAGATAAGAAGCTCCGACAGTCCAACACAGTGTTCCATGGGGTGGTGCCCGGTAAGTCGGCTTACCCAGTTGGAAAGATTGACTTAGAGGTCACCTTTGGAGATGAGCATGACTCCAGGTCAGAGATTGTGACCTTTGAGGTGGTAAAGATCAAAAGCCCGTACCACGCCTTGTTTGGGCGGCCGGTTTATGCCAAGTTCATGGCTAGGCCGTGTTACGTTTATCTACAACTCAAGATGCCAGGCCACAAGGGAACAATTATGGTTCACGGGAGCCGCAAAATTGCATTAGAGTGCGAGGAAGGTGATGCAGCTTATGCTGAGGCGGTTTGTGCCACTGAGGAACTGAAGTTCTATAAGGACAATGTTGATCCGGCGGATATATCCCCACTAAAGAAGCCAACCACAGAGCATGATCCGGCGTTGAAATTCAAATCGGCTGAGGAGACTAAGCAGGTGGACTTTGTTCCTGGCGATTCGTCCAAGCAGTTCACTATTAGCGCTAACCTAGATCTGAAATAGGAAAGCGCTCATCGAGTTCATCCATGAGAACCGGGATATCTTTGCGTGGAAGCCTTCCGACATGCCAGGTATACCGAGGGAACTCGCTGAGCACAATCTTAATATTGATCCTAAGTTTAAACCGATCAAGCAATATCTGCGCCGCTTCAATGAGGAGAGGCGCAAGGCTATTGGAGAAGAAGTGGCTAGGCTCTTGGCTGCAGGCTTTATAGTTGAAGTGTTTCATCCAGAATGGTTGGCTAATCTGGTGCTAGTACTTGAGAAAAATGGAACTTGGAGGATGTGTGTTGATTACACAGACCTGAACAAGGCTTGCCCAACTGATCCTTTTGCTCTCCCCCGTATTGATCAAATTATTGATGCTACGGCAGGATGTGAGTGGCTAAGTTTTTTGGATGCATATTCAGGTTATCATCAGATCAAGATGGCAGTTAAGGACCAGGAGAAGACAACCTTTATAACTCCATTTGGAGCCTTCTTCTATGTATCTATGCCATTTGGGCTCAAGAGTGCCCAGGCAACCTACCAGCGTTGTGTGCAGAACTGCCTACAAGGGCAGATTGGGCGGAATGTTCATGCATATGTCGATGACATTGTGGTGAAATCCAGGAAGGAGGAACCACTGATAGATGATTTGAAGGAAACTTTTGACAATCTCGGAGTTTATAAAATGATGCTCAATCCGGAGAAGTGCGTCTTTGGTGTTCCGGCAGGCAAGCTCCTGGGGTTCTTAGTATCAAACAGAGGAATTGAAGCCAATCCGGAGAAGATCAAGGCGATTACGTCCTTGGCTAAACCGGCATGTATCAACGATGTCCAGCGCGTGGCGGGCCGTATTGCAGCGCTCAGTCGGTTTATCAGCCGTTTGGGGGAGAAGGCAATTCTGCTTTATCAGATGATGAAGAAGACAGACCGCTTCATCTGGAGTGATGCTGCTGATGCTGCGTTTGAGGATTTGAAGAGGCAATTAGCAGAACCGCCGGTCCTTGCTACCAAAGTTGACAATGAGTTGCTGTTGTTATACGTGGCTGCTAATGCCCGTGCAGTAAGCGTTGCCATTATGGTAGAGCGCAAGGAGGCAGGGAAAGAATATCCGGTTGAACAGCCGGTTTACTACATTAGTGAGGTGCTTATTGAGTCGAAACAGAGATATCCACATTGGCAGAAACTGGTGTATGGAGTGTTCATGGCAAACCGGAAGCTAAAGCATTATTTTCAAGGCCACCCAATCACCGTTGTTAGTTCAGCACCGTTAGGAGATATAATCCAGAACAGGGAAGCTACTGGTCGAGTTGCAAAGTGGGCCATTGAGCTTAGCCCGCACGGATTAAAGGTATGTGCCCCGTACTGCGATAAAGTCTCAAGCTCTGGTGGATTTCATCAACAATTGGACAGAGTTACAAGCGCCTGAGGAGAAGCCGGATCATACATACTGGACTATCCATTTTGACGGTTCAAGGCAATTGGAGGGCTCAGGGGCTGGAGTCGTGTTAACTTCCCCACGAGGTGATAAGTTCTGTTATGTCCTCTGTTTAATGTTCCCTTGTACTAATAATGCTACTGAGTATGAAGCTCTCCTCCATGGTCTGTGGATGGCCAAGGAGATGAACTTGAGCCGGGTCAAGTGTTTTAGCGATTCAGATCTGGTGGCACAGCAGGTATCTGGCAAGTGGGACTCCAAGGATCCGCTCATGGCAACATATCGACGAGAGGTAGACGCCGTCGCTGGATACTTCAAAGGTTATCAGGTGGATCATATAGACCGGTGGAAAAACGAAGCAGCTGATGCGTTAAGCCGGCTGGGTTCCTAGCATAAACCGGTTCCACCTAACACCTTATTGGATGAGTTGCATAATCCGTCGGTGCAGGTACATTCAGAGGAGGATTTGGCTGTTCCTGATCCGGAAGCACAATTGGTTGCAACACTTCATGTCATTCCAGATTGGACGCTCCCTTACTTGGCGTATATGAACAGAGGTGAGTTACCAGAGGACGAAGTCGAGGCCCGACAGATAATCCGGCGGTCTAAATCCATGACTATTGTCAATGGAGAACTTCATCATCGCAGCGTTTCTGGAGCTTTTCAGCGGTGTGTATCATCAGAGGAAGGCTGTGAGATTCTTAGAGAGATCCATGAGGGGGATTGCGGTCATCACGCCGGTTCAAAATCTTTGGTGGCTAAGGCTTTTCGTCATGGTTTCTACTGGTTGACGGCTCACGCCGACGCAGAGGACTTGGCCAGAAAATGTGATGCTTGCCAGAAATTCTCATAGCGTGCTCATATACCGGCGCAGGAGCTGAGGATAATCCCAATTACTTGGCCGTTTGCGACTTGGGGGCTTGATATGGTTGGACCCTTCAAAAGATCCCAAGACAAGAAAACCCACATATTGGTAGTAGTGGACAAGTTTACAAAATGGGTTGAAGCGGAGCCTGTCAGTAAGTGTGACGCAGCAACAGCGGTTCAGTTCATCAAAAAGGTGATTTTCCGGTTTGGCTTTCCACACAACATTATAACTGACAATGTCACCAATCTATCCAAGGGGCTATGGAGGAATTCTGTCAACGAGAAAATATTCGTCTTGATGTATCAGCAGTAGCTCACCCTCAGTCTAATGGCCAAGCTGAAACAGCCAATCAACAGATCTTGAGAGGCATCAAACCCCGGCTTATGGTTCCTTTGCAGAGAACACCAGGTTGTTGGGTGGAGGAGTTGCCTTCTGTCTTATGGAGCATCAACACTACATCTAACAGATCCACAGGGTACACGCCTTTCTTCATGGTATATGAGCTGAAGCGGTCCTCCCTAGTGATATCCGGCACGACTCGCCGCGGGTGGCGGCTTATGTTGAAGCGGATAATGAACAAGCAAGACAAGACGCCTTGGACCGGCTGGACGAGGAACGGGACACGGCAGCAGCGCGATCAGCGATTTACCAGCAAGACCTGCGCCAGTACCACAGTCACAGATCTGGACTTGACCAGGACGTTTCAAGAAGGAGATCTGGTGCTCCGGCTCATCCAGGACCAGACATATATGCACAAGTTATCCCCACCCTGGGAAGGACCCGTTGTGGTCAGCAAGAACCTGCACAACGGATCATACTACCTCGTCGACGTTCGAGAACATAAGGACTCACGCACGGCGGAGGAGGAGACCAAGCGGCCGTGGAACATCGCTCTTCTTCGACCTTACTATACTTGAGCCATCGGCTCCGCTTTATGTATAATGTATATATTATGATTAATAAAATAAACCGGCGCCCCCGGTAAAACGGGGAATCAGCCATCCTTTTCATAAGAGTATCACATGGGGGCTTCCGTGGGCAAGGGAGTTTTATATGGCCTCTTAAACCGGCGCCCTTGATAAATCAAGGAATCAGCCGTCCTTTCTGTACAAAAAAGAATCACATGGGGGCTTCTGCGGGCAAGGAAGTTTCCCATGGCCTCTTAAACCGGCGGCCATATGAAGACCATCATAAGAGCACTGCTCTGGTTGCTTCGACAATTTCCACATGATGATGAGGGGCAAAAGAGAGTTTGATTCCTAGCACAACTCAAACATATGCCCCGACGAGCAATGCTCACACGCTACCTGGGGGCTCCTGATGCAAGTTCATCAGTGAGTTGAAAACTCTTGTAGTAAACACGGCTTGGAAGCCCGATGTATACACCTAAAACCCCGGATTAACCTGCCTGCATCAAGTAAATCGCGCCGTCCAGGTAAACCTGGTATGACCCGTCGAACGTATGACAAGTCAATCCTCCGGGACCCTGAACTTGGTCACGTTAAATTGACGATCATCAAGTGATTACACAAGCCAAAATCTTTATGAGATTTTGAACATTGGTAGCATTTGACATTGATGATTTGGTTAAAGATTGCGGATCATCTTAACAGACTTTGCTAAAATGGTTAATGACAGCAGCCTGGCAGCTCATAAAAAGCCTCGAATTTGGAGCCTGGCAGCTCGTAAAAAGCTTCGACTACATGGTCTTATTTGCCCAAAAAACTTTATTTTTCATTTTTTATGTTTTCTCAAATCTTTATCTTCAAGGTCATTGGTTTTTCAACCAAGTCCATTGATTCAAGACTGGATAACTATAAAGTTGTCACCACATCTGTATTTACAGAGCTATAGTCTGGGTCATGAACACCAGTACTAGTTTACAGTTAAACCGGCGTTCATTGTAACCCGGATCGTCCTTCATGATAAGCCGACAAAGAGCCAAGTAAGTCATCAGCACTTACACCTCAGATTGTTCCTGCCGGATTAAGGTTTATAGATGCACTTAATCACACGCAATGTTGAGGATATCACTTATCGTTATCGTCTCGGCCAGCTGTGGATTAGAGATTAATCGGAAATCGGCCGATTAATCGATTTTATCGGTCGACTATTAATCAGCCATTTTTTTTTCAAATCTCAGGTTCCCAACACTAAAATATGCTATATTCAACACCAAAAAAATATTGAACAGAAATGTTACCTTGATTCCTAGCCTTTGAATCCTTGTAGAATGAAGAACCAAATAGCACAACAGTATATATTGCATAACAAGGTCCACAAAATGCAAATTAACATAATTTTTGCAAACATAGTGCTATGAATAGGCCCAATTTATCGATAGATTCCCGATAAATCGCCTGTCATGGCGATAAATCGGCCCAAACGATAAATAGTGAAGATAAGGCATAATCTTATCGGTCACCCCAAGAGTAGCAATAAATCGGACGATAAATCGCTGAATCGGAAGATTTCTTGAACATTGATCACAAGTATGATACATGTTCATATTTCATACATGGTTCAAGTTATTAACTTAGATCATGTGTTTGGCCAGTATGACCCGTCCGGCGATAAACCGCCAGGATACTTTGAGCATTGTTTATGCAGACACAGGTAATATAAACTATCAAAGCATTGCAAGCAGGAGATAATTTAGGAGTTGCCAAACAGATTAATGCCATGACACAAAGTGCGGGACAAAGACATTATTTCAACTATTCTATTACAAGGCACCGGCAGGCCCAAAAGAATTATCAGTTTTTTGCACCAAGTGTTCAACATATGAAGATAAACCGGACCGGTTTAGGACTCTGCTTCGGCTCGCTGTGAAGACTGAGGGTCAGCTTGTTCCGGGTCTTCGACGACTTCTGGCAGCTGCTGGAAATCAGGAGTGCTCCAGTCAATCTTGGCAAGGGCGCAGAAATATACTTCATCGTTTATAAGTTCTGACGGTTCAATGTCAGGAGTGAAGGTATGCTTACGAACGGGTGGAATCAGATTTTCGATGTCATAAGACAGCCGCTCCACCCGCACATTCTCCAGATCATAACCCGGATGCTACCTTGACAAGTCCGCTTCGTCAGCAAGCTTACTGGCAAGAGGCCGCATGTCTTTGGTTAAGGCGCGTAGATCTTCAGCGGAGAAAGCTTACCCGTCTTCTTTCATACTGGGATAAACATTCATGGCCTCCGCCGGATCAAAGTCGGGAACCCATGCCTTGGCCCGGGTTAACGCCATGAGGGAGCCAGCTCTTGCAGAAGATTTCTTCACCTCGACAATACGGGCAGACAAGATGGATAGCTTTTCCAGAGTACCTTGGATAGTGGTTGGTGCCGGTTTATTGTGCGAAATAGCACTGATGGCCCTCTAAGCGCCATCATAGAGTTGTTCCACCAAGGTATAAGCAGCCTTCAGCTTCTTCCGTACATCATCTCGAAGATGAGTCACGCGCCTCCCTGTGTGCAAATGATGAGTTAAACCGGAGCAGCGCAAGATAGCGAGGATAAAGCTTATGACAACAGATACTTACCAAAGATAGCCGATGTCATGTCATCTATATGCTGCCTTAGCCCGGATAACTCCTCAGTCACCGGGTTAAGAGCTACCTCAGCATCATTGGCTCTTTTCTCCAAAGCAGCCTTTTATGCCTCCCAAGTGTACCGCTCTGCTTCAAAATCTTTCTTGAGTTTCTCCATACTAGCTAAAGCAAGGGTAAGTTCCTCCTTGACTTTAGTCGAAGCAGTTTCTTGGAAGGCCAGGTTATTCCGGAGCTCAGTTATCTCAGAAGCCCTCTGGTTCAAGTCAGTCTGCAGAGGATAAAGGATATCAGATATTCATGAAGATAGTTCAATCAAAAGTCTCAAGCACATAACAAGTTATGCACTCGACACTTGGGGGCTAATGTACAATTGAAGTGAAAGAAAACAACTTTTTCAAACAAGTCCCAAGCACATTAGAAGTTATGTCCTTGATACTTGGGGGCTAATGTAAGGTCATTCTCAAACATAGAAGAAGTCCCGATTCACCCGCAGTGGAGTAAACCGGCCCTTGGGGGCTACATGTGCAAATCAAGCTATTCCAGTTAATCTACCAAAGTCTCGGTTCACCCTAAATGCTAAACCGGCACTTGGGGGCGACAATGGCCTAACAGTACAGTTACAAGATACAAGCAGAAATGAAAGGCAAAGGGAAAGAAGTTACCTCATATTTTTCCATCATCAAGTTTACCAAACCGGCCTCGTGGTCGCGGCTGGTGAAGAGCCGGTTTAGGTACCCAGAATGAAGCTCCTGGGCACTAAGCGGGGCATAGCTAGACAGGTCAGTGCTCCACTTGCTTTTGTCCTTCTGTAGAACTTCTTCCTTGGCAGTGTGTCTGGCCAAGATGGCAGGTTCTGCGGGAGCAGTAAAACCTATCCCAGTAATCTCGACATCTTCTGTCGAGGCAGCAGTTGGCCTGGGGGGATCAGCGGCAACAGCGGGATTGGTCTCTACCGGACTAGCAGGAGCCGGACTAGCCCGGGGAGGACTAACCCGGATAGGGCTGGCCGGTTCAGCGACATTTTCCATGGCTTCACCCCCCGGAGCAGCAAGATCTTCTTGATCCATAGGGGAAGGATCATCGAGCGGAACTTCAACGTTTTCTTCCAGAGGATTGGTAGCTTCAGGATTTTCTGCCAGTTCAGCGGTGGTGTTTTCGACCGCCGGTTTATTCAACTTTGCCTTCTTGCTAGGTTTGGGCATACTGAAAAGATTAAAGGAATACTGAAAATCACAAGTCAAAAAAGAAAGATAAACCGGACATACTGAAAGACGGCTTACCCGTGAACGGTCTTGAGCACCGGGACTTGGGTGGCAGTCGACTCGCCGAAAGATGATAGAGGAGTTTCCTGATAGTTTGGATCAGACGGTTTAAGTGGTTTACGGAAAAGACCTGCTTTAGGATGAAGAAGAGTTGGAGTAAGTAAAACCTCTGAACGGCGTCTTCGAGCCGGAGTGTGGGGTAATCCGGTCGACTCAACCACATGGCCACTGTGGCGTGTGGTCCGGCGAGCCTCATGTTGCTGCTTCTTCAAAAGAAAATTGGGACCCAATTGAGCATAAGGGTGAGAAAATGGATATTTTCGGGCTATCCGACGAATTTTGGGTGGTAATGGTTCTGAATCAGAGGAAAAAGAGATTACCTCAACTTCATACGCTTTACTCCCTTCCGCCGGATCCTGGGAAAGGACATTGTTAACATAAATACAGACAAAGGAAAATCAAAAGACATAAGAACCAAGCAGTACCTCAGAAGCCGGATCATCTTCTTCAGCGTTTGAACCAAAAGCAGCAGCAGGTCTTTTCTTATGCTTCTTCACGGCCAGACTTTTCTTGCGAGATGGTTTTGCCGGTTTGTCTTGGGCTTTCTGCTTCCAGAAGGGGTCATTGGCCTGTATAAAGGAATAAAAATATGTTGAAGACAAGTAATATGGACGGATTAAAACAAAGAGAGAGGGACAGAAGAATCTTACCGATGGCGGATTATTGTTCACGCAGAAAGGTGCTAAACCGGTTCGACTGCACTCCTCCAGAGGAATATTCAACATCTTCTTAACAGACTCAGTAACTTCATTGTCGGGAAGCACCATATCTGTGTGACACTGAGGGTCCTTTAGATTACCAGTATACTCGCACATTAAGCCGGAGCGCCGGCTTAACGGGAGAATGCTCCAAGAGAGCCAGCAACGGACAAAGTCAACCCCGGTTAAACCGTTGGCAACAAAAGCCCTGAGTTTTTAAAGTTGGGAGGCATATCGAGCCCAGTCTTGGGCACTCAAACGCTGCGGGAAGGGGTGATCCGCTGTCAGACGATAAGAGCGGTAACCCGGCAGTGGATTTTCTACTTCTGGTGAAGTGTCGACGCAGTAGAACCAAGTCTGGTTCCACTCCTTGGGATGGCTATGAAGAGTGGCGTGAGGAAAGCTGACATCTTTTCTCTTCTGGATGCTCATTCCGCCAAGTTCAGTATTGGGCCCGTCATGGAACTCAGTCCGGCGATTCAGATGAAAGAAGTCCCGGAATAACTCCACGGATGGCTCCTCTTGCAGATAGGCTTCTAAGAAGACTTGGAAATTGCAGATGTTTGATATGGAATTGGGACCTATTTCTTGTGGATGGAGTTGAAAGTTGGTTAAAACGTCGCGGAAAAACTTTGAACCGGGAGGGCTAAAGCCCCGGGCCAGGTGATCAAAAAAGGGAGTGATCTCTCCCTCCTTAGGCTGAGGAGGACACTCTTTCCTAGGGGCCCGCCAGTGTAGAACCTCCTTCGGACCTAAAATGCCAACTGAGGCTAGCTTTTCTAAGTCATCCTCGGTAATCTAGGATGGGACCCAGTTGCAGGCGACAAACTGTTTAGCCGCAGAAGTCATCTTTTTCAAAGGGGGAATGCTGAAAAATACAATACAAGACCCAGTTTATGATCTATGCAAATATAAACCGGCATGTTATATGAAGGCATTGATCTAATTGGCGGTTTAAACAGGGGACTAATGGTATCTACTGATCTGGAACAACTATGAACGAGACAGCTACCGGATTATGAAGCTTAGAAGGGAAAAGTTAAACCGCCAAACACAGGCAGGTGAAATACAGATCTAAAATTAAACCGTCGACATAGGCATGTGAGGCGCAGATTCAAGGTTGAACCGTCGACATAGGCAAGTGAGACGCAGATCTAAAGTGTGGGAAACAGCTTTAACACGAGTAGCAGCAAAATATGGATCTACATCATGCGGAAAACTCAAGATAATTCAAGTCATATTCATCGAAGGCAGCGAAGGTTTCTACAGATCCAGTCTAACTAGCAGTAATGGGGGAACTAAGATTATAAAGACGGAGCGGAATCATGCGCACAAGAGTTGGCCTAAAAAGATTTACGTCTACAGCTAAGAACTGCCTATGGTGATGAACGGCGAAGAACAAGGGTTCGTGGGCGAGCTCCCGAGGAACCCTAGAACTAAGATCTACAGGGAAGAAGGAATGAACGTACCTGAGGCAACAGAAGCGGAAGGACGGCGACGAATCTCTGGACGCACTCAGGTTGATGCAGCGGCCGGGCTTGGTGAAGACGACAAGCTCGAAGAACGGCGGCGGAGCTTGAGCGCTTGAGGTCAGAGGAAGAAGAAAGCGAAGGGGGGGTAAAGAGATGGCCCTCGTCCCTATTTATAGGCCGAGGAGATAAAATGGCAAGCGCGGGAATCGAGGATACCAAAAATCGGATATGGATGGAGCTGTCGCCTCGATCTTCAGAGCTTTAATAAATAAAGGTAAAAAAACAGGCACACGCATTAAATGTGCAGATAACGTCACGACGGTTTAAAGCGACTCGAGGGGATGATGTCATGCCGGTTTACCAAGCATACTGAAGCTGCAGAAAAGAAAGGCTGTATAAGACTTTGGAGATTGACATGAACAGGTTCAAGTCAATCTGGGGCCTAATGTCAGGGATATTACTACCAGGTATAAATCGGCCAGGAGGGTCCGGTTTAAGTTATCAATATTATATTATCAGAAGCCCCCGGAGTAAGAAGTAGAAGATTGTAGCCCAAGAGGCTTAGAGCCCATATGTTAGGGCCCATGATTTGTAAACCGTCATACTATGTAACTTGGGATGTAAGATAGAAAGAGCAGAGACCAAGGCGGACACGTTTATGAGCTGGCCTCGGGACTCTGTAAACCGGACCGGGCGTCACCTCTTATATAAAGGGACGACCCGGCGACGGTTCGAGACAGAGAACAACAGCTCGAGACATAGGCAAAGCGGATTCGCTCCCTGGTCATTGAAGCCCAAGTAATACCACACCAAACTAGACGTATGCATTTACCTTCATCGAAGGGGCCGAACTAGTATAAAATCCCTGTGTCCTTCGTCCGCTTTAACCCCTTTAAGCTAACCCGTAGCGATGGGCTCACGACTAAGTCCTTTTGCTAGGACATCTGCCGTGCTAAATCCACGACAGGTACCAAAGTAATCCAGGAGTGGATCACTGGACAACGGTCAAGAACATCCTGAAGTACCTGAAATGGACAAATGATATGTTTCTCGTATATGGAGGTGACAAAGAGCTCATCGTAAATGGTTACATCGATGCAAGCTTTGACACTGATCCGGATGACTCGAAGTCACAAACCGGATATGTATTTTTATTGAACGATGGAGTTGTCAGTTGGTGCAGTTCCAAGCAAAGCGTCGTGGCGGGATCTACGTTTGAAGCGGAATACATAGCTGCTTCGGAAGCAACAAATGAAGGAGTCTGGATGAAGGAGTTCATATCCGATCTAGGTGTGATACCTAGTGCATCGTGTCCAATGAAAATCTTCTGTGACAACACTGTAGCAATAGCCTTGGCGAAGGAATCCAGGTTTCACAAGAGAACAAAGCACATCAAAATACGCTTCAATTCCATCTGTGATCTAGTCAAGGAGGGAGACATGGAAATTTGCAAGATACATACGGATCTAAATGTTGCATACCCGTTGACCAAGCCTCTGATGTCTACTACACAACCTTCTCCTTGTAGACGTTGTTGGGCCTCCAAGTGCAGAGGTTTGTAGGACAGTAGCAAATTTCCCTCAAGTGGATGACCTAAGGTTTATCATTCAGTGGGAGGCGTAGGATGAAGATGGTCTCTCTCAAACAACCCTGCAACCAAATAACAAAGAGTCTCTTGTGTCCCCAACACACCCAATACAATGTTAAATTGTATAGGTGCACTAGTTCGGCGAAGACATGGTGATACAAGTGCAATATGGATGGTAGATATAGGTTTTTGTAATAGGAATATATAAAAACAGCAAGGTAGCAAGTGGTAAACGTGAGCATAAACGGTGTTGCATTGATAGTAAACAAGGCCTATGGTTCATACTTTCACTAGTGCAAGTTCTCTCAACAAGGATAACATAATTGGATCATATTACTAGCCCTAAACATGCAACAAAGAGTCACTCCAAAGTAACTAATAGCGGAGAACAAACGAAGAGATTATGGTAGGGTACGAAACCACCTCAAAGCTATTCTTTCTGATCGATCTATTCAAGAGTCTGTAGTAACGTTCAATCTATCATAGAGTTCGTACTAGAATAACACCTTAAGACACAAGTCAATCAAAACCCTAATGTCACCTAGATACTCCATTGACACCTCAAGTATCCGTGGGCATGATTATACGATATGCATCACACAATCTCAGAAACATCTATTCAACCAACACATAGAACTTCAAAGAGTGCCCCAAAGTTTCTACCGGAAAGTCAAGACGAAAACGTGTGCCAACCCCTATGCATAGATTCCCAAGGTCACGGAACCCGCAAGTTGATCACCAAAACATACATCAAGTAGATCACATGATATCCCATTGTCACCATAGATAAACACGTGCTAGACATACATCAAGTGTTCTCAAATCCTTAAAGACTCAATCCAATAAGATAACTTCAAAGGGAAAACTCAATCCATTACAAGAGAGTAGAGGGGGAGAAGCATCATAAGATCCAACTAGAATAGCAAAGCTCGCGATACATCAAGATCATGCCATATCAAGAACACGAGAGAGAGAGAGAGAGAGAGAGAGAGAGAGAGAGAGAGAGAGAGAGAGATCAAACACATAGCTACTGATACATACCCTCAGCCCCGAGGGTGGAGTACTCCCTCCTCGTCATGGAGAGCGCCGGGATGATGAAGATAGCCACCGGAGAGGGATTCCCCCTCCGGCAGGGTGCCGGAACAGGGTCTAGATTGGTTTTTGGTGACACCAAAGGCTTTCGGCGGCGGAACTCTTGATCTAGGTTAATTTCTGAAGGTTTCAGTATTTATAAGATTTTTTGGCGTAGGGCACAAGTCAGGGGGGCTTCTGGGCTGTCCACAAGATAGGAGGGCACGCCCCCCACCCTCGTGGGCAGCCCGTGGCTCTCGTGGCCCAACTCTTTTACTTCGGGGGCTTCTTTTGGTCCCGAAAAAATCATCAAAAATTGGCACGTCAATTGGACTCCGTTTGATATTCCTTTTCTATAAAACCCTAAAAGAGGAGAAAAACAGAAACTGGCACTGGGCTCTGGGTTAATAGGTTAGTCCCAAAAATAATATAAAATTGTATGACAAAGCCCATTAAACATCCAAAACATCATAAATAATAGCATGGAACAATCAAAAGTTATAGATACGTTGGAGACGTATCAAGCATCCCCAAGCTTAATTCATGCTCGTCCTCGAGTAGGTAAATGATAAAAACAGATTTTTTGATGTGGAATGCTAACCAACATAATTTTCAATGTAATTCTCTTAATAGTGGCATGAATGTTCAGATCTGAAAGATTCAAGACAAAAGTCTATATTGACATAAGAAATAATAATACTTCAAGCATACTAACAAAGTAATCATGTCTTCTCAAAATACTATGGCTAAAGAAAGTTATCCCTACAAAATCATATAGTCTGGCTATGCTACCTCTTCATCACACAAAATATTCATATCATGCACAACCCCGGTTTCAGCCAAGCACTAGTTTTCATACTCTATTCTTTCAAACCTTTCAACTATCACGCAATACATGAGCGCGAGCCATGGACATAGCACTATGGGTGGAATAGAGAGGTGGTTGTGGAGAAGACAAAAAGGAGGGAGATAGTCTCACATCGACTAGGCGTATCAACAGGCTATGGAGATGCCCATCAATAAATAATCAATGTGAGTGAGTAGGGATTGCCATGCAACGGATGCACTAGAGCTAAAAATGTATGAAAGCTCAACAAAACAAACTAAGTGGGTGTGCATCCAACTTGCTTGCTCACGAAGACCTAGGGCATTTGAGGAAGCCCATCGTTGGAATATACAAGCCAAGTTCTATAATGAAAATTCCCACTAGTATATGAAAGTGATAAACATGAGACCCTCTATCATGAAGAACATGGTGCTACTTTGAAGCACAAGTGTGGAAAAAGATAGTATCAATTGTACCTTTTCTTTTATTTTTCTTTCTTTTTTTTTCTTTTTTTTCCTTTTTGTCAGGACCCCGATCCTAAGTCACACAGGTTTAGCATGTAACACATCATATCACTTTGCGGCCTCACGCACGGTATCCCCACGGGTGCCACCTTACCTGGCCCGGACCGTTTGCGCATTTTGGCACACGTATATGATCGTGTCGCTAGCATCCATATGACAGAGAACCCGGGCCGACATGACTAGTTATAAACCAAAAGTGGCGCTAAGTTACAGAGACATGCATACATGACCCAGCAACGAACGTGTCGGTCATCAACGTATGAACCCAAGTCGTAGCAAGCTACAAGGACTTAAAGGAACAACGTGTGACAACAGGAACGAAGAAGGACACATGCCGGCCAGCCTAAGTGTTCCGGAGCAGTAGCAAGCTACCAAGGCTCGGTGGAAGCACTAGGAGACATTTCCCTGTAAAATAGGCTACCAAGGGTAAACAACTAGGTGTCGGATCCCACACATAGCAATACACATTACACGTACGCATAACATGCAAGTATGTGATGTACAACATGGCATCACAACATAACTCAACAACTCATATAGATAAAGGCCCAGAAGAGCCATCATAACATTTATTACAAGCGGTGGGTCTCATGACCCAACAAACAGAGCATATAGGCAACGGAAGCATAACATGTCTGAGTACAGACAACTACAAATGAAAGGGGCTGGAGAAGCCTGACTATCTACAAGACCCTCCCAAGGGTACAAGATCGTAGTTGAGGTAACAAGCTAAATGTCGAAGTCCACGCGGAACCACTAGTGAGACTGAAGTCTCTCTGCAAAAACATAAATTAAGCAAACGTGAGTACAAAGGTACTCAGCAAGACTTACATTGGAACTAGCTACATATGCATCAGTATCAACAAAGGGATGGTGGAGTTTGACTGCAGCAAGCCAGCTTTGACTCGGTGGCTATCCTGAACTACGACTGCAAGTAACTCTTTGAGGTGGCGCACACGAGTCCACACATTCACCAATCAATACACCACTATGGATCCGCTCCCGTCTCCCTACGAGAAGGCCATCCATAGCACTCACGCTTATCTTGCGTGTTTTAGAGTATCCACTTTCACTTGTCTATGAACTGTACAGGTAACCCAGAAGTTCATTACCACAGACACGGCTATTTGAATAGATCATGTATAACCCTGCAAGGGTGTACTTCTTCACACACGCTCTCACCACTAACCGCCGTTTACACGAAATGTACTCGGCAACCTTCAAGCGGAAGCCCAGCGAGGGTGTCGGCCACGACCTGACTAACCACACGAGTCCCTAGTCCAGGTTTATCGCCTATTTGGGTTCCATCTATGGGGAGATCCGGTCGGGGTGTCGCTCACGGCCCCAAAACGATGTGTACAGGGTTCCCGAGCCACCAAACGGGCGACCGGTACACCATGCCACGTACCTGCCGCGTCACAGCCCACCCCAAGGGTCAGCGCTGCGCATGACCTCCAGTAAACTACAAACACCAGAAACTAGTTGCAACTCCTGGACAGAGGACAAGGGCGATTAATAAGTCGAGAGAGTCAATTAAGGATCCCAATGTGTAGTAGTAGCTGTTTCATGGATCACAAACACAGAACTCAGTTCCTGAGGACGGCTGCAATGAGACAACCCACCATGTACTCCTACATGGCCTCTCATCGCTACCTTTACCAAATCGTATTCACACACTTAGCTCTCAACAGTAGGACATGTTCACCACATTCCAATTCATCCCCGATGAGTCGGACCTGACTCAACTCTAAGCAGTAGCAGGCATAACCAGAAAGCACGAATGAGCAGGCACAACATGGCTTAAACAACTCCTACTCATGCTAGTGGGTTTCAACTATTTACTGTGGCAATGACAGGTCATGAAGAGGAAAGGGGTTCAACTACCGCAGCAGGTAAACAGTTGAAGCATTGTTGTCCTAATGCAGTAAAAGGGAGCAAGAGCGAGAGAGTGGGATTGTATCGGAATGCTCAATGGGGTTTTGCTTGCCTGGCACTTCTGAAGATAGCATTGTGTCTTCATCAGTGTCATCGATCACTTCGTCGGAACAACGTCTACTGAGAGGGGACAAACACCGGCAAACAAGAGAGAACACAATAAATGCAATGCAACAATATGATGCATGATCATGGCATGGCAATATGCTGTTGATTGAGCTAATGCAACTAGCAACCATATTAAATGAAGTTGGTTTGAACCAAAGGTTCAAATTCAAACTCCATATGTGATTATTCAAATGCCATTTATTTGATTTGACCTGATCAGCAGGAATAAGTTGTTCAAACATGCATGAAAATGCCATAAACATATTCCTTGAATTTTTCTGATCATTTTTCTTATATAAATTATTTTCATCTGAGCTACGGTTGATTTTATATGATTTTTAGAAGTTTAAAGCATTTTCTGAAAATAAATAAATCATTTAGATTTATATAAATTACAGAAAAGGCTTTACTGCGTCAGCATGACGTCTGTGTGACATCAGCAAGTCAACAGGGCGGCCAGGGTCAAACCTGACGCGTGGGGTCCACACGTCAGTGACACATGAACTAATCCCGATCAAAACTAGAGCTGACTGGGTTTGACTACGCCATGGGGCCCACTGTCAGCGGCTGTGGGAGAAAAACTAACAGTCATTAGTCCCTAACTAAGTGCCACGTCAGCCCGTCGGTGTTTGGCCGGCGGCGACCTCAACCGACGGTGGAGGCACGCCGGAACGGCTGTTCCGACGCCCATTTGACGCGCGGAGTGGTTCCACTGGGAGCTCGTGCTCGTGCGCATCCAAAGGGGCCAGCGGCAGGTGTTGGGGTGCAGTGTAGTGACGACGGCGATGGGTGGAGCGGTGGCCGGAGTTCGGTCGAGCTTGGGTTCGACGCTAGGGAGCACGGGAGGGGAAGCCGGAGGCGGATACATGCTCCTGGAAAGGCACTGAGTGCGGTGACACGCTCAGTTTTGAGCGTGCGTGGCTGTGGCCACGGCGGTGGCATCATCGGCGGATCCGAGCTCTCGGGCTCGTCGGAGGTGGCAGTTAGAGGGCTACTCGAATGGAGCGTCTAGGAGGGAAATAGAGAGGAGCTCACGGCGGTTGCGTCGGTGGCCTCGGCGAGCTCGAGGAGGTGGCGGACGTCGCGAATCGATGGCGAGGTCGCTGGCGGTCGGAGGTTGAAGACGAGCACGGTGACGACGAAGCAGGGCCTCCCAGCGTCCCGTAGCTCGGTGGAGAGGACGAGGAGAACGTGGCGGAGCTCGGTGGCACGTCGGAGAGGCGAGGGGGTGGTGGTGGCTACGGCTACGGCTACGGCCGTCGGTGCGCTCCGGCTCTCGCGGACGAGCTCGGAGAGAGGAGCTAGAGGAGGGGAGGGGAGGAGTGGACGGGCCAGAGCGGTCGGG
>LR738714.1:129767756-129781508 GCA_902687465.1 Secale cereale
GGGGGGGGGGGGGGGGGGAGTTGCGTGGCGCCTCCAGAGCATCTAGACCATCGAGGGGAAGGGACATGCAGGCTGCTGCGTGCCGCGTCAAACACGCGCGCGCGCCGGGCACGTGCCTCGTCCGACTGGCGGGAGGAGGGAGACGACTGGCACTAGGCCAGTCGGCTGGGCCCGCACAGTGCGAGGCCAGTAATTGGCCCAGGTAAGGTTTCCCCCCTTCTGTTCCCTTTTCTATTTCTGTTTCTGTTTTTCTTTCTTTGTTTATTTTCTTTTGCCACTGTTTTGAATTTGAACGAATTCAAACAAGTGCCAAAACATCCTCTGAATATTTTTATGTTTCCCATGGACTTTTCCAGGAGCACATAAATTAATTCAAAGTTATTTGGAAATATATTCTATATATATTATGAATATAACTCCAAATTCAAATACAATAAGGATTTAAATTCAGTGCCCAAAATATTCCTAAAAATGTTCATTATTTTTGGTTTGGTGCAAAAGACTTGCCAAAAATATCAAACAATTAATAAGAACACTTTGGAAACATTGAATGCAATTTTTTTAACTGGACCTATTTGAAAATTGAAGTGCTAGGGTTTGATCATCCCCATTTCAAATTTCTTGAAATTGAACATGATGCTTGGATGCAAAGCCACTTGGTACAAGCAAACTCTAGGGCGGTGACACTTTTTTTGGGCCTTTCTTTTTTCTTCTTTTTTTGGAGGGGCTTTATCGATTTAGCCTTTCCTCCCATGGGACAATGCTCTAATAATGATGATCATCACACTTTCATTACAACTCGATACTACAACAAAGTATGACTCTATATGAATGCCTCCGGTGGTGTACCGGGATGTGCAATGAATCAAGAGTGACATGTATAAAAATTATGCATGGTGGCTTTGCCACAAATACGATGTCAACTACATGATCATGCATGGCAATATGACAATATGAAGTGCGTCATATGAACAAAAGGGTGGAAAGTTGCATGGCAATATATCTTGGAATGGCTATGGAAATGCCATGATAGGTAGGTATGGTGACTGTTTTGAGGAAGGATATATAGTGGGTGTATGGTACCGGTGAAAGTTGCGCGGTACAAGAGAGGCTAGCAATGGTGGAAGGGTGAGAGTGCGCATAATCAATGGACTCAACATTAGTCATAAAGAACTCATATACTTATTGCAAAAATCTATGAGTCATCAAAACAAAGCAATCAACGCATGCTCCTAGGGGGGAGGTTGGTAGGAGTTAACCATCGCGCGCCTCCGACCTCCACACAAAGGTTGACACTTTACAAATACCTCATGCTCTAACTTCGTCACATAGCGGTTCACCATACGTGCATGCTACGGGAATCACTAACCTTAACACAAGTATTTCTCAATTTCATAATAACTCCACTAGCATGACTCTAATATCACTATCCTCATATCTCAAAACAATTATCAAGCATCCAACTTTTCATCATATTCAATGCACTTAGTGTGGAAGTTTTCACTATATTGATCTTGGATGCCTATCATGTGAAGGCTAGTTTTATAGCCAAAGCACATTACCATGCTGTTCTAATAGACTCTCAAAATGGTATAAGTGAAGCATGAGAGTTCATCTATTCCTTCAAAATAAAACCACCGCCGTGCTCTAAAAGATATAAGTGAAGCACTAGAGCAATATCAAACTACTCCTAAAGATATAAGTGAAGATCAATGAGTAGTTGAAGAATTATGTAACTATGTGAAGACTCTCTAACATTTAAGAACTTCAGATCTTGGGATATTATTCAAACATCAAGCAAAACTAAATAAACTAAATTGACGCTCCAAGCAAAACACATATCATGTGATGAATAAAAATATAGCTCCGGGTATAGTTACCGATAGATGAAGACGAAAGAGGGGATGCCTTCCCGGGTCATCCCCAAGCTTAGGCTTTTGGTTCTCCTTGAATTTTACCTTGGGGTGCCTTGGTCATCCCCAAGCTTAGGCTGTTGCCACTCTTTGTTCCATAGTCCATCAAAGCAATACTCAAAACTTGAAAAATTCACAACACAAAACTTAGACAAAAATCTCGTGAGCTCCGTTAGTATAAGAAAGCAAAACATTGCTCAAAGGTACTGCAATGAATTCATTCTTTGTTTATATTGGTGTTAAACCTACTATATTCCAACTTCTCTATGGTTCATACTTCCCAATATTACTCATAGATGCATTGAAATAAGCAAACAACACACGAAAAACAGAATCTGTCAAAAACAGAACAGTCTGTAGTAATCTGTAGGTTCCGCATACTTCTGTAACTCCAAAAAATTCAAACTAAATTTTTAAACATGAGGAATTTTTCTATTAATCATCTGCAAAAAGAATCAACTAAATAGCACGCTCCAGTAAAATTGGATGACCATTCTAGCGAGCGCTAACGATTCTGTTTTTCACAGCAAGATCATATAAACTTCACACAAGTCTTCCCAAAGGTTCTACTTGGCACAAACACTAATTAAAACATAAAACCACATCTAAACAGAAGTTAGACGCAATATTTATTCCTAAACATAATCAAAAACAAAGAAACTAAAATAAAGTTGGATTGCCTCCCAACAAGCGCTATTGTTTAATGCCCCTAGCTAGGCAGGATGATTTCAATGATGCCCGCATAAAAGATAAGAATTGAAACATAATGGGAGCATCATGAAGAATATGACTAGCACATTTTAAGTCTAACCCACTGCCTATGCATAGGGATTTTGTAATCAAACAACTTATGGGAGCAATAATCAACTAGCATAGGAAGGGAAAACAAGCATAGCTTCAAAACTTTAATCACATAGAGAGGAAACTTGATATTATTGCAATTCCTACAAGCATATGATCCTCTCTCATAATAATTTTCAGTAGCATCATGAATGAATTCAACAATATAACCAACACATAAAGCATTTTTTTCATGATCTATTTGCATAGAAATTTTACTACTCTCCACATAAGCAAAATTCTTCTCATTCGGAATAGTGGGAGTATCATAAGAGACTTGAATACTATAGATTGTTTCCACATTAAAAGAGTAATGTTCAGAGAAAGGGTAATCATAATCATGACACATTTTATCAGTATAATCATCACTACTTTTTATAGCATAAGTGGCATCACAATAATCATCATAAATAGGAGGCATGCTTTCATCATAATAGCTTTGCTCATCCAAACTTGGGAGGCTAAAAATATCATCTTCATCAAACGTAGCCTCCCCAAGCTTGTGGCTTTGCATATCATTAGCATCATGGGTATTCAAAGAATTCATACTAACAACATTGCAATCATGCTCATCATGCACATATTTTATGCCAAGCATTCTATGTAATTCTTCTTCTAGTACTTGAGCACAATTTTCCTTCCCATCATTTTCACGAAAGATATTAAAAAGATGAAGCATATGAGGCAACCTTAATTCCATTTTTGTAGTTTTCTTTTATGAACTAAACTAGTGATAAAACAAGAAACTAAAAGATTCGATTGCAAGATCAAAAGATATACCTTCAAGCACTAACCTCCCCGGCAATGGCGCCAGAAAAGAGCTTGATGTCTACTACGCAACCTTCTCCTTGTAGACGTTGTTGGGCCTCCAAGTGCAGAGGTTTGCAGGACAGTAGCAAATTTCCCTCAAGTGGATGACCTAAGGTTTATCAATCCATGAGAGGCGTAGGATGAAGATGGTCTCTCTCAAACAACCCTGCAACCAAATAACAAAGAGTCTCTTGTGTCCCCAACACACCCAATACAATGGTAAATTGTATAGGTGCACTAGTTCGGCGAAGAGATGGTGATACAAGTGCAATATGGATGGTAGATATAGGTTTTTGTAATAGGAAAATATAAAAACAACAAGGTAGCAAGTGGTAAACGTGAGCATAAACGGTGTTGCAATGATAGTAAACAAGGCCTAGGGTTCATACTTTCACTAGTGGAAGTTCTCTCAACAAGGATAACATAATTGGATCATATTACTAGCCCTCAACATGCAACAAAGAGTTACTCCAAAGTAACTAATAGCGGAGAACAAACGAAGAGATTATGTTAGGGTACGAAACCACCTCAAAGCTATTCTTTCTGATCGATCTATTCAAGAGTCCGTAGTAACGTTCAATCTAAAATAGAGTTCGTACTAGAATAACACCTTAAGACACAAATCAATCAAAACCCTAATGTCACCTAGATACTCCATTGTCACCCAAGTATCCGTGGGCATGATTATACGATATTCATCACACAATCTCAGAAACATCTATTCGACCAACACACAGAACTTCAAAGAGTGCCCCAAAGTTTCTACGGAAAAGTCAAGACGAAAACGTGTGACAACCCCTATGCATAGATTCCCAAGGTCACGAAACCCGCAAGTTGATCACCAAAATATACATCAAGTAGATCACATGATATCCCATTGTCACCACAGATAAACACGTGCAAGACATACATCAAGTGTTCTCAAATCCTTAAAAACTCAATCCGATAAGATAACTTCAAAGGGAAAACTCAATCCATTACAAGAGAGTAGAGGGGGAGAAGCATCATAAGATCCAACTAGAATAGCAAAGCTCGCGGTACATCAAGATCGTGCCATCTCAAGAACACGAGAGAGAGAGAGAGAGATCAAACACATAGCTACTGATACATACCCTCAGCCCCGAGGGTGGACTACTCCCTCGTCGTCATGGAGAGCGCCGGGATGATGAAGATAGCAACCGGAGAGGGATTCCCCCTTCGGTAGGGTGTCAGAACAGGGTCTAGATTGGTTTTTGGTGGCACCAGAGGCTTTCGGCGGCGTAACTCCCGATCTAGGTTAATTTCCGAAGGTTTCAGTATTTATAGGATTTTTTGGCGTAGGGCACAAGTCAGGGGGGCTTCCGGGCTGTCCACGAGATAGGAGGGCGCGCCCCCTGCCCAGGGCGCGCCCCCACCCTCGTGGGCAGCTCGTCGCTCTCCTGGCCCAACTCTTTTACTTCGGGGGCTTCTTTTGGTCCAGAAAAAATTATCAAAAATTGGCACGTCAATTGGACTCCGTTTGATATTCCTTTTCTGTAAACCCTAAAACAGGAGAAAAACAGAAACTGGCACTGGGCTTTGGGTTAATAGGTTAGTCCCAAAAATCATATAAAAGTGTATGACAAAGCCCATTAAACATCCAAAACATCATAAATAATAGCATGGAACAATAAAAAATTATAGATACGTTGGAGACGTATCAGCCTATTCCACGGGCAAAACATGATCAACGCCAAGACTCCATGGGTGTTAGGATCATTACTTTGTAATCTAGATTATTGACTCTAGTTCAAGTGGGAGACTGAAGGAAATATGCCCTAGAGGCAATAATAAAGATGTTATTTGTATTTCCTTATATCATGATAAATGTATTTTATTCATGCTAGAATTGTATTAACCAGAAACTTAGTACATGTGTGAATACATAGACAAAACAGTATGTCCCTAGTATGCCTCTACTAGACTAGCTCATTGATCAAAGATGGTTATGTTTCCTAGCCATAGACATGAGTTATCATTTGATCAACGAGATCACATCGTTAGGAGAATGATGTGATGGACAAGACCCATCCATTAGCTTAACACTATGATCGTTTAGTTTTACTGCTATTGCTTTCTTCATGACTTATACATGTTCCTATGACTATGAGATTATGCAACTCCTGAATACCCAAGGAACACCTTGTGTGCTATCAAACGTCACAACATAACTGGGTGATTATAAAGATGCTCTATAGGTGTCTTCGAAGGTGTTCGTGGTGTTGGCATAGATTAAGAATAGGATTTGTCACTCCGAGTGTCGGAGAGATATCTCTAGGCCCTCTCGGTAATACACATCATAATAAGCCTTGCAAGCAAATGACTAATGAGTTAGTCACGAGATGATGTATTACGGAACGAGTAAAGAGACTTGCCAATAACGAGATTAACTAGGTATAGTGATACCGACGATCGAATCTCGGGCAAGTAACATACCGATGACAAAGGGAACAACGTATGTTGTTATGCGGTTCGACCGATAAAAATCTTTGTAGAATATGTAGGAGCCAATATGGGCATCCAGGTTCCGCTATTGGTTATTGACCGGAGAGATGTCTCGGTCATGTCTACATATATCTCGAACCCGTAGGGTCCGCACGCTTAAACGTTCGTTGACGATATAGTATTTAATGAGTTATGTATGTTGGTGACCGAATGTTATTCGGAGTCCCGGATGTGATCACGGACATGACAAGGAAATCCGGAATGGTCCGGAGATAAAGATTGATATATGTGATAATAGTGTTTGACCTCCGGAAAGGGTTCTGGAATTCACCGGAAGGGGTTCCGGATGTTTCCCGAAATGTTTGGGTACGCAAACACTTTATTTGGGCCAAAGGGGAAAGCCCACAAGGTTTTTGGAAAGCGCAAAAGGAAGTTTTGAGGAGTCCAGGGGCCAGACGCCAGGGTCCCTAGCGTCTGGGTCCAGACACCGGGAACCCTGGAGTCCGAGAAGGACTCTTGCCTTTCGGGTGAAACCGACTTTGTGAAGGCTTTTACTCCAAGTTTCGACCCCAAGGCTCAACATATAAATAGAGGGGTAGGGCTAGCACCCAAGATACATCAAGATACACCAAGCCGTGTGTCGGCAATCCCGACCCTCTAGTTTATCCTCTGTCTAGTTTCTGTAGTGCTTGGCGAAGCCCTGGAGAGATTGTTCTTCATCAACAACCGTCACTACGCCGTCGTGCTGCCGGAACTCATCTACTACTTCGCCCGTCTTGCTGGATCAAGAAGGCGAGGACGTCATCGAGCTGAACGTGTGCTGAACGCGGAGGTGCCGTACGTTCGTACTAGATCGGGACGGATCGTGAAGGTGTACGACTACATCAACCGTGTTGATAAACGCTTCCGCTTTCGGTCTACGAGGGTATGTAGACACACTCTCCCCTCTCGTTGCTATGCATCTAGTAGATAGATCTTGCATGATCGTAGAATTTTTTTGAAATACTACGTTCCCCAACATAAAGAGACAACCATAAGGCTCCTGTCGGTTGCCGATAACTTTACAAAACATGATCATCTCATACAATAACGTATAACTCATCACGTCTTGACCATATCACATCCCAACATGCCCTGCAAAAACAAGTTAGACGTCCTCTACTTTGTTGTTGCAAGTTTTACGTGGCTGCTACGGGCTTAGCAAGAACCGTTCTTACCTACGCATACAAAACCACAATGATTTTTCGTCAAGTGTGATGTTTTAACCTTCACAAGGACCGGGCATAGCCACACTCGATTCAACTAAAGTGAGAGAGACACACACCCGCCAGTCACCTTTAAGCAACGAGTGCTCCTAATGGTGAAACTAGTCTCGCGTAAGCGTACGCGTAATGTCGGTCCGGCCCACTTCATCTCACAATACCGCCAAATCAAAGTATGACATGCTGGTACGCAGTATGACTATTATCGCTCACAACTCATTGTATTCTACTCGTGCATATCATCTACGCATAGACCTGGCTCATGATGCCACTGTTGGGAAACATAGTATTTCAAAAAAAATCCTACGATCACGCAAGATCTATCTACTAGAAGCATAGCAACGAGAGGGGAGAGTGTGTCTACGTACCCTCGTAGACCGAAAGTGGAAGTGTCTAGTGACGCGGTTGATGCAGTCAAACGTCTTCGCGATCCAACCGATCCAAGCACCGAACGTACGACACCTCCACATTCAGCACACGTTCAACTCGATGATGCCCCACGAGCTCTTGCTCCAGTTGAGCTTCACGGGAGAGTTTCATCTACACGACGGCGTGTTGATGGTGATGATGAAGCTACCGACGCAGGGCTTCGCCTAAGCACTGCAACGATATGATCGAGGTGTGTATCTGTGGAGGGGGCACCACACACAGCTAAAACTGATGTTCAATTGTGTGTTCTAGGGTGCCCCCTGCCCCCGTATATAAAGGAGCAAGGGGGAGGCTGGCCGGCCTTGGGGCGCGCCAAGGAGAGGGAGGAGTCCTCCTCCTAGTAGGAGTAGGACTCCTCCTTTCCTAGTCCAACTAGGAGGAGTAAGGGGGAAGGAAGGAGAGGGAGAGGAGAAGGAAATGGGGGGCGCGCCCCCCTCCCTAGTCCAATTCGGACTCCCTATAGGGAGGGGGCACGGCTGCCCCATGTGGGCTGCCTCCCCTCTTTCATATGGCCCATGTAGGCCCAATAGTCCCCTCGGGGGTTCCGATAACCCTCCGGCACTCTGATAATTATCCGGCGACCCTCGAAACTCATCCGGTGTCCGAATATAGTCATCCAATATATCATTCTTTATGTCTCGACCATTTTGAGACTCCTCGTCATGTCCGTGTTAACATTCGGGACTCCGAACTACCTTCAGTACATTAAAACACATAAACTCATAATACCGATCGTCATTGAACGTTAAGCGTGCGGACCCTACGGGTTCGAGAACTATGTAGACATGACCGAGACTCATCTCCGGTCAATAACCAATAGTGAAACCTGGATGCTCATATTGGTTCATGCATATTCTATGAAGATCTTTATCGGTCAAACCGCATAACAACATACGTTATTCCCTTTATCATCAGTATGTTACTTGCCCGAGATTCGATCGTCGGTATCATCATACCTAGTTCAATCTCGTTACCGTCAAGTCTCTTTACTCGTTCCGTAATACATCATCTTGTGACTAAATCATTAGTCATTTGCTCGCAAGGCTTATTATGATGTGTATTACCGAGAGGGCCCAGAGATACCTGTCCGACACTGGGAGTGACAAATCCTATTCTCGATCTATGCCAACACCACAAACACCTTCGGAGACACCGGTAGAGCATATTTATAATCACCCAGTTACGTTGTGACATTTGATAGCACACAAGGTATTCCTCCGATATTCAGGAGTTGCATAATCTCATAGTCATAGGAACATGTATAGGTCATGAAGAAAGCAATAGCAGAAAAACTAAACGATCAAGTTGCTAAGCTAACGGATGGGTCTTGTCCATCACATCATTCTCCTAATGGTGTGATCCTGTTGAACAAATGACAACTCATGTCTATGGCTAGGAAACATAACCATCTTTGATCAATGAGCTAGTCTAGTAGAGGCTCACTAGGGACACTCTGTTTTGTCTATGTATTCACACATGTACTAAGTTTCCTGTTAATACAATTCTAGCATGAATAATAATTTTTTATCATGAAATAAGGAAATACAAATAACAACTTTATTATTTCCTCTAGGGCATATTTCCTTCAAGACCTTGTTGTGAAAACAATAGCAAATGGTGCATAGTTTGCTCATGATCATGATTTACCTCAATTCAGGAAGCTACTCACGAGTAGATTCATCACCATGGAGATGGAAGATCTGAACTTGACTCCTCCACAAGAGGAGGATGGAGTACCTGAAAATCATCATCAAGAGGAACATCATCAGGAAGAGGTTGATGCAGCAGGTAAATACTCCAATAATATGATGGTAAACATGTTGTGAATTGTCATGCCCAAGATGCGATTCTATCTCGATCACTGGATAAAACTTGTGATTGAGGCACAACCGCATTTTGGGCGCTTAGCAAGATGGATATCATTACATCGTACCATTTCATACATAGAGGGGATACATAAAAGTCATACAATAGTCACCTGAATACAATACATCACAAACAAAACATCCGACTATGGATGAAAACATGAAAAGCACAACGACATCCATCCTGCTATCCCAGGCTGCCGACCAGGAACCTATCCCAAGATTGACGAAGAAGAAGAAGAAGAAGAAGGAAGAACTCCAACACGTAAACATCGCTCTCACGTCAAGTCATCGGAAACCTGCACCTGCACCTGTTGTTGTAGTATCTGTGAGCCACAAGGACTCAACAATCCCATAACCATGGGTATCAAGACTAGCAAAGCTTAATGGGTAAGGAGAGGGTAAGTGGTGAGGTTGCAGCAGCGGCTAAGCATTATATGGTGGCTAAATTACGAGTACAAGAATAAGATGAGCATCTACGCAAACGATCGCAAACTAGTAATGATCGCTAAGTGATCCTGAACTACCTACGAGTCAAACATAACCACACCGCGTTCTCTTCTCAAAGTGAAAAGAGACGGTCACGGTTACTCACGCGGTTGGTGTATTTTATTTCGGATCCTCTATCAAGTTTTCTACAACCGAACATTAACAAATTCCAATCCGCCACATAACCGCGGGCATGGCTTTTGAAAGATCATAACCCTGCAGGGGTGTCCCAACTTAGCCCATAACAAGCTCTCACGATCAGCAGAGGTAAAAAACCCTTATCTTAGGGAAGACCCGATCAGACTCGGAAACCCGGTGCACAAGACGTTTCGACAATGGTAAAACAAGTCCAGCAAGACCTCCTGTCATGCCGACACCCTGATAGTAGCCGCACGTATCTCGTCTCAAGCCACGACCGGATGAGCTAAGTGTACAGCGACCAAATACCCCAAGTTGACAAGGGGCGGCGCCGCAAGGTGCTCTAGTTTGGACCAACACTCATGAGGAGCACTGGCCCGGGTTGTAAATTAAGTCCTCGGGGTCCAGAATGTCCCTATGCAAGTTATTTAGTTATGGAAAATGGTAAAACCAAAGTTCGGCCTTGCTTGAGGAGTTTTATTCAAAGCGAATTATCAAGGGGTTCCCATAAATCCAACCGTGTTAGGAACGCAAAATCAAGGAACATAACACCGGTTTATCGGTTCTTAAGGCGGCATGAGTGGAACAAAACACCGAGCAAAAGGCCAAGCCTTCCACCCATTGCCAAGTATATATGTGCGTTAATTTAATTAATAGATATTGTGATATTCCAACATCCAAGTTACAACATGGAGCAATCTTCATCTTCACTAGCAACTAACAACGCTATAAGAGGGGCGGAGCAAGCGGTAACATAGCCAAACAACGGTTTGCTGGGATGGTGTCAAAGGTTAGAGGTTTCATGGCAACAAGAAGAGGCTGGCAACAAATAGATAGGTAGCGCGACATATAGCGATAGCATCGAGACAACTAGCATGGCAATGATAGTAATGAGATCCAAGGTGACGGTCATCTTGCCTGAGATCCCGCTAGGAAGAAGAACGAGTCCATGAAGAAGAAGAAGCCACGAAGACGAACCAAGTGTAGTCGAACGAATCCTCACGATCGCAACGAAACAGAAACTAACGAGAAGAAGCAAACAACATGGTAAACACACCACACATAAACAAGACAAGATGCTCAATCAAGTATGATGCATGGCAAGGCTACATGGCAAATCATGACAAGAGATGATGCATACAAGAACAATACAATCAAGCAAGTTTAAATGAGGTCGGTAACAACATATAACAATTCCAGCAAGTCCTCATATGAAAATTTTGAAATTGGTCCAGCTCTGAACAAACCTTAAGTTAAAGTAGTTAAACGGCAAGTTAACATGCACCATGATGATCTATTTGAAATTCTAATCAAGTTACATATAAAGTTCATTTAATTCGGAGCTACGGCCTAGAAGATATGAGCAAAATAAGTTTAGCATGCCAAAGATGCAAGATGCATTCAAGCAACAAGAAAACACACTTAAAACATGTATACAACATGATATTATGCATCTACATGCAAAAACAAGCAAGTTTCATGTAGAGCACGCTCAAAACGGAGCAACGGTTCAACACATACACATGAAACAAGATATAACAATAATCTGTTCCAAAACAGCAACTAGGCACTTTGCAATCATCAAAACAACATGCTACATGAATATTTCATGGCATCAAAGGGCATGGCAAGCATGTACATGCCAAGCACTACAAACATGATCACTGAGCTACTGCCAAACACCACTAGAACATGCTCAAAACCTCATGGCAAGATTGCAAAAGATAACAGATTCACAGACTTAGTGAAATAAACTGAACGTGGCAGCAACAATGACAAGTAGGCATGTTTGCAAGCTTATGCAACTCATCTCAAAGCATATCATGGCATGTGAATATAACCAACAACAAGAAGACATGTGTATGAAGCTACTCATGGCAAGAACATGGTCATAGGATGCATAGAACACTAGCAATTCACATGGCAATACTGAACTTACTGATAACAGGCTAACAGAAACATTTTATAGCAATTTGAGAGCAAGAAAGAGACAAGCTACATCAACCTATAACGGCAAACAAGGGCATGGATGGATAGAGCATAACATGTACTTAAAGACATGGTCATTGAACATTCCAAAACATGCATAGATATGACTGGGGCATCAAACAAACATGGCATCACAATATAACAGTTTCAGACTTTGCAGTTTTCAACAAGTCTCAGAAATCAGCAAACAGCGAGTAGGCCCCTTTGCAAGCTTGTTGCTCTCACCACAAGGCATATCATGAAAAGTGGATTCCACCACAACAAAGAAGACATGTTTGTGCTTCTAAAACATGTTGACATGATGCTCAAACAAAAATCACACAAAAAGATATGAAAACGACAAATCAACAAGTTATATAGGTTTTCAGCAGTTAACAACACTTAGCACTTTTGCAACATAGATAATCATGGCATAATGCACTCTAACATGTATGAAAATGCAACCATCATGTAGAGCATCACTAGATGATCATTTAGACATATCATTCACTACAAACGGTAATCGTGCACAAAGTTATTACATTCACAAATAGCATATATGATGTTTTTTTCCAGAAAAAGACTTGGTGAAGAAAAAACACCTCGGGGCTGGCTGGCTGGATAGTGTCCGGGCTGGGGCGGACATGTCTGTCTGTGCTGGCTCGCGGGCCCACTTGGCAGTGACACGGGCAAGGGGAGGGGTCGGACATGTCCGGGCTCCATCGGACATGTCCGGCTCGTCCCGATCCGGATCTGACCGGACCGAGACCGGCAGCGAGATTTGGCACAACGGCGGCGCGGTGAGGCCCGTCGGCGGACTGGGCGATGACGGGGCGATGCGGAGGCGGCTGCGCCGGAGGGCAGGGACGCGGGGCGCGTGAGGCGGCGAGCTGGAGGCAGAGCGGAGGCCGGCGAGCTCAGGTGAGCGGACGATGGTGGAGTTGCTCTCGACGAGGAGCAGGATCGGCGGGGCGGCGAAGGAGCGAGCGCGGCAGCTCGGAGCTCACGGTAGAGGCGTGGGGCTTGGCTTGCCGGTGGATGCGGGGGCGATGCGGCGCTGGGGCAGCGGTCGGCGATGAGCGCGGAGGGAGGCGATGGCGAGCAGAGGGACGCACGGGAGACGAGTAGGAGGCCGGGCGCGCGCGGGCTGCGACGGCGGGATCCGGGCTCGGGCGGGCCCGCGATGGGCTTGCCCGGGCCTGGCGCGATGGAGACAGCTGGGGGGAGGACGCGTGGCGCCTTCCGAGTGGTTGCGGGGCGCGGGATGGCGACGTGGCATCGCGGGAGTGGATGGGGCCGGCGGCTGGCCTTTGGGCCGGCTACAAGTGGTGGAGCTGGGTTCGGCCGGCGCGGAATCTGAGGAGGAGGGGGCTAGGGGGTAGGGGACGAGTTAGGGGAGGCCAAAAATGGAATGTGGAGGTGTTCTTGTAGGGTAAGGGCTAGGTTTTGGGGGTTTTTGCTCCGATTCGGACCCTTGGATGCCGATCGGACGGCACCGGTCGCAAGGGGGGTTAGACAGGCCTAGGTGGGCTGGTTTAGAGTGGGCATGTGCTGTGAATAGAGGTGGCAGAGAGG
>LR738714.1:129781565-129812532 GCA_902687465.1 Secale cereale
GGGTTCGGAGACTGAAAACGTCCGACGTTTTATCCGGCGATAGTGCCGCTATAGTTTAACGGTTGGGCTATCAAACGAGTTCCGAATGCAACGAAATTCGGCAGGCGGTCCAACTACAATATAATAAGACCGCACACCAAGTTTCACCTCATTCCGAGAACACTTACCGGCCACTTATAAAATAAATATCCAGAGATGACGCGGGCGCGTGCGAGTGTGTCTGGGCTCAGAACGGACAACAGGGAGAACTGGGAGACTCGGACGGATGCAAGTTTTGAAAACTATGCAGATGCAATGCACATGATGACATGGCAAAATGCAACACACAAGCAGATGACATGGCAACGACAACGAATAACTGGAAGACACCTGGCTCATCGGTCTCGGGGTGTCACATGAATTTACTGTAAACATGCTGCAAATGTTAACTGAATTTTCACTCGGCGTTAACAGAAGTTTAAATTAGTATTAACTAGATTTTTAGTTAGTATTTCAATAAGTGTTAATTGAATGTGTCTATGGTTTGGCCGCAATAGCTAGTTGACTTGCTTTTTGCTCCTTTTCATCAGGAGAGATTTTCCTGGACCTCAACTTCAGTCCTCCAAGAGATCAGCAAGAAGCAATTCATGAGGACGAAGATATTCATGAGGAGGAAGATATTCATGAGGAGGAAGCAATTGATCAAGGGGAAGCAAAAAAAGAAGTGTAGTAAACCTGAGAAATGAGCAAAGGTTTGGTGTTTCTTTTGCCTTGAGAGTAATGTAGAGCAGAGATGGAGATATTTGCCCAGATGAGAAGCTACTCGTTGCAACCCTGTTGAATACAACCGTATGAATAGTAGAAAGAATATGGTCCGTTGCAAATATACAAATTGCAGAAGGCCTAGAAATGGATGTCTCAAATAAATAGAAGAGAAGAAGTAGCAGAAAGAGGAAAGGTCTGGATTTGTCGAGGACGTTGACAATTCCATTCAAGAAAAGAAGGACGATTCGAGCCCTAGCAAGGTCTCTAAATGTTCCCCGCTCGACCCTACACAAGAGATTTCAGATGGATGAGCTGATGCGTGTCACCAATACCGTGAAGCCTACCCTCAAGCCAGAAAATAAGATTGGAAGATTGAAGTTCTGCATATCCATGCTCGATGAGCTTTGGATCTCAACTCCCGGACCTGTTTTCAAGCCAATGACCTATATGGTTCATATAGACGAGAAGTGGTATGATATGACAAGAGTGAAGAATACATATTATCTACTGCGAGGAGAACCTCCACCCGAGCGCACCGTGCCCGATACTAACAACATTGGAAAGGTCATGTTTCTCACTACAGTGGCTAAGCCAAGATATAACGATGATGGAGAGGTGACATTTGATGGAAAAATCGGCACTTGGGCCTTTGTCGAAGAGACCGAGGTAGTTAGAACAAGTCACAACAGAGCAAGGGGAACAAAAGAGCTGAAACGCGCGAAAGTGACCAGAAATGTGAGTAGAGACTATCTCATCAATAAAGTGCTCCCTGCCATTCAAGACAAGTGGCCCGACGAAGATGTGGGAGCAACCATCTTTATTCAACAGGATAATGCTAAACCCCATGTTCTTCCTAATGATGCTGCTTTTCGTGAAGCTGTGGAACAAACCGAGCTTGACATTCGATTGGTCCAGCAATCACCAAACAGTCCCAACTTTAATTATCCAGACCTCTGCTTTCACAACTCTCTTCAATTCTTGACTGATTGCAGATCACCTAAAAATATCCAGGAACTGGTACAAGGTGTGGAGGAAGAGTTCGAGAATTATGAGGTTGACAAGCTGTTTAGAAGCTTTGTGACACTACAAGGAGTTATGGTTGAGGTCATGAAAATCAAAGGAGGAAATAACTACAAGCTCCCACACCTACACAAGGATCGACGTCAAAATGAGGGAAGGCCAATAATCTTTCTATCTTGCGATGCATAGCTAGTTGCTGAGACCAGGGCCTTTATAGAAGAAGGGCAATAGAGGGAATGTCTTGTGAAAGCGAAGGAAAGATCTATGTGTATGTCAATTGGAGAATGTGCGTATGTCAATTGGAGTATATGTATGTGTATGTCTTGTGAATGGAAAGGAAAGGGAAGATCTAGTCCAATTGGAGTATATGTATGTGTATGTCTTGTGAAAGGAAAGTAAAGGAAAGGGAAGATCTATGTGTTTCTCAATTGGACTATGTGTATGTGTATGTGTATGTGCATGTCATGGTATTTTGAATAAAGTAGATAATTTATCTTGAATGTTTATTGGAATTTAGTTGAATTTATTTTGAGTATTTGAATTCATTATAGGGGCAGGAGTAATTTGGAGCAATTTACTATATCATTTTGGTTGTACTCTGGTCAGGCACTAATCTGGACATGAGAAAGCTTAAGAAAGTTTAAGAACTCTGAATAAACAGAATAAACAACAACTAATTTGGAGCAATTTACAACAAAATAAACAACAACTCCATCAATTTTAAGAAAGTTTAAGAAACATGTCAACATGGAGTAGCTTTAGAACACAACTCATGTAAACCTAAACTCCAACTGAGCATCCAAATGGTGCATGTACTCCAACTAAATTCCAAAGTAACATCAGTATAGAAACTGAATTTTCAAACTCAATTTAGTCAGTACAGTAACATGAACTCTGAAATTTATAGAAGTCTACTCACTGAACTTTTACTTAGCTAAGGTTCGGTGCTAACTAAACCTCCTTACTAAATTCAGAGTACACTAGATTCAGAGTACTCTAATGTCAAATGTGATAGACCACACTACTACTCCCAATCGGTACTACGATGAACCGATAAGAAGAACTCTAGAGCAAATTCAGTACTCACACACATTACAAGTGGCAATCTAGAAACATTCAGATCACGGTGGAGTACTCCGGGATTACAGTGTAATCTTTGTCTTGAAACATTAAACTATTTTTCTGGAAACATTCATATTACGGTGTAATTCAGATTACAGTTTGCCTAGAAACATCACATCTAATGTAATCTAGAAATATTCAGATAACAGTGTAGTACTCAGGTGTAATCCACTAACTGCCGAGGGAGTACAAGTGGCAAAACTGCACTTCAGATGATTCATTGCGCGGTGCGTCGTCATGGTCGGGCTGGACGACGACATCCTCATCATCGAGCTTGGGGTCTCGCGACCATCAGCGCCAGGAGCTTGGCGGTGGTGAGGGAAATGCAGCCATATCCTCCTGCCCGTAGGTACCCCACTGCCCGTAGGAGTTTGGACAGCAGCACCTCGCCGTTGTCTAGCCATCGCAAACCCCATCTGGTGTTGGTGGCGGTCTGGATCAGGTGGGTCCGGCCTAGCAGCCACCAGATCTGGCTTCGCCAATGCCGGATATGACGATTCGTCTCCTTCTTAGACCAAAAGGTCCAACCTTTCTGGAGGATTGCCGCGGGAATGTGGAGTGGAGCTCGGCGAGGGGCGGGAAGGTGGAGAGGAGCGAGGCGAAGCGAGGGAAGGTGGGGAGAGAGAAGAGCAGAGCGCGGCGACAAGCCGGAGCAGACCACGAGATCGACGAGAGGGGGAGCCGGTGAGCACGTAGAAAGAGCGAGAGGGGAAGATGACGAGCGTCGCAAGATACAGGAGAGCCTATCGAGCGTTCTGTCCGAACGGCGACATGGGCTGCAGGTTGAGAAAGAAATGATTGGAGGACTTTTTTTGTAAAAGTACCAGTTGCGACAGATATTTCAGGACGGAGGGAGTACTAAAGTTAGTACAAAGTTGGGTCATCTATTTTGGAACGGAGGGAGTACTTCCGTAATCCGAGCAGGTTGGAGCAGATTGGAACATTGCGTAGATTTTATGTGTTATTCTGGAAAGTGCATCCGCAACTCTGTTTTCTTGCCTTTCTTGTATTATATTGTATAGGTATAGCTCAGCAGCTTGCTTAGGAGTTTGTGTGCACACCTTCCACTACAAAAAGACACATCCATGATATTTTGGCCCGAACAAATATTTTTCTGTCATGCTTATGACACTTCTATGATGATAATTGTGACAAAAACACGTATCATCATAGATGGGGTGGGCTCCTACTTCTATGACAAAAAATCATGAGAGAAAATGAGTTTTTCGTCTTGGGCGGATCGAAGACGCACCTGCATGACATTCTTTGGGCTGTCCATTACGGAAAAAATCGTGGTAGAAGCGATGATGAGGAAAATTTGGGGAGTTCCTGGTTACGCTGGGTGGCCAGGGCAGAGGATGCACGGAGGTTTGCGCGTTTCTCTCGTATAGGTACGCGCGTGTGTGCGAGGCGTTGGCTCTGACCGAACCCTAGCGAGGCGTTCTCTTACTGAACCTGAGCGATTGCACTAGCTACATTATTGAACCCGAAAGATAGATCCCTTGGCTGTTAACTGAACCCGAATGATTCATTCGCTACTACTTCTAACTGAACCCGGTCGATGATCGTTGGTGCTGCTTATTGAAGCCGATTGAACATGCTGCCTCTTAATAAACAGTGACCGTGGGAGTTGGTTGAACGAGTCGAGACTTGGTGAGTATAGCCGGTTGGTTCGGGTTGGATGAACAGTTCCCGGTGGGGGGGGGGGTGGATTAACAGGACCCCGTGGTAGTAGGTCATTGCCGTTGGATGAACATGACCCCGAGGTGGACGCCACACCCAAACCGGTTGGGGTGGATGAACAGGACGCCTTGGAGGGCTGGTTGAACAATAGCCAATGGAGACTGGATAAACAGTAGCCTGTGGATGAATAGTAGCTGGTGGAGGGAGGAGGAAGCCGCGGTGGATGAACAGTGCAGGTGGAGGTTGGAGGAAGTCGACAGTGGATGAACAGTAGCCCGTGGAGTCCCGTTTTGCGGTACGCCACACCCCTCCCGATGAACAGGACCCTTGCTTCGACCGTAACGCTCCAATATAAGTTCGTTTCCTCCGTTTTGCGGTACGCCAGACCCCTCCCGATGAACATGATCCTATTTCCACCATAGCCGGTCGAGCAGAAGGTCGTTTCCTCCGTTGTGCGGTATGCTAGACCCTGTTTCAGCTGTTTTGTCCAAGCCGGTTAGCTCCCGATAAACAGGACGCATTCTGTTGCCTCCCGATGAACATGGCGCTGTTTCTTCGTTCCAACCCAGCCGGTTGGCTGTCGATGAACAAGACGTCGTTGCTGCTATCCGTTGCCTCTCCATGTGCACCAACCCTGGTCGTACATATGCGCGAGTACGCGTTTGATACCCCGCCGTATGTACGTACGTGGCCATATTTTTTGCCCTGTGGATGTACGTACATGCACGCGGTTTAGGCGGGACTACCTGAACTGCTACGTCGGGGGCTTTACTATGACACATGCCGCTGCTTGGTCGGCCATGGTTCATCGTTGCAGAGAGGCTCATCGACCAGTATGTATGTATACGTTCGCAACCTGACAGACAATGCTACGTATGCTTCGACCGGGTGGTCCCAGCTGTCAGGGGGATAATGACGGACTTCCTTCCGAGCGAAGATATAGCTGGTGGGTCCCAGCTGTCAGGGGGAGGGATCATTTTTTTGCGCCTAATATGGAGGCACTTCCTTGCGTCTGAAGATGTAGCTGGTGGGTCCTATTGTCAGTGTCACCGCGTACAATCGTCTTCCAATGGCTGTCATTCGTTGACCACGTTGACCACGTCGCGTCGAGAGCACCAAGGCGGTGGACGACGATGAGGCCTAGGAAGGGAAAGATGCGAAGCCAGGGAAGACGCGGTAGTGGATGCCCATACAAAGGGGAGTACGAGGGTTAACTAGTTTGGTTGCGGTGTGAGGCCGTCGTCGCCACAGAATAACAGGGGATGTGGGTGAGTAGAGGGATGACCTAGATAGCGGTTGGAGTAGGAGGGGGCGATGAGGCCTGGGTAGCAGCACAGGTGCTACCTCTTGAGCTTGCGTTGTTTTTCCCTTGAAGAAGAAAGGGTGATGCAGCACAGTAGCGTAAGTATTTCCCTCGGTTTTTGAGAACCAAGGTATCAATCCAGTAGGAGACTACGCGCGAGTCCCTCATACCTACACAAACAAATAAGAACCTTGCAACAAACACGATAAAGGGGTTGTCAATCCCTTCTCGGCCACTTGCGAAAGTGAGATCTGATAGAGATAATAAGATCAATATTTTTGGTATTTTGTTTTATAGATTAAAAGTAAAGATTGCAAAATAAAAGTAAAGTAAAGATAAATAGTTGATGGAAGATTAATATGATATAAGATAGACCCGGGGGCCATAGGTTTCACTAGTGGCTTCTCTCAAGATAGCAGATTTCTACGGTGGGTGAACAAATTACTGTCGAGCAATTGATAGAAAAGCGCATAGTTATGAGAATATCTAGGTGTGATCATTGTATATAGGCATCACGTCCGTGACAAGTAGACCGAAACAATTCTGCATCTACTACTATTACTCCACACATCGACCGCTATCCAGCATGCATCTGGAGTATTACGTTGATAAGAACAGAGTAACGCTTTAAGCAAGATGACATGATGTAGAGGGATAAACTCATGCAATATGATATAAACCCCATCCTTTTGTCCTCGATGGAAACAATACAATACGTGCCTTGCCGCCCCTGCTGTCACTGGGAAAGGACACCGCAAGATTGAACCCAAAGCCAAGCACTTCTCCCATTGCAAGAAAGATCAATTTAGTAGGCCAAACCAAACTGATAATTCGAAGAGACTTGCAAAGATATTTAAATCATGCATAAAATATTTCAGAGAAGAATCAAATATTGTTCATAGATAATCTTGATCATAAACCCACAATTCATCGGATCTCGACAAACACACCGCAAAAAGAATTACATCGAATAGATCTCCAAGAAGATCGAGGAGAACTGTGTATTGAGATCCAAAGAGAGAGAAGAAGCCATCTAGTTATTAATTATGGACCCGAAGGTCTGTGGTAAACTACTCACAACTCATCGGAGAGGCTATGGTGTTGATGTAGAAGCCCTCCGTGATCAATTCCCCCTCCGGTGGAGCTCCGGAACAGGCCCCAAGATGGGATCTCACGGGTACAAAAGGTTGCGGTGGTGGAATTAGGGTTTCATGGTGCTCTCAGATGTTTTCAGGGTACATGGGTATATATAGGAGGAAGAGGCATGTCGGTGGAGCTACGGGGGTCCCACGAGGGTGGGGGCGCGCCCTCTGCCTCGTGCCCACCCAGTGGCTTCCCTGGCGTGTACTCCAAGTCTTATGAGTTGCGTTTATTCCAAAAATGATCCTCCCAAAGGTTTCATTCCATTTGGACTCCGTTTGATATTCCTTTTCTGCGAAACATTAAAATAGGCAAAAACAGCAATTTGCACTAGGCCTTGGGTTAGTAGGTTAGTCCCAAAAATAATATAAAAGTGTATAATAAATCCCATTAAACATCCAAAATAGATAATATAATAACATGGAACAATCAAGAATTATAGATACGTTAGAGACATATCAACAGGCAGCCACGGGAGGCAGGAGCACGCGGTCCCGCCGGCGATGGTTTGGATGACTACATCACGAAAATCAGAGGTTGAAGAAGCAGAACAACCATTGGATTCACATCCAACGGTCAACGCTGATAGAATTGTTTGTTGACTAAGTTGACAAAGCCATGCGTATGCGTCAACTGAGTAGGGCCACAAGTCACCAGGAACCGTGGCGTTTAGCCCTGGAGTCCGAGAAGGACTCTTCTTTGAGGTGCAAACCGACTTTGGGGAGGCCATCGCTCCAAGTTTTGACCCCCGGGCTCAACATATAAATAGAGGAGCAGGGCTAGCCCCTAGAACACAAGTTTTGAAGCCTCCTCTAGTTCTTCTAGTTCTAGTTTGTCCTAATTGACTAATTAGAGCTAAGATAATCCTATAGTTCCTCCTCCGCTCTAAATCCGTTGTGCTTGGTGAATCCCTACAAACAATAGTTTCACTACCACCGTCACCACGCCATCGTGCCGCCGGAACGCATCTACTACTTCGCCCCTCTTGCTGGATTAAGAAGGCAAGGACGTCATTGATCTGAATGTGTGCTGAACGCGGAGGTGTCGTACGCTCGGTACTTGATCGAGACATATCGTGAAGGGGTACGACTACATCCACCGCATTGATAAACGCTTCCGCTTAGCAATCTTCAAGGGTATGAAGATGCTCTCCCCCTCTCGTAGCTATGCATCTCCATGGATAGATCTTACGTGTGCGTAGATTTTTTTGTTTTCCATGCAACGTTCCCCAACAATGGCATCACGAGTCAGGTTTATGCGTAGATTATTTGCACGAGTAGAACACAAAGGAGTTGTGGGTGGTGATGTTCATATTTCTTACCACCAACGTCTTATTTTGATTTGGTGGTATTGTGAGATGAAGCGTCACGGACCAACATTACATATCCATGTACATGAGACTGGTTCCACCGACTGATGCAACTTGTTTTGCATGAGATGGCTGGCGGGCGTCTGTTTCTCTCACTTTAGTTGAATCGAATTTGACTACGACCGATCCTTGTAGAAGGTTAAAATAGCAAACTTGATAATCACCATTGTGATTTTGCATAGGTAAGAACAATTCTTACTAGTTACCCATAGCAGCCACGTAAAACTTGCAACAACAAAGTACAAGACGTCTAACTTGTTTTTGCAGGGTATGTTGTGATGTGATATGGTCAAGACGTGATGTGATATACGTTGTTGTATGAGATGATCATGTTCTGTAATACTGACAACCGGCAAGAGCCTTAGGGTTGTCTTTTAATTATTGTATGATCTGCATGTCAATCATTAAGCGCCATGTAATTGCTTTACTTTATCACTATGTGTTAGCAATAGTTGGCGAGACGACCCCGACGTAACGATGGAGATCAAGGTGTCATGCCGGTGACGATGGAGATCATGACGTTGCTTTGGAGATGGAGATCAAAGGCACAAGATGATGATGGCCATATCATGTCACATGTTTTGATTGCACGTGATGTTTATCTTTTATGAATCTTATTTTTCTTAGAACGATGGTAGCATTGTAAGATGATCCCTTGACTTAATTCCAAGATAAAAGTGTTCTCCCTGAGTATGCACCGTTGCCAAAGCTCTTCGTTTCGAAGCACCTTGTGATGATCGGGTGTGATAGATTCTACGTTCACACACAACGGGTGTAAGCCAGTTTTACACACGCATAATACTTGGGTTAAACTTGACGAGCCTAGCATGTACAGACATGGTCTTGGAACACTGGAGACCGAAAGGTCGAACGTGAGTCATATAGTAGATATGATTAACATGAAGATGTTTACCATTGGAGACTACTCCATCTCACGTGATGATCAGACATAGTTTAGTTGATTTGGATCATGTATCACTTAGACAAATTGAGGGATGTTGATTTAAGTGGGAGTTCATTAGTAATTTGATTAATTCAACCAAAATTTATCATAAACATAGTCAAAATGTCTTTGCATATTATGTTGTAGATCAATAGCTCGCGCTGATATGTTCCTGGAGATAATTGAGTTGAAAGATGATGGTGTTAATAATGTGTACTGGGTCCATGATCTGAGGATTATCCTCATTTCTGCACAGAAGAATTATGTCCTTGATGCACTGCTAGGTGATAGACCTGTTGTAGGAGCTAATGCAGACGTTATGAACATTTGGCAAGCTCGATATGATGACTACTTGATAGTTTAGTGCGCCATGCTTTACGGCTTAGAATAGGGGCTCCAAAGACATTTTGAACGCCATGAAACATATGAGATGTTCCAAGAGCTGAAATTAGTATTTCAGGCTCATGCCCGTGTTGAGAGGTATGAGACCTATAACAAGCACTTTGCCTACAAGATGGAGGAGAATACCTCAGCCAGTGAGCATGTGCTTAAATCGAGTGGGAGTTAATCTTCCAGATAAGCTAGTGATTGACATATTTCTCTAGTCACCATCACCAAGCTACTAGAGCTTCGTGATGAACTATAAATATGCAAGGGATGACGAAAACGATTCCCAAAACTCTTCGTGTAACATCCCAATTTTCAATTTGGATGTTATACATAGGTCATCATATGCATATCATATTTTATTTGCATTTCGGTTGTGATCCTAGAAATCTTAAGCAACTCAAGGACCCAAGGAGCGAGTTGGGGATTTCATTTATTTTCATATTTGAATTTTCTCAAATTTGAAAATAGGATCAATTTAGTTTTAATATTTTCTCTCCAAATATTTCAAATATTATGATAAAAGAGAGAAGATAATATGACTTCTTCAAAAGGAAAGGAATATTAGAGGATTTTTTTTAAAATCAAATGAATATTATATTTGGATTATATTTGCTAATTTATTTGAATTAGAAAAAAATATGCATTTTTCAAAATTTGCATTTTTAGGCCAAAACAAATGTTCACTTTGTTCTAAATATTTTATTTGGACGGTGAAAATTGTTTTTGGCATTTTTATAATTTTTTCTTGTTTTATTAGGATTTTGTTTTTCTGCGGATTTTATTTAAAAAAAAGAGTTCCTGCCCGACTAGGCCGAAGGCCCAGCCGAGCAGGCCGCGGCCCAGCGCCCCGCGCCGCCTTCCTCCCGCCGCTGCCGTGCCTGGCACAGACGTCAAGGGGGAGTCCGAGCCGGACTCTGCCCCGGGCCGACCCCTCGCCCAAGCAACGCCTCCCGGCCTTTAAATAGGCCGAGGCCCCCGCCGCCACCACCACCCCGCCGCCGTCTGCTCACCGAGCCGCGCCGCCGCCGCAAGCCTGCCGCCGTCGTTGCTTCGCCGTCGGCGCCGCGCCATCGCCCCACCGCCGCTGAACCCCGCAGCCGCTGCCGAACCCCGCCGCCGAGCCCTCGCAGCCGACGCCCGCCGCCGGTCCGCTCCGCGAACCCGACCCGATAGGTAAAAACCCGGGCCATTTTTTCGATTTAAAAAATAACCTAGATCAGTTTTTTATAGAAAACCTAGATTCGTTTTTAGGGTTATAGTAAACAGTGAACGTTCGCTGTTTAGTTTCAGAAAACGAACGTTCGATGTTTAGTTTCAGAAAACAAACGTTCGCTGCTTAGAGTTTTCTTTTTCTGTTATTTTTTGTCATGGACCTATCCGCGATTAGAAAAATTAAGGATCAGTCCCTGATCTTTAAACCCTCGTTACTTTTTAGTCGTTAGTCGGAATTAGATGAAACCAACGCCAATTTGTTCGTTTCGATCTTATCTTTCCAGTAGAGCAACTCAAATTTGATTTTGAAAGTTTTAAAATTTGTTTTCAAACAGATTTGAATTTGAACTTCGTTTGGTCGTAACTTGAGTTTCGTAACTTCGTTTGAGTTGATTCTTTTTGCCAATCGAAGCTCTTGACCTAAACTTTCTGATAAGGCCAAATTCAATTAATTTTTGGTAATGTTAGAAATTATTTTCTGTTGCAAGAGTTATTCGTTTATTTTTGTAGTCTTTCGAGATCTGTTCTTCGATTCTGTTGTATGATTGCTTATGTATGCTATTGTTTGATTGCGATAGAATTCCTGGAGTGCGAAGCGTGCTACTACAAGTCTTTAGGTTTCATTGATCGTAAGCAAGGCAAGTTCATACTTTGATCATACTTTCCAATACCCAGTTTTTATTGCATTAGTTATATCCTCAAACTCTTGCATGAGTAGGACTGGTTATATGTGTTGATGCTTTGCAGTTCATGAGGTAGGAACCCAATGACTTGTGATCAAACCCGGGAATGTACGTGTTGTTATTTTATTGCCTAGCCATGCTTGTAGACGTGGATTGGTATGAGATTTATCATGAAAGTTGTGAGTGTAATAACAATTAAGGGATTTCTTTAAGGTGGAAATTAATACACATCTGGGTGGATTGGTTGTGGCACCCTGGGGATGGACCAGTGGTTGTCATGGAACCTAGGGATATACTTGTGTTATCCAAGGAATGCCACCCAGGCTCAAAGGGATCATATATATTTCATGCCTCGAAACTTCCGTGTGCAACCACAAGCCATTATGGGCTCTGGCATAGTTGAGTATGTCGTGTGGTCTCTTTCAGTGGTGGACTAGCAGATGTAGTGAATGTAGGTGTACCGGTCTACCCAGAGTAAAGAGTTAATGCTTCTGAAAGACTGTGTCTCGGTCATCCGGTTGTCAAACACCATGTAGTGCTTGAAATTAAACGGAGGCGATCGAGTCTTGTGGGGAAAAGCGCACAAACCTCATCAGACTGAACAAACTATTCATGAGTAACCGTGTCCCCGGTTATGGACATCTTGAGTATCCTGGTATTTGAATCATGGACTGATCTCAACACTTGATTTAACTTGTTCGGTTAGTAATGACTTTGGTGGTTTGGGATTGAGATGGGGGTACCATTCTCAATGTTCATGTTAAATTTTAACTAAGTAGTAAATAAAATACATTCCTTTGTTGTAGGGAAAAACTAGCTTTATGCAAAATTAACCTTACAGCCTCCACCGGCCAAATATGCATATAGTTGTAGACATTGCTCATCATTATTATAGTATGTTCATGCCAACATATTCAATGTGCTGACCTGCATGGCTGCAACGTATCATGTTGCAGAGTTTTCAGACGAAGATTAAGGTGCGATAGGTTGTTGTCATGCACTCAATGTTTTCCGTGGAGTTGGATGGACTCAACTACTCTTCATAAGCTTCCGCAATTTATTTTATTAGATAGCCTTTAGCCATTCTCGTGTAATGGATATTACCTCTTCGAGGACTTTCGATGTAATAAAGTGTGATTGAATCTCTGTTATAAATCCTTGAGTACTGTGTGTGTTAGCATACCGATCCAGGGATGACACTGAGCACAGAGGCATCGGTTCATTGGAATCATGGTCGCTACAAGATGGTATCAGAGCATACGTTGACTATAGGACGCGACCACTAGGATAAGCCATAGGATGTTCATCTCTACTCATTCTACTTCTTCTCCACTCATTCTAATTCTTCTCTATTTATTTTCTATAGATGTCAGACCCAGGGAGCAAGTTCACCCAACTAGACGATGACATCCCTTTCAGAAGACACTTGAAGGAAGTCACTAGGTACTTGCACATTGGAATACCGAGTATCACTGGAGATCTCTACGCAACATCGCTAGAAGAGGAGTGCTGGAAGATCAAAGTTACTGTACCTGGGAGGACTATTGCACCATTCACGGAGCCACTTGAGCTTGCCTTTGACGCACCGACGTGGAGCTTGGGAAAGAGTATGGCAGCTCATATCACGTTTGGAGGCATATGTGAAGTCTACAACAAGGATCTTGAAGACACCATCTACCAGATTTGTGGACGTCGAGACGAGCAATGGAAGATGCTTCGTACCAGGAAGGATGGATCCATTGCAACATACATCCAGGAGATGGACCAAGGCATTCGGCGCTACGAGAACCAAATGTGCATACTCATGCATAAAACCAACATGGTTTTAACCCGGAACGTGGAGCTATAAGAAGAACTCAAGACAGTGCGAGATGGATATGAAGAGGAAATCGCCGTACTATTGGAGCAGAATGAAGCACCAAAGAAGAATGCTGGAACCAGCGCAGTGAAGCCGGAACCAGAGATGGGTATGAATACGGAGAACCACATTCTGATAGACGACACCGACAGTGATGAAAGTGACTATGAAGACGAAGCTGGAGCAGATATAATGGAGTCCTTAGAAGATAGTGATTAGATGACCACCCTGTAATCATTAGTATTAATCCGAGTAGTTAGAATCATTCGCTAGCGTTGTAATAGGATCTTTTGTGTGATCTTGATTGAATTGAGTGATATGATATGAAATTGTTTGTATCATGTGCAAATGGGTAGTGATTCCCATAGACCTCATTCTATTCTAATCTCTCCCCTCTAAACCCCTCACATGCCTCCGAGACGTGAGGCCGGATTTGAGTTTCCCCTGAGCTCACCCAGTTGATCCAGCAGCAGAACACTTTGATGCAACTACTTGTCCAGAATCAGAACAACAACAACAACAACAACAACAACAACAACAACAACAACAACAACAACAACCCACCTCCGCCTCCCCATGACAACTTGACCCGGTTCTTAAGGCTGCAACCACCGGTGTTCTCTAGTAGCACCGAGCCTATTGTTGCAGATGACTGGCTCCGCAAGATGGACAAAGAGCTAGCAACTGCAGGATGCACAGATGAAGATCGAGTGCGTTTTGCTGCACATCAGCTTGAGGGACCAGCAGCCACATGGTGGGAGAATTACACCGCCACCTACCCACTTGTTGCAATTACTTGGGATCAGTTTCAGCAAGCTTTTCACACCGCACATGTCTTAGCAGGAGCCATGAGCCTGAAGAAGCATGAATTTCGCAACTTGCGCCAAGGAAACCGTACCGTGGGGCAGTACGTGGATGACTTTAGGCAGTTAGCTCGCTATGCACCAGATGATGTGGCCACTGACACCGCAAAGTAGGAGAAGTTTCTAGAAGGACTCAATGATGAGATGAGTATGCAGCTGATGCTAGCAACCTACAACAACTATCAAGAGCTAGTGGACAAGGCTATCATGATAGAAGGAAAGAAGCAACAGATTAACAACCGCAAGAGGAAGTATGGAGCTGGGAAATTTAATTCCGGAGCCCAGCAGAAGCCCCGCTATACTCCATACTCAGGAGGACACAACCATGCCACTCATAACCATGGAGGACATTCTAATAATGGAGGGAATGCACACAACCACAGTGGTCCTAGGAATAGCAATGGGAATGGAGGAAGCAACAATCAGAATCGTTCCACTCCCTCAACGCCTGCCAAGAAGGATCTGAGTCACATTACTTGTTTCAAGTGTGGGAAGACCGGACATTACGTCAATGAATGTTCCGAGCCAAAGAATGGGAATGGTAATGGAAGCTCGGGAAAGAAGCCCAACCCGTTCACCAGAGGACAAGTGAATTACGTCAATGTGGAGGAGATTGATGATCAACCCGACGTAGTTGTCGATAAGTTTTTGATTGACGTGATCATAGGAATGGATTGGCTATCCAAGTATGGAGGAAATATTGATTGCGCTAGTAGATCAATCCTTCTTACCACTCCGGAAGGAAAGAGGATCAAGTATGTGTCAAGGCACACACCCAGGAGAGTACATGTGAATGCACTCTCGGGAGTTGTTCAGGAAGAAGTGCTAGTTGTGAAGGATTACCCAGATGTATTCCTGGAGGAGTTACCCAGCATGCCACCGGATAGAGACATCGAGTTCTTAATTGAGCTACTACCAGGCACCGGACGAATATCTAAGAGACCATACCGGATGCCCGCTAATGATCTGGAAGAGATCAAGAAACAAATCAAGGAGTTAATGGATAAGGATTACATACGACCGAGTTCATCACTATGGGGAGCCCCGATGCTCTTAGTTGAAAAGAAGGATTGTTCCCTAAGAATGGTTGTTGATTATCGTGCACTGAATGAGGTGACAATCAAGAATAAGTACCCTATGCCGATGATCAATGATTTGTTTGATCAGTTGCAAGGAGCCAAGGTATTCTCTAAGATTGATTTGCGATCTGGATATCATCAACTGAAGATCCGAGAATAGGACATACCAAAGACAACTTTTACCATGAGGTACAGGCTTTATGAGTATACGGTTATGTCATTTGGTTGAACTAACGCTCCTGCCTATTTCATGAGTATGATGAACAAGGTATTCATGGAGTTTTTGGATAAGTTTGTGGTAGTATTCATTGATGACATATTGATATACTCCAAGAATGAAGAGGAGCACACGGAACATTTGTGTTTAGTTCTCGAGAAGCTCAGAGAACATCAGTTATATGCCAAGTTCAGCAAATGTGAGTTTTGGTTGAAGGAAGTTGGATTCCTTGGACATGTTATATCAGGAGACGGTATAGCCGTAGACCCCGCCAAGGTTGAGGCAGTCACGGAATGGAAGGCACCCACCTTAGTTGGCGAGATTCGCAGTTTTCTTGGACTCGCAGGATATTATAGGAGATTTATCGAGAATTTCGCCAATATTGCGAAACCTATGACAGAGTTGTTGAAGAAGGAGACTAAGTATAAGTGGACGGAGGAGTGTGAGGCCAGTTTTCAGGAGTTGAAGAAACATCTGGTTACATCCCCAGTGCAGATTCTCCCAGATATACGCAAGGATTTTCAAGTGTATTGTGATGCTTCTCATCAAGGACTTGGAGGTGTTCTCATGCAAGATGGAAGAGTTGTGTCATACGCCTCACGTCAGCTTCGACCGCATGAGTTGAATTATGCCACGCATGATTTGGAGTTAGCAGCCATGGTGCACGCACTCAAAACCGGGAGTTCTTATTGGAAACCATTGTTATGTATACACGGATCATAAGAGTTTGAAGTACATCTTCACGCATAAGGAATTAAACCTCGGGCAAAGGAGATGGCTGGAGCTTATAAAGGATTACGACATGAGGTTGCATTACCAGATGCCCCAAGTCGCAAGAGTTATGTTAGTACTATCGTAACCGGAGGTTTACCCTAGGAGTTAGCCAAGGATCTTAGGGATTTGCAGTTGGAGATAGTCCCTAGAGGATATGTTGCCACATTGGAAATTCAGTCCCCTTTGTTGGGAAGGATTCGAGAAGCCCAAAAGGCAGACAAAGAAGTTGTCGAAATAAAGGAGATAATGAACGAAGGAAAATCAGAAGGATTTCGTGAGGACGAATACATAACGATTTGGTTTGAAAAGCGTATTTATGTGCCCAATGACCCCGAGATTAGGAAGTTGATTTTCCAGGAAGCTCATGATTCGCCGTATTCGATTCACACAAGCAACACCAAGATGTACTTGGATTTGAATCATAATTTCTGGTGGACCGGAATGAAGAAGGACATTGCCGAGTATGTAGCAGTATGTGATGTTTGTCAAAGGGTTAAGGCGGAACATCAGAAACCAGCAGGGTTATTGCAGCCATTACCAATACCCGAATGGAAGTGGGATAAACTTGGAATGGATTTCATCAGAGAACTACCCAGGACACGTTCAGGGTACGATTCCATTTGGGTGATAGTTGATCGTTTGACTAAGGTAGCCCACTTTATCCTCGTGAAGACCACTTACACGAGTGCTAAGTTGGCCAAGATATACATGACCAGGATCATATGTCTACATGGAGTTTCGAGGACCATTGTATCAGGTAGAGGAACACAGTTTACTTCAAAGTTTTGGAAGTAGTTGCACGAGACTTTGGGTACTAGGCTAGAGTTCAGTACAACCTTTCATCCACAGACAGATGGGCAGACAGAGAGAGTCAACCAGATTCTGGAGGACATGTTGAGAGCTTGTGCGCTCAATTATGGATCTAGTTGGGATGATAACCTGTTGTACGCAGAGTTTTCCTACAACAACAGTTATCAAACCAGTTTGCAAATGGCCCCTTTCGAAGCCTTATAGGGAAGGAGGTGCAGAACACCGTTAATGTGGGATGAAGTTGGAGACCGACAGTTATTTGGACCTGACTTAGAGTTAGAAGAGAAGGTCAAGTTGATTCGCGACAGAGTTAAGATAGCCTAGTCCAGGCGGAAGAGTTATGCAGATACAAAATGCAAGGAGGTGACCTACGAAGTTGGAGACAGAGCATATCTTTGTGTGTCCCCGCTTCGAGGAGTTAAGCGTTTTGGAGTTAAGGGTAAACTAGCGCCAAGATTTGTGGGACCATACAAAATTTTGGAGCGCGGAGGAGAAGTAGCTTACCAGCTAGAGTTACCCGAGACTTTGTTCGGAGTTCACGACATATTTTACGTATCTCAGCTAAAGAAGTGTCACGCAAAGATGGCCAATATCCCATTACGAGATACAATGCCCCTCGAAGCTATTCAGTTAGAGAGCGACCTGACTTAGGAGGAGAAGCCCGTTAAGATTCTCGAGTTTGCCGACAGAGTTACCCGCAACAAAGTCATCAAGTTTTGCAAAGTTCAGTGGAGTCACCATACAAAGGACGAATCCACCTCGGAACGAGAGGATGATCTACACCAGGACCACCCACACCTATTTTCTAGCCAACCCGAATCTCGAGGGCGAGATTCGTCTTAATGGGGGTAGGTTTGTAACATCCCAATTTTCAATTTGGATGTTATACACACGGCATCATGTGCATATCATATTTTAATTGCATTTTGGTTGTGATCCAAGAAATATTAAGCAACTCAAGGACCCAAGGAGATAGAATTTTCTCAAATTTGGTTTTAATATTTTTCTCTCCGAATATTTCAAATATTAAGATAAAAGAGAGAAGATAATATGACTTCTTCAAAAGGAAAGGCATATTAGAGGAAAAATTTCAAATCAAATGAATATTATATTTGGATTTTATTTGCTATTTTATTTGAATTAGAAAAAATATGCATTTTTAGGCCAATTTTTTTTCACTTTGTTCTAAATATTTTATTTAGACGGTGGAATTTTTTTTTGGCATTTTTAGAATATTTTCTTGTTTTATTAGTATTTTGTTTTTTGACGGATTTTATTTAAAAAAAAAGAGTTCCCGCCCGACTGATCCGAAGGACCAGCTGAGTAGGCCGCGGCCTAGCGCCCCGCGCCGCCTTCCTCCCGCCGCCACCATGCCTAGCACGGACGCCGATGGGGAGTCCGACCCGGACTCCGCCCCGGGCCGGCCCCTCGTGCAAGCAGTGCCCCCGACCTCTAAATAGGCCGAGGCCCCCCGCCACCACCACCCCCCCGCCGCAGCTGCCGCCTCCTCGCCGATCCACGCCGCCGTCGCAAGCCCGCCGCCATCGTAGCTTCTTCGCCGCCGCCGCGCCATCGCCCTACCGCCGCCAACGCCGCACCGCCGCCGAACCCCGCAGCCACCGCCGACGCCCGCAGCCCGAGCCGCCGGTCCGCTCCGCGAACCCGATCCAATAGGTAAAAACCCGGGCCGTTTTCTCGATTTTATCTTCGTTTTTTAAACCCTATATCGTTTTTTTAGAAAACCTAGATTCGTTTTTAGGGTTTTAGTAAAAAATGAACGTTCGCTGTTTAGTTTCAGAAAACAAACGTTCGCTTCTTAGAGTTTTCTTTTTCTGTTATTTCTCATCAAGGACCTATCCGCGATTAAAAAATTTATGGATGAGTCCCTGATATTTAAACCCTCGTTACTTTTTATTCGTTAGTAGGAATTAGATGAAACCAACGCCAATTTCTTTGTTTTGATCTTATCTTTCTAGTAGCGCAACGCAAATTTGATTTTGAAAGTTTTAAAATTCGTTTCAAACAGATTTGAATTTGAACTTCGTTTGATCGTAACTTGAGTTTCGTAACTCCGTTTGAGTTGATTCTTTTTGAAAATCGAAACTCTTGACCTAAACTTTTTGATAAGGCCAAATTCACTTAATTTTGGTACTATTAGAAAAAAATCTCTTGCAAGAGTTATTCGTTTGTTTTTTAAGTCTTTCAAGATCTGTTCTTCGATTCTGTTGCATGATTGCTTATGTATGCTATTGTTTGATTGCGATAGAATTCCCGGAGTGCAAAGCGTGCTACTACGAGTGTTTAGGTTTCAGCGATTGTCAGAAAGGAAAGTTCATACTTTGATCATACTTTCCAATACCCAGTTTTTATTGCATTAGTTATATCCTCAAACACTTGCATGAGTAGGACTGGTTATATGTGTTGATGCTTTGTAGTTCATGAGGTAGGGACCCAATGACTTGTGATCAAACCCGAGAATGTACGTGCTGTTATTTTATTTCTTAGCCATGCTTGTAGACCTGGATTGGTATGAGAGTTATCATGAAAGTTGTGAGTGTAATAACAACTAAGGGATTTCTTTAAGGTGGAAATTAATACACATTTGGGTGGATATGTTGTGGCACCTTGGGGATGGACCAGTGGTTGTCAGGGCACCTGGGGATATACCAGTGTTGTCCATGGAATGCCACCCAGGCTCAAAGGGATCATATATCTTTCATGCCTCAAAACTTCTGTGTGCAGCCACTAGCCATTATGGGCTCTGGCATAGTTGAGTATGTCGTGTGAACTCTTTCAGTGCTGGACTAGCTGATGTAGTGAATGTAGGTGTACCGTTCTACGCAGAGTAAAGAGTTAATGCTTCTGAAAGACTGTGTCTCGGTCATCCGGTTCTCAAATACCATGCAGTGCGAGAAATTAAACGGAGGCGATCGAGTCTTATGGGAAAAAATGCACAAACCTCTGCAGAGTGAACAAACTGTTCATGAGTAGCCGTGTCGCCGGTTATGGACATCTTGAGTATCTTGGTATTTGAATCATGGGATAATCTCAACACTTGATTTAACTTGTTGGGTTAGTAATGACTTTGGTGGTTTGGGATTGAGATGGGGGTACCATTCTCAATGTTCATGTTAAATTTTAACTAAGTAGTAAATAAAATACATTCCTTTGTTGGAGGGAAAAACTAGGTTTATGCAAAATTAGCCATACAGCATCCACCAGCCAAATATGCATATATTTGTAGACATTGCTCATCATTATTACAGTATGTTCATGCCAGCATATTCAGTGTGTTGACCTACATGGCTGCAACGTATCATGTTACAGAGTTTTCAGACGAAGATTAAGGTGCGATAGGTCGTTGTCATGCACTCAATGTTTGTCGTGGAGTTGGATGGACTCAACTGCTCTTCATAAGCTTCCGCAGTTTATTTTATTAGATGGCCTTTAGCCATTCTCGTGTAATGGATATTACCTCTTCGAGGACTTTCGATGTAATAAAGTGTGATTGAATCTCTGTTATAAATCTTCGAGTACTGTGTGTGTCAGCATACCGATCCAGGGATGCCACTGATTACAGAGACTTCGGTTCATTGGAATCGTGGTCGCTACACTTCGCGATGTTGAAATCGGCGGATATGGAAATCAAGAAAGAGCATCAAGTGTTGATGGTTAACAAGGCCACCAGTTTTAAGAAAAAGGGCATGGGAAAGAAAGGGAACTTCAAGAAGAACATCAAACAAGGTGCCGCTCTTGTGAAGAAGCCCAAAACTGGACCCAAGCATGAAAATGAGTGCTTCTACAAAGGAAATGGTCACTACAAGCGGAATTGTCCCAAATACTGGCAGATAAGAAGGATGGCAAAGTAAACAAAGGTATATTTGATATACATGTCATTGATGTGTACCTTACTGCTCATCATAATAGCCCCTAGGTATTTGATAGAGGTTCAGTTGCTAGGATTAGTAACTCGAAACAGGAGTTGCTGAATAAACGAGACTAGTTAAGGGTGAGGTGATGATGTGTGTTGGAAGTGTTTCCAAGATTTATATGATCACCATCGCACACTCCCTCTACTTTCGGTATTAGTGTTGAGCCTAAATAAATGTTATTTGGTGTTTGCGTTGAGCATGAACAAGATTAAATCGTGTTTATTGTAATACGGTTATTCATGTAAGTCAGAGAATAATTGTTGTTATCTTTACATGAATAAAACCTTCTATGGTCATATGGTTTATTGAATCTCGATCGTAGTGATACACATATTCATAATATTGATGTCAAAAGATGCAAAGTTGATAACGATAGTGCAACATACTTGTGGCACTACCATTTAGGTCATATTGGTGTAAAGCGCATGAAGAAACTCCATGCGGATGGACTTTTGGAATCACTTTATTATGAATCATTTGATACTTGCGAACCATGCCTCATCGGCAAGATAACTAAAACTCCGTTCTCTGGAACAATGGAGCAAGCTAATGACTTATTGGAAATAATACATACCGATGTATGCAGTCTGATGAGTGTTGAAGCACGCCGTGGGTATCGTTATTTTCTAACCTTCACAAATGATTTGAGTAGGTATGGGTATATGTACTTGATGAAAAACAAGTCTGAAACATTTAAAAAGTTCAAAGAATTTCATAATGAAGTGGAGAATCATCGTAACAAGAAAATAAAGTTTCTACGATCTGATCGCGGAGGCGAATATTTGAGTAACGAGTTCGGCCTTCATTTAAAATAATATGGAATAGTTTCACAACTCACGCCACCTCGAACACCACGGTGTAATGGTGTGTCCGAACGTCTTAACCGTATTTATTAGATATGGTGCGATCTATGATGTCTCTTACAGATTTTCCACCTTCGTTTTGGGATTATGCATTAGAGACAACTACATTCACGTTAAATACGGAACCATCTAAATACATTGTAACACCCCAAATTTTCAAAGTTGGAATGTTATTAGGATTATTCTTTGTCATTATGATTTCTATGCATATTTGAAATTTTCTGAATATTCAAAACATTATGCAACTAAAGGCAAATTATTGGAGTGGAGATAACATGCCTTCTTCCCTATTTTAAAAATGTTCATAATGTCCAGAATATTATTTCCTGTTCATTTGATATGTTTTGGTATTTTTCGCAATCTTCAAAATATTTTATTTGAATGTTTTATTGCTGTTTGAGTGGCCTATTTCATAAAAATGATGTTCAAAAGTTGCATTAGCTTTGGAACTAGTGTTCCTGTAGTTTATATCAGTAGTATATACTTTGTTGTGTGTCTATATATTTTTGTTTTTATTTTATTCTATTATTTTTATTTTAGTAAATTATCTGCTATTGATTTTGTTTAAAAAAACAACAGCCGGCCAGCACCGCAGCCCACCAACCCCCCTGCACTACCGCAGCCTAACTCCCTTACCGCGGCCACGCGCGTGCAGCGACAACAAGCCGACCCAATTCCGCACAGTGAGTCAGCCCACCCCGCAACCTTCATGTTTATTTCTCTTTTCTTCCCTCTCCCACTGACCGTGGGACCCGCCTGTCATCTCCCTCCTCTCGCCACACTCCCGCACAGACACATATTCCCCTCCGCTCCTGATCCAAATTCGTTGGATTCGGCTCGAATCTTGTCCGTCTCGCACTCCCACCTCCATATATATATCCTCCATGTCTGACTCTGCCGATTTTTGGCCAAATCACCATCTTCCCGTGCCCCAGAACTCCGCCCGATCTCGCCGGAGTTGCGCCACCGCAGGAGGTTTTTGCCGATCGGTTTCATCACCTCTAGAGGTCCCCAACATCTCCCTCCTCCCCTGCTCTCTTCACCTCGGTGTACTCTACCGCCTTAACCCTATATATCACATAGGGACACCTATGTTCGAGTGCTCAAACCTCGAACAAGAGCAGAACAACACTGTTGTGCTATAGTAGCTCACGTCGTTGCCGCCCGCAATAGAGGACGCCACCTTCGCCATGCACACCACTCCTCGTCGAGCCGCACCTCTCCCCCGCCTTCGCCAACACCGAAGACCACCGGAACCGCCGCCACATCAAACTCCGAGCCGCATCGCCGTCATCTTGTGGCTCCAGCCTCTGTTCTCCGTTGAGTCAATCCGTGCCGTCCGATCGTGTAGCAGTGGTTAGAATTAGCCCCCTTAGTTTTTTCTTTCTTCGAACCGTTTTCCTCTAAGTCGCAGCCATCCGTCGCATAAGCTTAGCAGTGAACGCTTTTTAGCCACTCACGAAGTGACACATGGCAATGGTACAACAGCAGCAACAATTCTTCCGCGAACACAGTTTTGGCACAATTTATTTTGGGAAGATTTCATACCAAATTTTCATATAGGTTTATCCCGAGATTCGTAACTCCAAATTCACCGATTCTTTTTCCCGTGTACTCGTAGAGACCAGGAGAATATTGTAGAACCAAAATTTCATATTTTTCAAAACAATTCAAATTTGAGTTTGTTTAAAGTTAAATTCAAACTTCCGGAGGCAATATCTTTCAAACCGATGATCCAATTTAGTTGATTTCTTTTTGCATTGTGATCCTACTAGCCAGTAGATATTATATACCTATTGACATGTTATGTTATTTGAGTTTTATTTGAATTTCTTGTTGTTGACTTATTTGTTGTGTTATGTGAGTACTGTTTATTTACCAGTGCCTTCGTTATCGTATAGATTGTCCGGAGTGTAAAGCGGGTGAGAATTGAGTGTTAGGGTACTTCAGCACTATTCAAGGCAAGTTTGCACTTCTGATTTTGCTCATCCTATATTCTGCTATGCAAGTGTGGCTTTATGCTATGATAAATGTTTGGCTTGATATGTGTATTCCGTATTGCCATGTTTTGTTGTTGATTATTGTATGTGATGGTGTGATCAACTTGATATGGTAGACGTGGGCATGTGACGAGTGATCCATGAAAGTGGTGAGTGTTTATAGCCGCAGGCTCATGATTATTAACCAGGTGAATGTGTCACTGGCAGAGCACTCTATTGTCCCTAGAGAATACGCCATTGACAGAGTGCACTTGAGGCGAGGTATAATTTTCGAAACATAAATCAGGTGGATGTGTCCTTGGCAGAGCGCTCTATTGTTCCTAGAGAATGCACCACTGATAGAGCACACTTGAGACACTTTTGAAGTTCTTGTCATGTTTACTTAGAATCTTTGGTTTATCTTGGGCGAATATATTAGAGACGATTATGAGTTCATTTAGTGGAGGTAAGTGAAGACTTTCTTCTCCAAATTAACTTGAGTGTTGTGTTTGTCATACTTTACTTGTGGATGTAGGTTTGCTATATCATATTGTGTGATTTGCTAATACATTCAGTGTATTGACCCTTTGTGGCTGCAACTTATCATGTTGCAGAATTATTAGATGATCAGTGAGATACAGTAGGGTCGCGAGTCTTCACTCAACATTTTCTCTAGTGGGCATTGATGGGACTCATCGTTTTCTTATGCTACATTTCCGCTATTATTATTGAATAAGTTAGCTATGTGCTACTAAGTTTGTAATACTCTATGAATTCTGGATCATACGTTATAGTAAATGATGCACTTGTTATTTGATATTCATATGTACTGTGTGTGCTAGCGAGTCGATCCAGGGACTAGCACAGTGAGCACAGAGACATCGAAACTTACCAGATTCGGGTCATTACAGATGGTATAAGAGCAGTGTGTTGACTGTAGGACATGACCCTAGAAAATGGATTAGAAAAGCCATAGGAGTGAAAAACTTACTTTACAACTTGTTGTCTACTTGTTAGTTCATACTCTTGTACTCATATATTCTCTTTTCAAATGTAGACGGTCCTTTAATAATATTAGTGTCATTTTTGGAGTTTTAGTTGACATACCACCATTACTATGTTGTGTCCGATAAACGATTTGCGGTAATATGATGAGATCATATCTCTCGTTGATATGACCTTACCTGTAGGTTTTGCTTGTGTTGTGTGATATGTTATATGTTTGGTTGGTCATTGCTTTCCATGTTGTCATATTTTGTAAATTGTTTGTATTATGCTATTGGCTGCTTTGATTGATCATATGTGCTCTTTTGATGTGATTACTTTAGGATAGTTTTGGTGACTTGTGTGAATTGTGTGAACTTAGTATTTGTTTTGTTAGTTTCTGTTATAATTTTGTTGCTAGCATGAGCATATGGGTAGTGTATCCCTTAGACCTAATTCTGCCTATATCTCACCCCTGGTTACCCATCAGATGCCGCCGAGGCGTAACTCTAGAGGAAGTGGTTGAGGAGACAACAACAACAATGACATACCGCCATACATGCAATCGTTGCTTCAGGGACATACTCGGTTGATCTAGTTACTTGTTCAGAACCAGAACAACAACAACAATAATCCACCACCACCCCAGTTGATGCCCTTACTTGTTTCTTGAGGTTGAATCCTCAGAGGTTTTCTAGCACCCCTAAACCTATTGTGGCTGATGATTGTCTTCGCTCAGTTAACAGGAATTTGGAGACAGTGGGTTGCACTGATGCAGAAAGAGTGAGGTTTGCCTCACATTTGTTAGAAGGACCAGCCGCAGCATGGTAGGACAATTACTTGGTCACTTATCCTATTGCTACTATCACTTTGGCACAGTTCCAGGCAGGTTTTCGCGCCGCAGATGTGTCTGTTGGTGCCATGAGTCTGAAGAAGGAGTTCCGTAGCTTGTGTCAGGGAGGTCACACTGTGAATGCATATGTGGAGGAATTGAATAATCGTGCATGCTATGCCCCTAATGATGTTAGCGCTGATGGAGCTAGACATGAGAGATTTCTTGAAGGACTGGATGATGAGTTGAGTATTCAGTTGACAGTGGCAACATTCAACAACTGTCAGGAGCTTTTGATAAGTCTATTGTACTTGAAAGTAAGTTTCAAGAAGTGGAGAACAACAAGAGGAAGGCAAGTGACACAGAGTTCAATTCTGGAGGACAACAGAAGCATCGTAATTCATCAACATCTTTTGAGTACTATGATTCTGAAGTGGACATTTATAATGGTCATAACCATGATGGGCATAATCATTGCAACAACAATGGACATAGCCACAATGCTCAGAGAAATGGCAACAATGACCACGACCTTTCGACGCCCACAAAGAAGTATCTAAGCCAGTTACTTTGTTACAGATGCGGAAACCCAGGACACTATTCAACAAACTATCCCGAGCTAAAGAATATGAATCATGACAGTGGGAATTTCGAGGAGAAGGAGATTGTTTACTTCGAGAGTGGACATGTGAATCACACGAGGGTAGGAAGACAAAATAATGCACCAGTCTTTGGTAAGATTCTTAATCAAGATCGAGTATTGTGACCGTTCTTTCAGTATTGATGCAATATATATATATATATATATATATATATTCATGTCAAGGGAATTTGGACATATGCAATGAGTAAGCCTCGATACTTTGGAATATGGATTATATCAAGTACACATCTTTAACCTTTGCTAGCCAACTCGAATCTCGAGGAAGAGATTCATTTTAAGGGGGGTAGATTTATAACATCCCGAATTTTTACATTTGGAATGTTAATAGGATCATTCTTTGTCATCATAATTTCTATGCATATTTGAAATTTTATGAATATTCAAAACATTATGCAACTAAAGGCAAATTATTGGAGTGGAGATAACATGACTTCTTCCCTATTTTAAAAATGTTCATAATGTCTAGAATATTATTTCTTGTTCATTTGATATGTTTTGGTATTTTTCATAATCTTCAAAATATTTTATTTGAATGTTTTATTGTTGTTTGAGTGGCCTATTTCATAAAAATGATTTTCAAAAGTTGCATTAGCTTTGGAACTAGCACTGGTACGTGTCGGTGTTGTACAAACGGTTTTTAACCCCTTTCCACAATGGCATTTGGAACCGTTGCCTAGTGAGTGACAGCGATAGGGGGGTCCTTCCCACACGACCCAGAAATCGTCGAGGATAGGGACCCTACAGTACTCGTTTCTGATCACATTGCCATCGCAGTCAGTATTCTGTGGTGCTACGTTTACGATGTGCGGCCCATCACAAACGATTCACTATTATAGACCATGTATGATAAGCATACAATCACACACATTCGCTTTTCCCAAACCGTATGCGATAACTAATTAAGAAGATTAGCTAATCGTCGTATGAGTGTCTGACGGGATTACGAAACGTCGGACCATCGTAACATCGTCGTACACGACAACTATCACACACGCTATTCTGTGGTGCAACGTTTACGATGCATACTTCATCAGAAACATTTCATGGTTGCGAATCATGTACGATAAGGCAACTAACACAAACATTTAGTTTGCCCACATCGTTTGTGATATTGTCTGACATCGCACACGCTTTGCAAATGGCAACTGTGTGCTTGCTTGCACACGTTTCCTCTCTATGAAGCGTCTCAGATTATGGTGTATATCGCAAACATTTGTGTTTTACCAACCGTGTGTACCATAACAACCTGGAGAGCGTAATTTCACCGTAATTAAATTGCTGCTATTTCAAATTGTACCGGATTTGAATTTGAATTGGAATGTATGCTACAGCTTTATTCATATCCATCAGGTTCAAACAACCAATGCATTATTCAATTCATAGGTACATATGTTCAAGAATTACATAAGAACCAAATAAAGAATGATGAACCACAGTTGTATACTTGTACTATTAAAGACGGTAAAGAAAGATGCGAAATACATTCTGGTTGCTGAACAAGGTGAAGCGGAATGCCCATATTGTGTCCTCCTCCATGCAGAAGGCACACACGACTCTAGTCCAACCCCTTGTGATGGCCGACCGCCCATCCTTCACGGTCTTCATGAAAACATCTAGATAATCATCGTGTTCTGGTAGAAATACTTTAACCTTTCCATGCCTACCAATCATGTAGTTTCAGAGGTAATCTTGAGTAAACTGCTTTGGCAACCACTGCAGAGGAAAAAGATTCAGACATTGTCATCTAACACAACTCATTATGGGCAGTAAAAAGAAGGCTGCAAAGTTCTTACTTACCATCCTACAGTTCACTATTGTGTTGGATAAAGTGTAAAGAAATAGTTTAATTGTCATCTTTTGACCCATTTTCTTAACAATCTTTATCAACTTCCTCACTTGATGTTGGTTCATCGATATCTCATTGCCCCATACGCAGAAAGGGTCGAAGTGCGGATCTTTACCAATGACATATGTACCTAAAAGCACCAAGTTAATATCATAAGCTAAACAACAATTGCACAATGATGTAGTACACCACTCTTTTATAATACTCCCTCCGTTCCTAAATATTTGTCTTTGTAGAGATTTCAACAAGTGACTACATACGGAGCAAAATGAGTGAATCTACACTCTAAAATATGTCTATATACATCCGTGTGTGGTAGTCCATTTGAAATCTCTAAATAGACAAATATTTGGGAATGGAGAGAGTATCTTATAACATCCAATATACTCACATATTAGATGAATTAACATCTTATATTATGGGCCGGAAGGAGTTTAGTGCATTCTTACAAATTATCGGCTGATTAATTGCTCCTGTATCCATGGGTTACAGTTAGTTTGAGCTAGTTTGGGCTCAAATATCCCTAAAGTATATCTAAACATGAGGGCTAGTTTGAGCTAGTTGCATCTATAACCGACCCAAAAAAACTATTCAACCCAAGAGGTGCTAATTGGAGCTAGTTCTCCTAGTGCATTTATTGTCAATCTAACCCTGCCATCCAAATAACTCTTTGGATGGAGTTAGTTCAGGGTTAGTCATGAGCTAGAAACTAACTCTAACCTCTAGATAAGTTGAGTATCCAAATAGGGTGTTGTTGTTGTTGTTGTTGCTGTTGCTGCTCTTCTACGTATATCTAGACATCTTTAGAACATTAAGGTAACACTCTTCCTTGTTGCTATGTAGCCTAGGATTGCATATTTAGACATTAAGTACAGTGCATGTTGCTATGTAGCCTCAGATATATTACATATGTTCCCAGTTAACCTAATGATAAATGGGTTGCAGATATATTCAGTTAAAAGTCCGATTCGCCGATTAGTCCCTTATCAGCCCCGGCCTATATGGTACCAGCTACCGATATCATGAACAATGAGCAGATATAAGCCATGGGATGAAACTAACCTCGATGGAAAACAACAGTCGTTCCCAAAATTGTCCTGTGTAGGTACATCGAGAAGCATGTTAAGCACAACAGGCTAAACATCAACCAAAATTATCCATGGCAGACAAAATAATCTCCAAAAGATAGCTTCAGTGTGCAGGTTTAAGCAAGCTAGCAAAGCAAAACAAGTGGAAAGGCGTGTTAACCGCAACAGGCCTAACATTTTTAACAACAAGCAAACATAGTCATTCAAACTGGTATTGTGCCGGTCTAAGTACATTGGTTATTGTTAAATAAAAATGGAAAGGCGTGTTAACTATAAGATGTAGCAACCAAATGTAGTCATTCATAGTGGTATTGTTGAAACTGGTACTGATGAAATTGATCTACACAGTTCATACTTACTCATATAGAACATCACGTTGTGAATAACTGAAACTACCAAAGATAGCATTTGAAACTAGGCATATGCTAACTACAAGCAACCGAACAATAAAAAACTTTAAAAGAGGAATATGCTAGCTATAATAGGCTTAACAACAAGCAAATATATGCATTCCTATTGGTATGTTTAAAATTGGATTGATGAAATGTACTTCACGGTAAATAATTGCACATATAGAGCATCACATTGTGAACAACTGAAATAAACAAGGCATACTGCAAACAACCAGATATAGCAATTAAAACTGGACATATTCTCACTACACTACAAAAGGGACTCGAATAACAAATCATGGGTTCCCCCCTGTGAAGAGGCACGGCAAAACAAATCATGGGTTTCCTCACTTGTCACATATGGGCTCGTTCCCGTGGGAAGAGCACGGACCCTGGATGCACGCCATGTTGTCGTAGATGGGCTCCTTCCCCTTGGAAGAGCATGGCTGTAGGGTGCCCTCCCTAATGTCGCAGACGGGTGCTTTCCCCTTGGAAGAGCAGATGGGACCTTTCCACTTGGGCGAGCGGGAGAGGGTGCCCTCCTCGTGGTCGCCGTCGGTGAGGTATGACTTGGAAGCTGTGGATCCCAAGCCAGCGTCGCAGAATGTGTCCTTCAGAAATGACAAAATGGGCTCGATGGCGATGTAGGATGGAAAATTGTTGATAACGAGCTAGAGGAGATCAGCGGCGGACCCATGGATGAGATCGACAGCGGTTGAACTCGAGGGGTTGGGGGTGGGACACTTAACCTGTGACATAGCCCACCTCAGGCCGTCACTGTCGATGAGCTCGATGTCGTAGCCGGTGGCCGAGACATGCCCGCATACTCTAGCTTGCTACTTGAGTTCCTGCCGCTAGTAATGGTCGTCAGCTTCCTCGGCGACCTCGGGCGAAGAGACCGCGATACACCTCTTTTGGGCCAGTCGCTCCTCGAGCTCCATGGGAAGCATAGCCGGGCTTAGGCTCCGACGCTCTGGAGTGGGGGATGGGGATCTGTGGGAAAGGGTGCGTTGTGTTTGATAGGCGTCATCTAAGAAACTCAGGGCGGCGTGGGTATGGAGATCGGTGGGTAAGCTGCACGGGCAAACCGTCAGATGTTAACAATGGAGGCCTTGCGGTGGTGGCGGCGGCGGCGGGGATCTTGCTAGGCTTTTGAGCGAGGGAGTGTGTGTGGAGG
>LR738714.1:129813711-129925245 GCA_902687465.1 Secale cereale
CGTGTCGGCACAAAAGGAATCCTAAGCTATGGATGCATGCCCCCCAACTGAGGTTCACCTAGCAAAGTGTGAAGTAGCTAGCAGCCACCTCCCTCGTGTCGGCACAAAGGGAATCCTACGCTATGAATGCATGCCTCCCCCAACCGAGGTTCACCTAGCAAAGTGCGAAGTAGCAACCCCCACCCCCCACACATACTTTCAGTCGGCGGGCCAAAGAGGCATATCTCACCAAGATGGATCGTAAAACGGACCAAGAATAATGCACCTTGGTCGTACAACCTCTCTCTTGTTGTTGGTCAAAGTGATGGACGTCCATGCGACCCCGGAGATGGTCTAGCTCGCCAATAATCACGCAAGTAGCTAGTCCTCAAATACAACCACTGCATGCGTGTGGCCCAAACATATGTATGAAGAGGTGTGTTTTTGAGTAACAATGAAACAACTTTGACGTGGCACCGTGATTTCGAACTAGAAATCCCCACACTGAGTGAGGGTTAGGTTGATGATGCATATGTATGTTACACCACACTTCAAGCCAACGATGGGGATTCAGGCATGCATGCGTTCATAGTATATGCGCTCCAACTTAAGGTCTGAATCTCACCATGAGCTATACTATGATAACACAAACCAAATGAATAATTCGCCATGGTAACCTATCTTGTTGTTGGTCAAGGTGATAATGGATATCCACGCGGACCCACGAATATATAGGCTTGTCACCGGTAACCATGCGAGGGAGTGTATCGTTCGAAGGCAACCACTACATGCATATGTATGGAGATTATGCGTGTGCATGTTTGAATACCATTTCACAACATTGATGTGGCGCGTGCGTCAAAAATCGTACACTAGCTCCCCACACAGAGCGAGATCGGTTCATGACATGTCATTTTACTAGCCACTTCGACTCGATGGGAGGGATTCATGCGTACACATGCATGTGTGTGCTCAAACCGTATCTTGCATGCATGTCATCTCATAGCATGACCTATATATATACATTGTATTACAAGCAAAATTACTAATCCCCTCCTAAGTCAAATTAATCTCTCTTGTTGTCAGGCAAAAAGTAGTGATGGACCAAGCGGGCCCACAGATGAAAAGCATCGATATCGCTGATAACCGCTTAAGTGGGTGCGATAGGACAACCACCACTACTTTGCATGTGGGCCAAACATATATATGTTGAATACCCAAAATGCACAACTTTGATGTGCCACATGCCTCAAAAACCGTAAACCATGCACCCACACAGAGCGAGGTTCATGAAGTGTACTACATATGATGGTCCCCTTCCCCCCATTTCACCGCATACTATATGCTCCTGCCGTAATATGTACAACCCCAAAAGAATCCTCATCGATGGTGAAATTAATTAACCTCTCCCGATGTAGGTCAAAGTGATGCATGCATGCGTCGACGATGGCCTCGTGGGCCCATAGATGGAAGAGTCACACGTGAGTGTCCTAGCTAGCTAGGATAACCACCGCGTGCATGTGGCCCAAAGAGGTGTTGTGTGATGTTTGAATAGCCAATTTCACAATTTTGATGTGGCACGTGCCTCGGAAACCAAAAAGTCCCGACACTAAGTGAGGTGTACTTGTTCACGGATGCGTACGTATAGTATATATGCTAGTCCCCTCCCACCTCTTCGATGCGTACTATATCCCACCATAACACAAACAAAAAAGATTCTACCTTGCTGGTCAAATTAACCTCACTGCTGGCCGTTCGTCAAAGTGATGGACGACGACCTCACAGGCCCACAGAAAGTGTCACACACGAGTATCGAGTGTCGTGTAGGACAACCATCTACTACATGTGGCCAAAACATGTATGTATGAAAGGGTTGTGTAATGTTTTAAATAACGATTTCATGACTCTGATGTGGCACCGGCCTGCCTAACAAAACGGCCAACCCACACGGTGGCTCACAACTCGTAGTGTACTGCGAGCCACCCGCCACCCCCAGACGCACACACCCACACACACATCGCGAATCCACCGCAACTGCGATGCATGTTAAATTAATTATCCCGCGGTGAACATATGTTACCAAAGGAGGGACGTTTTAATTTAAAAAAAATCACAGAGATCATTAAGATGTTTTAGTACATTAATTGATTGATTTTCTATGGGTATAATGTGCAAAAATCAAATTTGAGCTACATGTACATGTGGCAGTGCACCTAAATGGATTGCAAAAACACATGTGTCTCACTGGGTGCATGTTTACTCCCCGTGCAACAAATTTCAAACATTGAGAATCTTGATTTTCAAATTCTACTACATCCAAAACTTATTTGAAGTTGATGAAACTTATCGTGTTGTCATATGGACACCAATACAAAGTGGCATTGTACTTTTTTTTTGTCAAATTTGAGACCAGTTTTGATGTAATCTTTATCTAATTACAAACGGGTGATTATTAAAAATTGGGAACGAATATCCCAAACGGATTACTTATTCGAACTATGAGCGTTAGACCAACAATGGATACGTGTCATGCTTCAGTTAAGCAATAAAGTGGCATCATTAATCATCCAAATAGAAAAACAATATACGTGCCGCCACACGACCCGTGTGTTGTGCGAGCAGGCATGAGTTGACGGGACGCATGCGAGCAGTCCGCCGCGCAGGCAGACGGGGAGGCGTGCGTGCAAGTGTGTGAATTGACGGAGGCGTGCTTGTTGCGCAGTGTCATCGAGAGGTGCGAGTAGCTGTGTGAAACTTTGGTAGGCATGCCAACAGTTCGGTGCGCAGGCTCACCGGGAGGCGAGCCATCGGTTTGACTGCCGCCCGCCTCTCTCCCACAACCCCACAACTCCATATTAATGGTGCGCCCGAGTGGCCACACCCCCCATCCTCGCCACACACACACAATCCTCTCTCTCCGCTTGCATCCTCGATGCCGCTCTCAGTCCTCAAAGCCTTCAGTGTATGAGGATGCCACCAAAGCACCCCATCGGAGGGAGTGGCGACGCCGGGGTTGCTAAAGCACCGGAGCACGGCATGGAGATGGAGACAGAGGTTGTCGTCACCGCCGACGAGTTATCGCTGCACCCTGACGTCGTTGATGGCGTTGAGCTTCCACAGCCAGAGGCGGAGTTCCACACCGACTCTGGTGATGACCCGGCGACGACCACTCCGGCGACGACTCCGACGACGACGGACAGCTGGTTAGTCATCTATACCTATTTATGTGTCAAATAGATCATAGGGTTTCTCTAGGTGCTCCTGCCTCCCCCTTTTTGGAATAGAAATCCTATGGTTATGTTCTCCCAATCCATAAAATCTGAGTAAGTTTCATTAGATCCGTGTAGTGTACTAATTGTTTGAATGGTACAAGTGATACGTGATTAGTTGTTTCATCTGTGCAAATGATTTATGCTAGTAATCCGACTAGGGTTAGTGTTCATGCTAATAATTCCTAGCCAGGACTTGACAATTGATTTTGAATGACCTACATATGTTTGTGCCATTATTTTCTTCAAGATTGGTCTGTACATAGACAAATGTGCTTAAAAATCGAACCATAATCTCTGGATATGTATAAATAAATATCCATAAATTCCTAATCCTACTTCATGGCATGTAATCGTTGATTTGATGCCAATTTTTGGCAACTACCAAATATTTGCTAGAGATTAGTTTGTAGCCATTAATTTGACGCCATAGTTTTTTACTATTTGTATAGGTGTCGTCCGACAATGTGGACAGCAAGGATGAAGATTTCCAGAGGAGGTACAAGAGGCAAATCCTAAGGGAGCTTTATGCGGGAATGCATAACAGGCGTATTAGGACCTGGAACGGCGGCTATCGATGCCCATTTTGCTACCACAAGCTTCATGACGCGTATCAAAGTGTTCTGACGCATGCAAGAGGACGGGCCGTTGGCTCCTTCAAGCAGAAGTATTCTCGCAGGATGGAGCACGGCGCGTACGCCGAGTACCTGGAGAAGCTTCAGGATCGTGCTGGCATGTGAGATGAGATGTGGGATCAAACTATGTACACTTGAGCATTGTTTAATGACGGTTGAACTATGTACTTATGGTTGAAATATGCTTGTGTACGTGTACACTTATTATCTAGGTCTGAGTATGTTTAATCTATGTTTACTTATGTCTAACTGTGGGATATGGATGCAACCAGTTCGGTTGATGGAATCTACCTCCGTCTTGGTTTATTAGTCCCCTTTGTAATTTGTGTTAAATTTTGACCAAAGGTTTAACTGACAAAATGTTAGTGCAGGTCAGCAAAAATTATATCGTTGGATGGGTATTTGAGCATAGTGTTCAATGATATAATTTTTAGTGACATGCATAAACATTTCTTAGTTAAATATTTGGTCAAAATTTGGTAAAAATTACAAAGGGGGACCAATAAACCATGATGGAGGTAGTATGTCAATCACACACGGTTCCCAAAATTGGAACTGTGTCCAATGACTTTCATTTTGCCTGTTGCGTCAATCACACACGGTTCCCAAAATTGGAACCGTGTACAATGACTTCCATTTTGCCTATTGCGTCAATCACACACGGTTCGCTCTAGCAAACCGTCGCCTCCAAAATTCCTTGTGGGATGGAAAACCCTCACCACCCAATTCAAAAAAGAAAACCCTCACCATCCCCACGTCACAAAAACCCTCACCCCGCCCACCACCCCCTCCGGTGCCCATTCACACCTGCACAAGCTCCTTCGCGTCTATGCCATGGCACCACCTATCGTGGCGGTAAACACTTAGCTCGACGCGTCCCGTCGCTGGCAGGCTGCCGGCAAAGCCCACCGCATTTCGCCACTTCCGCTTGCTGCCGCTTATTGCCATCGACTTTCTTGACGCTGCTCGTGGTCGACCTAGCTCAGCTCGGTTGGGGAATATGTCGTACTGAGGGTTCTTTCTCATGGACGACAAGGTAACTATTTTAATGAGGTATTATCTCATCTCTTAGCCCAGTTCATCTGCCTCCTTGAATCACCCGATGGAAATCTCTGTGAATTCATTTTTAGTCGAGCTGATTTGAGGGTTTTCTTTCATTCATAGAATGTACAGTGCGCCGACACATCAGGACTTTGCGACCTCCGCTAGAGATTCCATCTCGCCATACCAGATCGCTTGATGACGCGCGCGGTATGTTCAATCTCACCCTAAATCGATTGGCATGGCCTACTTTCCTGAACATATTCTAAATATTGCTACATTTGGATAAAAGGTGCCACATGCACCATATACGTCAAAGGGGATTCCCCCCTCTTCTTTCTATATTAGGCAAATTAATGATGTATTGTTCTTTAGATTATTCTCATATTTCCATGACATCATGTTTACCCTATCTGTTTAATTATAGATTTTTGTCCTTCTATTTCAACTGATGTACAGTTCTTTCAATTTGGGCCCATATTTGCATGTTACCATATTTTCTTTAACAATCCTACCATTTTTTGCAGCGCATCCCTTGCTATGCAACACATTATGTAATGCACAATCTTTCCCTTTACATAAATCAAGGGTGCACGGATGTCATACTGCACACAACCCATGGATTTACAATCGTTGCTACTGTAGGACTTGATGAACGTGGTGACTCCTATTTTGACATTGGCTTTTGGAAAGAAATTTCTAAGTTTTATGTACTGAAAGCTGGCACTAAAATTGCACTGCACATAAAAGGGCCTGGTCATGAGATATATGCTAACTTCCCCGACAAAATCATCCATCCAGACTTTGTTCGAAGTAAGTTTTCTTTTTTACTATCTGCATGTTGACTTACCTAGAAATGTCAAATGAAGTGTGTAGTATTTAAGCAAGCAATTGTTATTCCCTTTTCTTACTATATTCCTACCTTATAACTTCTAGTTACCAATACACTTTTCTATTGCTCTGTTTTAACTAAATATTCCCTGTACTCCCATTCCTATCAGAAAGCGCCGCTGACAAGGAGACTCCGGAGGTGGAGAACGGGCCTTCCAACAAGCGAAGGCAGGGCGAGCTAGAATCGCAAGCGACTCCAGCAGGCCTAGACTTCATCAGCAACCTCCCTGATGATATGTTGACAGTCATCATCTCCCTCCTCCCAATCAAATATGGGGCACGGACAACCGTCCTTTCCCGGCTGTGGCGCCCCCTATGGAGCTCCAACTCTCTCGACCTCATTGACACCCACGAGATCTGCCATGGCTATCGCAAAAGCTTGGATGCGTTCTCCAAGATCCTCGGCAGTCACCTTGGCCTAATCAGAGGCCTTAGAACGGGCAAGTTTCATTCCAACGGCAAGGACCGAGCCAAGCTTGACGACTGGTTCCGATCCCCTGCCCTAGATCAGCTTAAGGAGCTCACTTTTGATGATGGGCATATGCGGTCGCTGCCAACGTCCGCACTCCGCCTCGCGCCCACGCTGCGCATCGCCAAGTTCAGGAACTGCCATCCCCCCTTAATGATGCGCCCGCTCTTATTCTACCACGACTGAAGCACCTCGAGCTCGTCGCCATCTGCCTCTCAAACGGTGACATGGAGCGCCTGCTCCGTGGATGTACTGCACTCGAGTACCTTCGTCTTTACGCGATTAATGGGTTGAATACCTCCCACATCACCTCCATGACTCTCCGGACTATTTATGTGTGTTGCTGGTGTGGCAGGAAGACATCACAAGATGTGTACCATGGTATGGTCATTGAGGACACACCTGCACTTGAGAGATTACTTGTAGTTGATCAAGAAGGTCCAATAAGAATCAATGTCATTTCTGCGCCGAAATTGACAGTGGTTGGCTACTCGTTATTGGATCCACACCCATTCAGGTACAATAGCCGCCTTCTACCTCTCCTTCTACAAATTAACATTATTTGTAATTTTGAACATGTTTGTTCGTCTGTCATTTAGAAAATGATACCGACAAACTTGACCCTGAAATTGCGAATAGTGAAGGTCTTGGCACTAGAATCTATCGGCCCCAACCTGGAGCAAGTTGTCAGTTTCCGGAGATGCTTTCCGTGCCTGGAGAAGCTATATATCGAGGTGATGTTCCTTTCCTGTTAAATGTTAACCATAAGGGAGTTCAATTTGTGACACCTTTTTCCAAGTTTACAATGACAATGTACTACGATTTCTGAAGGATTATTTTAGAGGATTTCAGTACATACATGTTCCACCCCCTGATACGTCTCCAACGTATCTATAATTTTTGATTGTTCCATGCTATTATATTATCTGTTTTGGATGTTTAATGAGCTTTAATATACACTTTTATGTGATTTTTGGGACTAACCTATTAACCCAGAGCCCGGTGCCAGTTTCTGTTTGTTTCCTTGTCTTTGAGTATCACAGAAAAGGAATACCAAACGGAGTCCAATTGACCTGAAACTCAACGGAGGTTGTTTTTGGACCAGAAGAAGCCCACGGAGTACCGGAGATTGACCAGAGGAGTCCCGAGGCCACCATGAGGGTGGGGTGGGGGGCGCACCCTACCCCCTGGGCGCGCCCCCCTATCTCGTGGCCGCCTTGGGGACCCCCTTACTTCTTTCCGACTCCAACACCTCTTATATATACCCAAACTTCCAGAACATAACCTAGATCGGGAGTTCTACTGCCACAAGCCTCTGTAGCCACCAAAAACCAATCGGGACCCTGTTCCGGCACCCTGCCGGAGGGGGGATCCCTCACCGGTGGCCATCTTCATCATCTCGACGCTCTCCATGACGAGGATGGAGTAGTTCACCCTCGGGGCTGAGGGTATGTACCAGTAGCTATGTGTTTGATCTCTCTCTCGTGTTCTTGAGATGGCACGATCTTGATGTACTGTGAGCTTTGCTACTATAGTTGCATCTTATGATGTTTCTCCCCCTCTACCTTCTTGGAATGGATTGAGTTTTCCCTTTGAAGTTATCTTATCGGATTGAGTCTTTAAGGATTTGAGAACACTTCGTGTATGTCTTGCGTGGGATACCCGTGGTGACAATGGGGTATTCTATTGATTCACTTGATGTATGTTTTGGTGATCTACTTGCGGGTTCCGTGACCTTGGGAATCTATGCATAGGGGTTGGCACACGTTTTCATCTTGACTCTCTGATATAAACTTTTGGGCACTCTTTGAAGTTCTTTGTGTTGGTTTAATAGATGAATGTGAGATTGTGTGATACATATCGTATAATCATGCCCACGGATACTTGAGGTGACAATGGAGTATCTACGTGACATCAGGGTTTTGGTTGATGTGTGTCTTAAGGTGTTATTCTAGTACAAACTCTTGGATAGATCGAACGGAAATAATAGCTTCGTGTTATTTTACTACGTTCTCTTGAATAGATCGATCACAAAGAATAACTTTGAGGTGGTTTCGTACCCTACAATAATCTCTTCGTTTGTTCCCCGCTATTAGTGACTTTGGAGTGACTTTTTGTTGCATGTTGAGGGCTTGTTATATGATCTAATTATGTTATCCTTGTTGAGAGAACTTCCACTAGTGAAAGTATGAACCCTAGGCCTTGTTTCAAAGCATTGCAATACCATTTGTGCTCACTTTTATCGTTAGTTACCTTGCTGTTTTTTTATTTTCATATTACAAAAACCTATATCTACCATCCATATTGCACTTGTATCACCATCTCTTTGCCGAACTAGTGCACCTATAGAATTTACCATTGTATTGGGTGTGTTGGGGACACAAGAGACTCTTTGTTATTTGGTTGCATGGTTGTTTGAGAGAGACCATCTTCATCCTATGCCTCCCACGGATTGATAAACCTTAGGTCATCCACTTGAGGAAAATTTGCTACTGTCCTACAAACCTCTGCACTTGGAGGCCCAACAACGTCTACAAGAAGAAGGTTGCGTAGTAGACATCACTCCCCCATATTGGTTGCTTGAACCATATGGTTACAATCAATAAACATTTCTCCTTTGGATTCATCTGTACTAGTTTTGTTAGGGAACTTTTCATCCACTCCAACCTCTTGTGAAGAAGGCTACTTTTTTCTAGAATGTAATCAAATGCCGATGTTAATCATGTCAGATATAAGATGGCATGTTAGTGCATTTTACAAATCCTGCAAACCAAATAGGCATGTAGTAATGTTCAAAACTGCATGTAGGCACTAACACGTTTTCTTCTTTTGCGGATAATATTAGGCCCAATGGTGGATAATGTGATAGAATATAACAATCACGTCGAATGCCTAGATCTACATCTCTCAGAAATTACTTTGAACTCCTACCGAGGGACCTTACCGGAGATTATATTCACCAGGTTCTTTGTTCTCAGAGCAAGGGTGCTGGAGGAAATGAGGTTTGCCCTACATTTATTTCGCAAAAATGAATGGTTTGTTGATCAGCGCGAGCGCCTGCGGCAAAATGGAATAGGCTCCAAAAATGCTGAATTTCATTTTGGAACTTCAAATGACAGAGTAATCGGAAGTCATCGTGTCAACACCATACATGACTTCTCAGTGGCTGACCCCTTTGCAAAAATTATGAGGTTTCGAAACCAGACTAAGAAGTGGTAATATTAGTTTGAACCTCTTTGATATCCATGTTCAGCGGATCAGCGCGAGCGTTTGCAGCTGGTGAGCTGAATTTCATTTCTAATATCAGTTTGAACCTTGTAATCTTTGAATTTAAGCATATAACTCTGGAATTTGAACCTTGTAATATTCCGAGCTTTTGTGGTATAATCATTGAAATGACATCGTATGAGACTCGTATATTGGTAGCACTATTTTGACCTTAATATGCAATGGTCTTAGATTTTATTAACCATTCTCGAATCTGTTTACCTTGTCGATCTCACATCACATGATCTGTATAGCTAACTCAACTGTGATATTGGACATTATTGCACACAGTTGGTTTCTTCCATCGTGTGCCTTGTAGAGTGCAGAATTAATTGTCGCACTCCAGTGTCCATCATCACCCTTTGGTGTAACTTTGACCTTATCACCCACGGGTAAACTTATGACCGAAGTCATTCCACACACTTCATTTTTACAAAGCTTTTTGCCAATAAATGCCCACGATTTGTCCCTCTTCTAGCCGACGCATGGCCAAACTATCCGGGCGGGAACCTTGCGCGGTAAACTACGTGGTAGCACGGGAACAGGCTCACCGATGATACATTTGGCGCCTCTTCGAGCCCACACGTGCGGTGCGGTGTTATCAAGCATGCACTGGAATCCTCCGCTATGAATGCCGTGACAAGAGGTGATGATTACAGGCTGGCCGTCCCCCATTTATTACAATGGCCAACCTTTAAATTGCGCCCCACCATTGCAAGAAGCACACCCACCACGAGAAAATGTTAGAGGGTATCCTGCGCGGCTCCAAAGGCACTCCGAGCAGCTGCCGACGATGAGCAGCAGTTCACCATGCGTGCCCTGGTGGACACCCACAGAAGGTTCATGGACCTATCGATGGTGTACACCAATGATCCGGTTCGGGTGGAGCACTCCATCCACATCATGGAGATGTTGCTTGCCGATGAGAAGTACAAGCTGGTCGGGTTCGACCTCGAATTACACCCACGACCATGTCGGGTCTTGTCCCAAGGTCACCATTGCCCAGATGTGCGTGCGCCACCACATCCTCGTCTACCACTACTGCCTGGCCACAAGGCCTTGTGAGTGTTTCGCTAGGTTTGTCAACAACCCCCACTACATGTTCGCTACGGTGGACATCACCAACGATGTAAAGGCACTCGAGAATTTGGGCATCGCCTGCCAGAATCTTGTCGACATCCAGGGCCAATACAAGATCTGGGGTAGCAAGGAGCATGAGAAGGACTCACTGGTTCACCTCGCCGAGGCCGTCATCGACCCATTGATACGTCTCCAACGTATCTACTTTTCCAAACACCTTTGCCTTTGTTTTGGACTCTAACTTGCACGATTTGAATTGAACTAACCCGGACTGACGCTATTTTCAGCAGAATTGCCATGGTGTTATTTTTGTGTAGAAATAGAAGTTCTCGGAATGACCTGAAAATCCACGAGAATATTTTTGGAATATATAAAAAATACTGGCGAAAGAATCAAGATCAGGGGCCCACACCCTGCCCACGAGAGTGGGGAGCGCGCCTACCCCCTGGGCACGCCCCCTGTCTCGTGGAACCCCTAAGGCTCCACTGACCTCAACTCCAACTCCATATATTCACTTCTGGGGAGAAAAAAAATCAGAGAGATGGATTCACCGCATTTTAGGATACAGAGCTGCCGCCAAGCCCTAATCTCTCTCAGGAGGGCTGATCTGGAGTCCGTTCGGGGCTCCAGAGAGTGGATATGGTCGCCGTCATCATCATCAACCTTCCTCCATCACCAATTCCATGATGCTCACCGCCATGCGTGAGTAATTCCATCGTAGGCTTGCTGGACGGTGATGGGTTGGATGAGATTTACCATGTAATCGAGTTAGTTTTGTTAGGGTTTGATTCCTAGTATCCATTATGTTCTAAGATTGATGTTGCTATGACTTTTCCATGCTTAATGCTTGTCACTAGGGCCCGAGTGCCATGATTTCAGATCTGAACCTATTATGTTTTCATGAATATATGTGAGTTCTTGATCCTATCTTGCAAGTCAATAGTCACCTACTATGTGTTATGATCCGGCAACCCCGAAGTGACAATAATCGGGACCACTCTCGATGATGACCGTAGTTTGAGGAGTTCATGTATTCACTAAGTGTTAATGATTTGGTCCGGTACTCTATTAAAAGGAGGCCTTAATATCCCTTAGTTTCCAATAGGACCCTGCTGCCACGGGAGGGTAGGACAAAAGATGTCATGCAAGTTCTTTCCCATAAGCACATATGACTATATTCGGAATACATGCCTACATTACATTGATGAACTGGAGCTAGTTCTGTGTCACCCTATGTTTTAACTATTACATGAGAGATCGCATTCGACATAATTATCCATCACTGATCCAATGCATATGAGCTTTTCACATATTGATCTTTCCTCAGTTACTTTTCTGCTGCTACTGTTACAATTACTACAAAACTGCTATTGTTACTTTTGCCAGTGTTACCGTTACTTCCATACTACTTTGCTACTAAATACTTTGCTGCAGATATTAAGTTTTTCAGGTGTGGTTGAATTGACAACTCAACTACTAATACTTGAGAATATTCTTTGGCTCCCCTTGTGTCGAATCAATAAATTTGGGTTGAATACTCTACCCTCGAAAACTGTTGCGATCCCCTATACTTGTGGGTTATCAAGACTATTTTCTGGCGCCGTTGCCAGGGAGCATAGCTATATTCTTTGAGTCACTTGGGATTTATATCTGTTGATCACTATGAAGAACTTGAGAGATGAAAAAACCAAGATCTTTCCCTCAACTACGAGGGGAGGTAAGGAACTGCCACCTAGATCTGCACTTGATTCACCCTCTGTTATGAGTAAATTTGCGACACCTACACCTGCTATTGAATCTGATATGTCGCATGTTCTTGATGATGCCACTTCTGCTATGCATGATACTTATGATGAAACTACTTCTACGCTTGATAATACGGTGCCACTAGGTGAATTTCTTGATGAACAACTTGCTAGGGCTAGAGAAAATGAAATTATTGAAACTGATAATATTGATGAAAGTGATGATGAAGATTCTCCCCCTAGATATGAATTGCCTGTTGTGCCTGAGGGTTATGTTATGGATGAAGAAACTGCTAGAGATCTTTTAGCTTGCAATGATATATATGATCTTAAGAAACTGTTAGCTAAGCTGAAAGAAAAGTCCTTAAATGCAAGAACAAAATATGACCCTGCCTTTGGTACTTGACCTATCTGTATTTCTGATAAGGATTATGATTTCTCTGTCGATCCTGAGTTAATTACTTTGGTTGAATCTGATCCTTTCCATGGCTATGAATCTGAAACTGTTGTGGCACATCTTACTAAAATGAATGATATAGCCACCCTATTCACCAATGAGGAAAACATTCGTTACTATTATATCCTTAAACTATTTCTGTTCTACTTAAAGGGTGATGCTAAACATGGTTTAATTCTCTTGATCCTGGTTGTGTGCGTAGTCCCCAGGATAAGATTTATTACTTCTCTGCTAAATATTTTCCCGCTCATAAGAAATAAGCTGCCTTAAGGGAAATTTATAAATTTGTGCAAATTGAAGAAGAGAGTCTCCCACAAGCTTGGGGGAGGCTTCTCCGATTACTTAATGCTTTGCCTGATCATCCTCTTAAGAAAAATGAAATACTTGATATCTTTGATAATGGCCTAACCGATGCTTCTAGATACCACCTGGATAGTTGTGCTGGTAGTGTTTTCAGGGAAAGAACTGTCGATCAAGCTGAATTGTTATTAAATAATATGCTGAGTAATGAAAATAACTGGTCACTTCCTGAACCAACTCCTAAGCCAACTCCGAAGAAAAGGGGTATTCTATTTCTCAGTCCTGAAGATATGCATGAGGCAAAGAAATCTATGAAAGAAAAAGGTATTAAAGCTGAAGATGTAAATAATTTACCACCTATTGAAGAGATACATGGTCTTGATAACCCGACACATGTAGTAAAGGTAAATTCTCTCTATATATTTGATGAAGGTGATATTCCTCGTTGTAAGTCTGCTAGCCAATGCTTAGATGAGTTTGCTAATTTTATTGTTAAACAAGAAAACTTCAATGCTTATGTTGGTAGACAATTGAAACGTAATGCTTATATGATTGAACACTTGAGTGATTATATGTCTAGAGTTAAAGGTGAACTTAAACACATTAGTAAACATGCTTCTATGGTTACCACTCAAGTAGAACAAGTACTTAAAGCACATAATGATTTGCTCAATGAATTAAATAGTAAAAACGATAATGATGTTAGAGTTATGACTAGAGGGGGTAGAATGACTCAGGAACCTTTGTATCCCGAGGGCCACCATAAGAGAATTGAGCAAGATTCTCAGAAAACTAATGTAGATGCACCTAGTCCTTCTAAGAAGAAGAAAAAGGAAAATGATAGGACTTTGCATTCTTCTAGTGAACCTGTTGTTGACACACCTGAGAATCCCAATGATAATTCTATTTTTGATGCTGAAACACAATCTGGTAATGAACATGAACCTAGTGAAAATGATAATGATGATGTTCATGTTGATGCTCAACCTAGCAATAACAATGATGTAGAGATTGAACCTGCTGTTGATCTTGATAACCCACAATCAATGAATCAACGTTATGATAAAAGGGATTTCGTTGCTAGGAAGCACAACAAGGAAAGTGAACCATGGGTTCAGAAACCCATGCCTTTTCCTCCTAAACCATCCAAGAAAAAGGATGATGATGATTTTGAGCGCTTTGCTGAAAAGATTAGACCTATCTTTTTGTGTATGAGTTTGACTGATATGCTTAAAACAAATCCTTATGCTAAGGATATGAAAGATATTATTACAAATAAAACAAAGATACCGGGAGTTGAAATTTCCACCATGCTTGCCAGTTATACTTTTAAAGGTGGAATACCAAAGAAACTAGGAGATCCAGGAGTACCAACTATACCATGCTCCATTAAAAGGAACTATGTTAAAACTACTTTATGTGATCTTGGAGTCGGTGTTAGTGTCATGCCTCTCTCTTTATATCATAGACTTGATTTGAATAAGTTGACACCTACTGAAATATCTTTGCAAATGGCTGATAAATCAACTGCTATACCTGTCGGTATTTGTGAGGATGTGCATGTTGTGGTTGCAAATGTTACTATTTTAACGAACTTTGTTATTATCGATATTACCGAGGACGATAGTATGTCAATTATCCTCGGTAGACCCTTTTTGAATACTTCAGGGGCTGTTATTGATTGCAACAAAGGCAATCTCACTTTTCATGTTAATGGTAATGAGCATACGATACACTTTCCGAGGAAACAACCTCAGGTCCACAGTATCAATTCTATTGGAAAAATCTCAACGATCACTAATGGAGGTTTTGAATTTCCTCTTCCTACTGTCAAGAAGAAATATGATATTCTTATTGTTGGGGACATACATATCCCCATTGAGGTAACCTAGTGTTATTTGAAAATTCTCCGGTTTCATGTTATTCGGAAAGAGTTTGTTAACAAGACTTGATCAACCTTGTTAATGGATTCCTTTTGATGATCATGAGATGGATGAAGTTAGAAAGCACAACTTTATGTACCCTCTTTTTACTTTCTGTTATTTAGATTAAATAAAGCAAAAAATAGTATTTTCTGTCTGTTTTCTGAATTATCCTTGCAATATAAAAATATACCCCGAAAAAAATAATTCTCCAAATGTCCCGAAAATGAAATATGATTTTTTCTAGAATATTTAAGAATATCTGGCACTGAGAACACAACCGGGAGAGCCACCACCTGGCCACGAGGGTACAGGGCGCGTCCACCCCCCTGGGTGCGCCCCTGCCTCATGGGCCCCACGTGGCCCCTCCACTTATTCCAGCACCCACACGCTTCATCTTCCTCCAGAAAAAAATCCTCCCATTGCTCAAACCCGTGTTCTAGCTCATCTTCCTGCCATTTTCGATCTCCTTGCTCAAAGCTTCATTCACAAAACCATTTGGGGAGATTGTTCTTCGGTATGTAACTCCTCCAATGGTCCAATTAGTTTTTGTTCTAGTGCTTTATTTATTGTAAATTTTTGTTGCTTAGGTGACCCTGTTCTTGAGCTTGCATGTCAAATTTATGTGGTCAAAAGTAGTTCTAATGCATGATATAGTCTCTAGGCACTTGTGGGAGTAGTTGCTATCAATCTTGTTAAGTTTGGTTCACTTTTGTTTTGAGTCACTAAAATTTCAGAATTTTTTTCACAGAAAAATGCATAGGAAAATCTACCAAGGTGGTTCCTCAAGGAAGCAAGTATCAATGCTCGCGATACGTGAGTCGGATGATGAACCACCAAGGGAAGCTCAAGTGCGGCCATGCGAATGGCCGTCAGAGGAAATTATAGTCCAAGCAGGCATTAAGGAAGAATTTGACATGTATGTGCGTAATGCTGATCTTGAGGACTTCGTGTCAGATAAGTGCCCCCAGTACCACTACCTAACTGATTCCTTTTTGAGAATATTTAAATTTACATCCTCACGCAATTCTCACACTGTTTTATTTGATATTTATGATAAATCTTATACCTTGGACCTAGAAGATTTTAATGATGCTTGTAAACTTCCGCAGTGGGGTAATGTTAGTGAGGCTCGCAAATCTGGGTATAAAGACTTTCTAGCTAGTATCACTGTGGGGGAATCTAGAGAAATCACACAAGCTACCTTAGGGAGCATTCATTTCCCTTCCATACATTATTTTGCTCTCTTCGTTGGTAGATGCATTAACGGTAAAGATGAGGCTTGCCACATGTGCGTTCCAGATCTTTGTGTCCTCAAGAGTGCGGTATTAGGTGATAGACAATATAATTTGGGGGGTATTGTTGCACGAAGGTTATATCTTAATGGTTTAAGTGGAGATTTGTTTGGTGGAATTTATGCAACTCGTGTAGCTAATAATCTTCGTGTACCCATACATGAAAATGATACAAAGTTGCCTCCTGCTTATTTAGATTATAATGCTATGGTTCGCCATCAGTTTGTTGAGAGGAATGAACAATTCCTCCAGTATCGACTAATCTTTGACAGGTGTTGCACTGTCCATATTGCTCTCGCTGCTCCCACTTTCTTTGATTTTCAGGCAAAAAGGAGATATGTTATAATTAGGGAGGAGGCGAATGAGTATGAAGAGAGGACGGAGGCGGCTTGTCTCCAAGCTGCAGCTCATTAGGCAATAGACGCTGCATCGCAGTACAACCCCAACTACGACTTTAGATATCCGCCAGGCCAGCCGTGGCCATAGACCAACTTAGGCCAAAAGCCTAAGCTTGGGGAAGTACGTATTTCTCACCGACATTACATTCATGTTCACACACTCATTCCAATTGTCGGTGCTCATACTTTTTCATTGTACTATCCATGCTAGTTTATTTTCTTTTCTTAGTCTTTTTTCTTGTGTGTTAGAAAGACCTTAAGAAAAACCAAAAAAATAGTCTACTTTCCATGCCTGTAGTAGTAATAATTAAAAGAAAACCCAAAAATATTTCTCGTTCTTCTTTTGCTTGTTGGGAGATTTCCCGTGTAAAAAGTTTTATTTCCTTTCTTTTCCTTGGGGGTCAAGAGGAGAAGACCATGATGAAAATTTGAGTGGCTCTCATATGCATTATTGTTGATTTAACCAAGAGCTCATATTACCGTGTCTTCTCCCTTGTATTAAATGCTTGCAGATTCCAGCTTAGTCCAATGCACGTGCACTATTATTATTATCCACACCGTTCGGTCATGCGAGTGAAAGGCAATAATGACGATATATGATGAACTGATTGAGATGAGAGAAGCTGGTATGAACTCGACCTATCTTGTTTTTGTAAATATGATTAGTTCATCGTTCCTGATTCAACCTATTATGAATGAAAAATGCTTGCAATGACAATTAGAGATCACAGTTGCTCATGCCATGCTTAATTAGCTAGGAGTTTATAATGGTTTACCTTGTGTGCCAACATGATATTAAAATGCTTGTGATGTGGTACGATAGGGTGGTATCCTCCTTTCAACGATTCAAGTGGTCTGACTTGGCATATGTTCACGCATGTAGTTGAAACAAAATCAACATAGCCTCCACGATATTTATGTTCATGGTGATTTATATCCTACTCATGCTTGCACTCTTTGTTGATTAATCTTAATGCATGTTCATGACTATTGTCGCTCTCTAGCTGGTCGCTTCCCAGTCTCTTTCTATACTTCACTTGTACTAAGCGGGAATACTGCTTGTGCATCCACTTCCATAAACCCCAAAGTTATTCCATATGAGTCCACCATACCTTCCTATATGCGGTATTTACCTGCCATTCCAAGTAAATTTGTATGTGCCAAACTATAAACCTTCAAATGAAATTCTGCTTTGTATGCTCGAACAACTCATGTATCAACTAGGGTTGTCTATATCTTCCATGCTAGGTGGGTTATTCTCACGATGAGTGGACTCCGCTCATCATTCACGAGAAAATGGCCGGTAACCGGGATGCCCAGTCCCAGGCTTAAATCAAATCAAAATAATTAAACAAAACTCCCCCAGGGCTGTTGTTGGTATGGACGGTACCCGTTGTTTCGGGCTAGCTGTGGAGTGTGCTTGTTGGTGGTGGGGGAGTATAAACTTTACCATTATGTTTGGGAACCGCCTATAATGTGTGTAGCATGGAAGATATCGAGAACTCTTGGTTGTTATGTTGACAATGAAAGTATGCCACCCAAAATATTATTTATCTCTACTTCAAAACTCGAGCTCTGGCACCTCTACAAATCCCTGCTTCCCTCTGCGAAGGGCCTATCTATTTACTTTTATGTTGAGTCATCATCCTCTTATTAAAAAGCACCAGTGGAGAGCACCGCTGTCATTTGCATGCATTGCTATTAATTTACATTGAGTATAACTATGACTGGATCTCTTTTACCATGAATTATAATGTCTAGTCAATCCTTGATCTTCAGAGGTGCTCTGGATTTATGCTTTGCGGTCTCGGAAAGGGCTAGCGAGATACCATCTTGCTATATAATATTATGATTGTTTTGAGAAGGTGTTGTCATCCGAGGTTTATTAATATTGCTCGCTAGTTGATTATGCCATTGATATGAGTAAACATGAGACCTAAAAGTCATTGTGAATGTGGTTAGTTCATAATCTTTGCTGAAAACTTGAATGCTGGCTTTACATATTTGCAACAAGAAGAGCAAACAGAGTTTGTAAAAGTTTTTCTTTATCACTTTCAGTTTGTCAACTGAATTGCTTGAGGACAAGCAAAGGTTTAAGCTTGGGGGATTTGATACGTCTCCAACGTATCTACTTTTCCAAACACTTTTGCCCTTGTTTTGGACTCTAACTTGCATGATTTGAATGGAACTAACCCGGACTGACGCTGTTTTCAGCATAATTGCCATGGTGTTATTTTTGTGCAGAAATAAAAGTTCTTGGAATGACCTGAAAATCCACGGAGAATATTTTTGGAATATATAAAAAATACTGGCGAAAGAATCGAGACCAGGGGGCCCACACCCTGCCCACAAGGGTGGGGAGCGCGCCTACCCCCTGGGCGCGCCCCCCTATCTCGTGGGACCCCTGAGGCTCCACCGACCTTGACTCCAACTCCTTATATTCATTTTCGGGGAGAAAAATATCAGAGAGAAGGATTCATCGCGTTTTACGATACAGAGCCGCCGCCAAGCCCTAATCTCTCTCGGGAGGGTAGATCTGGAGTCCGTTCGGGGCTCCAAAGAGTGTACATCATTGTCGTCGTCATCATCAACCTTCCTCCATCACCAATTCCATGATGCTCACCGCCATGCGTGAGTAATGCCATCGTAGGCTTGCTGGACGGTGATGGGTTGGATGAGATTTACCATGTAATCAAGTTAGTTCTGTTAGGGTCTGATCCCTAGTATCCATTATGTTCTAAGATTGATGTTGCTATGACTTTGCCATGCTTAATGCTTGACACTAGGGCCCGAGTGCCATGATTTCAGATCTGAACCTATTATGTTTTCATGAATATATGTGAGTTCTTGATCCTATCTTGCAAGTCAATAGTCACCTACTATGTGTTATGATCCGGCAACCCCGAAGTGATAATAATCGGCACCACTCTCGGTGATGATCGTAGTTTGAGGAGTTCATGTATTCACTAAGTGTTAATGCTTTGGTACGGTACTCTATTAAAAGGAGGCCTTAATATCCCTTAGTTTCCAATAGGACCCCGCTGCCACGGGAGGGTAGGACAAAAGATGTCATGCAAGTTCTTTCCCATAAGCACGTATGACTATATTCGGAATACATGCCTACATTACATTGATGAACTGAAGCTAGTTCTGTGTCACCCTATGTTATAACTATTACATGAGAGATCACATCCGACATAATTATCCATCACTGATCCAATACCTACGAGCTTTTCACATATTGATCTTCGCTCAGTTACTTTTCCGCTGCTACTGTTACAATTACTACAAAACTGCTATTGTTACTTTTACCACTGTTACTGTTACTTCCATACTACTTTGCTACTAAATACTTTGCTGCAGATATTAAGTCTTTCAGGTGCGGTTGAATTGACAACTCAACTGCTAATACTTGAGAATATTCTTTGGCTCCCCTTGTGTCGAATCAATAAATTTGGGTTGAATACTCTACCCTCGAAAACTGTTGGGATCCCCTACACTTGTGGGTTATCACCCCTACTACAAAAGACATAAAGGATTCGTGCAACAAGGACAAGCGTGCCTGGCACTCGGCCTGGATGGAGAAACTCGACGAAGCTCATGTCATGTACATGGCTAAGGAGGCGTACACGAGCTACGACATGTACATGCGGATCGCCGACATGAGGAAGTGCCTCTTTCCCCAAAACGGCCAGGGATCCAGCCGGAAGCAGAGCAATGGCAAGTGTCATCGCAACAATAAGTAGATTATTAGATCCTCGTTCCTCCTACTTTAGTATGCATGTAATTGCTTACTTTGGTGTGTGGAAATGTTATGTGTGTAGTCACTTGTGTAATTGTATGCTTAATTTGGTTATGCAATGCTGTCTTTTTAAGTATATATGTTGATGATCTTTAGACAGAGCGTAGATGTTGTGCGGACAAAGAAAATCACATCGCACACAGACTAAAAAATGGAACCCGTCGGCGATGTTTTCATCAATCACTCACAATTGTATACCAGCAATCGTTTGCTCACAACACACACAACTTGTTAGCAGCGATCGTCCGTGTTGTTATAGATCTTCGCACACATTTCCGATTTTAGACCTGTTTGCCGCGTATCACACACATCTTGTTAAGTTGAACCGTTTCTGTTCTCATCTCTCAATGCAAACAGGTCATCCGAGTGAACCTCATGCCGTATATCGCACACACCTTGATCTGGCTGACCGTTTCTTTTGTGTTGCCTAATCACAAACAGTTCATCCGAGTGAACCATATGCTGTATATTGCACACACCTTCATCCGGCTGCCCGTTTCTTTTGTTCCTCCTCATTGCAATCAGTTAATTGAACTGAACCGTATGCCCTGCATCGCACAGGCAACTAAAATCTGAATTGTGTTTGATGCATCCTCCATCACAAATGTTTTGCACCTTTTTTGACGGTTTTTTACACCCCCGTTTGCGATTATGGCATAACGCGCAGTTTCGTCAAAGAGTATCTGATCGTAGTGTTGCGTTAGCAGCATCATATAGTAGTGTAGTGTTCCTACTGCACCGCCCATCTCCAACATCGACCCGGCTGCCCCAACATCTTCAACAACACCTCCGCGGAACGCTTAGACACCGTGTGTCTTCACACCTTTTTGATCATCTGATGACAAAAGGGGGGAAGCATATGGGTTAATAGTCTTCAAGCGGGTTCATATGGGTCGTGTGCTATATTTTGTTAAGTCTTGCAACTCTCGTTCGTGAACTGTTGATTTTGTTGTTGTAACACTTAAGTCCAGATGGGACGTCTGCTACACTTTCTGTTGTTTTTACTGTGTGGTTGAATTTCTATCTTATGTGCATAAAATCATTCAACAGATATCCATTTCTCATTATGCATATCATTATCTTCACTACATTTAGTATGCATGATAATTCGTCATCATAAAATTGAAGGAGATCTCCACAAAGCAGAACCTGCTACGTGCATTTTCATTCAAAGGCAAACTACTTATATGCACATCTTCAGGGGAGCCCTTTCAACTTATGAAGTCAATCTCCGCGTTCTTTAACTTTCAGATATTTTTATCCCCATTGAAAACCTCAACCAGTTTGTCATCAATCACCAAAAAGGGGGGAGATTGTAAGTGCATCTAGTGCCACACCTAGTTGGTTTTGGAGTATTGATGACAAACATGGTTGAGGGACTAATGTGTTTGTGAGAGTTGCAGGATAACACATGTAGAAGTCCCTCATTGATTCGGTTTACCTACCAGCGATGACCCCTAAAAATGTATGAAGACATTGAAGATTATGGTGGTTCATGAAGACATTCATGTCAAAGACAATGACATGTGAATACATTCATTTGAAGACAATGAAGCATGAAGACATAGTTGTTTTGTTGTTTCATTTTCTTCTTTCTTGAGTCACATGAACCACCAAACTGTCAAGTGGGGCCCAAATGAACAAAGTGAGAAAACCGATGTGATGCTCAACTCAAATCCTATGTCTTCGAGTGAAGACAATGAGAGAAAATCTTGTCCTATATTGGACAAGTCGACTTTACTTATAGCCCAAGTCAAGCTACCGCGTGTGTTTGAAATCCAACCATTGGACAGGTGCCGGTTCCCCAATGACCAGGAGTCATTTCAGACAAATCATGTCGGGTTGCCTCCTGGCTATAAATAGCCCACCCCCTCCACCATAAGTTGGTGGCTGCTCAGAGTTAAGACACGGCTTTTGTCGTTTGATAGCAACCCATTTCCGAAGCCTTTGAGAAAGAATCCTTGCAAGGACAAAACTCACAAGTGAACGTGGAGTAGTGAGTAGGGCCAAATAAGTCCATGTGAAGCAGCTCAAAGGGTTGGGATGTCGTCATGATTGTCTTCGAGTGATGCTTGGCCCTAGTCATCTTCCCAGGTTCGCAGGCACCGCACAGATGATCTTTCTTGAACTTGACGCCCTCGATGCCTACGACGTGCTTCTTCTTCGCGAGAGTGTGCAAGTTCCTCATGCCGGCATGTCCTAGCCTCCGATGCCAGAGCCAGCACCCTGAAGCTTTTGCTAGAAGACATACGGCCATCTGTGGTCCAGCTGAGAAATCTACCATATACAGATCATCTTTCTGATATCCTTCAAAGACTAGAGACTTGTCAGATTCCATTAGTACAAGACAACGATATTTTCCAAATATCACAATCATGTTTAAGTCACAAAGCATTGAGACAGACATTAAGTTGAAACCAAGGGATTCAACAAGCATGACCTTATCCATGTGCTGATCCTTTGAGATTGCAACTCTACCTAGACACAATACCTTGCTTTTACCAGTATCGGCAAATGTGATGTGACTCTTGTCAGATGGATGTAAGGTTGAGTCCATAAGAAGACTTCGATCACCAGTCATATGATTAGTGCATCCGCTGTCCATAATCCATTTTGAAGTCTTTGGTGTCATACCCTATAGTGCAGTTAGGGGGATAGGCTTCACGAATAGTCATTGTGAAGCATAAACATTTGACGTGCAAGCGGATTATGAAAGCTTAGATCCAAGTTAGGACTGATAGGATGATTGGCAAGCGATTCAGGAACAAAATACATAGTAAGACCATTGGGGCATTTGATCTTGCGCCCTACAAGATGGTTTAGGTCCCCAACAATAGCATCAGACGCCTTTGATTTTCGGCTGGAGACCTTTCCCTGCAAGAGAAAGTTAATTCTTCTTAACCACCCACATCTTTAGGGGTGGCTTAGAAGCAATGAGAATAAGTGCAGCATATGAGAATTTTGGCTTTGGAGCCCTAGCAAATAGCCTTCCAGGAGGAGAATAATACTCATGAGAATAAGCAGAAAAGTTCTTTGTTTTGTGAATATAGCGGTTTGAGGAAACACACTCATATTCATGGGTCTGAGTACAATTTCCTGGCAAAACATTGGCGTTAGGGTGACTCAGGTGAGTCCTCTGTCTGTATGAAACCTTAGGACCGTATGAAGCCTTTGGTTTGGGGTTTGTCTTCTTCCCAGGTGGTGTCATGATGACATTTACTGGAAGCTTCTCAAGACAACTTTGGGAACCCAGATCTTCTTCATAGGTGGCCTGTTCCTGCAGTTAGTACCAATATACCTCGCAAACACTTCACCATTCCGATTCTTAAACAGTTTATAGTTTGCATCAAAGGATTCATCAATGATAATAGGATTAGCACAAGTGAAGCCAGATAAGGTAGACGGATCCACTGAAGGTTCCTTTGCAGCAACCCATGTGGTTTTGGGGTACTGCTCGGACTTCCAGTATGAACCATCAACATTCATTTTCCTCTCGAACCCTACACCCTCTTTCCTAGGGTTTCGGTTCAGAATCTGCTTTTTGAGGACATCACATAACGTCTGATGCCCTTTGAGGCTTTTGTACATCCCTGTTTCAAGCAAAGTCTTCAACCTAGCATTTTCATCAGCAATAGTAGTGGTATCCTCACCAGAGGGCTTAGTTACCACATCAGCAGTTGAAGATATTGCAACAGTAGCAGCGGTAGAACATTCATCAACAGATGTAGCGTTATCACGCTCAATGCATTTTAGACATGGTGGTTCAAATCCTTCCTGAGCGGAACTGATCTGTTGATCGCGGAGTGACTCATTTTGTTTTTGAAGATCTTCATGAGCCGCTTTCAATTTCTCAAGTTCTTGCTTCCTTTGAAGATAATCGTAGGAAAGCTTTTCATGAGTTTTTGAGAGCGATTCATGAAGACTCTCAAGTTCCTCGTACTTAACATGAAGATTTTTTATGTTTTCAATTAAGGACTGAGAACGGGTCATTTCCGCGTCCAAAAGGTCATCGCTTTTGTCTAACCGCTTTTGAATGTGTTCCATACCTTTTTGTTGTTCAGTGGCAATTTTAGCAAGTGTTTTGTAGCTAGGTTTGGATTCACAATCTGAGTCATCTTCACTGGATGTTTGAAAGTAAGCATCACGTGATTTTACCTTGGCACCGCGTGCCATGAAGCAGTATGTGGGAGCAGAGTCGTCGTTCTCATCATCACCAGTGTTGGTGACGGAGCCATTGTCTTCAGTGTTGAAGATGGACTTGGCAACGTAGGTTGTGGCTAGACCCAGACTTGCAACACCAGAATCAGACTCCTCCTCAGACTCCACCTCCGCTTCCTCTGAAGCAGACTCTTCCTCTGAATCCATCTCCTTGCCAACAAACGCACGAGCCTTGCCAGATGAATTCTTCTTGTGTGATGAATACTACGATGAAGACTTGGAAGAAGACTTTGAGTATTTCTTCTTTTTCTTGTCATCAGAATCATATTCCTTGCTCTTCTTCTTCTTCTTCTTCTTCTTCTCATTGTCCCATTGAGGACACTCAGAGATGTAATGACCAGGTTTCTTGCACATGTGGCATGTTCTCTTCTTGTGGTCATGGGTAGAAGCTTCATCATTTCTTGAGCTGGATCGTGAAGACTTTCTGAAGCCTTTCTTGTTAGTGAATTTCTGGAACTTCTTCACAAGCATGGCAAGGTCCTTACCAATGTCTTCAGGATCATCAGAACTGCAGTCAGATTCTTCATCAGATGAGGAAGCAGCCTTTGCCTTCAAAGCGTGAGTTCGGCCATAGTTGGGACCATAGATGTCACGTTTCTCAAATAGCTGGAACTCATGTGTATTGAGCCTCTCAAGTATGTCAGACGGATCGAGAGTCTTGAAGTCAGGGCGTTCTTGAATCATCAGGGCAAGGATGTCAAATGAGTTGTCAAGTGATCTCAGGAGTGTCTTGACGATTTCATGCTTGGTGATCTCAGTGGCGCCAAGTGCCTGAAGCTCATTTGTGTTGTCAGTGAGGCAATCGAATGTGTGCTGGACATTCTCATTGTCGTGTCTCTTGAAGCGATTGAAGAGGTTGCGAAGGACACTGATCCTTTGATCTCTCCGGGTTGAGACACCTTCGTTGACCTTAGAGAGACAGTCCCAGACTTGCTTCGACGTTTCCAGAGCACTCACACGACCATACTGTCCTTTGGTCAGATGACCACAGATGATATTCTTGGCAGTGGAATCTAGTTGAACGAGCTTCTTGACATCAGCAGGGGTGAGACCTTCACCAGTCTTGGGAACGCCGTTCTTGACGACATACCATAGGTCCACATCAATGGCTTCAAGATGCATGAGCATCTTGTTCTTCCAGTAGGGGTATTTAGTGCCATCGAAGACGGGGCACGCAGCGGAGACTTTGATTATCCCTGTAGTCGACATAGCTAAAACTCCAGGTGGTTAAACTGAATCACACAGAACTAGGGAGTACCTTGCTCTGATACCAATTGAAATAGTTGTATATCAACTAGAGGGGGGTGAATAGGCGATTTTTATGAAAGACTTCAAAACATGGAAGTTTCGAAGATAAACAATAGAACCGATCCTATTTATATGCAGTGGAAGGTAGACTACACTAGACAAACCATAGTCAAGTATTCAATGAAGTGAAAGCACGAAGACTAATAGCAGCTAGGCACTGTGGATCAGGATGGAAGATTGTATGAAGCCAATCATAACAAGTAGTCACACAGTGAAGTCAAACAGATAAGGCAAGCATGCAATGACTTCACAAAGACAGACAGTGAGTAAAGAGAAGGAAGGGATAGAACCAGTAGCTTGGGGAAGACAGTGATTTGTTAGACCAGTTCCAGTTGCTGTGACAACTGTACGTCTGGTTAGGGAGGCTGAGATTTAACTCTGAAGACCGCGTCTTCACCTTATTCCCCTTGAGCTAAGGACACCTAGTCCTCTCCCAATCACTCTGGTAAGTCTTCAAGGCAGACCTTCACAGACTTCGTTCACCGGCGATCCACAATGACTCTTGGATGCTCAGAACGCGACGCCTAACCGGCTGGAGGATTCACAATCCTCAAATGTAACAAGTCTTCTGATCACGCAGACAGAAAGACTTCGGTGATGCCTAACACTCTTTGGCTCTGGGTGTTTGGGATTTGTCCTCGCAAGGATCTCTCTCTCAAATGCTTCGGAGGTGGGTTGCTCTCAAACGACAAAAGCCGTGTAATAACTCCGAGCAGCCACCAATTTATGTTGTGGGGGTGGGCTATTTATAGCCACTAGGCAACCCGACCTGATTTGTCCGAAGTGACCCTGGGTCACTAAGGAACTGACACGTGTTCCAACGGTCAGATTTCAAACACATGCGGCAACTTTACTTGGGCTACAAGTAAAGCTCACTCATCCAGCTCTGGATAAGATTTGCTCTCATTATCTTCGCTCGAAGACATAGGATTTGGTTGAGCATCACTTTAGTCACTCTGACTTTGTTCACTTGGACCCCACTTAACAGTACGGTGGTTCCTATGGCTCAACAAAGAATAAAAGGAAACAACGAAACATCTAAGTCTTCGCGCTCCATAGTCTTCACACAATTGTCTTCTCTCATCATAGTCTTCAATATGAATATCTTCATATACCACCATTGTCGTCAATGTCTTCATACATTTTTAGGGGTCATCTCCGGTAGGTAAACCAAATCAATGAGGGACTACTACCTGTGTTATCCTGCAATTCTCACAAACACATTAGTCCCTCAACCAGGTTTGTCGTCAATACTCCAAAACCAACTAGGGGTGGCACTAGATGCACTTACAATCTCCCCCTTTTGGTGATTGATGACAAACTGGTTGAAGTTTTCAACGGGATAAAAGTATGTGAAATTGTAAAGGATAAAGGTATTGTCGTCATAAGTAGCAAAAGGCTCCCCCTGAAGATGTGCATATAAGTAATTTGCTTTTGAATGCAAATGCACATGGCAGGTTGTACTTGTGGAGATCCTCTTCAACTTATGAAGACAATTCATCATGCACAATTGATATGTCGAATATAATGATATGCATAATGAGAAATGGACGTCTGCAAAATGACTAAGTGCGTAATTTATCGTAGCACATGCGGAATTTATCATCGCATTACAGAGTACCAGAAAACGTAGCAGACGACCATCAAGTTCAAGTGCTAAAACTCAAAAAACCAAATGTAGCAAAAGCGGGAGTTGTAAACACTAGGCAAAATATAAAGCACCCGCCCATATGGACCCGCTTGAAGACTATCAACTCATATGCTTCTCCCCCTTTTGTCAGTAAGGACCAAAAAGGTTTGAAGACACAGAGCCTCTACTCGTTCCCGCTAGGAGTAGGAGAAGATGCAGGGTCGGCGTTGGTGTTTGGCGGTGCAGAAGTAGTTGGAGCAGTGTCGACACGCGTTGAAGGAGGAGGTGGTGAGGTAGCATCATCTTGATCATCGATCACTCTGGCATCCACCGTTGCAGCGGAGGAGGAATAGTTAGAGTCTTCAAGAGACCAAGTTCGACACAAGACAACATTCCTTGGGGGAGTGTTGTCAAACTTGAATCTTTCAGTGAAGCCATCGTCTTGAAGATCTGCTTCAGCACTCAACAATGTCAAACTCTTCCATGACCTTCGACAGGTTTCATGTGCAACAAAGGCATTCTTGGTGGCAAGGTTGTGAATACGATTGATGTCCACCAAGAGGCTTTGCATATGGCTCTTCAGCCAGTAGTGATGCTTATCCTGTTTCTGATGTAAGGCAACGAGAAGTTCTCAGTCATTGAGAACACGAGATCGTTTCCGAGGACTTTGGGCAATGGTGCTCTCAGTAGCTTCAGTCTCAACATGGCGAGGTAAGCGAGTATGTCCAGCTAGAGGATAAACACGAGTGACTGCTGGAACTCCTTCAATGGGCTGAGTGAAGCTTTGGTGATCAGCATTGTGAAGACAAACAGGCTCTTTGGCAGGCTCTTGGTATATGGCTTCAACTGACATATCAACCTCTGGCAAGAATATGAGATGGTTGCGAGTAGAAGGCTGATAGTTGATGGCTGAGTGAAGCTTGATGAGACGCATGACCCATGGAGCGTAGAACTTAAGTTCAAAGATATCAGAGCCTGATATAGCCAATTGCCTGATAAAGAAGTCTTGAGCGTTGAAACTGATGCCATTGAAGATATAGAAGACCAATGTCTTCATTGTGCCTTCAAGTTTGGCTGATGAAGAGTGTCCTTTGACAGGCCATAGAGTTCGCCTGATGATATGATATATAGTGCGAGGCAGATACTCAAGGTCTTCAACAAAGAACTCCTTTGGGTACTCAGCATTGAGTGGCAAGGGCTTCATCATGCTCAGCATTTGGCTCATGTTGGGCTTTGGCTTCTGAAAGATACTCTCCAAAGCTTCGCAGTGTCGTTGACAACCAGGTTCATATAGTTCTCCTGGAGTGGGTAGGCCAGTTAGCTCAATGAGGTCAAAGGCTTTGGCTTCATGATGGACATTTCCTGTCATCCACTCAAGGACCCATGTCTTCGGATCCCTGTTGTAGCCGCGAATGTGGAGGGTTGCATAGAATTGCAGAAGCAGCTCATCATTCCAATGCTCTTTATCAGTCACAAAGTTCAGCAATCCAGCATCACGGAAGCAATCAAGGGCTTCTTCAAGGCAAGGCAACCCAGTAATGGCTTCAGTGTCAAGACGCGTATGTGGGAAGATGCGCCCTTGATCATAGAGAACACGTGAATAGTAGCTGCGCTGTTGATAGCTCCATAACCTATCTGATGAAATCCATGGTGTGGAATAGGGGTTCTTGGTGCTATCAAAGAAGGTGTTGTGAGCAATGAAGCCATTCGCATTGAAGGACCCTGGCGAAGTGGCAGTACCTGGAAACCTGGGCAGTCTTGGCTTTGGCTTCTGAACCTGAGGCCTGTGCTCGATGTGGTAATCAAATTGAGGACCAGCAGCAGGCGGAGGAACCAGAAGAGGCCATTTGACAGAGATGAGCTGGTCATCTCGTTGTCGTATGCTTGCTTGATAGTATGTGGCCTTGGAGGCGGAACATGAGCAGTGGCATTGACTTCAGGCTGCTGATTTGCGTCAGGTGCAGCATTGGATTCAGGTGCTATCACTTCAGGCACCGCATTGAATTTAGGCGCCACATTAGCTTCAGCCATGACAACGTCATTGGCTTCAGTGGTGGTGTTGGTGGCATCCTCAGAATGTGTAATCTCCACTTCAGGAGCTGGAGGGTCGGACATGTTCTCCTCGAGAACAACTTGGTTGGCAGGGAGTGTGGCAACAGGTCTTCTTCTTCTCTTGTTTCTTTTTGGTCATCGGCTATGCAGCCGAAATATCTTTAGCCGCTTTGGCTTCAGATTCAAGGATGTTCACAGTAGGAGAGGCTTCAGGAAATACTTGGCGTGAAACACATTGGCGCTCATCTCCTTCTGGAACACTTGGTTGATCGACTTGAGGCCTTGGTCCTTTGCGAAGCCTGTGAAACACTGGCGACACTTGTGGAGATGGAGTTGGTTGGGCCTCAAAGTCTTCATCGTCAACCACTGGAGTGGTGACCTGTGTTTGGGGAGTAACTGATGGTTCTTGTGGGTGATCAGCCCATGATCATCCTAAGCAATTGGCATAAATGGACGACCAATCCTGATGCGTTCGCTGTTCGTGAGAACATGCGATGATACCACATTGTACTCGATCTGAGGAAGGACTTCATCATCTTCAACATTGTCATGATGACCAATGTCTTCAGGTGCGGTTGGGTCAACAGCTGGAATGTCTTCAGGAGCCTCTGTGGTAGCAGGCTCATGAACAGTCAGGCGACGTTCTTGTTGTGCAGATGCAGGACGAGCAACAGAGATTGGCTCGACGACAAGGGGCTCTGAGGGAGCAGCCCGGACTTTCTTGATCTTGCGCTTCTTGGTGGGTGGAGATTCATCAGTGGTGTTCTTGGTTTTGCGCTTGCGTGCTTCAGCTTCATCCACCTTTGTCTTCTTGAGTTCTGAAGCAACTATGGGGACCTTAGGCTTCGTGCCTGTCATGCTGGTAGGGAAGACAATGTGAGGTTCTTCCTGCCTTGATTCTTCAGCTGGGGCCACAGTTGGCCTCTTCTTCTTGGCAGCCATCCTGGGATCGATGCCAGGATGCCCAAGGGCTTTGCGCTTCCCAGCTTCATTGTATGCTTGAACACACTTGGCAGTCAAAGCCTTTATGCGCTCACGAGAACCTTTAGCTTCTTCACGCTTCTTGTGAAAGGCTTCCTTGAGCTCATGCATCATGACTTTGAAATTCTGGACATCTGTGACGCTGAGCTTGGCCATATGCTTCTTGAACTGAGCCTTTTCAAAATCAGTCTTATGCTTTAGCTCAACAATGGTCTGAGCAAGAGCTAGCTCAGAAGCAATGGCGCCGTTGAAGGAGACGCTTAGGCCAATAGGAAGTTGCAGATCATCAAAGCTGAGATTGGGGGTGTCAAACCACTCATCAATGAAGTTGTTCAATACTTCCACGTCAAAGAGAGGCAAGTCATTGAAGATTTCTGCATCTTGCTTGCACTTTATCAGTTGCTCAAGAGCGTCATCAGCAAGATCTTCATCACTTGATAGATCAATGGCTTCATTCTCGTTCCTCAGAACAGCAGCAGGAGTCAGAGCTGGACCAGTGGAGTGCATAAGCTTCTTTTTCTTCTTCTCAGTCTTGGAGATGCGTGAGAGATCTTCAGACTACACACTTGGTGCAGGAGGAGCAGTGGCCAAAGGCTTCACTCTTGAAGCTATTGGTGGAGTGGAAGGCTTCGAAGCCTTGGATTTCTTCTTCTTTGGCTTCGGAGGTGCAGGTGCTTCATCAGAGTCAGCGTCGTCTGCAGGTTGATCCACATCCGCCCCTTGAACCCTTATATGTGAGATGAGACCTTCTAAGTTGTAGAAGGGCCCAACAATATTTGGTTCAGCTTCGCGTGTGCCATCGGCACGAGGTGCAGAGGGGCCAGGGTTGAAGTCTAATCCCCAGGTTTTCTTGTTCTCCTTGGCCGAGTTCTGGGCATACTGGAGGTTGTGCTTGAACAGATTGTCGTCACGACACCATAGTAATGACGATGGGTCGGCATCAACAGGTTGTGGCCCTCGAACCATGCAAGGATAGAAGCCTTGGGCAATGGCTTCAACTCTGGACCTCTGTGGAAGATTTTTGTACAAAATGTCTCCCCATGGTCGCTTGATGGCATTCTTCTCAGCATACTCCTAGGTCAAAAACCTGTACTTGAACCACTGTTCTGCCCAATATCTTCGAATCCATTGGATTCAAGTTTTTCTCTGATTGTAGTCCTCCTCTGGATCAGTCTTGTACATTTCATAGAGGTCAGGAGGCAAATCTCTGGAGGTGTTTCCACGGTGCTGTCTGCCACCCTTCCTAACAGATTTCTTGGTTGCCATTGGGTTCAAACTGAAAGGCTTCAACACTGTCAAAGGCTTCCGTCTGCTGGTCAGACAGGAACTGGCTTCGGGAGAGTTGATGTGATGCTGTAAGAATTCTGCCAATGAATGCAGACTATGAGAACCAAGGGATTCTCCCACAGACATGTACCTGTGACAACATTTGAGATGCGAGGGAAGGGGAAGAGGTCATATGCATTCTCAGAAGATTTTGAAGATAAATTAGTTTAGAAGACATTGACCTCATAGCGCGAAGACATTCACTTTTATGTTGAGAGTTGGTTCCAGATTTGTACGAATCCAAGAATAGGTACAAGTGAGGAATCTAACTATGTGTGAAGCATATGTGAATGTACTAGGCAAAATATGAGATACAGACAGGATAGATCCAAACATATGGAGGCATAAACTTCTATTGGTAGAAAGGATGAATCTATCGGATCAAAAAGACGGTAAAAAGAGGGTTTTAATTTACCACACGATGAACTGATAGACGGAGACGAAGTGGAGGCCGAGCAGTTCGATCTTCCGTGCCCTAACTTGGCGACGGAGGACACCTACGGCGGCGGCGGAGAAGATGATGTCCACGGCCGGTGTGAAGACGGCGTCGACGAGGTCGCGGCAGCTAAGCGCTTCGTCGCCGGCGTCTTCGAGAGCTAGCGGAGGCGCTAGGGTTGGTCGAGGTGGAGAGGTGGTAGAAGAGTTTTGACCGTGATGGGACGGGCATTTATAAGGATGGGAGACGGCACAGCGCAATTACGCAGGTGCCCCTGGCGGTTCACATCTGAGGGACACGTGGCGGACATGTAACACATAGGGGTTGTTCCATGATCCCACGCATGCCTGGACTGTCAAGGTGGTCGTTCCGGCTTCTCCGGGTTTCAAGCAATAAGGATTGAGCATTAAAACAGATTTAATGTTTGTCTCTGTATCTTCTGCTGACAAGGACGCAGAGAAGACATTCGACGGTTCCAACAGAATGCATATGATTTGGATAGATAGAGCTTGAGGTAGGAAGCATAGAGAGGTTAGGGTCCAATCACATTCACTTAGTTCAAAATATTCAAATAAGAAGACATAGCTATAAGTAAATGATGTAGAGGACAGAACACAGGTCTATATAAGACATATATGAAGATAAATCAAATGCGAAGATTTTGCAAATGTAACGCCAAGAGAAACACTTCAAGCAAAGATTTGGTGGTGGCCTTACCCACCGTATAGGAAGTATTAGACCCAGACACGGCGCACAATTATCGTGGCGCTCCGAAGTCAAATTCCGCGTTAATGTATTCACACTCAGAATGTAAGTCTTCATTGATTGAAGATATACTTTACGTCGTGTGTTGCACATCTAAGTCATCAACATGCATAAGTGTTCGGATGTGTGCCTGATTACAGGAAATACGAGGATTCTAAGATATTTAGCTCACACCACAACTTGAAAAACCTTTTCTCATCCAACGGCTTTAAGAAGATATCTGCCAGCTGCTCTTCAGTGTTGACGTGTATGATATCAATATCTTCCTTCATGACATGATCTCTGAGAAAGTGATGACGAATTTCAATGTGCTTTGTCTTCGAGTGCTGAACTGGGTTGTTGGCAATCTTGATGGCGCTTTCATTGTCGCAATAGAGTGGCACATGCTTCAGATGGACACCATAGTCTTTGAGAATTTGCTTCATCCAGAGAAGCTGAGCGCAGCAAGATCCAGCAACAATGTATTCAGATTCAGCTGTGGAGAGTGATACACAGTTCTGCTTCTTTGAAGACCAACATACAAGTGATCGTCCCAGAAAGTGACATGTGCCTGATGTAGACTTGCGATCAACTTTGTCACCAGCATAATCAGCATCTGAGAATCCAACTAGATCAAACTCTGAGCCCTTTGGATACCATAATCGTAGTGTTGGGGTGTAAGCCAAATATCGAAGAATTCGCTTCATAGCTAAGTGATGTGATTCCTTTGGTGCCGCCTGGAATCGAGCACACATGCAAACACTAAGCATAATATCTGGCCTAGATGCACATAAATAGAGTAAAGAACCAATCATGGAGCGGTATACCTTTTGATCGAAATCTTTACCATTGGCGTCGGGACTCAGATGACTTTTAGTTGGCATAGGCGTCGTGTATCCTTTGCAGTCTTGCATTCCAAACTTCTTCAGGCAATCTTTGAGGTATTTCTCTTGAGATATGAAGATGTCGTTGCTTTGCTGACGAATTTGAAGACCAAGGAAGAACTTCAGCTCACCCATCATGGACATCTGATATTGCTCTTGCATCATGTGAGCAAACTCATCACTTTATCGTTTGTCAGTGCAGCCGAAGATAATGTCATCCACATAGATTTGGCAAACAAACAGTTCACCATCATATGCCTTCATGAAGAGTGTGGGATCCAGGGAACCAGGTTTGAAGCCGTTGCTCTTCAGGAAGTCTTTGAGTGTGTCATACCAAGCACGAGGGGTTTGTTTGAGGCCATACAGTGCCTTGTTGAGCTTGTATACCATATCAGGATGTTTTGGATCTTCAAAGCTAGGTGGTTGTGCAACATAGACTTCTTCTTCGATCTTGCCATTGAGAAAGGCACTATTCACATCCATTTGATACAGAAGGATGTTGTGATGGTTTGCATAGGCTAGCAGTATGCGAATAGCTTCAAGTCTAGCCACAGGAGAAAATGTTTCAACGAAGTCAATCCCTTCAATTTGAGTGTATCCTTGAGCAACGAGACGAGCTTTGTTTCTAACAACTTGACCATGCTCATCTTGCTTGTTGCGATATATCCATTTTGTGCCAATTATGTTGTGCTTGTGGGGGTCAGGACGCTTGCCAAGTTCCCATACGCTGTTCAGCTCAAGCTGTTGAAGCTCTTCTTGCATAGCTTGAATCCATTCAGGTTCCATGAAGGCTTCAGCAACTTTCTTGGGTTCATACATCGAGACAAATGCAAAGTGCCCACAGAAATTTGCTAGCTGAGTTGCTCTTGAACGAGTGAGTGGACCAGGTGCATTGATGCTGTCAATTATCTTCTCAACTTGTACTTCATTTGCAACACGAGGATGAACTGGACGAAGATTTTGCTCTTGCTGGTCATTGTCATCATCAGGAGGATTGTCTTCAGGCTGAGCATTGTCTTCAGGTTGATTGGGGGCAGAAATGATGAGTTCCTCGTCAGTCTGTTCTTCAGAGGGCATGATTTCACCTGTTCCCATTAGCTTGATAGATTCACTAGGTGGATCTTCATCCAGCACATTTGGCAGGAACTCTCTTTGTGAGCCATTCGTTTCATCAAACCGCACATCCATAGTTTCAACCACTTTATAGAGAAAGATGTTGAAGACTTTATAGGAGTGCGAGTCCTTTTCGTAGACGAGCATGAAACCTTCATGTTCTTTTGGTGCAAATTTTGATTTCTGATGTGGATCCTTGATCCAGCACCTAGCTCCAAATACCCTGAAGTAACTGACATTTGGCTTCTTGCGAGTAAGGAGTTCATAGGATGTTTTCTTCAGAAGCTTGTGAAGATAAACATGGTTGATGATATGGCATGTTGTATCAATAGCTTCGGGCCAGAACTTTCTTGGTGTCTTGTATTCATCGAGCATCATTCGAGCCATCTCAATTAGGGTTCTGTTCTTGCGCTCCACGATGCCATTCTGCTGAGGTGTGTACGGAGCTGAGAACTCATTAGTGATTCCCATTGTATCCAGATAAAGATCAAGGCCGATATTCTTGAACTCAGTGCCATTTTCACTTCTGATATGCTTGATCTTGATGCCATATTTCTTCATGGCACGGTTGGCGAAGCATCTGAAGACATCTTCTACTTCAGTCTTGTAGAGAATTATGTGCACCCATGTGTATCTTGAATAATCATCAACAATGATGAAGCCATAGAGACAAGCTGTAGTAGTGAACATGGAGTAGTGAGTAGGGCCAAATAAGTCCATGTGAAGCAGCTCGGAGGGTTGGGATGTCGTCATGATTGTCTTCGAGGGATGCTTGGCCCTAGTCATCTTCCCAGCTTCGCAGGCACCGCACAGATGATCTTTCTTGAACTTGACGCCCTCGATGCCTACGACGTGCTTCTTCTTCGCGAGAGTGTGCAAGTTCCTCATGCCGGCATGTCCTAGCCTCTGATGCCAGAGCCAACACTCTGAAGCTTTTGCTAGAAGACATACGGCCATCTGTGGTCCTGCTGACAAATCTACCATATACAGATCATCTTTCCGATATCCTTCAAAGACTAGAGACTTGTCAGATTCCATTAGTACAAGACAAAGATATTTTCCAAATATCACAATCATGTTTAAGTCACAAAGCATTGAGACAGACATTAAGTTGAAACCAAGGGATTCAACAAGCATGACCTTATCCATGTGCTGATCCTTTGAGATTGCAACTCTACCTAGACACAATACCTTGCTTTTACCAGTATCGGCAAATGTGATGTGACTCTTGTAAGATGGACGTAAGGTTGAGTCCATAAGAAGACTTCGATCACCAGTCATATGATTAGTGCATCCGCTGTCCATAATCCATTCTGAAGTCTTTGGTGTCATACCCTACAGTGCAGTTAGGGGGATAGGCTTCACGAATAGTCATTGTGAAGCATAAACATTTGACGTGCAAGCGGATTATGAAAGCTTAGATCCAAGTTAGGACTGATAGGATGATTGGCAAGCGATTCAGGAACAAAATACATAGTAAGACCATTTGGGCATTTGATCTTGCGCCCTACAAGATGGTTTAGGTCCCCAGCAATAGCATCAGACGCCTTTGATTTTCGGCTGGAGACCTTTCCCTGCAAGAGAAAGTTACTTCTTCTTAACCACCCACATCTTTAGGGGTGGCTTAGAAGCAATGAGTCTAAGTCCAACATCTGAGAATTTTGGCTTTGGAGCCCTAGCAAATAGCCTTCCAGGAGGAGAATAATACTCATGAGAATAAGCAGAAAAGTTCTTTGTTTTGTGAATATAGCAGTTTGAGGAAACACGCTCATATTCATGGGTCTGAGTTCAATTTCCCTGCAAAACATTGGCGTTAGGGTGACTCAGGTGAGTCCTCTGTCTGTATGAAACCTTAGGACCGTATGAAGCCTTTTGTCTGGGGTTTGTCTTCTTCCCTGGTGGTGTCATGATGACATTTACTGGAAGCTTCTCAAGACAACTTTTGGGAACCCAGATCTTCTTCATAGGTGGCCCGTTCCTGCAGTTAGTACCAATATACGTGGCAAACACTTCACTATTCTGATTCTTAAACAGTTTATAGTTTGCATCAAAGGATTCATCAATGATAATAGGATTAGCACAAGTGAAGCCAGATAAGGTAGATGGATCCACTGAAGGTTCCTTTGCAGCAACCCATGTGGTTTTGGGGTACTGCTCGGGCTTCCAGTATGAACCATCAACATTCATTTTCCTCTCAAACCGTACACCCTCTTTCCCAGGGTTTCGGTTCAGAATCTGCTTTTTGAGGACATCACATAACGTCTGATGCCCTTTGAGGCTTTTGTACATCCCTGTTTCAAGCAAAGTCTTCAACCTAGCATTTTCATCAGCAATAGTAGCGGTATCCTGAGCAGAGGGGTTAGTTACCACATCAGCAGTTGAAGATATTGCAACAGTAGCAGCGGTAGAACATTCAGCAACAGATGTAGCGTTATCACGCTCAATGCATTTTAGACATGGTGGTTCAAATCCTTCTTGAGTGGAACTGATCTGTTGATCGCGGAGTGACTCATTTTCTTTTTGAAGATCTTCATGAGCCGCTTTCAATTTTTCAAGTTCTTGCTTCCTTTGAAGATAATCGTAGGAAAGCTTTTCATGAGTTTTTGAGAGCGATTCATGAAGACTCTCAAGTTCCTCGTACTTAACATGAAGATTTGTATGTCTTCAATTAAGGACTGAGAACGGGTCATTTCCGCGTCCAACAGGTCATCGGTTTTGTCTAACAGCTTTTGAATGTGTTCCATAGCTTTCTGTTGTTCAGTGGCAATTTTAGCAAGTGTTTTGTAGCTAGGTTTGGATTCACAATCTGAGTCATCTTCACTAGATGTTTGAAAGTAAGCATCGCATGATTTTTACCTTGGCACCGCGTGCCATGAAGCAGTAGGTGGGAGCAGAGTCGTCGTTCTCATCATCATCAGTGTTGGTGACGTAGCCATTATCTTCAGTGTTGAAGATGGACTTGGCAACGTAGGTTGTGGCTAGAGCCAGACTTGCAACACCAGAATTAGACTCCTCCTCAGACTCCACCTCCGCTTCTTCTGAAGCAGACTCCTCCTGTGAATCCATCTCCTTGCCAACAAACGCACGAGCCTTGTCGGATGAATTCTTCTTGTGTGATGAATACTTCGATGAAGACTTGGAAGAAGACTTTGAGTATTTCTTCTTTTTCTTGTCATTAGAATCATATTCCTTGCCCTTCTTCTTCTTCTTCTTCTTCTTCTCATTGTCCCATTGAGGACACTCAGAGATGTAATGACTAGGTTTCTTGCATTTGTGGCATGTTCTCTTCTTGTGGTCATGGGTAGAAGCTTCATCATTTCTTGAGCTGGATCATGAAGACTTTCTGAAGCCTTTCTTATTAGTCAATTTCTGGAACTTCTTCACAAGCATGGCAAGCTCCTTTCCAATGTCTTCAGGATCATCAAAACTGTAGTCAGATTCTTCTTCAGATGAGGAAACAGCCTTTGCCTTCAAAGCGCGAGTTCGGCCATAGTTGGGACCATAGATGTCATGTTTCTCAGATAGCTGGAACTCATGTGTGTTGAGCCTCTCAAGTATGTCAGACGGGTCGAGAGTCTTGAAGTCAGGGCATTCTTGAATCATCAGGGCAGGGATGTCAAATGAGCTGTCAAGTGATCTTAGGAGTGTCTTGATGATTTCATGCTTGGTGATCTCAGTGGCGCCAAGTGCCTGAAGCTCATTTGTGATGTTAGTGAGGCGATCGAATGTGTGCTGGACATTTTCATTGTCGTGTCTCTTGAAGCGATTGAAGAGGTTGCGAAGGACACTGATCCTTTGATCTCTCTAGGTTGAGACACCTTCGTTGACCTTAGAGAGCTAGTCCCAGACTTGCTTCGACGTTTCCAGAGCACTCACACGACCATACTGTCCTTTGGTCAGATGACCACAGATGATATTCTTGGCAGTGGAATCCAGTTGAACGAGCTTGTTGACATCAGCAGGGGTGAGACCTTCACCAGTCTTGGGAACGCCATTCTTGACGACATACCAGAGGTCCACATCAATGGCTTCAAGATGCATGCGCATCTTGTTCTTCCAGTAGGGGTATTCAGTGCCATCCAAGACGGGGCACGCAGCGGAGACTTTGATTATCCCTGCAGTCGACATAGCTAAAACTCCAGGTGGTTAAACTGAATCACACAGAACAAGGGAGTACCTTGCTCTAATACCAATTGAAAGAGTTGTATATCTACTAGAGGGGGGGGGGGTGAATAGACGATTTTTAGGAAAGACTTCAAAACAAGGAATTTCGAAGACAAACAATAGAATCGATCCTATTTATATGCAGCGGAAGGTAGACTACACTAGACAAGCCATAGTCAAGTATTCAATGAAGTGAAAGCACGAAGACTAATAGCAGCTAGGCAGTGTGGATCAGGATGGAAGATTGTATGAAGCCAATCATAACAAGTAGTCACACAGTGAAGTCAAACAGATAAGGCAAGCAGGCAATGACTTCACAAAGACATACAGTGAGTAAAGAGAAGGAAGGGATAGAACCAGTAGCTTGGAGAAGACAGCGATTTGTTAGACCAGTTCTAGTTGCTGTGACAATTGTACGTCTGGTTAGGGAGGCTGAGATTTAACTCAGAAGACCGCATCTTCACCTTATTCCCCTTGAGCTAAGGACACCTAGTCCTCGCCCAATCACTCTGGTAAGTCTTCAAGGGAGACTTCCAAACCTTCATAGACTTCGTTCATCGGCGATCCACAATGACTCTTGGATGCTCAGAACACTACGCCTAACCGGCTGGAGGATTCACAGTCCTCCAGTGTAACAAGTCTTCTGACAAAATCAAGATAGTCATACCTGTGCTGTCGTAGAAGTGTTCCATGACAATACCAAAATTATCATCACAGAAGTGTTCACTTCCATGATGATAAATGGCGCATCATGGAAGTGCTTTTGTCAAGGGCAACCGACACATGGCATCCACCGTAACGGGTCCCCGTTAAGCTATCGGGTCTGGTTTTGGATCCGATAACCCACTAAAAGCGAGGACCATTGGGAATTTTCCACGTGTAAAATTGTCATTGGCTGAAGGAACCACGTGTCAGCTCCATGTGGGGACAGATGTCAACCAACCAATGGACATGAGGCGCCAATGATACGTCGACACGTGCCACGGCCCAACAGGGGCCCATTCAGGTGAAAAGGTCGGCCTGTTTGACTTGCTCAATAGATAACGGGTCGGTGCATCGAAAGCCTGCTAACGGCCTGCTCGCATATAACCCATTCGGGACCGATAACTCACTGCCCATTATGGCCTTTCTGAATTTGGCCCACTAGCTTCATCTAGGCCATCCAATATGATTCCAGCCCGTTGTAACTTTCGTCCCATGACGTCTTTCGGCCCATATGAGGCCATTTGTAACTCTTGGCCCATTGACGGCCTGTAGTGAAACAAGCCCATAATGAACAATATATCGCTTCATACCCATTAACGGCCCATTACTCCATTGGGCCGTTCCCAGCCCGTGTTATCTTTCGGCCTTTCAAGGCCCCATTCATTCTTGGGTTGATTTGCAGCACTCGGTAGCTTACGGTCCGTTACTGGCCTTTTCCGCTTGTGGGCCAAATTAAGCCCATGGTTAAAGTTGGCCTGTTTGTGGTCCGTTAATCCATTGGGCCGTTTTCATAAGTTCATCTAATACGGCCCATTAACGACCCGTTATGCCTGTCGATAAAATTATGCATGTTATACTCGTAAGCCTCTTAAAGGCCCATTATGCTCGGCCCATGAACGAACGACTTCCACTCTAGCCCATTTACGGCCCATACTGCTGTCCGTTATTGGCCCATGTTTGGCCAATCGGTCATACGACCTGTAGAAGGCCCATTGATTCTATGACTCGTAGAAGGCCCGCAGGAGGCCCATGGTAACTACAGCAGATAGCAGGACCATGGTGACAACGGTCCGTATGTTGCCCCATGGTTATTGTGGCCTAGTTTTAAATAATAGGTTATTGCGGCCACTAGCACACCACGGAAAAAGAACTGCACTGACTACAAGCAAACAAATAAACAAGACAACAAGGAAATAAATAAGCAAGCAACATGCGCTAGGCTATTACGACTATTACGCATATTACAACCACTGGCATCAAAGTTCACCACCAGTGCAAATATGGGTAACAAAGCAGCATATTACATACACTGGTTATCAAAGTTGGCGACTAGTGCAAATAAACGCAGCAACAAAACAAGTCCAGAACTGAAATCACTTTATAAGAGCTCAAGAAACAATATCCTAGGTATCGACCATGCTGGCAAGACGCTTAGCAAGCTTATTAGCTTTCTCTTGTTTGGCGCTTAAATCCTCCAGCGCTTGTTGTTGCACCAGAAAGTATGCATCTGAATTCTCCTGGGACTTCCGCAGTCCTTCGGCTTCTTGTCGCAACATAGCTGATCGATGTCTTTCAGCTTGTAGTTGAGACTCAAGAAACCGAACAGATTCAGACAGTGAGTTCGAGGAGCTTGTGCTAGCGGGAGTGGCCGATAATTCAAACACTACACCAAGACATGACTTTGGGGTTGTCTCACTATCTTCAAGTTAGTTTTTCTTAGCTGTTTTATCAGCTTTCTTGGAGACCAATAGGGATGTCTCCCTATCTTGAACCTTATCTGCATTACTTCCTTTACCATTGCATAATGGGGTACTCTTCTCCAATATTTTGTCCGCATTCTAGAAGAGAAACAAGCAGACACATCACATGTTTAGCATGTATATGAATCTCATTTTGGTAAACTACTTCAGTAGTAAGGTGGACAAGATAACAACATGAAACAAACATATATCCATGTACTATGGTCACTGTATGGTCTATATCATTCTAATTTATGTTGCCAAATCAAGATAGAGACAGTTCAAATCATATATGTTTAAGACAAAGCATCATAGACAGAATATAAGTGCGGAAAACTACACGACACTAACAACACTTGTAATGTTCATGGTATGAGAACATAATTAGTTATTCAATTAAAACTGAAACCAACTTTGAGCAAATTACAATAGCAAACCAGTTAAAGAAACATGTTTAAAACATACCTGTCACGCCATTGGAGTTTCAATTGCATCCTTCAGATTTGAAATTAGTTGGTATGAGTAAATACTAAATACAGCGATGCAAGAGCAAAGGAGTATGAACCATGGCTACGGAACCTAACCTGAGAACAATTATTCTTCTACTTTAAGCATTGACTTGGGGTTCGGAGTGGTGGTCCTCGTGCTTTGGGCACTGCACTTTCCTTACTAACTACTCGTGTTTGGGTGCTCTGTGGTGGAGACGGTGATGTGTCAACAGGATCTGGGTTACTATCTGCTGGGGTTGGGGTTAGAAGGGGTGAAGCTAGTTCTCTGTCCAACTGGGTAGGGGTACAAGCTGCGTGAGTCTCGGTTATGTGTGGTGGGGCTGGTTCTTAAGCAAGTACAACCGTGGTTCTATCTGCATCAACGGGTAGCACTATCTTTTCTGAAGACTGTGTATTTACTCCCATAGATATTGCCATCACCCCCTCCAATTCAAATGGCTGATAAACAAGAAAAGTATTTGAATGTGCAGACATTGTATGATATACATGTGCAATGGGTAGTAGGGAAGAAAATGGGCCACGAAATAATTCACATTTATGTTGTCTAACCAAATAGGATAGCATGAAACGATTTCACATATATGATGGCTAACTAAACATGATAGCATGACATAGTTTCACATATATGATGGCTCACTAAACACGATAGAATGACATGCTTCAAAATATGATGACTATGTAAACATGATGACATGATATAACTATATGAAGTGTCTATTAGAGTGGTTGGCATGCCATAATTCACATACATGTCATCGATGGAAACATGATGGCATGATATAATTCACGGATAGAATGACATAATTCAAAATATGATGAGTATGTAAACAGGATGAGATGATATAACTATATTATATCTTTCGAAAATGGGTTGGCATGCCATAGTTCAGATACATGATGTCTATGTAAACATCGTGGCATGATATAATTCAAATATATGATTTATATACTAAGCAAGTGAGCAGAGGGAAATCGCATATATGATGTGTAAACTAAGCAGATGGCACTCAATATTGTGTATATGATGTAAAACTAAGCATTGCAAGACAACATATGCATGATATGAGTAATGTAACCCTGCCAAGTTTGGACATACACCTCAGGGGGGAAATAGGACTGGTCATATGTCTCTGAATCCTCCTTTGAGGAGCTATTTGTAACCAACAAGGTATCTGCTTCAGCAGGTAGCATTGTCTGCTCTGAAGAACTTGTTTTCACTCCAGATTTTTCCATCACCAATTCAAATGGCTGATGCACAGAAAGATTAGTTGAACACAGAAACATTGTCAACAAATGGAATATGTAATACAAAAAAGGATGGCATGATATAATTAACATATATGATGCTTGGGTAAACAACATGGCATTGCATAATTCACATATATAATGCCTTGCAACAAGATAGCATTGCATAATTCACATATATAATGTCCTACAACAAGAGGGCATTGCATAATTCACATATATGGTAATTACACACTAAATAGGTGGCATTCACACAAAGCATGTCTAAACTAAGGAAATGACATAGCAATGCAAGACACCATATGCACGATATGAGAAATATAACCTCGGGGGAGAAATAGGACTGGGCATCTATCTCTGAATCCTCCTCTGAGGAGTTATCTGTAACCAGCAAGACATGTGCTTCATTAGATAGCATTGTCTACTCTGAAGACCTTGTTTTCACTCCAAATTTTTCCCTTACCGTGTGGAATGGCTGATGCACAGGAAGAGTAATTTAATGTATTAACATTGTTGACAAATTTAATACGTAATAAAAAGGATGGCATGATATAATTCACATATAAGATGACTGGCTAACTAGGATGGCATTGCAAAATTCACATACATGATCCACGGCTAAACAAGATGGCATTGCATGATTCACATATATAATATAGAAACTAAACAGATGGCATTCACACAAAGAATGTCTAAACTAAGCAGATGACATATTTAATGTGTAAAGTAAGCAATGCAAGGCACCATATGCAATATATGACCAACATCAGCAGGCCAAGTTAGAGCAAAGATCTCAGGGGGTAAACAGGAGTGGTCTGCTTCCTCTAAATCCCCCTCTGAATAGTTATCTTCCTCTTGATTACAATCTGGAATGGTGGGAGGGGGGCTATCTTTGCGCCCACCAATGAGCGATGTCTGCATGACAATTTATTGCCACACAAGCCTCATCTCTTTTGTTCTACATGTTCAGTACCATTGTGTACAATAACTGACATGCATAGGAATAAAACATAGTTTGATTATGTAAGGAGTGCATGCAGAAATCCAGAGTGATGGTAGCTACTTATGGATAGACCCAAAACCAATGATAGTAGGCAGATAATAGCTTCAGTTAAAAAATACAGATAGTGGCTCCTTTATTGTTTGTTTCCCACCCAACATGAAACACATAGTAGACACCCGAGATTGACCAGATAGTAGACATATACTAATTGGTGTTGCCCTGATATGTACCCCACAACCATTTAAAAACTCAAGTTTGAGCATTAGTTTGGACGAGACTCGAAGTTTAAGAGGTGAACAGGACGATAAAGTAGCAGGATATATTAAGCGATTCATAACATAAGCAAACACGAAAGAGTGTGACCTCTCTTGTGGACCCATGTAGTCCTCAAGGTCCTCTGCTCAGTTGATGATGGTAATGTTGTTGTGGTGGTTTTCGGTGGCAGGGAAGAAGATCTAAGGCGGCGAAAGACAGTCTGGAGGGCGGATCCCTGCTGTGGTGGACCCTTCCTTCGTTGGAGCAGGTGAGCCGGGGTGGACGATGGCACGGAAGGAGCGGAACAAGCCACACAAGGTTTTCTTTGACACATATCTGTAACAGAAGTAAATCTGTAAGGGCTCCTTCCAATTAGAGGATTGTAACAACACAGGGATAGGAAATACAAGAATAGGGTAGGAATGCACATGCAAAACAGAGCATTTGCAAACACAGGATTTCTGTCAATCTGGGTGTTTCGTTCACATGAATTGGAAGATCACGGGAATGCAAAGAAGCATGGTCAAATTAAGTCAGACTACAAGAAAATGTATAGTTATAATTCTATTATGCTACTATCACTTAGTATTGTTCTTCATGAATTGGATTATGAAAAGAAGGGCCAAGTGGATATTAAAATTCCTACGGTTATTCTTTGAAAGAGACACTAAAGGAAAAATTCCTACAGTTTTCATTTCATCCATTCCTCTAAACCAAATGCATGAGAATAGTTCTACCATATGTAACTTTCCAATTCCTATGTTTTACCTTCACTTTTCCTATACCAGTGGCAATTCTAGTAGGCATGCTTGATCAGGCAATAGCCTGTAGAAATGTTTTTGTACTACTACTACTTCGGACCCAGGTGATACGTCTCCAACGTATCTATAATTTTTGATTGTTCGATGCTATTATATATTCTGTTTTGGATGTTTAATGGGCTTTATTATAGACTTTTTTATTATTTTTGGTACTAACCTACTAACCTAAGGCCCAGTGCAAATTGCTGTTTTTTTTGCCTATTTCAGGGTTTCGCAGAAAAGGAATATCAAACGGAGTCCAAACGGAATGAAACCTTTGGGAGAGTTATTTTTTGAATTGTATCTACCCAGAAGACTTGGAGTACACGCGAGGCAACGAAGGAGGTGGCCACGAGGGTCCAGCGCGCGCCCCCACCCTCGTGGGCCCCCTCTGGCTCCCCCGATGCCCTCCTTCCTCCTATATATATATCCATATACCCTGAAAACATCGAGGCAACAAAGAAAACCCTAATTCCATCGCTGCAACCTTCTGTTCCCGTGAGATCCCATCTTGGGGCCTGTTCCGGAGCTCCGCGAGAGGGGGGGGGTCTACCATAGAGTGCTTCTACATCAACGCCATAGCCTCACCAATGAGTTGTGAGTAGTTTACCACAGACCTTCGGGTCCATAGTTATTAGCTAGATGGCTTCTTCTCTCTTTTTGGATCTCAATACAAAGTTCTCCTCGATCTTCGAGGAGATCTATTTGATGTAATCTTTTTGCGGTGTGTTTGTCGAGATCCGATGAATTGTGGGTTTATGATCAAGATTATCTATGAACAATATTTGGTTCTTTTCTGAAATCTTTTATGTATGATTATAATATCCTTGCAAGTCTCTTTAAATTATTGCTTTGGTTTGGCCTACCAGATCTATACTTCTTGCAATGGGAGAAGTGCTTGGCTTTGGGTTCAATCTTGCGGTGTCCTTTCCCAATGACAGCAGGGGCAGCAAGGCACATATTGTATTGTTGCCATCGAGGATAAAAAGATGGGGTTTATATCATATTGCTTGAGTTTATCCCTCTACATCATGTCATCTTGCTTAAAGCATTACTCTGTTATTATGAACTTAATACTCTAGATGCATGCTGGATAGCGGTCGATGTGTGGAGTAATAGTAGTAGATGCAGAATCGTTTCGGTCTACTTGTCACGAACTTGATGCCTATATATAACGATCATGCCTAGATATTCTCATAACCATGCGCTTTTCTATCAATTGCTCGACAGTAATTTGTTCACCCACCATAGAATTCTGCTATCATGAGAGAAGCCACTAGTGAAACCAATGGCCCCAGGGTCTATCTTTATCATATTACTTTACTTCAATTTCTGTTGCCGTTGCTTACTTGCTTTATTTACTTTCTGTTCTTATATCAAAAATACCAAAAATATTATACTATTCTATCTATCAAATCTCACTTTCGTAAGTGACTGTAAAGGGATTGACAACCCCTTATTACGTTGGCTGTGAAGTTCTGATTTGTTTGTGCAGGTGCGAGGGACTCGCGCGTGGTCTCCTACTGGATTGATACCTTGGTTCTCAAAAACTGAGGGAAATACTTACGCTACTGTGCTGCATCACCCTTTCCTCTTCGAGGGAATACAATGCAAGCTCGAGAAGTAGCAAGAATAATTTCTGGCGTTGTTGCCGGGGAGGCTTACGCAAAAGTCATATACCAAGTACCTATCACAAACCCTTATCCTTCGCCTTACATTATTTGCCTCTCATTTTCCTCTCCCCCACTTCACCCTTGCCGTTTTATTCGCCCTTCTTCTTTCGTGTGTTTACCGTTTTCATGTCTGAGATGGGGGAAGATATCGTTGAAAATGTTAGTAATGTTGAGGGCAACATCTATGTTGATCCTCCGGATGAAACTAACACTTTACATACTAAGAAGTTCCGGGTTGGTAGTGGTAATATTATTGGAAAAGGAGTTCTTCAAGATTTCTTTACTTGTGCCGGTGCTTTACCCATTATGGGTGGATCTATTCTTCATAGAACTAGTAGCCTTGCGGATGCCATATCTGTGCTTGTAGTTGAAATTGAAAGGCAATTTATCCATATGCATCCTTGCATTCAGAGAATCTTTCTGGAATTTTCCAATATTGAGCATTCTTCTGTTAAGCGCGCAACTACTATCTTTTTGGCTCATGAGTTCAGATTTATCATGAAAGAGGCTGTAATGCCCAGTATGAGATTATACCTCCTACGTGTCGAGGCACGACTTAAAGGTATAAGCTCATACTAGAATGATCTCAAGTATGGTATCTTTGCACGACTCATGTAAAAGAGGGATGAAATTGCAAAAGAGTAGTTGGCTTACACTCGCCACATCACACAATACATTACATAAGCAATTATCATCCAAATAACATCACAGTCCGACTACGGACGAAGATCCAAATGAAAGATACCATAAATAAAGCCACAAGGTCCGAATCGCCCCTAGTAGAAGCCACTACCGATCCTTTGGGTAAGACACGTAGTATCACCCATGTTCTTCGTCGAACTCCCAGTACAGCTCTGTGCCATCACCTGTGTAGTTCACCATAGTACATGCATCTGGTGTTGTGTAGAATCTGTGAGCCACGGAGGACTCAGCAATCCCGTTCCCGGGTAGCAAAACTATCTACGCCTTGGGTGTGGAACAAGGCTGAAGAACAAGGTTGCAGCTGCACTGGCACTAGCTTACGTGTTTAGAGCGAGAAGAGAAGTGCCACGAGCATCAAAGTGATCACGAAGTGATCCTATCTAAGCACGTCATACATAACCCCACCGTGTTCACTTCCCGAACCCCTTCGGAAAATGACCGTCACGGTTACTCACGCTGGTAGTGTATTCTGAACATGGTGTCAAGTTATCTACAACCGGATATTAACAAATTCCCATCTGCCACATAACCGCGAACACGGCTTTCGAAAGATCAAACCCTGCAGGGGTGTCCCAACTTAGCCCATCACAAGCTCACGATCTACGGAGTCGCAACTCCAAGGTGGGAAGACCCGAGTATTCTCGGAATCCCGTGCTCAAGATATTCCGACTAAGGTAAACCTAATCCAGCAAGACCTCCCGGCGTGCCGACACCCTGACAGTAGCCGCGCGTATCTAGTCTTAGGCCACGGCCGGATGGGACAGCCTACAGGAAAATACCAATCCTCGAGTTTCCTCGTGGTGGCCCCGTAGTCTGCCCGGTTGGACCAACACTCATGTGGAGCACTGGCCCGGGTTGTTGATTAAGAACTCGGGTTTATAACTCCTTATGCAAGTTTTAATTATTAGGCAAATGTAAAACCAGTGTTGGGCCTTGCTAGAAAAGCTTTAGTGCTAAGTGGGTTATCGAGGGGGGCCCATAAACCCCAACCGTGTTAGGGACGCAAACTCAAGGAACATAACACCGGTTTAAACGGTTCCTAGTGTGGCATGAGTGGAACAAAACACCAATCAAGAGGCTTAGCCTTCCACCCATTACCAATATATATATGATTTGGTTTAACAGATTATATAGTGTGATATCCCAACAATATCTTCATCATGAAGCAAGAATCTTCAAATCTTCTCCTGCAACTAGCAATGCTATAAGAGGGGCTGAGCGAAGCTTACGTAGCCAATCAAAGGTTTGCTAGGTTGGGTGGTTAGAGAGATTCATGGCTACAATAGGAGGCTGACAAAAAAACATGGGCATCGAGGCAATAAGCTAAAGAGCGAGACATCTAGCAATAGGCAGAGATAGTAATGATATCTGGGTCATGTCATCTTGCCTCTCGAGTCGTCGATGGGATCGTAAGACGGCTCCTCGTACTCAACCTCGATAGGAACCTCGTACTCGGTCTCGGCTCCCGGCTCTACTCAACACAAGAACACAACATGGCACAATATCAAACACAGTGCAATGCACAATCAACATGATACAAGTATGATGTGCGTATGCATGTGGAAGCACTTGAACCTAAGGAGAAGATGATGAAGAAGGCCTCATCTTGGAAAACCAAGCGTGCCATTAGATAGAGGGGAAGATTTAGATTGAAATCGATATAAAGATTGCCGTAAACGGACACACGGTTTGCAAATGGCAAGCAAAACAATATTCACACAAAGCTGCAGATTACAGCCACTTGGCATGTTTGGAGCAAGAAATAATTAAGCTACAACACTCAAACATGGAGACAAAGGGCATGGACATGAAGTAGACATGATACTTAATAGGCATGAACTTAGAACACACCCAAAAACCTACTGGAACACAATTAACCAAGCATGGCAAGTTGCAATAAAATTATCCAGACTTAGTCAAAATCTGGGAAGGCAAAAACATCATCACGATGCTGCCTTCGGGGGCATAAAACAACATGCATATCAACTCCACTAAGTATATAAAGATCATGGCATGTAGTATACATATCCTACAGCAAACAACTACATTGGAGCAACTCCATAGGAGGCATGGATCAATAGCAACAAGCTACACCAAATTGATCATGCTGATAAAAACCTGACAGGTATAATTTATAGCAACTTGAGAGCAAGAAATAAATAAGCTACAGCAGTCCATATGTTCAAGTAAGGGCATGGATGGATAGACAATAACATGGACAACAAGATATGACCATTGGCCACTCCAAAACAAGCATGGAATTAAGTGAGGCATCAAGCAAACATAGCATCAGGTTAAAACAGATTCCCGACTTAGCAGTTTTTTCACTAAGTATAAAACAGTAACATTGGCATGGCATGTTTATAAGCTTGTTTAAGTCACCTCAAGGCATATCATGGAAAGTGGTTTGCACCACAACAAAGACCATATGATGGTGCTTCTAAAACATATTGACATGTGACATGAGAACAAACACATCAATAGCAATGAGCACTTCAAAACAACATCTCACAACATGTTTCAACACTTAACGGATACATGCACTTTTGCAACAGAGATTAACATGGCAATATGACACCTAACATGAATGCTACAGCAACCATCATGTAGAGCACTTCACAGTGAAGATTTTGACATATCATATGCTCGATTTGGATAAACATGAACCAAGTTATCACATCTCAAACATGGCAACAAAATTACAAGTAACAGCAGTTTTAAACATATAGAACTCTTACCACGATGATTAGGTTATCAATATGAACTCAAACAAGCATGCCACAGTGGAACAAAATGAAGAGCACATCACCACACAATCATTTTGATATATCACACACCCAAAACGGATCTACGAGCACGAAGTTACAGCCATGCAAAGAGGCAACAAAATATAGCAGATCTGGGGACTTAGTGGATTTATACCCTTTGAAAAGTCAACGTGGACGAGGAGATCCCGGGACGGAGCGGACCGGGTCGCGGAGGGGCGTTTGCTTCGCGGGGGTGGTGGATCTCCCCAGATCCGGATCGGGACCGGGCCGCCGGTGGTGGAGAAGATGACGGCGGTGGCGGCGGCTTGCCGGAGCCGGCGAGGCGGCGGCCGGCCGGGGCGGCGGGGCCGGCGGTGGAGGCCGCGGCGGTGAGGCGCGCCGGGCCGGCGCCGGCGAGAGGCGTCTGATGGCGACCTCGGAGGCGGGCGGCGAGATCTCGCCGGCGGAGGGCGGCCGGCGGCCGGAGCCGACGGGGGCGCGGGCCGGGGAGGCGGCAAGTGCGGCGGTGGACGGATGGACTCTGCCGGGGCCGAGCGCGGGCCGGCGGCGGCGGAGAGCCCGGCGGCCACATGGTGCGCTGTTAGTGTCCGAGGGGGCGGCGGCGGACGTGTCCGGTGCCGGGCGGACGCGTCCGGCGCGCGGAGGAGCTGCGGGCGCGGGTAAAAAAGGAAAAAAAAACAGGACTAGGGTTTCGTCCCAAATTGGACGTGGGGGACGTTTTTATAGGCATACGAAGCTAGGAAACTCCAAATGGGGAGCGGTTTTCGCCCACACATTCGTGATCCAACGACCAAGATGATGGGAGGGGTTGTGTTGGGTTAGTGGGTTGTTGTGGAGGGGGTATTGGGCCAAAGTGAAGAGGTGCTTTTAGCCCACTAGGTTAACCGTTGGAGTACCAAACGAACTCCAAACGCGATGAAACTTGACAGGCGGCCTACACGTACCAAAACAACAACGCACGACAAGTCTCACCTCATTTTGGGAACGTTACACGGCCACACATGAAAGAAGGACTCGGGGGTGCCACAGGCACGTGTGTGAGTGTCGGAACTCGAAACGGACAACGGGAAGAGACGAGTGGGACCGGGTGCAAGTGACAACACGAATGCACTGCAATGCACATGATAATATGACATGGATGAAATGCACACACGCATGCGACAAAACGAAGAAACCCGAAATGAAAGAAGAGCCCAGAATGGAATTGCTGAAGTCAACGTTTCATATATTGCCATAATTGGAAGGTGTTACATCTGGGGTGTTACAGAGGCCAAAGAAATCTTTGCTCATTACGGAGTGGATGCTGGTCGTCCTCCTATAGAAGCTATCTTATTCAATCAAGAGGACATAATGCGTTTGTGATCTCTAGATCATGTTGCTTTTAATGAAAACCTTAGAAAAAAGGTTCCTACCGATGTCTTGGTTGATAGAATTTCCGAATTGAATGATGATTTTTCTATTCAAAATAATGGGTTAGGCTTTTCCCTTGAGCGAAGGCTCATGACCTTTTGCCAAAAGAATGCTTATAATGATGAATTGGTTGTGCAATATAAGGGGCCAAAGGAGGAACCTATGCCTCCTGAGCTTGATATGGGGGACTTTTGTCCTATTAAATTTATCCCTTTTGATTACTTTTGTTTGCTTCAAAGAAAACTTACTGCTGAACGGGGAATATGAGATGAGTTTTCGCGATCTATCTTATCATTATGGCAGTACCTAGATCTATTCTTGTATCGTGCCTAGCTAGGGGCGTTAAATGATAGTGCTTGTTGGGAGGCAACCCAATTTTGTTTTCTTTGTTTTTGCTTCTGTTTAGGAATAAATATTGCATCCAGCTTCTGTTTAGATGTGGTTTTGTGTTTTAATTAGTGTTTGTGCCAAGTAGAACCTTTGGGAAGACTTGTGTGAAGTTTATATGATCATGCTGTAAAAAACAGAAACTTTAGCGCTCACGAGTTTGGCTGTGATTTTTCACTGGAGAGGGCTATTTAGTTGATTCTTTTTGCAGATGATAAATAGACAAATTCCTCACGTTAACCAATTTATTTCAATTTTTTTTGGAGTTACAGAAGTATTCGAAAGTTACATATTACTACAGACTGTTCTGTTTTTGACAGATTTTGTTTTTCGTGTGTTGTCCGCTTATTTTGATGCATCTATGAGTAGTATTGGGGAATATGAATCATAGAGAAGTTGGAATACATTAGGTTTAACACCAATATAAACAAAGAATGAGTTCATTACAATACCTTTGAGTAGTGGTTTGGTTTCTTATACTAACGGAGCTCACGAGATTTTTGGCTAAGTTTCGTGTTGTGAAGTTTTCAAGTTTTGAGTATGGCTTTGATGGACTATGGAACAAAGAGTGGCAAGAGCCTAAGCTTTGGGATGCCCAAGGCACCCCAAGGTAAAATTTAAGGACAACCAAAAGCCTAAGCTTGGGGATGCCCTGGGAAGGCATCTCCTCTTTCGTCTTCATCTATCGGTAACTATACTCGAGACTATATTTTTATTCACCACATGATATGTGTTTTGCTTGGAACATCATGTATGATTTGAGTCTTTTCTTTTTATTTTGCCACAATCATCCTTGCTGGACACACCTTTTGAGAGAGATAAATATGATTTAGAATTTGTTAGAATACTCTATGTGCTTCACTTATATCTTTTGAGCTAGATAGTTTTGCTCTAGTGCTTCACTTATATCTTTTAGACCATGGTGGTGGTTTTATTTTGTAGAAATTGTTGATCTCTCATGCTTCACTTATATCATTTTGAGAGTTTTTTAGAACAGCATGGTAATGTGCTTTGGTTATAAAACTAGTCCTAATATGATAGGTATCCAAGATGAGTATAGTAAAAACTTTCATATAAAGTGCATTGAATACTATGAGAAGTTTGATACTTGATGATTGTTTTGAGATATAAGGATGGTGATATTAGAGTCATGCTAGTAGAGTAGTTGTGAATTTGATAAATAGTTGTGTTGAGGTCTGCAAGTCCCGTAGCATGCACGTATGGTAACCGTTGTGTGACAAATTTGAAGCATGAGGTATTTCATTGCATGTCATCCTTTGTGTGGAGGTCGGGGGCGCGCGATGGTTAACTCCTACCAACCTCCCCTAGGAGCATGCGTGTAGTACTTTGTTTTGATGACTTGTAGATTTTTGCAATAAGTATGTGAGTTCTTTATGACTAATGTCGAGTCCATGGATTATACGCACTCTCACCCTTCCACCATTGCTAGCCTCTCTTGTACCGTGCAACTTTCGCCGCTACCATACACCCACCATATACCTTCCTCAAAACAGCTACCATACCTACCTATCATTTCATTTCCATAGCCATTCCGAGATATATTGCCATGCAACTTTCCACCGTTCCGTTTGCTATGACACACTTCATCATTGTCATATTGCCATGCATGATCATGTAGTTGACATCATATTTGTGGCTAGGACACCATGAATAATTTTTCATACATGTCACTCTTGATTCATTGCACATCCCGGTACACCGCCCGTCGGAGGCATTCATATTGAGTCATACTTTGTTCGAGTATCGAGTTGTAATATCGAGTTGTAAATTAATATAAGTGTGATGATCATCATTATTAGAGCCAAAGAAGAAAATGCCAAAAAAAAAGAAAGGCCAAAAAAAAGGAAAAAAAGGGACAATGCTACTATCTTTTTCCACACTTGTGCTTGAAAGTAGCACCATGTTCTTCATGATAGAGAGTCTCTTGTTTAGTCACTTTCATATACTAGTGGGAATTTTCATTATAGAACTTGGCTTGTATATTCCAACGATGGGCTTCCTCAAATGCCCTAGGTCTTCGTGAGCAAGCAAGTTGGATGCACACCCACTTAGTTTCTTTTGTTGAGCTTTCATACATTTTTTGCTCTAGTGCATCCGTTGCATGGCAATCCCTACTCACTCACATTGATATCTATTGATGTGCATCTCCATAGCCCATTGATACGCCTAGTTGATGTGAGACCATCTTCCTCCTTTTTGTCTTCTCCACAACCACCACTCTATTCCACATAGTTCTATGTCCATGGCTCACGCTCATGTATTGCGTGAAAGTCGAAAGAGTTTGAAAAAATTAAAGTATGAAACAAGTGCTTGGCTAAAACCGGGGTTGTGCATTATTGGAATATTTTGTGAGACGAAGATGGAGCATAGCCTAACTATATGATTTTGTAGGGACAAACTTTCTTTAGCCATGTTATTTTGAGAAGACATGATTGCTTTGTTAGTATGCTTGAAGTATTATTATTCTTATGTCAATATGAACTTTTATCTTGAATCTTTTAGATTTGAACATTCATGCCACAACAAAGAGAATTACATTGAGAATTATGTTAGATAGCATTCCACATCAAAAATTCCGTTTTTATTATTTACCTACTCGAGGACGAGCAGGAATTAAGCTTGGGGATGCTTGATACGTCTCCAATGTATCTACAATTTTTTATTGTTCCATGCAATTATATATTCTGTTTTGGATGTTTAATGGGCTTTATTATACACTTTTATATTATTTTTGGGACTAACCTACTAACCCAAGGCCCAGTGCAGATTGCTGTTTTTTGCCTATTTCAGGGTTTCGCAGAAAAGGAATATCAAACGGAATGAAACCTTCGGGAGAGTTATTTTTGGAACCGTATCTACCCAGAAGACTTGGAGTACACGCGAGGGAACAAAGGAGGTGGCCACGAGGGTCCAGGGTGCGCCCCCTCCCCCTGGGCGCGCCCCCACCCTCATGTGCTCCAGTGGCTCCCCCATGCCCTCCTTCCTCCTATATATCCATATACACTGAAAACATCGAGGTGATACGTCCATTTTGCATCATGCTTATAAGTTGATATTTATTGCATTATAGGCTGTTCATACATGTTTTGTCACAATACTTATGCCTTTCCCTCTTATTTTGCAAGGTTTACATAAAGAAGGGGGAATGCCGGCAGCTGGAATACTGGGCTGGAAAAGGAGCAAACTCTGGAAACCTATTCTGCACGACTCCAAAATCCCCGAAACTCCACATAACATTTTTTCGAAAAATATAAAAAATATCTGGCGGAAGAAATCCACGAGAGGGGCCACTGGCTGGCCTCGAGGGTGGGGGGCGCGCCCCCCTTCCCAGGGCGCCCCCTGCCTCGAGGGCCAGCCGGTAGGCCCCAGGTGCCCATCTTCTCCTATATGAAGTGTTTTGACCTGGAAAAAATAAGAGGAGGCTTTCGGGACCAGACGCCGCCGTCTCGAGGCGGAACCGAGGCAGAAACCAATCTAGGGCTCCGACAGAGCTGTTCTGCCGGGATACTTCCCTCCGGGAGGAGGAAATCGTCACCACCATCATCACCAACAACCCTCCCATCTTGGGGAGAGCTATCTTCATCAACATCTTCACCAGCACCATCTCCTCTCAAACCCTAGTTCATCTCTTGTATCCAATCTTTGTACCCAAACCTCAGATTGGTACCTGTGGGTTGCTAGTAGTGTTGATTACTCCTTGTAGTTAATGCTAGTTAGTTTATTTGGTGGAAGATCATATGTTCAGATCCATTATGCATATTAATACCCCTGTGATCATGAAAAATATTATGTCTTGTGAGTAGTTGCTTTCGTTCCTGACGACATGGGAGAAGTCTTGTTATTAGTAGTCATGTGAATTTGGTCTCCGTTCGATATTTTGATGAGATGTATGTTGTCTCTCCTCTAGTGGTGTCATGTGAACGTCGACTACATAACACTTCACCATTATTTGGGCCTAGAGGAAGGCATTGGGAAGTAATAAGTAGATGATGGGTTGCTAGAGTGACAGAAGCTTAAACCCTAGTTTATGTGTTGCTTCGTAAGGGGCTGATTTGGATCCATATGTTTCAGGCTATGGTTAGGTTTACCTTAATACTTCTTTTGTAGTTGCGGATGCGTGCATTAGAGATTAATCATAAGTGGGAGGCTTGTCCAAGTAAGGGCAGCACCCAAGCACTGGTCCACCCACATACCAAATTATCAAAGTACCGAAAGCAAATCAGATGATCGTGATGAAAACTAGCTTGACGATAATTCCCATATGTCCTCGGGAGCGCTTTACCTTGCATAAGAGTTTGTCCAGGCTTGTCCTTTGCTACAAAAAGGATTGGGCCACATTGCTGCACCTTATTTAGTTTTACCGTTTATCACTTGCTACTAATTATCTTATCACAAAACTATCTGTTACCTATAATTTCAGTGCTTGCAGAAAATACCTTACTGAAAACCACCTATCATTTCCTTCTGCTCCTCGTTGGGTTTGACACTCTTACTTATCGAAAGGACTACAATAGATCCCCTACACTTGTGGGTCATCAAGACTCTTTTCTGGCATCGTTTCCGGGGAGTGAAGCACCTCTGGTAAGTGGAATTTGGTAAGGAAAAATTTATATAGTGTGCTGAAATTTATTGTCACTTGTTACTATGGCTCAAAATCCTTTGACGGGCTTGTTTGGGGTATCTTCACCCCAAGAAGAAGAGCAAAGAGTTGCTCCTCAACCTACTACACCTAATGAAAATGTTTGCTTTGAGATTCCTTCGGGTATGATTGAGAAATTGCTTGAAAATCCCTATACTGGAGACGGAACACTTCACCCCGATTTACACCTAATCTATGTGGATGAAGTTTGTGGATTGTTTAAGCTTGCAGGTATGCCTGAGGATGTTAGCAAGAAGAAGGTCTTCCCTTTATCTTTGAAGGGAGATGCATTGACATGGTTTAGGCTATGCGATGATATGGGATCTTGGAACTATAATCGTCTGAAGTTGGAATTTCATCAGAAGTTCTATCCTATGCACCAGGTTCATCGTGATCGTAATTATATTTATAATTTCTTGCCTCACGAAGGAGAAAGCATCGCTCAAGCTTGGGGGAGGCTTAAGTCAATGTTATATTCATGCCCCAATCATGAGCTTTCAAGAAAGATGATCATCCAAAAAAATTATGGACGGCTTTATCTCGGTAATCGCACCATGCTCGATAATTCTTGTTTTGGCTCTTTTATGATGAAGACTATTGAATTCAAATGGGATTTATTGGAAAGAATTAAATGCAACTCCGAAGGTTGGGATCTCGGCAAAGGTAAGGAGTCAGGTATGACCCCTAAGTTTGATTGTGTTAAAGCTTTTATGGATACCGATGTTCTCCGTGAGTTTATCACTAAATATGGACTTGACTCTGAGATAGTAGCTTCTTTCTGTGAATCTTTTGCTACTCATGTTGATCTCCCCAAGGAGAAGTGGTTTAAATACCATCCCCCTATTGAAGTAAAAGCAGCTTAACCTATTAAAGTTGAAGAAAAGACTATCACTTATAATGTTGATCCTGTTATACCTACTGCTTATATTGAGAAACCACCTTTCCCTATTAGGATAAAGGATCATGCTCAAGCTTCAACTGTAGTCTGTAAGAGTAATACTAGAACACCTACACCCTCTGAGCAAATTAAAGTTGAACCTAGTGTTGCTATGGTTAAAGATCTCTTGGTAGAAGATTTAGATGGACATGTTATTTATCTCCAAGAAGAGTCTGCTAGAATAGCCAAACCCAATGCTAGGAATAAACATAAACCTGTCGTAGGCTTGCCAGTTATCTCTGTCAAGATAGGAGATCATTGCTATCATGGTTTATGTGACATAGGTGCTAGTGCGAGCATTATCCCTTTTGATCTGTATAACGAAATTATGCATGATATTTCACCTGTTGAGTAAGAAGGGATTGATGTTACTATTAAGCTTGCTAATAGAGATACTATTTCACCAGTTGGGATCGTTAGAGATATTGAAGTCTTGTGTGGGAAGGTTAAATACCCTGCTGATTTTCTTGTTCTTAGTTCCCCACAAGATGCTTTCTGTCCCATTATATTTGGTAGACCCTTCTTGAATACCGTTAATGCCAAGATAGACTGTGTGAAAGACGTTGTCACTGTCGGATTAGGGGACATGTCTCATGATTTTAACTTTGCTAAATTCCGTAGACAACCCCTTGAAAAGGCACCACCCAGTAAGGATGAACTTATTGGTCTCGCCTCTATTGTCGTGCCACCTAATGATCCTTTAGAACAATACTTGCTAGACCATGAAAATGATATGCATATGAATGAGAGAAGGGAGATAGATGAAATATTCCTTACACAGGGACCCGTATTGAAAAATAACTTGCTTGTTGAAATATGAGGGGATCCTCCTCCACCCAAGGGTGATCCCGTGTTTGAACTTAAACCTTTACCTGATAATCTTAAGTATGTTTATCTTGATGAAAATAAGATATATCCTGTTATTATTAGTGCTAACCTTTCAGAACATGAAGAAGAAAGATTATTGAAAACTCTGAAGAAGCACCAAGCTGCTATTGGATATACTCTGGATGATCTTAAGGGCATTAGTCCCACCATATGTCAACACAAGATAAAATTGGAAGAAAATGCTAAACCAGTTATTGATCATCAGCGATGGTTAAATCCTAAGATGAAAGAAGTGGTAAGGAAGGAAATTCTAAAGCTCCTAGAGGCAGGTATTATCTATCCCATTGTTGATAGCCAGTGGGTAAGTCCTATCCATTGTGTTCCTAAGAAAGGAGGTATGACAGTTGTCCCTAATGATAAAGATGAATTGATCCCGCAAAGAATAGTTACAGGTTATAGGATGGTAATTGATTTCCGTAAGTTAAATAAAGATACAAAGAAAGATCATTACCCCTTGCCATTTATTGATCAAATGCTAGAAAGGTTATCCAAACATACTCATTTCTGCTTTCTAGATGGTTATTCTGGTTTCTCTCAAATACCTGTTTCAAAGGGGGATCAAGAAAAGACCACCTTTACTTGTCCTTTCGGTACCTTTGCTTATAGACGTATGCCTTTCGGTTTATGTAATGCACCTGCTACCTTTCAAAGATGCATGATGGCTATATTCTTTGATTTTTGTGAAAAGATTGTTGAAGTGTTCATGGATGATTTCTCAGTTTACGGAACTTCTTTTGATGATTGCTTAAGCAACCTTGATCGAGTTTTGCAGAGATGTGAAGACACTAAACTTGTCTTGAATTGGGAGAAGTGCCACTTTATGGTTAATGAAGGCATTGTCTTGGGACATAAAATTTCTGAAAGAGGTATTGAAGTTGACAAAGCTAAGGTTGATGCTATTGAAAAGATGTCATGCCCTAAGGATATCAAAGGTATACGAAGTTTCCTTGGTCATGCCGGGTTTTATAGGAGGTTCATTAAGGACTTCTCCAAAATCTCCAGGCCTCTGACTAATCTTTTACACAAAGATATTCCTTTTGTCTTTGATGATGATTGTCTAGAAGCATTAGAAATACTTAAGAAAGCATTGATCTCTGCACCTATTGTCTAGCCTCCTGACTGGAATTTACCCTTTGAGATTATGTGCGATGCTAGTGATTATGCTGTAGGAGCTGTCTTAGGGCAAAGAGTTGATAAGAAATTGAATGTTATCCAGTATGCTAGTAAAACTCTAGATAGTGCCCAAAGAAATTATGCTACCACTGAAAAAGAATTTTTAGCAGTTGTGTTTGCTTGTGATAAGTTCAGACCCTATATTGTTGATTCTAAAGTAACTATTCACACTGATCATGCTGCTATCAAATACCTTATGGAAAAGAAAGATGCTAAACCTAGACTTATTAGATGGGTTATCTTGCCGCAAGAATTTGACTTGCATATTATTGATAAAAAGGGAGCCGAGAACCCCGTAGCAGATAACTTGTCCAAGTTAGAGAATATACTTGATGACCCACAACCTATTGATGATAGCTTTCCTGATGAACAACTAGCTGTCATAAGTACTTCTCGTACTGCTCCATGGTATGTTGATTATGCTAATTATATTGTTGCTAGGTTTATACCTCCTAGCTTCACATATCAGCAAAAGAAAAAGTTCTTCTATGATTTAAGACATTACTTTTGGGATGACCCACATCTTTATAAAGAAGGAGTAGATGGTATTATTAGACGTTGTGTACCTGAGCATGAACAGGAACAGATCCTACGCAGGTGCCACTCCAAAGCTTACGGAGGACACCATGCGGGAGACAGAACTGCACACAAGGTATTGCAATCCGGTTTTTATTGGCCTACTCTCTTCAAGGATTCCCGTAAGTTTGTCTTATCATGTGATGAATGTCAAAGAATCGGTGATATTAGTAGATGTCAAGAAATGCCTATGAATTATTCACTCGTTATTGAACCATTTGATGTTTGGGGCTTTGATTATATGGGACCTTTTCCTTCCTCTAATGGGTACACACATATCCTAGTTGTTGTTGATTACGTTTCTAAGTGGGTAGAAGCTATTCCAACTAGTAGTGCTGATCATAACACCTCTATTAAGATGCTTAAAGAAGTTATATTTCCGAGGTTTGGAGTCCCTAGATATCTAATGACAAATGGTGGTTCACATTTTATTCATGGTGCTTTTCGTAAGATGCTTGCTAAGTATGATGTCAACCATAGAATTGCATCACCTTATCACCCACAGACTAGTGGTCAAGTTGAATTAAGTAACAGGGAGTTGAAATTAATTTTGCAAAAGACAGTTAATAGGTCTAGAAAGAATTGGTCCAAGAAACTAGATGATGCATTATGGGCCTATAGAACTGCATACAAAAATCCTATGAGTATGTCTCCATATAAGATGGTATATGGAAAAGCTTGTCACTTACCTCTTGAGCTAGAACATAAGGCATATTGGGCTATCAAAGAGCTCAATTATGATTTCAAACTTGTCAGTGAAAAGAGGCTATTTGATATTAGCTGTCTCGATGAATGGAGAACCCAGGCCTACGAGAATGCCAAGTTATTTAAAGAAAAAGTGAAAAGATGGCATGACAAAAGGATACAAAAGCGTGAGTTTAACGTAGGTGATTATGTTTTGCTATACAACTCTCGTTTAAGATTTTTTACAGGAAAACTTCTCTCCAAGTGGGCAGGACCTTATGTTATCGAGGAGGTCAATCGTTCCGGTGCTATAAAGATCAACAACTTCGAAGGCACAAATACGAAGGTGGTCAATGGTCAAAGGATCAAACATTATATCTCAGGTAATCCTATAAATGTTGAAACTAATATTATTGAAACCATAACCCCGGAGGAATACATAAGGGACACTTTCCAGAACGATTCAGCCTCCGAAAAGGAAGAGGTACGTGATACGGTAAGTAAACCGACTCCAAAACAGTTCTAAAGGAAAAAATTCTCCGTTTTGGAATATTTAGAAAAATAGAAAAATAAACCACAGTCCGGAGGAGACACGGGGCATCCTCGAGGGTAGGGGCGTGCCCCCCTTCCTAGGGCACGCCCCCCTACCTCGAGGGCACCCCGTGTGTCCCCTGGACTCCATTTTCTTGTGGGTTACTTCTTCCGTTCGGGAAAAATTCATTATATATACTCCCAAAGGTTTTGACCTCTGTATCACGCAGAATTCCTCTGTTTTCGTTTCGAGCTGCTGTTTTTGACAGATCCAGATCATCATGGCGTCCTCCAACACCCCCAAGGACCAGTTCTTCGAGAAGGTCATCAACCCCTACCTTGCGGAGGTGTTGCACCACCCCAAAACCATGGAGTTGCATGAGGGGGTGATGCACATCCGTGATGTTGAAGGGCCGAGAAGGACCGGAAGCGTGGAGACAAGACTCGAAGCAATGGAGCAACAAGTTTTCAAGTGCCAAGGTAGGGTGGAACGAGGACTTGACGCCAACCACATGATGATCTTGGAGCTTGCCAACAATCTCAAGATGGACTCAAGGATCTTCGGGGAAGCCATCTCCAATCTTCAAGAGAACATCGATCACCTCCAAGCCCAAATCTATGACCTGCAAACCCAAAACTGTGAGTATGAATATAGATTCAAGAACATGAGTTTGGCTGCAGATTTGAGTATCACGGAGACTCGATCATCCTTCTATGATTGTGAGCCCATGCCTTGGAAGAACAACAGGCCTACATCAGCAACAACTCCATCATCACCAACCCCGAAGAAGGAGACATAATCATATGGGTATGGGCACTCCCTTGGCAACTGCCAAGCTTGGGGGAGTGACCCCGGTATCGTATCACCATCACTCCTACCTTTACCATTTTACTTAGTTCGATCCTTTTGGTAGTATCTTGATCTTTTAGAATAAAGTTAGCATGATCTAGTTGTGAGCTTTTTCTTTGTGAGCTTTATCCTTTGTAATCGAGTCAGTGAGCTATATAATAAAGATTAGTGTGAGTCAAGGGCTTGATTTCCTCACTTGGGTCATGATAAAAAGAAAGAAAACAAAAAGAGTATCAAAGAGATCATATCAATCTTATGGGAAGTAATAACCTCACATACAAGAGTATGATAAATAAAAGTTGTTGGGAGGTGACAAACATAGTTTTGGTCATCGTTGCAATTAATAGGAAGTGATAAAAGAAGAGAGGCTTCACATACAAATATACTATCTTGGACATCTTTTATGATTGTGAGAACTCATTAAAATATGACATGCTAAAGAGTTGATGTTGGACAAGGAAGACAACATAATGGGTTATGTCTTCTTATATCCGAAATAAAGTATATTGTCATGGATCTTCCAACATGTTGAGCTTGCCTTTCTCCCTCATGCTAGCCAAAATTCCTCGCACTAAGTAAAGATACTACTTGTGCTTCCATATATCCTTAAACCCAGTTTTGCCATGAGAGTCCACCATACCTACCTATGGATTGAGAAAGATCCTTCCAAGTAAGTTGTCATGTTGCAAACCCGCTAAAATATGTATGATTTATTAGTGTGGGAGAAGTTAGCTTTATAAGAGCTTGTGATATGGAAGTAATAAAAGCGACGGACTGCATAATAAAGGTCCTTATCACAAGTGGCAATATAAAGCGATGTTCTTCTATGCTAAGACTTTGTGCATCCAACCATAAAAACACATGACAACCTTTGCTTCCCTCTACGAATGGCCTATCATTTATTCTTGTCTTATAAGTGTCAAGGTGAAATCCACCTTTCCTTTTTCAATTTATCCTTTGGCAAGCACATTGTGTTGGAAAGATCCTGACATATATACCCACTTGGATGTAAGTTTTCATGTTCTATTACTGTTGACATTACCCTTAAGGTAAAAGGTTGGGAGGCAACACCATAAATCCCTATCTTTCTCTGTGTCCGATTAAAACTCCATAAACATAAGTATTGCGTGAGTGTGAGCAATTGTGAAAGACTATATGATAGTTGAGTATGTAGGCTTGCTGAAAAGCTCTTATATTGACTCTTTCCAATGTTACGATAAATTGCAATTACTTGAATACATGATATTGTCCGAGACCAAAGTTTGTTAGTTTCCAATGAAGTTTATGATGCATACTTGATATTGTGGATGAATTGTTACTTTAGCATATGATCATATGAATATATTTATATAAGTTGATGTTATGAGAATGATCATGATGCCCTCATGTCCGTATTCTGTTTTTATCGACACCTCTATCTCTAAACATGTGGACATATTTTTCGATATCGGCTTTCGCTTGAGGACAAGCGAGGTCTAAGCTTGGGGGAATTGATACGTCCATTTTGCATCATGCTTATAAGTTGATATTTATTGCATTATGGGTTGTTCATACATGTTTTGTCACAATACTTATGCCTTTTCCCTCTTATTTTGCAAGGTTTACATAAAGAAGGGGGCATGCCGGCAGCTGGAATTCTGGGCTGGAAAAGGAGCAAACTCTGGAAACCTATTCTGCGCAACTCCAAAAGCCCCGAAACTCCATAGAACATTTTTTCGGAAAATATAAAAAATATCTGGCGGAAGAAATCCACGAGAGGGGCCACTGGCTGACCTCGAGGGTGGGGGCGCGCCCCCCTTCTCAAGGCGCGCCCCCTGCCTCGAGGGCCAGACGGTGGGCCCCAGGTGCCCATCTTCTCCTATATGAAGCGTTTTGACCTGGAAAAAATAAGGAGGAGGCTTTCGGGACCAGACGCCGCCGTCTCGAGGCGGAAACCAATCTAGGGCTCTGGTAGAGCTGTTCTGCCGGGGATACTTCCCTTCGGGAGGGGTAAATCATCACCGCCGTCATCACCAACAACTCTCCCATCTTGGGGAGAGCTATCTTCATCAACATCTTCACCAGCACCATCTCCTTTCAAACCCTAGTTCATCTCTTGTATCCAATCTTTGTACCCAAACCTCAGATTGGTACCTATGGGTTGCTAGTAGTGTTGATTACTCCTTGTAGTTGATGCTAGTTGGTTTATTTGGTGGAAGATCATATGTTCAGATCCATTATGAATATTACCCCTATGATCATGAACAATATTATGTCTTGTGAGTAGTTGCTTTTGTTCCTGAGGACATGGGAGAAGTCTTGCTATTAGTAGTTGTCGGGGGAAACTGTCCGCCATGAACACCTATGGGACCGGAGCCCCTTGTCTGTGCGGTACGAGGGCGGAGGGAGCACGAAGAGCAGATCATAGCGAACACGCGGGCAGTTTTACCCAGGTTCGGGCCGCGGTAGACGCGTAAAACCCTACTCCTGCTTAGTTGTGTATTGATTTGGAAAGCTCGGGAGCTTGAAGAAACAGCTACACCGAGCGTATGAGTGATCTAGGTTCCGAACCCCCTCCACGTTGTGCATGGGCCTCCTTTTATAGTGCAAGGGGTCACCGATAGGTGTCAACGTAAGAGAAAGGGGTAAAAACGTAAAAGAGGTGGTAGTTGTAACAGTGCGGGAACAGTGGAGCTACAGTGCGCGAACAGTGGTCGCTACCTACTTTGACAGTGGGGGACAAGGGCATTTAATGCCCGTCGCCGTCGACCCCAAAAGCTCCCGCCCTTGCGTCTCCGTCTACCACGGCGATGGATCCACCACCGTGGAGTGCCACCGTGTCCCCCAGGCTGCACAGCCATCCGCCACGCGTCCCTGGATAGGCCCCAGGGTGACGCGTGGGCCGATGAGCTGGAGCGCGGACACACAGCGCAACTCTCCCGGCAAGCACCTTGCCGGGGTCTTGATCTTGCCGGGCCCGGGAGCTTACCGCCCCCCGGGCCCTCGCCGGGACGCATATAGCGCCGAGGCGTGTCTTCTATGAAGGAATCTTCTAGTCTTCCTGGCAAGCTCCTCTTGCCAGGGCCTTGTGCTAGTGAGGTAATCTTGAGCCTGGTACGGCCTTCCCGGCAAGCTCCGCTTGCCGGGGTCTCGATCTTCTGTCTTGTATACTTTGTTTTTGAATGGTTTGATATGGAGCAGGAAAGGTCTCCGGCGAGCGCGTGGTAAACCCTGCCGCGGGAAGCTGCAACTGCCCGTGCACAAGTTGGGGTACTGAGGTACCCCTACCTCAGTACACCGACAGGAGCCCCCGGGCCTGGGCCACACACGGTGCCGAGCGCTGTTGGGCCAGGCCCAAAACAGTGCACGGGCACACGCGGCCCACGGCGCGCCGAATCCACTTCCGTATTCGCCGCATCCCCCCGTAACGGCACGCGTCGATTGCGGCGTCGTGGGATGGGACGTGCCCACGTTCTCTTAATGGAAAGAGCGAAACGCCCCCCCCCCCACTTCCCCATAAAAGCAGGGGAAGCAGGAGCGATTCCCCTCCTTGCGCTTTCATTACATCTTCTTCTTCCTCCAGAAATCCCCTTTGCGCTCCGCCTCCACACCTCCGCCGCCGCCGTTCCCCCCTTTCCTTCGCCGCCTCCGCCATGGCCCCGAAGACCGAGAAGGCGAAGGCGGAGAAAGCCAAGAGGGAGAAGTCGGAGCAAGCAGCGAAGCTTACCGCGTACCGGAAGCGGAACCTCGTCTTCCCGCCGAGGCTCGGCGCGCGGGAGCTCTGGAACAAGTACTACTTGTTCTGGGCCAAGGAAACCAAGGCGCACCCCCGCACTCGAGCTTATCCGGCCGCCGCCAAGGACAACTACCCCGGCGGGTACTATTTCTTCACAGCCTTCTTTCACTGCGGTCTTTGCCCTCCTTTCTCTGATTTCTTCTGCGACATCATGCACACCTATGGCTTCCACCTTCTTGACTTCACCCCCAACGCCTTCCTCACAATGGCGGTTTTCGCACACATGTGCGAAAACTTCATAGGAATACACCCAAACGTAGCGCTGTTTAGGCACTTCTTCACTCCTAGGGCAGAGGCCGGCGCCCCCCTCTCCGGGGGAATTTCTTGGGTATTTTGTCTGAACAAGAAGGAGTCGTACTTGCCGGGGAGCTCCGCGGCAAGTGGGAGGAGTGGCGTGCAGACTGGTGCTGGATCATTGAGGACGAGCCTCAGCCCTTCACCGCGCCGCGCACAACGCCCATCGTGCGCGGCAGGGATTGGAGCGAGATAGACTCGGACGACATCAAGCTCGACGTCGCCCTCGTCCGGATTCTTCGTCTTCGGGTAGCAAGGCTGTCCGTTGCAGAAGTAGGCGCAGACTTCCTCCGCCGCCGCATCGCCCCTCTCCAAGACAGGAAAAGGCCGGCCTGGGAGTACGGCAATGCAACGGATATAATGAGGCTGCGCCCCGGGCTGAACTTCAACTTCACGACGCTGGAGCTGAAGGGGATGGTCCGGGAACTCTTCAAATATGACCCGGCCCACCCTGAGTGGTTCAGACCTCCCCGGGGAGTGGTGCCCCTCTGCAACAGCACAGTCCGGGACCGTCTTTGCGCCATGATGCCCGCGTGTGATTCGCACGGCGTGGACCGCACGTGGATTCCGCCCAAGCCCATAGACGTCCTCAGCTTCTTCGACAACCTCGTGGAGGTGGCGAAGAACAAGGATGACATCAAGGAGCACACGCGGGACACCACCGAACAGGAGCTTGCATACATGGCTTCTCGGGCTGAAGAGGCCGCTGCAGCCGCAGCGGCAGGAGATTTTGGATATACGCCTGAAGAGGCGGAGGCTGCGGATGCATCCTGCCAAGCGGAGGAGGCGGAGATCCGCAGACTGCTGCAACTTCCTCCCGACGCGCTCGCCGGGGTCCCCTCTCTGAGGCACTCCGGGATCCCCGGAATCGCGGCTGAGGCCGCGGCAAGGGGTGGCGCTGCCGGAGGGAACAGAGGCGCCGCGGGGAGCGGAGGCGCCGGAGGGAGCGGAGGCGCCAGAGGAAAAGAGGCCGCAGCGCAGGGCGCTGGGCCCAGCAAGCCAGCCGGGGAGGAGGAGGAGGAGGCCGAGGCCGCCGAGGACTCCGACGGATCTACGGAGCTCTACGCCGACGACCTCTCCTCGTCGGAGACCTCCCCGCCCCCGGCAAGCCCAAGGCGGTCTCCACTGAAGCGTATCCGCAGGGCGGCGACGGGAGCGAGGGCGCAGGCGCCCCGGCAACAACCAGCTCGCCGGGCAGCTCAAGCTTCCCGGGGAAGCCAAGCTGCGCCGGGGGCGACCGGCGCACCAGCCGCGGCGGAGGCGGCCCGCGCGCAGGCCACGGCAGAGGCGCCCCGCAGGTCGGCGCCAAGCAGGCAGGAATCTTCTCGGAGCGGAGCAGCGGCTCCGCCCGCTCCCCGGGCTCCGGCTACCACAGGGGCTGGGTCTTCGCAGCCCCCAGCCCCAGGGACCGCCAAGCGCCCGAGGGAATCTTCGTCTTCCGCTCCTCGTGCAGACGCGCCCCAGGTGGAGTATGACTTCTCCGCCTTGAGCGAGGACGACGAGGAGGATCAGGAGTAAGAATCCGAGATCTTACACCTTCTCAAGTTTCGTCTTGATTATTGTTGATGCTAATTTTGTTTGTTGCTTTGATTTCAGGACCTTGGTTCAGCGCGTGGCGAAGAAAGCCAAGGCGCCTGTGGTCGAGGTCGCGGAAGACTCGGCCACCGCGGCAACTGGGGACGCGCCGGAGCCAAGCCTGCCGGACCCGAGCGCTGCTCCGAGGAGCAGCCCCCAGCGCAGCCCCCAGCGTAAGTCTGGGTTCCATCCTCCCGCTCGTCGGGGTGCGCTTGGGGATTTTGTCTTGTTTCAATATCTTGATGTCTTTGTCTTGACTCGTGCAGAGGTGGAGCCACAGCGGCAGCAGCGTCCGGAGACCGTCCTCGAGGAGCCGCAGGCCCCGCCGTCCCCGCCAAGGCCGAACTCCCCGGCAAGGGAGTGTGCTCCGCCAAGGGCGGGTACTCCGCCAAGGGCGAGTACCCCGCCAAGGGCGAGCAGCCCGGCGAGGGCGGCTACTCCGCCAAGGCAGAGCTCCCCGGCGAGGGAGCCCGCCGCTGATGACGTCCGCCAAGGTAGGCTCTATAACTTGTCTTCTTGGCGTTGTCTCTTTTTGGATTTTTGCTTGAACTTCTTTTTCTTCTTCTTCTTCTAGATCCTCCTCCCCCCGAGCACATGGAGACGGAAGTCATCAACATCGAGGAGGAGGAGGGCGCGCAGGGCGGCGGCGGCGACGTCCCTGTCGCCGAGGACACGGCGAGAGCCGCCGAGCCGGCCGCGCAGGAGACCGCTCCGGCTGCGGACGCAGCGGCCGGGGAGGGGGACGGCGACCGCACCACCGGCCCGGAGGCGGCGGGAGCATCAAGTGCTGCGCCGGCCGCCGATCCCTCCGCCGGCAAGGAGCAGGGCTACTATCTCGAAGCCCCCAACGGCGTCTTCATCCAGGTGCCGTGGGGTTCTTCGTCGCGAGCTCCCGCGGAGGGCGAGGCATTTGATGGGGAAGTCCTCGCCTCCGCGGGCTTGAAGATCGTCGAAGCGCCCGGCGGGAGTGAAGGGCCCGAGGAGGAGAAGCTGCTTCACCAGCTCCTGGCCCTTTACCGGGCCAGGCAGGCGAAGCTCGCTTGTCGGGAGGCCCTCGCCGCCAAGGCCGCCGCGGAGATGGAGAAGCGCGCGGCGGAGCTCAGCGCCGCCAACCAGGCGGCCCTCCGCGAGGTGGCGGAGGAGCGCGAGCGACTCGCCGGCGAATATCAGGAGTGGGTGCTGGAGAAAGCTGAGGCCGAAGAGCAGCAGCGGCTCGCCGGGGTGGAGCTGTCCCGGCGAGAAGGAGAACTCGCCCAGTGGAAGGTCAACCTCGACTCCCATGAGGAGGACCTTGCCGCTCGGGAGGAGGCCCTTGGCGGGGAACTGAAAGAGGCGAAAGCCGCCGCGGCTGCCGCGGAGACCGCCAAGAAGGAGCTCGCCGCCAAGGTCGCGCAGCTGGAGAAGTCGCTGAAGGTGAGCGCGGAGAAGGTCGCCGCGCTCATCACGGAGCGTGAGAAGGACGCCCACACCAATTCAGAACTCCAGGTGCGTCTTTCTGAGAGGGGCGACGAGTTGAAGGCCGCCAAGGACTCCATCGAGGACTTGGAGTTGAAGGTCTCTACACTGAAGGATTCACTCGACGCTGCCCGGGCTCGGGAGACCAAGTTGAAGGAGGAGCTCCGCAAGGAGCGGACCCTAGTGGACAGCGCCAACAAAGCGGCTGAGCTCTTCCGCCATACCGTTGAGGTATGGACCGAGGACTTAGTATCTTGTGCGTCCAACATCGACCAGGAGCTGCTGGCGTTGAAGCTGGAGCACCTCATCTACTCCCCGGATCCAAACCTCCCTCACAGCGCCAAGCTCAGCCTCTTCTTCAGGGGAATCGCGCCGGCCCTTGCAGATCTGCGGAAGAAGATCCCCGCGCAACTGGCCGAGGAGACGCGCCTGCTCTGCACGGGAACCTTGGAGCGCGTGTTGACGAAGATCGTATACCGCAATCCGGGCATAAACCTCACCAACGTTCTTCGCAGCCTGCCGGCTGACGCGGACATGGAGGCTCTGAAGGAGCAGGTCGCCCACATCATTGCCAAGGTGGCTAAGATCTCCAGGATCGAGGGCGACCGCGTAGATTAGGCCTCCATTACCTTTATCTCTTTTCGTTGCTGCATAGGGTGTTATGAACTCGTTAATCATTGCGACAAGTTATCTTTTGTAAGATATTTATCTCATTTTGATCAATCAGTGCAATGTTATCTTCCTTGTCTCAGTCCTTTGCTTTGTATGTTTTTCACCCTACGCTCCCGGGGAGCTTGCCGGCAAGGGGCCCTTGCCGCGAGCGCTGAGCGCTGGACCCTGAGCAGCCTGCTGGCCAAGGTCTCACCGGCAAGCAACCTCGCCGCAGCTAGTCGCAACGCACTTAGCTTGCTGAGCGTACTCGGAAACGAAGCAAGGGCGCGACACTTGTCGCAGCTCACTTAAATCGTTGAGCGAACTCGGAAACAAGATAAGGGTGCGGCAAGCTACGGGTAGGTTCCTCCGCGCACAGGTTTTCCATACAAAGTGTGGATGTTCAAGGAAGTCAACTAAAAATTTAAAATTTGAACTGATCAGATTCTAATAACTTAGCTTTCATATATTGCTTGCTTCCCGGTAAGGCTTCTCTTTCTTGAACAGCACTTGGTTCACCTTCCATTTCCTTCCCCCCCGGCAAACTTGTGTGCGAGGAACATTCCTTCTGCTTAAGAGGCAAAGAAAAAGAGAGGGACAAGTACATGGCCTTTCGGCGTGCTAATGCTTACCGGATACTTGAGTGATGCACCAAATGCCAAACAACACATGCAAATAACAAAGAAAAGCATGCAAGAGGCAATCGGCACGAAAAACACAAAAACTTTACTGATGCACGGGGTCTGCGCCCGGCTTTGTACAAAGGGTTACATGCAACAGCGGCAAAGCTTGTACAAAAGGTGGTTGCCGGAACGGGTCACGGCAACCGCGCCTTATGGGTGGAATTTACGAAGATGCTCTATGTTCCAGGAGTTGCTCACCGGTAAGCCTTCTTCGGTCTCGAGGCGGACAGCACCGGGCCTCGTGACTTGTCTCACCCGATAAGGGCCTTCCCACTTCGGCGTCAACTTGTTGGAATTCTTGGCGGACTGAACACGCCGAAGAACAAGGTCGCCTTCCTCGAGACTCCTGGCCTTGACCTTGCGGCTATGGTAGCGGCGCAAGGCTTGCTGGTATCGAGCAGCTCGTACAGCAGCCTGGAGACGTCCCTCCTCGAGGAGCAATGCATCATCTTGCCGCAGTTGCTCTTGCTCGAGCTCATCATAAGCGAGCACTCGAGGAGATCCGTATACGAGTTCCGTGGGGAGAACTGCCTCTGCTCCATAGACTAGAGCAAAGGGTGTCTGTCCGGTGGCTCGACTTGGTGTCGTTCTGATTGACCAAAGAGCCGCCGGTAGCTCCTCTATCCAATTTCTTCCGCACTTGCGCAGCCTGTCAAAGGTTCTTGTCTTGAGTCCGCGCAGCACTTCAGCATTGGCCCTCTCCGCTTGACCGTTGCTCCTCGGGTGAGCAACAGAAGCGAAACAGACCTTGGCGCCAAGGTCTTGGACGTACTGCATGAAGGTGCGGCTAGTGAATTGTGTACTGTTGTCGGTGATGATCCTGTTAGGGATTCCGAAACGGCAAACAATCGACCTGAAGAACCTGACTGCTGACTGTGCTGTCACCTTTCTCACCGGCTCCACTTCTGGCCACTTTGTGAACTTGTCGATTGCAACGTACAAGTACTCAAAGCCCCCGACGGCTCGGGGGAAGGGGCCGAGGATATCGAGCCCCCAGACCGAGAAGGGCCAGGACAAAGGGATTGTTTGGAGAGCTTGAGCTGGCTGGTGAATCTGCTTCGCATGGAACTGGCACGCTTCACACTTGGTTACTAGTGCAGTTGCATCTTGGAGGGCTTCTTGCCAAAAGAACCCTTGCCGGAAAGCTTTCCCGGCAAGCGCCCTTGCGCCAATGTGGTGGCCGCATATGCCTCCGTGTATTTCTGTCAACAGCTTCTGTCCATCTTCCCTGGAGATGCACTTCAGTCTGACACCATTGAGTCTTCTTCTGTACAGCTCGTTGTCCACGAACTGGTACATACTTGACTGCCTGGTTATCTTCTCTATTTCTTCTGGGTCGTCGGGAAGTTCTCCAGTTTGAAGAAAACGGACGATCTGCTGCGCCCATGCCGGAGCCTGGGGCTCGGCGGCAAGGACTAAAGGCTCGAGGGCCGCTGCGGGAACCTCAGCTTCTACGGCAAGAACCTCTGGTTCTGCCGGAGCCGAAGGTCCCCCGGCAAGCTCGCCGGGGCGAGGCTTGTCGGGAACGCTTGCTTCAACTGTACAGACCCGAGGATCTGCAGGAGCAAACTGTTCCTCAGCGTTGTGGTTGTTGATCTTGGGGACCTTGGCGGCGGTTTCAGGAAGATCCGCCGGCAAGTAGTCGCCGGAGACCAACTTTCTCTTCTTGGACTGCCCAATTGATGGTGTAACGGATGGTTGAGTCAGCTTGAGCAAGAAGGTCCCTGGTTCCACAGGTAACTTCATCGAAGCACACTTTGAAAGGCCATCTGCAATTTCATTCTGAGCTCTCGGGACGTGCTCCATCTGCAGACCCTCAAAGTGCTCCTCAAGCTTCCTCACTTTTTGCTTGATGGGCCACGCATGAGGACAGACAGCAAGCTTGTGCTCAATTACCTTCCTGGGAACACCGGGGATGTCAGATGGCTGCCAGGCAAACACATCGACATTCGCCCGCAGGAAGGCAACGAGCGCGCTTTCCTATTTGCTGTCAAGCGCAGCACTGATGGTGAAGGTACCACCAGTGCCGTCCTCCTTGGCGGACACCTTCTTGGTTGCCGGAGGAGCGGCCATCCCTTTCTTACACTTGCCGGTGGAGCTCGATGGAACGTCCTCGACGACAGCGCAGCACTCCGAAGAGGTGCGGTTGCCGGAGTGGGCCCCAGAGCACTTGCCGGACTTGGTCTTCGTCTTCTTCCCCCCGGGAGCTTCAGCGGCAAGTGTGTCCTTTTCTGCTGCAGCTGCTGCATCCCGGTAGATCTTGTCGGCGCAGACAAGCGCATCCTTCTTGTCGCCGTGGACAGTGATGACGCTTATCGGCCCCGGCATCTTGAGTACGTTGTAAGCATAATGGGAAGCTGCCATGAACTTGGCGAGGGCAGGACGGCCAAGTATTCCATTGTATGGCAATGGAATATCGGCGACGTCGAAAGTGATGCGCTCGGTTCTGAAGTTGAGCTCCCCGCCAAAGGTCACCGGCAGAGTGATCTTTCCCTTGGGCTTGCTCCTTCCCGGGTTGATTCCTTGGAAAGAACCGGTCTCTTCGAGCTCGCCATCTGGAATTTGGAGTTTCTTGATCACAGCAGAGGAGATCAAGTTCAGCCCGGCCCCGCCGTCAACCAACATTTTGGTGACCTTGAGGTTGCGGATGGTGGGAGAAACCAGCATCGGCAAGCACCCGACCGCAGTGGTGCGGTCAGGGTGATCCTCAAGATCAAAAATGATGGGCGTGCTGGACCATTTGAGGAGCCTACGCGACTCCACGGGCGGCTCTGCTGCATTCACCTCACGCACCCACTACTTGAGTTGGCGGTGGGAGGTGTGCAGAGAGGCGCCACCGTCGACGCACAGGACCTCTGTGGCCTTCTGGAACTCCTGCTCGCTGTTATCCTCGTCCTCCATGTCTTCGTCGTCGTCTTCGTCCTTGTCGCGGCCCCGGGGAGGTCGATCTCCTTGCCGCTGCTTGGCCTTGCCGCGGCGTCCTCCCCGGCCATTAAACGGCCGCTTCTTGCTTGGCTCTTCCCCGCCACCCTGGGCCTTCTCCTTGTCGCGCCTCTCGTATTCAGCTTTCTGCTGCTCGACGAGATACTCGACGCGCTTGCAGTTGGAGAGATCGTGACCCTTGGTGCGGTGGATCTTGCAGTATTGCTTGTCGGAGCCGTCCGGCTTGTCGGCTGCCGCTACAAGGGCAGGCTCCTTGCCGGAGCCGCCAGCCTGCGTTTGCTTGGCGGGAGCCTCCTTGCCGGACTTCTCGACGGCAAGCACCTCTTTCTTGCCCTTCCTTCTGTTATTCCGCCGCCGGCTCTTCTTTGCCGGGGCGGCGTCGTCGCTGTCGCTTCCTCCTGCGCCAGCGTCCTCCCCGGGGAGTCTCCTCCCCTCTTCTGCGCGTGCGCACTTGTCAGCCAGAGCATAGAGCTCGCTGACATCCCGAATCTTGGTAATCGCCATTTCTTCACGCATGCGGCGGCTACGCACGTTCTGGTGGAACGCGCTGATAACCGCGGCAGGGTGGACATCAGGGATGTTGTGCTGCACACGGCTGAAGCGTTGGATGTACTTGCGCAGGGGCTCTCCTTCCTTCTGGGCCAAAATGTGGAGATCGCTCTCCTGGCTGTGGGGTTTGTGGCCGCCGGTGAAGGCGCCAACAAACTGGTGGCAAAGGTCGGCCCAAGAAGAGATGGAACCTTCCGGCAAGTGCATAAGCCACGAACGGACGTTCGGCTTAAGCACGAGCGGGAAGTAGTTTGCCAAGATCTTCTCGTCGCGCCCCCCGGCAGCTTGCACTGCGATGGTGTAGACGCTGAGGAATTCTGAGGGGTGCGTCTTGCCGTCGTACTTCTCCGGTACGTCGGGCTTGAAATTCTTCATGCTGGGCCACTGGACGCGCCGCAGCTCGCGGGTGAACGCAGGGCAGCCTGCCGCGTACGGCAAGTCGCCTGGTTCACCGGGCGCGCGCGCGTCGACAGCGTTCCCAGCTCTATGATCTGATTGTCGCCGAGCTTCTCGGCGGCGCTCGATTGTGGTGCGAGCGTCTTCTTGTCGCCGGTCGTCGAGGACCTGGCGCTGGTCCCGACGGGCCCGCGGATCCGACGACGCTGTGGAGCCGTCGTCGGCGTTGTTCCGGCGGGGCGGCGTCTTCTGCTTCCGCGGCGGGGAGTGCACGCTTGTCGCACCCCCGGCGGTCTTGTCGCCGTCGGCCTTCGTCTTCTCAGCTTGCCGCGGCCGCGAGGCCGCCGGTTGCTGTGGAGAATCGTTGTTGGCGAAGGCGATCAGGCTCTGGATGGTGGCCCTCCAGTCCTCGGCCTTGTCCGCCGCTGGAGGGAAGTCGAGGAGCAGTTGCGCCCTTGCGAGCGCTTCTGCTGGAGTGGAGGGGAACGGGGGCGAGCGGTGCGAGGAGCGGGATATGCTCGGACTCCTAACAACGTTAGAAGGAGCAGGGTCCCGCGCCGGCGCCTTCGCTTTGCTTGTGCCCGGACGGTGGTCCGGGGCGTCCCGCGAGCCTCCGGTTTGCCCTTGTCCCAGCAAGCGGATACCACCTCCTGTGGTATGGCGCGGCTGGGTTGTCGTGTGCTGAGATGGACGTGGAGCGTCCACGGAGACCGAGGCTCGGTCGTCCGTCTTGTCCTTGGACTTGGTGGCGCCGCGAGTGTCCTCGCCGGCGACCACCCTTCCGACGGCGTCTCCCCCGCCCACCGTTGGCTCTGGTGGCGGCGGATGAGACGCAGACGGGCCTCCGACCTCCGAAGCCTTCTTCTTCGGGGCCATGGAGCTGCTGCTAGTGAAGTTGTTGGATGAACTGGAGAGGTTGGTGACGAATGCGCCCGCGCGAACGCCGGATCAGGTTCGCACAACCTCGACGCCCCCTACCTGGCGCGCCAAAGATGTCGGGGGAAACTGTCCACCACGAACACCTATGGGACCGGAGGCCCTTGTCTGTGCGGTACGAGGGCGGAGGGAGCACGAAGAGCAGATCGTAGCGAACACGCGGGCAGTTTTACCCAGGTTCGGGCCGCGGTAGACGCGTAAAACCCTACTCCTGCTTAGTTGTGTATTGATTTGGAAAGCTCGGGAGCTTGAAGAAACAGCTACACCGAGCGTATGAGTGATCTAGGTTCCGAACCCCCTCCACGTTGTGCATGGGCCTCCTTTTATAGTGCAAGGGGTCACCGACAGGTGTCAACGTAAGAGAAAGGGGTAAAAACGTAAAAGAGGTGGTAGTTGTAACAGTGCGGGAACAGTGGAGCTACAGTGCGCGAACAGTGGTCGCTACCTACTTTGACAGTGGGGGACAAGGGCATTTAATGCCCGTCGCCGTCGACCCCAAAAGCTCCCGCCCTTGCGTCTCCGTCTGCCACGGCGATGGATCCACCACCGTGGAGTGCCACCGTGTCCCCCAGGCTGCACAGCCATCCGCCACGCGTCCCTGGATAGGCCCCAGGGCGACGCGTGGGCCGATGAGCTGGAGCGCGGACACACAGCGCAACTCTCCCGGCAAGCACCTTGCCGGGGTCTTGATCTTGCCGGGCCCGGGAGCTTACCGCCCCCCGGGCCCTCGCCGGGATGCATATAGCGCCGAGACGGGTCTTCTATGAAGGAATCTTCTAGTCTTCCTGGCAAGCTCCTCTTGCCAGGGCCTTGTGCTAGTGAGGTAATCTTGAGCCTGGTACGGCCTTCCCGGCAAGCTCCGCTTGCCGGGGTCTCGATCTTCTGTCTTGTATACTTTGTTTTTGAATGGTTTGATATGGAGCAGGAAAGGTCTCCGGCGAGCGCGTGGTAAACCCTGCCGCGGGAAGCTGCAACTGCCCGTGCACAAGTTGGGGTACTGAGGTACCCCTACCTCAGTACACCGACAGTAGTCATGTGAATTTGGTCTTCGTTCGATATTTTGATGAGATGTATGTTGTCTCTCATCTAGTGGTGTTATGTGAACGTCGACTACATGACACTTCACCATTATTTGTGCCTAGAGGAAGGCATTGGGAAGTAATAAGTAGATGATGGGTTGCTAGAGTGACAGAAGCTTAAACCCTAGTTTACGCGTTGGTTCGTAAGGGGCTGATTTGGATCCATATGTTTCAGGCTATGGTTAGGTTTACCTTAATACTTCTTTTGTAGTTGCGGATGCGTGCATTAGAGGTTAATCATAAGTGGGAGGCTTGTCCAAGTACGGGCAGCACCCAAGCACCGGTCCACCCACATACCATATTATCAAAGTACCGAACGCAAATTAGATGATCGTGATGAAAACTAGCTTGACGATAATTCCCATATGTCCTCGGGAGAGCTTTACCTTGCATAAGAGTTTGTCCAGGCTTGTCCTTTGCTACAAAAAGGATTGGGCCACATTGTTGCAACTTATTTACTTTTACCGTTTGTCACTTGCTACCAATTATCTTATCACAAAACTATCTGTTACCTATAATTTCAGTGCTTGCAGAAAATACCTTACTGAAAACCGTCTATCATTTCCTTATGCTCCTCGTTGGGTTTGACACTCTTACTTATCGAAAGGACTACGATAGATCCCCTACACTTGTGGGTCATCATGAGGCAACAGAGAAAACCCTAATTCCACCGCCGCAACCTACTGTTCCCGTGAGATCCCATCTTGGGGCATGTTCTGGAGCTCCGCCGAAGGGGGGATCTACCACGGAGTGCTTTTACATCAACATCATAGCCTCACCAATGAGTTTTGAGTGTTTTACCACAGACCTTCGGGTCCATAGTTATTAGCTAGATGGCTTCTTCTCTCTTTTTGCATATCAATACAAAGTTCTCCTCGATCTTCGAGGAGATCTATTTGATGTAATCTTTTTGTGGTGTGTTTGTCGAGATCCGTTGAATTGTGGGTTTATGATCAAGATTATCTATGAACAATATTTGATTCTTTTCTGAAATCTTTTATGTATGATTATAATATCCTTGCAAGTCTTTTCGAATTATTGGTTTGGTTTGGCCTACTAGATCTATAGTTCTTGCAATGGGAGAAGTGCTTGGCTTTGGGTTCAATCTTGCGGTGTCCTTTCCCGGTGACAGCAGGGGCAGCAAGGCATGTATTGTATTGTTGCCATCGAGAATAAAAAGATGGAGTTTATATCATATTGCTTGAGTTTATCCCTCTACATCATGTCATCTTGCTTAAAACATTACTCTGTTATTATGAACTTAATACTCTAGATGCATGCTGGATAGCGGTCGATGTGTGGAGTAATAGTAGTAGATGCAGAATTGTTTCGGTCTACTTGTCACGGACGTGATGCCTATATATAATGATCATGCCTAGATATTCTCATAACTATGCGCTTTTCTATCAATTGCTCGACAGTAATTTGTTCACCCACCGTAGAATTCTGCTATCATGAGAGAAGCCACTAGTGAAACCTATGGCCCCCGGGTCTATCTTTATCATATTACTTTACTTCAATTTCTGTTGTCGTTGCTTATTTGCTTTATTTACTTTCTGTTCTTATATCAAAAATACCAAAAATATTATACTATTCTATCTATCAGATCTCACTTTTGTTAGTGAACGTAAAGGGATTGACAACCCCTTATCGCGTTGGATGCGAAGTTCTTATTTGTTTGTGCAGGTGTGAGGGACTCGCGCGTGGTCTCCTACTAGATTGATACATTGGTTCTCAAAAACTGAGGGAAATACTTATGCTATTGTGCTGCATCACCCTTTCTTCTTCGAGGGGATACAACGCAAGCTCCAGAAGTAGCACCAGGCCACTGCCCTACTAGCTCAACTCCCAGGCCCATCTACACATGCACAGCTCCAACGCCCAGAAATAAATAATGACAGCTTTCGAGAGAGTCCAACACGGATAGATAACTTCCCAGTACCTCACTGCTTGTCGTATAGGAGAAACTATTTGTGTTTCCAATTACTACGTGTGCTCAGTGGACGATATATATTACATGTAGAGTAAAAAAGTTATGCGACGAGTGGAAAACCTCTTAGGCAAAGCCATGTCGACCTTAGCATCATTGGGCGGGTCACTGAGGATGCAGCGGCTGATGTGGGTGTCCGAGGTGGGGAAGGAGTTCTTAGGCGTCTGAAGATGGCACCAAGGGTAATGCTCCGCTGTGATGGACGGCTTTGTCCTTGAAGCAGCTCTGGTGAGGTGTACGATGGCGATGCTGAAGCAGGACAAGAAAGACAACGTTAACCTTAAGTGGGATTCTAATAGCATCTCCAATAGATGATGAAAATACATAACCAAAAAATGCTAGATGTAAAATACATCAGCCGTCCATGTAGTAGGAGCGCGAGCAAGAGCCGGAGTTGCTGCTCGTGCAGCAGCAGAGCGAGCAAGAGTAGAGAAGCAGCGCGAGCAAGAGCAAGAGGACAGCAGCCACGCGACCGAGAGCAAGAGCAGAGCGGCAGTGCGAGCCATAGACAGAGCAGCATCATCTCTTGTAGATGTGGACATCACTGGTGAGGGAGCAACGCCATGGAGAAAGTGGCCAGCGAGGCCGCCGTCGATGGAGCCACGCCATGGCGGCTCGGGATCGAGCACCGACAGGTAGAATCAAGGAGAAAATGTAGAGATTAGTGTAGAACCTCTTTGGTGGCACTGACTAGGCCTCAACTTCGTTCGAGGAAACGGTGATGGTGGTGCGGTTCCGGTGGTGCAGGTGAAGACGGCGGTGTGGGAATGGAGGTGGCGCGAAAGACAAGGGGAATGTCGGGGAAGCTCCTTGGAGGTGGGGGAAGGGGTGGCTGAACCGGCAGAACGACGATATCGACAACAGATCCTCATCCAGCACGGTGGATGAGGGAGGTCGAGGTGTTGCGGTGGACGACGTCGTCGGGGAAGAGGCTCCGGCTGGGTGGTGGACGGAGGAGGGTGTGGGGCTTCACGGGTTTTCGCGGCCTCGGTGTTCGAATGGGGGTGGCGGAGGAGATGGAAGGGGGGAACCATGGCTTAGGGACACACTTGTTTGAAATGTTGGGTAAGTTACGAAAATAGCCCCACGGATTTGAACTAGGCGGCTCTTTTGGCTGAGGGGTGGAACGGGGATTTCGCGTGTCGGGATTTTGCAGGAGAGACTTTTCATGTGCATTGTAATTTCGGGATAGCAAAGCGCGGGTTGAAGAGGAGGGAATTTTCGGACCACAAAGATACAAAGAGATAGCTTCAAATTTCAGGAGAACAAGGCGTGTGTTAATTTTTAGGAGAACGGTACGCTACAAAATCAATTCTCACTACACAAGAGAGTGTCTTGTCCCGTTTTGATGTATGAATTACTACAAATGCAATTCAATGCTTTGAATCCATGTTATGTTTGTATAATGCATGTAACCTACTCGAATGAACATTTTAGGGCATTCAAAATGTATACTACCGACTGCAATATGAACTAAATTTGAATTCATTTCTCTATTTGAATAATAATCTACAATTACGGTTGTTGTCAAGTTAAACCATCATTTGTATATTATTTTTGCAACACACAACATGATTATTGTCAGGTTAGATATCAACTACTTGTACCATTAAACTTGAATTCAATATTTTGAATCCACTTTATAATGATTTCTAATAATAGTACATTTCAGGCTCTAGCTAGATCTTCATAATCTAAAACATGTTTCATATGTATAGTGTGTTTATGACACAATTTATGCATGGTGCCCCGCCCCCCACAACTACAAGTATTTAGATGTGAGATGCAAAAACCACACATTATCACAAATTCAAAAGGTGGTGTGCATGGATGCAATGTGGTCACACGATGCCAGCCATCGGTATCTGAATTTCAAATGAAATGTGAGATTGTTCGATATATATATATATATGTATATATAGTATACCGTGTTCAAAACCACACCACGCATATCACTAATACATTCACAAGTGCATGGGTTTAAAACACCATTGTCTATTATTCAAATATTTGAATCCACTTTCACAAGGTATGTGAAAGCACATTTGCTCTCCGGGTGGTTTTGGTAATTAATGACAACATACTTTGTGGTTGGACTAATGCTTTTATCAAGTATGTTTCAGGAAACCCAATCACATTGGTATGGCAAGATGATTGAAGAAGTGGACCCCTCAAATGCTAAGGCAAGCATTGGCAAAAGCTCAAGACTCCATTTTTGGTTTAGTGATCAAAGATCACATTGAGTCCATAGGAAAAGCCAATACTATTAAAAGGGGATGAGGTTGTGTTGATGATCTGGTTGCTCAAGTGCTTAGTGATTTAGCTCCTTCAACTATCAGCATCCTTCACTTCTATACACACCCATAAGTAATCTCGGACAAACCGATTCTTCCAACTCAGTCCCACCGAGATGAACCACTTCTGCCATATTCCAAACCCTAGAAAAATCGGTCTTACCGAGTTTGAGATCGGTCTCACCGAAACTGAACTGCCAACCTTCTGTAACCATTTCACATCATTTCGGAATAACCGAGTTTGTATTATCGGTCTCACCGAAATGAGCAAGCTTCTGTCTGGGCTCAAATCGGTCTCACCGATATTGCATTTTCGGTCTAACCGATTCTGGCATGTTCCTATTCTTTTCTCAAATCGGTCCAACCGAGTTTTCTTTCTCGGTCTCACCGAAAATTCCAACGTTCATATCAGATACACTTTCGGTCCCACCGAGATGGTATTTTCGGTCCCACCGAAAATCCCAACGTTCACTATATTTGAACTTTCGGTCTGACCGAGTTTTAACTTCGGTCTCACCGAGATTGGTCAAATGTGTGTGTAACGGTTGGATTTTGTGTGGAGGCTATATATACCCCTCCACCCCCTCCTCATTCGTGAGGAGAGCCATCAGAAAGTACCACCACTTCTACCATACACTTTCTGAGAAGAGAACTACCTACCCTTGTGTTGAGATCAAGCCATTCCATTCCTACCATATGAAACTTGATCTCTAGCCTTCCCAAGTTGCTTTCCACTCAAACCTTTCTTCCACCACAGCCATATCAGTGAGGAGAGTTGAGTGTTGGGGAGATTATCATTTGAAGCACAAGAGCAAGGAGTTCATCATCATCAACACCGTCTATTACCTTTTGGGGGGTGGTGCCTCCTAGATTGGTTAGGTGTCGCTTGGGAGCCTCCGTCTTTGAGATGTGGAGTTGAACCAAGAAGTTTGTAAGGGCAAGGAGATCGCCTACTTCGTGAAGATCTACCCCGAGTAAGGCTAGTCCTCCGTGGGCGTAGGCCATGATGGAATAGACAAGGTTGCTTCTTCGTGGACCCTTCGTGGGTGGAGCCCTCCGTGGACTCGCGCAGCCGTTACCCTCCGTGGGTTGAAGTCTCCATCAACGTGGATGTACGATAGCACCACCTATCGGAACCACGACAAAAATCTCCGTGTCACCAAACTGCGTTTGATCTTCTCCACCTCTCTTTACTATATATGCAATTTACTTTCCGCTGCCCATACTCTAGAATTGCATGTGTAGTGAGTTACTTGACTTGATCTTAATTGTGAAACTGCCTAAATCTTTGCATAATCAAAAGGCAGATTTTTTAACTTGTCAAGTAGTCTAATCACCCCCCCTCTAGACCTACTTCTTCGATCCTACAGTATGATCTCTTTTAGTCATGTACACTGATACACTCCTCTTCTCTATATAGCTACCAGTTAGTTTCTGGTGCATGCACACACCCCTCCTTGCCCCCTCCCCCTCCCTCAACATTCTCTAGATTGCACTCATTCGTTAATTATTATTTAGGTCATTCTCTCACAGTCTTTATAGGTGTCCTCGGGTCTTTCTTTTCGACACAAATCGATCGGTATACCCCTCTGGTCAGGCTTTCCTACCACATACACACTTTCCCTCTTCTCCTCTCACCCTCCTTGCCCCCTAGCTACATCTCACACACTCACACGCAAATGCACACTCGCGTCCCTCTTTTCACCGGTCTCGCACTCACACACGCATCCCTTCTCTGTTTGGTACGCCTCTCGCACCCCATCATCCTAGCTACATCCCTTTATCTCTATCTATCTATCTGACCTTATTTGCCTCTAACGCATGCATGCGTATACCAATCGATCTCCATCTATACATATAGCTAGGTCAATTATCCCTCATTTTCCCCACATCGATCGATCTACCTTAATAGTTATATCTCGATCTCCCTTTCCCCGACACAACAATTTATCTACCTGCCTAGTTAGGCCTGCCAGTGACACACATATATCACCCCCCTCATCATCGATGCATGCCTCCTGCCCTGTCTCTCACCTGCACGCATTCGCACACAAGCACGCGCACGCACAAACACACACACCTCTCTTATTGATTGCAGTTGTACCCTCCTTTTATCTACTAGCTATGCCTCTCGCACCATCGTCTTCGAGAAGCAACTCCACCAACCCCCCTCCAGCACCCTAGCTCAGTCTCTCTCCCAACCATATTCCTCTCCACACATGTATGGATGCCCATCGATCTCCCTCGATAAGTCGCTAGGTCTCTTGTTCTCCACACATGTACCAGTCGATCTACCTCTCTAGTTAGCCCCCCCTCCCCGATGACACGCACTGATGGATCGAATGCTATAGTTAGTTCCCCCTGGCACACACAAAATGTCATTTCCCCTCTCACGTTCCAGTAGGCCGACCGTCCTATATCTTTGATGTGCGCTCTCTTTATCGATCTCGCACCCCTACACTCCATCACTCTCTTTGTTTCTATTGACATCACATGCCAATGATCCCTCCCCTCTTTTCTCATGGCTCGCATCATGTGTATGATATATCTAGCTAGGCCTTAGTTTCACACACATTGCGTATGTTCCATTTTTTTGGTTTGAGATATCATCAACACATATTCCCTATATGTGTCTCTCGCACAAAAATATACTCACAAAATCACCCGCATAAAACACACTCACGAACACACACACCATCTTTCTCACAAATTCCCACATAGGTGGGGTACGTGCGGGAAGAGAAGAGGTGCACGCAGCGATGCACATACTCCCATCTCTGGCCCGATGACACCCCCACGGGTACACCGTGGAGCTCATTTTTGTACAGAAAGGCAGCCCACATCCTGAAAATTTGGCGCATGTAGTGCTTGTTCACTCGATGGAGGGTCGTGTACCATGCGTGAACGAAAGAAAGTGCAGTGTGTTTTATTTAGAAAATGGTTGCACTATATATAATATAGGCAGGACCCGATGATTTGCCTACTGGGGTTGGTCTCTTCACAGTTCACACTCTCTCACACAAAATGGCGGTGGACGCACTCTCTCTCTCTCTCTCTCTCTCTCTCTCTCACCGCTGGTCACTGATCCGGTCGGATCCCGTCCGCGGTGGAAAGGAGGACGTGCAGCGTTGCTCTGGTCGCTGGCGCCGAGGCAGGAAACCCACTGTCGGCGCGTTTCGATCTGCGGTAGACTCCATTCTCTCGGACGAAGCTCTGGCGCGGTGGGTCATTCGCCCCTTGCTTGCTGCCGCATCATATCCCGCCCGACGCCGCCCTCCGCGTTACACCTCGACGACCCTCAGGTACAGCTTCCTCTGAAACCGGCCTTGCTCCACTGCCCAACTTCCCACGTCGCTGCCTGTGGATCTTCCCTAGTTCTTTTCCTAAAATGTAGCTCGGTCGGCGTACTTTCCATGTTGCAATCTCCTCCTCACACTGTTTTAGATAAAGAATTGTGATGCTATCTTCCCTTAGGTCAAGGAATATGCTTCTTTTTTGTCGTCGGATGTGTCATCAACTGTCATTCGCCAGTAATTGTTTCCTTTTAACCTCTTTTTTGCAAACAGGGTTATCCATTCTACCTCGTTGCTATTGCGACCTTTTGGTGAACTGCATAGATCACTTTTTTCTTTAAGAGTGTCTTGTGCAGTTCCACTAAAATGTCACACGGGCAACGTCTCTAAATTTCAGTGTGACTGCACAGAGGGAGATCGGTTTTGGTACCCTCATCCAACTCCGAGCCTAATCTTCTCCAAGAAGTGGTTAGTTTTATGAGTGATTGCAAAGGTGACCGGCATCTACTTGTGTGTGTGTGTGTGTGTGTGTGTGTGTGTGTGTGTGTGTGTGTGTTTCATCAACTGCTACTGATGCCACTATTAATGTTATAACACATGTTCAATATCTTTGCAAACAGGCATGCTCAGCTAGCTCAGTTTTAGTGGAACCGCACAAAATGATTGGATGGTCCATGTCCTCCATAGAATCCTTTCTTGGCTAATATTTCTTGTTCAGTTCAACAGAGCTGCATGAAACTAGATGCCAACCAAGGACGCCAGGAAATGGAACTACGCCTACGGACATCATCCTTCAGTTTTTTTATTTTTCTTTATTTGTACACACTCTCACAACTTTGTATTCAGTTGTGATGTAAATATTGACGTTGATCTGTGAATCATTGAGATGCATTAGCATGCATGTTAGTTTCCTTTGTATTTGATGGAATGTTGTAACGAGAGGGAGTACATTTACATTAGGCTCGATGGAGGGAGTACATTTAAATTATCCTTGTTCCACTCACGCACCGCATGCACCATAGTAGCCATACCAGCCAGTGTAGTAAAAGCCTTTGCATGCACCAACCATCAGCTCCTTGATGAGCGGTTTGCATGCACCAATCATAGCTCTATTGTACTTGAGGGAGTACTAGTTTATTTCTTATAGCCAGCTGACTCGGCTCTATTGTACTTGCTCTTACACTCTAGGACCATGAGTAGTTATTTCCTTCTTATCATAGAGTAATATGTGGCACAGTAATTGAAGTAGCCAGGCAAAAATAGTATGAATATGCGTGGAATGTTGGCATTTGTATTTTACTACTCGTACCACTATGTTACGTGCAATGCATGGTGATATTAGGATGCAGTACAGGCCGATGGCGGCTTCGGGCGTTAATTATGCCCTGGAGGTTCCTCTTGGTCAATGGCATATGTACAAAATTTCACGGGCGGAGGGAGTGCTGCACATGCCAAGTTCACTGGGCTACTGCGTTTCACACTCCTCCATCATAAGAGTGAAGACAATAGCTTTCATAAAAAAATGAATAGTACTGCAAAAGAGTAGTGACACTATCCCGCCTCGCTTCCTTGCTCATCCTTAATATCTGAAAGAATACTTTCCTTCCTCGGCATGAGGTACTTCGACCATCCTGGTCCACTTGCCATGCACCAAAATTAGAGTGCATCACACGGAACTGCAGGGGGGACTCACCCTGGTCGTAGCATCGCAGTAGTAATGACTAATGTGCCGTCAAATCGCAGGCCCAACCTTTTGTCAGGCCCAAGATGTTATTATATCCCGATCATGTGACAAACTCGTGATTGGGGCACAACCGCATTTCGGGCGCTTAGCAAGATGGATATCATTACATCATACCATTACATACATACATGGGGGATACAGCAATTCATACAAGTCACATGAATACAACAACATCAATACAAGACATCCGACTATGGATGCAAACATGAAAAGCACAACGACATCCATCTGCTATCCCAGGCTGCCAACCAGGAACCTAAACCAAGAATAACGAGGAAGAAGAAGAAAGAACTCCAACACAAAGAACATCGCTCTCACGTCAAGTCATCGGAAACTTGCACCTGCAACTGTTGTTGTAGTATCTGTGAGCCACGAGGACTCAGCAATCCCATAACCATGCATATCAAGACTAACAAAGCTTAAAGGGGTATGGAGAGGGTAAGTGATGAGGTTGCAGCAGCGGCTAAGCAAAAAAATATGATGGCTAACTTACGAGTACAAGAATAAGATGAGCAACTATGCAAACGGTCGCAAACTAGTAGTGATCGCTAAAGATCCTGAACTACCTACGAGTCAAACATAACCCCACTGTGTTCTCTTCTCAAAGTGAAAAGAGACGATCACGGTTACTCGCGCGGTTGTGTGTTTTATTTCGGATCCTCTGTCAAGTTTTCTATAATTGGACATTAACAAATTCCAATCTGCCACATAACCGCGGGCATGGCTTTCGAAAGATCATAACCCTGCAGGGGTGTCCCAACTTAGCCCATCACAAGCTCTCACGATCAGCAGAAGTAAAAGTATTACCCCTTATCTTAGGGACAATCCGATCAGACCCGGAATCCCGGTGCACAAGACATTTCGACAATGGTAAAACAAGTCCAGCAAGACCTCCCGGCGTGCCGACACCCTGATAGTAGCCGCGCGTATCTCGTCTCAGGCCATGTCCGGATAGGTCAGCCTACAGGAAAATACCAGACCTTGGGTTTCCCCGTGGTGGCCCTGCAGTCTGCCCGTTTGGGACCAACACCATCAGCCCTGCCCCCCTGTTATGTAGAATTAACAACCCGGGGACGTGACCCCCTATGCAATTTAATTAATTAATTAAGTTTTTATTATGAGGCAAATTAAAACCAATGTTGGGCCTTGCTGGAGGAGTTTTATTCAAAGACGAATTGTCAAGGGGGTCCCCATATACCCAACCGCGTTAGAAACGCAAAATCAAGGAACATAACACCAGTTTATCGGTTCTTAAGGCGGCATGAGTGGAACAAAACACCAAGCAAAAGGCCAAGCTTTCCACCCATTGCCAAATATATATGTGTGTTAATTATAGTTATAGATATTGTGATATTCCAACAACAAGTTCCAACATGGAGCAATCTTCATCTTCACCTGCAACTAACAATGCTATAAGAGGGGCTGAGCGAGCGGGTAACATAGCCAAACGATGGTCTGCTGGGAAGGTGTCAAAGGTTAGAGGTTTCCTGGCAACAAGGAGAGGCTGACAACAAAGATAGGTAGCGCGACATATAGCGATAACATCGAGACAACTAGCAGGGCAATGATAGTAAAGGTATCCAAGGTGACGGTCATCTTGCCTGAGATCCCGCAAGGAAGAAGAATGAGTCCATGAAGAAGACGAAGAAGAAGCCACGAAGACAAACCAAGTGTAGTCGAACGAATCCTCGCGATCGCAATGGAATAAGAACTAGCGAGAAGAAGCAAGTAACACGATAAACACACCACACAAGAACACGACATAATGCTCAACCAAGTATGATGCAAGACAAGTCTACATGATGCAAAACATGGCAAGGGACGAAGCAAACAAGAACACACAACAAGTCAAGTTTAAATGAGGCCGGAAAACAACATATAACCATTCCAGTAAGTCCTCATATGCACATTTCGAAATTGGTCCAGATCTGAACAAACATTAAGTTAAAGTTGTCAAACAACAACTTAACAAGCACCATGATGATCTACTCAAAATTCTATTCAAGTTACATATAAAGTTTATTAAATTCGGAGCTACGGCCTAGAAGATATGAGCAAAACAAGACAAGCATGGCAATGATGCAAGGTGCACCCAAATATCAAGCAAACACACTCCAAAATGTTTACAACATGTTATTATGCATCTACATGCGAAAACACACAAGTTTCATATAGGACACGCTCAAAACGGAGCAACGGTTCAACACATACACATGAAACAAGATATAACAACAATCTGTCCAAAACATCAACATGGCACTTAGTTGACATCAAAACAACATGATACAATAACATTTCCTGGCAACAAATGGCATGGCAAGCATGTACATGTCCAGCACTACAAGCATGACTGTGGCGCCCCCGATTTGACCGTACACTAATCATGCATGCAAATGTGTACGACCAAGATCAAGGACTCACTGGAAGATATCACAACACAACTCTAGACACAAATTAAAATAATACAAGATTTATATTACAAGCCAGGGGCCTCGAGGGCTCGAATACACAAGAGTCAGCGGAAGCAGTAATATCTGAGTACAGACATAAGTTAAACAAGTTTGCCTTAAGAAGGCTAGCACAAAACATCAACGATCGAAAAGGCAAGGCCTCCTGCCTGGGACCTCCTAACTACTCCTGGTCGTCGGTGTTCTTCACTTAGTAGTAGCCTCCATTGGGGTAGTAACAGTCGTCAAAGATGGCTTCTGGCTCCTGGACTCCACCATCTGGTTGCATCAACCAGCAAGAAGAAAGAAGGAGGAAAAGGGAGGGCAAAGCAACCGTGAGTACTCATCCAAAGTACTCGCAAGCAAGGATCTACTCTACATATGCATCGGTATCAATGAATATGGTAGTATCTGTGGACTAAGCTGCAGAATACCAGAATAAGAGGGGGAGAAGCTAGTCCTATCGAAGACTAGCATCTACCGGAAACCACCGTCATACAGCAAGAGGGGGAAGTAGAGTAGTGTAACATAAGTCATATTTATGTTGTTGTTCCAACGCTCCAGGATCCTTTTTCGACTCCCAAAGCAACATATCCAAACAATGCCTCAGGATCCAGTTCTAGTTGTAGCGATCGGGATACAACTCCAAGTGTCCGTTACCGTAGGACAGGCTATCGATAGCTGTTTTCTTCCCTGCAGGGGTGCGTAGGACAGGCTATCGATAGATGTTTTCTTCCCTGCAGGGGTGCACCAACTTACCCAACACGCTTGTTTAACTCCGGCTGGACACACACCATCAGGTCATGCCTGCCCTCGGCCAAACAATACGCCGCAACCCGACCTAGGCTTAATAGAGAGGTCATGCACGCCGTACTAAACCCTATGCCCCCAGGGGTCATGGGACAATCGCCCCGGGAACTCCTGCACGTTGCGTGGGCGGCCGGTGAGCAGACCTAGCAACCTCCTTTAAAAAGGTAGGATCCTAACCAGTCCAACCCGGCGCGCGCCGCTCAATCGCAATGACGTCAGTTAAGCTTCGGCTGATGGCAAGGTTGTCAGAATCGCGATTCTGTGATACGATTATACGACTTTACGATCCAAACTAACCCCTATGATTCTACAATTTTAGTTCATAGAATCTACGTTTCTACGATTCTGATAGTGAAGATTCTATTATTTACCATCCTACCGTCGGAGCTTCGATCCGATTCAAAATCGCGATTCTGACAACCCCTGATGCATACGATGCAGAACGCCCATACTATGCCCACGTGATGGTTAGCGCTATCAGGCCAGAGGCCCCTTGGATCAAATATCCAAACTATTTAGTGTGTTGGGAACGCGCGGTAATGAGCAGAGACTCACGATCATGTGACCCCATCGCCCCGTCTCGAGAACTTGCGGCAAGGGCGAGTGCCCGGCCACGCCTTGTATTTATCTCGCGGGCACCTTCCAGGTCAACCCGACTACACATCACTCGCAATTAAGCTCGCGCGGGTACCCCTCAGGGTCGACCCGTCTTTAGTAACCAGGTTTAGTGTAAAGTCATAGTAACCATAGTAACTATGTGTCTGACACCAAAGGAAAACCTGAGGAAATCAGCCTAGATGGAATTTCACCTGATGTTTATCGTCAAGGTGAACGAAAGAGGAGTCACCCTCGAGGTCCACTCTTGAAGAGTTGCACGACAATGTCGTTATCGGGAGTGGAGAAAGAGGAATCACCCTCGATGACCACAACCGATGAACTAACCTACAAGGTTAACATCAGAAGTGATGATGAGGTCTCACCCTCGGCACTTGATAGTAACCCAGTAGTGTCGAGCAACTAAGGGGAAAGTGATGTGCGGTGCCGGGTCCTGGTCTTCGATCCCATTGAATGGTTCTTCTGATAATCCAGCGGGGCAGTCGGGACAAGGTAGGGGGTCACTGGTGGATCTCTAACCAGCCTATACTAAGCAGTTTAGTATAAACATGTAAGGTATGAAAGCAGTATCAACAACAGGCTATGCATCAGAATAGGATCATACAAAAAGCAGTAGCAGTTCTAATGCAAGCATAAGAGAGAAGAGAATGGGCAATATCGAAATGATCAAAGGGGGTTGGCTTGCCTGGTTGCTCTGGCAAGAAGGAGGGGTCCTCAACATCGTAGTCGATCACTGGGGCATCATCGGTTTCGGGGTCTACCGATGAGAAGAGGGGGAAGAAACAGTAAATATAAAGCAAACAGTTGCATGACAAGCAAAAGGCAGCGCTTGGTGTGATCTAACGCGGTGCTACACGATACCGGTGGAGGGGAATAACATCCGGGAAAGTATCCCCGGTGTTTCGTATTTTCGGACAGATGAATCGGAGAGGGAAAGTTGCATGCTCGCTATGCTAGGGATGTGTGGCGGACGAACGGATCGCATATTCGGATTCGTCTCGTCGTTCTGAGCAATTTTCATATATAAAACATTTTCATCTGTGTTACAGATTATTTTATATGATTTTCTAAAGTTTTAAACATATTCTGAAATTGTTATTAATTTAAAAGGACTTTTTGCAACAGCATGACATCATGCTGACGTCTGCAGGGTCAACAGTCAACTTTGATTGGTTGACTGGTCAAAACAGGAAGTTGGGCCCACTGTCATAGACTAGTTTAATTATGCAGGTTTAATTAGTCTAATGTGTAATTAGGTTAATTAAACTTAATTAATTAGGTTTAACTATCATGATTAATTAATTTAATTATTAATTAATTAATTAATTAACTTTTTATTTATATATTTATTTTAATTCTAATTATTTATTTATTATAAACGTTCTGGGGCTGGGCCCCTCGTGTCATTGGTCCAGAGGGGCCTAACGGGTTCGGGGCTATCGGGTGTGGTTTTGGGGGACGGTCCGGGCGACGGGCGCTAGCCCGCTAGGGGGGCTTGCCCGCAGGGACGGCGCGCCCAGCGCGCCCGCAGCGAGCAGAAGCGGGGCGGCCGACGGAGGCGGGGCGTAGCAGCAGCATGGGAGGGCGAGACGCAGAGGCGGGCGGGGGTGCCGGCCCCGAGCGCAGCCAGCAGGGACCACGGCGACGCCGACGCGGGCGACATGGTGAGCGTAGGTGGGACGCAACGGCGGGCGTGGCCATGGCGCAGGCAGGAGTGTGGTCTCGCGGTGGAGCACGGCGAGAGAGCGGCGAGGCAAGCACACGAGCGGCAGCGGTGGCAACTTAATGGAGAGGGGGGTCAGAGGCAGACGGGACCTCACCCTCGTTGCCGGGGTGCAGGGCAGCGAGGCTCGAGGACGACGCCTCGGGGAGGAGGCCGGAGAGGACGAGGCGACGGGGAGGATGCGTGACGGCGGCGGCGAGGCCTGGCGCGTCGGGGAAGACGGAGTGGGAGTGGGCGACGCGGCCGTCGGGGTCGGCGGTCGAGGTGAGGAGGCGAAAGGGCGGCGTCGGCACGGTCCACAGGGGGGAGCGGTGTGATCGGCGGCGGGGTCGGGGTGCCATGTCATTACCCCGATCCAATCGGGGGGAGAGGAGAGGGGCGTGGGGGAACGAGTGGGGGGATAGCGGTTTAGGGTTTGGGGGCATGGCCTAATAGGCCAGGGGCACATTTGGGCCAGTGGGCCGGCCGGCTGGTGGCCAAGTGGGCCGTGGGCCATTGGGGGGGGGGGATCTTTACCTTCTTGTTTTCTCTTTTATACATTTTGATTCTTTCTGTTTACATTTTATTTTATTTATTTATAGTTTTATCAAAAACTAAAATGGACCCCTAATTGAGTGTTAACAAATATGCTACTGTCCCAATAGTTTTGGGAAACTAAAAATATAATAGTTTTATAATTTATAAAATTCAATAGATATTTATTTAATTGTTTTCACTACTGTTTTAATTATTTTAGAGCCCTTAACATTTTACCATAGTTTGGTTTCACCACCACAATTACCCAGGCAATATCTGGCACCTTTAGAACATTTTAGTTTCAAAGTTTGGAAACTTTTGTTGCTGGCCTTTCATTTAAATTTGAATTTGATTCGGTTTCGAACTAACGCGAGATTAGCAACAGTAACCGAGGTGACGTGGCATCATTAGCAAGGGATTACTCTAGCTTAATTATCCGGGCGTTACAAATCTCCTCCACTACAAAGAAATCTCGACCTGAGATTTAGGAGGTAGATTAAGGGGAGAAAGACTCGGCAAGGACGGAGCCCAACACAAGGTAGGTTCCTGGGGACTATCTCAGTGAACGTGGCATAGAGGAATCTCTCGAGTTAAAATTCAAGAATGCCATCGAGAGCAAAGTAATGAGGTGCAATTAGAAACTTCAACCGGGTAAGCAATCATTCGTTGCCTGAAACAGAGGTTGAAATGAGTTCAGAGCAATGGGAATAAGTATTGCGTCTGATGCCAAAATAGATCACTAGGAATATGGCTCGTGATTTCCACATGAAGCCAAGTGCGAGGAACATCTTTGGCAACAAAGGTATACAAGAGAGTCAAGTTTCGATCCTGTGGAACTGTGGGTTATGGGCCCACCATGTGGGTTAAAAGCAGGAAGGCGATAACATTTTTGCACGGTCATGATAGCAAGGCGGGTCAGAGAATAGTCTGTCAGTTAAGTTGGCACAACGTTGGTACCAAGGGTGAGGGACGAAGAGAACCATTTTCCTGCTCGTTGAAACGAGGCGGACCAATAGGCAAGGTTCTCGTCCATCGATGGTTACCGGAATGTTATCAACAGTAGTACCAGGGTCTTACTGACAGAGTTGTACACCAAGGTGTTTACATAAGCAGAAAATTGTTACTGCTTAGATTATATGTAGATCAAAGAAAGGTTAAACAAACAAATGGAAAGGAAAATGTGTTTAAACACCAAGAATAAGAGTAAATCATCCCCAAGTTTAAGCAGGGCATGATATATGTGTCAGTAGATCAAAGTCATGACCATATAAATAAAAGGGGTAAGAAGAATTATGATATGTACCCACACAACGATGTTGGATAGTTGATCAAGAAACATTTAGTGTGGTGCTTGCAATGTTCCTTTTGATATTCGAGATGCCACAATTATGCCTCGAGGTAGTGATATTATGGTGTGTCAAGGAAAGGTTGGCTCTGAAGGCCTCAAGAATCCACGGGGAATAACTTCAGTAATAGCAAGAAAACAAGGTATGAGCAAAACATAACCAAGTCTGTGTTGGCTGGAATACAAGGAGGCTGTCGATGATATCACACATCATCGAGGGGCGGGGATGGTAATTCTAGCCATGAGTTCAATTGACATCTCTGAAGAAGCCAAATGGTTGATAGTGATCACGACAAATTTTGTCGACAGACTCTATGGAGATGCCATCGAGTAGCAACGACATTAAGCAAAAGGAAGGATGAAGTGAAAGGCTATGAGAACCATGGATTCGACACAGGCTCGAAGTCAATCTTGTTGTTCGAGGTGAAATGATAAGAAGAGGAAGATCGACGTAAGCTTAGCTCATAGTCAAAAATTGTGCTCTGGGTAGAAGGACCAGGTAGCACAGGTAAAAATTTAGCACGATAATGGTATAGCCGATCAGGCTAGGAATGACTTGAAGGATTACTAAACTCGCAAGCAACAAAAATTACTTAGAGTTATTGAATTGGAGTGCGGAATCAATTCACTTATCGGTGTTCTCGAGTGGCTAATAACTCAGAACCCGGGGCAAATTGGAATCGGTGAGAAGTAATACTTGAAGAAGAACTCTTAAGAAGTTATATGGTTCTGTGACATTATCGAGATACCACGGGGTAATACTCGAAGGTAGATCATAATAGAGCTTGGACAAGTGCATTGACCTGTAATGCCCAGGATGGGACTATACCTCCTACGTGTCGAGGCACGACTTAAAGGTATAAGCCCATCCTAGAATGATCTCAAGTTTGGTATCTTTGCACAACTCATGTAAAAGAGGGATTAAATTGCAAAAGGAGATAGTTGGCTTACACTCGCCACTTCACACAATACATTACATAAGCAATACATCAAACAGAACATCACAACCCGACTACGGGTGAAGAACCAAAGAAAGATACCAAAAACAACATAAAGCCACAGGTCAGGATCGAATCCTAGTAGAAACCACTACTGAACATCGAAACGTCACAAGCAAACGATCAAACTCTTCAACGAACTCCAAGTGAAGAACTGATCCAACTCCTGCATCAAACTCGGCTGAACCTGCATCTGGTGTTGTAGTAACTGTGAGTCACGAGGACTCAGCAATCCCATAACCATGGGTAACAAGACTAGCAAAGCTTTATGGGTAGGAAGAGGTAAAGTGGTGAGGCTGCAGCAGCGGCTAAGCATAATATGGTGGCTAACTTACGAGTACCAGAATAAGATGAGAAGCTACGCAAACGGTCGCAAAAGAGGTGATCGCTAAAGATCCTAACTACATACGGTCAAACATAACCCCACCGTGTTCTCTTCTCAAAGTGAAAAGAGACAGTCACGGTTACTCACACAGTTGTGTGTTTTACTTCGGATCATCTGTCAAGTTTTCTACAACCGGACATTAACAAATTCCAATCTGCCACATAACCGCGGGCACGGCTTTCGAAAGTTCATAACCCTGCAGGGGTGTTCCAACTTAGCCCATCACAAGCTCTCACGATTAGCTGAAGTGATAAATATAATATCATCACCCCTTATCTTAGGGAAAATCCGATCAGGCTCGGCATCCCGGTAGCACAAGTCATTTCGACAATGGTAAAACAAGTCCAGCAAGACCTCCCGGCGTGCCGACACCCTGATAGTAGCCGCGCGTATCTCGTCTCAGGCCACGTCCGGATGAGCAGTACGTACAGATACCGAAGATCCCAGCGAACTGGGTGGTATCCGCAAGTGGCTCTAGTTTGGGACCAACACCATCAGCACTGGCCCCCCCTGCTATGTAGAAATAAGAATCCTCGGGTAGCCCTAACTCCCTATGCAAATTTAATTATTTAATTAAGTTGTTATTATGAGGCAAATTAAAACCAATGTTGGGCCTTGCTGGAGGAGTTTTATTCAAAGTCGAACTGTCAAGGGGTCCCCATTACACCCATCGTGTTAGGAACGCAAAATCAAGGAACATAATGCCGGTTTATCGGCGCCTAAGGTGGCATGAGTGGAACAAAACACCGAGCAAAAGGCCAAGCCTTCCACCCATGCCCAGTATATAAGGTGTGTTAATAATAATTATAGATATTGTGATATATCCAACAACAAGTTCCCTCCTGGAACGGACTTCATCTTCACCTGCAACTAACAACGCTATAAGAGAGACTGAGCAAGCGGGGCTGAGCAAGCGGGTAACATAGCCAAACAGTGGTTTGCTAGGAAGGTTTCAAATGTTAGAGGTTTCATGGCAACAAGGAGAGGCTGACATAAAAGATGGGTATCGAGCATCGAGACAACTAAGCATGGCAATGGTAGTAAAGGTATCCAAGGGTATGATCATCTTGCCTGGGATTCCACAAGGGAGAAGAACGGATCCAAGAAGTAGACGGAGCAACAGACGAGCGGATCCTCACAACTCCGGAACGGAACCGAAGCTAACAAGAGAAGCAACCGGAAAGAAAGAAACAACACGGTAAACACACACAAACATAAACATGGCATAAGATGCACATTCAAGTATGATGCATGTCCGGTTTAATTATGCAAGGCATGGCAAAGTGCACAAACAACACTACAAGTTAAGTGGAGATCAATATGCAACGAGTTGCATATTGACGAAACACAACATTAATTATTTAATTGACTCTCGTTATTTACAAGACAAGATTAAATGTTTTTAACATGGCAAGAGGTGAAAACATAAAGAAACTACACTATTAAGGCATTTTAAATGAGGCCTGAAAAATAACAACAACATATCCGGAAAATCCCCATGAGCATGTTTAATAATTATAAGCAAACAACAATTTAACATAATAATGTTGTTAACATGATGCGGATGACAAGATCAAGTTTATGCAAGTTTTATTAAAAGGTTGACTTAAAGGAGATAAGAAGTATTTGTCACCGTGGTGGAAAGAAAGAGGGTGCCACGGCAATGGTCCGAAAATGATGCAACGGCATCATATCGGTTCCGGTATCTCGTTGAGAGACCGGTGCAAAACAAAAGGTGGAGTGAACGAGTTGAACAAGATGATGGGGTGTTCCCGTTGCCGGGTTCCCACGAGTCGGTGACGAGGCAACCGAGGAACACGACAAAAGAGGGCACAACGGACACGAAGCACACACGAGGAGCATTTCATACAACACAACAAGCATGCATCACACGGTCACGTCTCGGGGTTATACCTTCGAAACACTCGTTTCGGGACGGTTCGAGACGTCGAGGAACGTAGGGGAAGTAGTTGTACACGGCCGACGGTAGGGGTACTCGCGGTCGTCGAGCGACGGTAGACGTTCACGGAGCTCGTTTTCCCGTAGATGTTCGGGTCGGTGTCGTGGTACTTGGGGTTCTCGTTTCGCGACGGTAGTGGAAGTAGTGGTACTTGGCGCTTCCGGCGTCGGTAGTGGTACTTGCCGTAGGGGTACTTGGTCGGGTCGCCGTGTACTCGTTCGTGTAGTCGAACTCGGTTGTAGTTGTACTTGTCACGGAGGGGTACTCGTCGTCGGTCACGTTCACGGTTCTTAGACGTTCTCGTCGGTGGCACTTGCTGGACCAAGGTTACTTGAGAAAACAAACATGAACAGTAACAGAAACAACAAAACAAAAAAAAACAAAAAGGAAAAGGGTTGCACGGCGCTGCGGTGCGGGGGCTCGAACGAGCTGCTGGAGGAGGCTTCCGACGCGGTTCCTGGCCGGCCCACGGGCGACGCCGGACGGGGCTGCTGGAGAGGAAGGGCTGGCCGCGGCCGGCGCTGCTGCTGCGTCGGGGCCGACCATGGCGCGTGGAGGATGGGGCCGAGGGCCCTAGGGAGGAGCGGCGCTCCTGGCCGGCGAGGAGCAGAGGGCGCTCGGGCGCGGCCTCGCGCTTGAAGATGGAGGAGGCGCTCCAGCGCTGGACGGAGGAGGGGCCGCGGTGTCCGGCCTGCTGCTCGCGCACGGGAGGAAAGGGGGCGCCGGCCTGGGCTCCTGGCCACGCGCTTGCTGGAGGCGAAGGCGACCACGGCGTGCGGCGGAGGAGAGGACCCGCGGTGGTCGAAGCGCACGGGAGAGCGGCGACCCTGATGGCGCGGCGCGGGAGGAGCGACCTGGAGGAGGGAGGCGCCGCGGAGGAAGGGAGATGGAGGCTCGGGGCGAGGGGAAGAAGATCGAGGGAACGGGTTGTTCGAGGGAGAGGGAAGAGGGTGAGCGATGGGAGAGGGAAGGGGCAGAGCGAGCGATGGGAAAACGGGGACGAGGGTTCGGGCTGGCGGCTGCGGGAGAGGGTCGAGGGGAGAGTAGCGCTGGGGATCGGCTGCCACTAGGGTTTCGGGGGTTTGGGCCGAGGCGCCCTAGCCAAGGAGGAGATGGGCCGACTGGGCCAAGAAGGGAGGAGGAGGGAATTGGCCAGATGGGCCAGAAGGAGAGGGGGCTGCGGGAGGAAATGGCCTTGAGCCCAAGGAGGCTAGAGGCTGGTCTCTCTCCTTATTTCTCCTTTAAAACAAAAGAGAAAAGGAGAAAGAAAAGAAAGAGAAGGTAGGGGAGGAATTTGTGCAAGAGGTCAAAATCCCCCGGGCTCGCAAAATGTCAGGAATTAAATAAAAATTGTTGGAGGGGTTTTTGGAAGAACCTCGAAACAACGGAAAGAATTAAGACAAGGTTTTGAAGGTGAAACTCGAAGTGAAAAGACATGGAGAAAATTATGCAAGTGTGTTACGGTGATTCCGGAGCAAAGGAATATTATTTATATAGCTCCCTAACTATTGAGAGACTTTTATATGTTATAAAGAGAAGTCACCTTCCCTCGATTTAAATGGACCGAAGGTCCACACAATTTATTAGGTTGAGATGCAAAATAAAATATGACATGATGGCATGATGACATGATGCAATGCAAAAATTAAATAACACAAATACAAAAGAAACACACGGGCAACCCGGAACATCTGGAATCTTCGGGAAGCTTCTGGAATCTTCTGGGACGTCAGTCTCGGGCGTCACAACTCTCCCACACTAACAGAGGATCTCGACCCGAGATCCTAGAGATATCACCGGGTAAAACGGAAGAGGAAGAGGTAAAACAAAGTTGCTTCTTTGACAGACGAGTGAAACCAAAGAACCTTGAGAGGTTGAAAAAATTGAAAGAAAGAATGCAACGGAGATGAACGAAGATGAAACACTCCGTTAGAAAAGGAGGAACAAGGTATATTATGGGAACCTTGCAGGTTGAAAGACATGAAACAAGAGCTTACGAACCAAAAGACTATGCAACTGCAATGGTATGGCCAAGGAATAAGAATGACAGAATTTGGACAGCACTCCGTCTGAAAATGCAAGGAATTAACAAGAACTTGCCAAGTTGAGATGATACTTGAAGAAATCAACAACATATTGCCTCTGAAACAATGAAAGAATGGCACAAAGGGTAAGAAAGATTCAGACAGCACTCCGGTTAAAAGATAGTCAAAACTTGATAAAAGACGAAGCTGAATGAAGAATACAACACTCCGGTTAAATGATAAGCAAGGGAAAGAACATGATCTTGAAAAGACAACAAGATGATGGTTTGAAGAGAGCAACATCACAAAGCCTCCGGAACGAAAGAATAGATGCAAGATCGTTGGGAAGAAAGAATGAAGAAGAAAATGACAACTTCTCTCAAAATTAAATTTGAAAGAGCATCCTTACGAAGAAGGGTTGAACGGAGTTGTTGGAAATTCAACAACGAAAAGAATAAGCTTGATGTGGCTTATGGAAAAACATCTCAAAATTATGAGGTGACAACCAGCCACTAACTTAAACAATTGATTGGATTGAGATCAACAAGGAGATGAAAAACTTATATCACCGGAATGATAAATGAAGAACTTGGGTCAATTATAAGCACCACAATATCAACAATCCTTAGGGAAAGCTTTAGGTGAAATAGAACCCAAGATTACTCCAGAGATAAAAGAGGGGTTGAAAGGATCTCCTAAAGAGAAGAAATGATGGTTTTAAATATCTCATTCTTGATAACTCGTGAATCATGAACATGAAGGAATTGCCAAAATGACATAACACCATCAGAAAAGATAAGGTAGAAAGAATTGCAATTGGAAAGCATGATGAATAAAGCTTGAGCTTCAACAAGAATCTTGATGAAGACTTCGAGGATGAATTAAATGATGATGAACCACCATGAAGAACTCCGGTAATGAAAGCATGAGAAGTGAAAGATGAAAAAATAAGATTCAAGGCCTGCGATGAATTAGATGGAGCTTTGAAATGATGTAATTGAAATAACTTGGAGCTCCGGAAAAGAAGATGAACAACTTAGAACCGAGAATATGATATGATGAACAAGCTCCGGAAAACAGAGATTAAAACACCTTGAAGGAATAAGAATAAGAATTATGTAATGCATCTCCTTCACCAATTTAAATTGATGACAACCAAAGGATTTGGCATACTACTTATTCTCGTTGCAAAGAATTAAAGAGAGATCTAGCACAAGCTTGGATAAATCTTCAATGAACCACCGGTAGGATTGAGAAAAGAACAAATGAATTAAAACGATAACAACGGAAGAGAAAACTTGAATGAACCACCGTAAGAATTAGGAGACGAACGAAGAGACATCATTGAAGAATATTTGGAGGACAAAGTTGAAAACTGAGAATGAAGAAATCTTCTGAAATGATGGCCTTCGGAGGATCACGATGAGAAGAACTCAAGAATTGCTCTGAAGGGGCATGAAAACAATTCCCACAATCGAAAACAATTATGAGGATGGCATGAAGCTAGAACCACGAATCTTCAAGAGAACGGGCCAAGATTTAAGAGAAACACTTCTCCGATCTTCAAATGTTGAGAATGAAGACGAGAAATGCCATGAAGAATTTCGAGATACTCCGGACGAATGACAAGAGGAAGGTGGAGCTAAAGATGGAAATAATTGAAACAAGCTTGGAGAAGGCATGTGACTGATGGAAATCATTCTTACATCACACTTTGACAAGAATTTGAGTATAACTCCAGAAAAAGAAGAGTCAGGTAAGATCCTGGAAAAGACCTGTGGGTTAGGGCCCACTCAAAGAAATCACCGTTAGAAAGATTGCTTGAGAGATATTGCACTGGTTGAATTAAAAAGGCTTGAATAAGATGATAATCCTCAAAATAGCTTGAACGGAATAAGAGTGGAATTATGAATCTTGAGCACTCCGGATATGAATAGCAAGAGGAGAATGATTAATTGGTGCACCGGAATAAGAAAGCATTGTGAAATGAGGAAAAGGATAAGATCAACACTGAAATCTTGAATTACATCCACCGAAGAAGAATATGAGAACAAAAGAATGATGAACTTGAAGCTGTTGATCATCTTCACGATAAATCACCGGATAAGAACATTGAAGGAAGAATGAAGAAATATCACATGAATAAAATGGATATTTCAATTGAGAATTCTGGCTCCAAGAAAAAGAAGGGAGGGAGGGTGGGGAAAAACAAGGACAACTTGGGATGAACAAAAGGACACCGGTTGAAAAAGAATTAACACGACCATCTTGATGGTCAAGAGGAATTAGCACTCCCATAGAAATATGAGAACATCGATTAATAAAGGTATGGAATCAACATTTGACATCGAAGCAACTCGAATACCAGAATCAAAACAAGAACAAGGATAGATATGCAGCATGATCTTCACAATATCATCCGACAAAGGATTGAACGAATGAATTCCGTAGTTACATCAACATGTCGAGAAGCCACTTGGAGAACAAAAGTAATAAAAAGGAACAAGGAACAGATAGAACAAATACAAGATAGAAGCTTCGTTCCGCATCTTCGTGCTGAAAGCTCATGGAACATGTTACAAAAGGGTTTTGCAATCCCCGGATCAGCATAGCCAAGGACCCTTTAAGATGCAACTCCCGATCAGAACAAGTCCATGAAACCACTTCACTCAATGTAGAACCCCAAACTTCATATCGAGCATCCGTTGGAAGAATGCCTAGAACTACTAGATGAACCCACCTATAGATTTCCGAAAGTTTCCAGTTATGCAATCAGGTGTCGGGGATACACGGGAAGCACCGCGCAATCAACTCTAAACCTACATCCAGGTGTATCCATCCTTCAACACATAACCAGTCTTTCTCGGAAACTGTTTACCTCGGACCTTCGAAAAGCATCCACTATAACAAGCTATGGCAATACTCTCGAACTACCTCCCCAGTACTGGGTGATGTCGGGGTTATCTTGCCACTGGCCGTATAGGAGAGATTTTCGATGTCGGCCGTCTTAAGTATTTAGTACTGCCGCGATATACTTGTGTCAATGATACCCCGAAGCTCAACTCCTCGGTAACAGGAGGCATCGGGAACAATAACCTTGTCACAAGAACATCGGAACAATCCCAGAATACTCGCGGGATCCTAAAAAAAAATTTGGTGCAATTTTGAAAGTAGAAGAGAAAAGAGTAATCGTCAGGAGTCCTCACCAGAGTGAAAGGGGATGAGAAGCAAAGAAATCCTACTCTCCGATATTATATAGGACTCAAAAGTTTTCAGTGTGTGCCTAGACTCAACCGTCAACGATTCGATCAATCAGTGGGGGCTTCTAGGTCGGAGAAGGCTCTGATACCAACTTGTAATGCCCAGGATGGGACTATACCTCCTACGTGTCGAGGCACGACTTAAAGGTATAAGCCCATCCTAGAATGATCTCAAGTTTGGTATCTTTGCACAACTCATGTAAAAGAGGGATTAAATTGCAAAAGGAGATAGTTGGCTTACACTCGCCACTTCACACAATACATTACATAAGCAATACATCATACAGAACATCACAACCCGACTACGGGTGAAGAACCAAAGAAAGATACCAAAAACAACATAAAGCCACAGGTCAGGATCGAATCCTAGTAGAAACCACTACTGAACATCGAAACGTCACAAGCAAACGATCAAACTCTTCAACGAACTCCAAGTGAAGAACTGATCCAACTCCTGCATCAAACTCGGCTGAACCTGCATCTGGTGTTGTAGTAACTGTGAGTCACGAGGACTCAGCAATCCCATAACCATGGGTAACAAGACTAGCAAAGCTTTATGGGTAGGAAGAGGTAAAGTGGTGAGGCTGCAGCAGCGGCTAAGCATAATATGGTGGCTAACTTACGAGTACCAGAATAAGATGAGAAGCTACGCAAACGGTCGCAAAAGAGGTGATCGCTAAAGATCCTAACTACATACGGTCAAACATAACCCCACCGTGTTCTCTTCTCAAAGTGAAAAGAGACAGTCACGGTTACTCACATAGTTGTGTGTTTTACTTCGGATCATCTGTCAAGTTTTCTACAACCGGACATTAACAAATTCCAATCTGCCACATAACCGCGGGCACGGCTTTCGAAAGTTCATAACCCTGCAGGGGTGTTCCAACTTAGCCCATCACAAGCTCTCACGATTAGCTGAAGTGATAAATATAATATCATCACCCCTTATCTTAGGGAAAATCCGATCAGGCTCGGCATCCCGGTAGCACAAGTCATTTCGACAATGGTAAAACAAGTCCAGCAAGACCTCCCGGCGTGCCGACACCCTGATAGTAGCCGCGCGTATCTCGTCTCAGGCCACGTCCGGATGAGTAGTACGTACAGATACCGAAGATCCCAGCGAACTGGGTGGTATCCGCAAGTGGCTCTAGTTTGGGACCAACACCATCAGCACTGGCCCCCCCCCTGCTATGTAGAAATAAGAATCCTCGGGTAGCGCTAACTCCCTATGCAAATTTAATTATTTAATTAAGTTGTTATTATGAGGCAAATTAAAACCAATGTTGGGCCTTGCTGGAGGAGTTTTATTCAAAGTCGAACTGTCAAGGGGTCCCCATTACACCCATCGTGTTAGGAACGCAAAATCAAGGAACATAATGCCGGTTTATCGGCGCCTAAGGTGGCATGAGTGGAACAAAACACCGAGCAAAAGGCCAAGCCTTCCACCCATGCCCAGTATATAAGGTGTGTTAATAATAATTATAGATATTGTGATATATCCAACAACAAGTTCCCTCCTGGAACGGACTTCATCTTCACCTGCAACTAACAACGCTATAAGAGAGACTGAGCAAGCGGGGCTGAGCAAGCGGGTAACATAGCCAAACAGTGGTTTGCTAGGAAGGTTTCAAATGTTAGAGGTTTCATGGCAACAAGGAGAGGCTGACATAAAAGATGGGTATCGCGACATGTAACGATAGCATCGAGACAACTAAGCATGGCAATGGTAGTAAAGGTATCCAAGGGTATGATCATCTTGCCTGGGATTCCACAAGGGAGAAGAACGGATCCAAGAAGTAGACGGAGCAACAGACGAGCGGATCCTCACAACTCCGGAACGGAACCGAAGCTAACAAGAGAAGCAACCGGAAAGAAAGAAACAACACGGTAAACACACACAAACATAAACATGGCATAAGATGCACATTCAAGTATGATGCATGTCCGGTTTAATTATGCAAGGCATGGCAAAGTGCACAAACAACACTACAAGTTAAGTGGAGATCAATATGCAACGAGTTGCATATTGACGAAACACCACATTAATTATTTAATTGACTCTCGTTATTTACAAGACAAGATTAAATGTTTTTAACATGGCAAGAGGTGAAAACATAAAGAAACTACACTATTAAGGCATTTTAAATGAGGCCGGAAAAATAACAACAACATATCCGGAAAATCCCCATGAGCATGTTTAATAATTATAAGCAAACAACAATTTAACATAATAATGTTGTTAACATGATGCGGATGACAAGATCAAGTTTATGCAAGTTTTATTAAAAGGTTGACTTAAAGGAGATAAGAAGTATTTGTCACCGTGGTGGAAAGAAAGAGGGTGCCACGGCAATGGTCCAAAAATGATGCAACGGCATCATATCGGTTCCGGTATCTCGTTGAGAGACCGGTGCAAAACAAAAGGTGGAGTGAACGAGTTGAACAAGATGATGGGGTGTTCCCGTTGCCGGGTTCCCACGAGTCGGTGACGAGGCAACCGAGGAACACGACAAAAGAGGGCACAACGGACACGAAGCACACACGAGGAGCATTTCATACAACACAACAAGCATGAATCACACGGTCACGTCTCGGGGTTATACCTTCGAAACACTCGTTTCGGGACGGTTCGAGACATCGAGGAACGTAGGGGAAGTAGTTGTACACGGCCGACGGTAGGGGTACTCGCGGTCGTCGAGCGACGGTAGACGTTCACGGAGCTCGTTTTCCCGTAGATGTTCGGGTCGGTGTCGTGGTACTTGGGGTTCTCGTTTCGCGACGGTAGTGGAAGTAGTGGTACTTGGCGCTTCCGGCGTCGGTAGTGGTACTTGCCGTAGGGGTACTTGGTCGGGTCGCCGTGTACTCGTTCGTGTAGTCGAACTCGGTTGTAGTTGTACTTGTCACGGAGGGGTACTCGTCGTCGGTCACGTTCACGGTTCTTAGACGTTCTCGTCGGTGGCACTTGCTGGACCAAGGTTACTTGAGAAAACAAACATGAACAGTAACAGAAACAACAAAACAAAAAAAAAACAAAAAGGAAAAGGGTTGCACGGCGCTGCGGTGCGGGGGCTCGAACGAGCTGCTGGAGGAGGCTTCCGACGCGGTTCCTGGCCGGCCCACGGGCGACGCCGGACGGGGCTGCTGGAGAGGAAGGGCTGGCCGCGGCCGGCGCTGCTGCTGCGTCGGGGCCGACCATGGCGCGTGGAGGATGGGGCCGAGGGCCCTAGGGAGGAGCGGCGCTCCTGGCCGGCGAGGAGCAGAGGGCGCTCGGGCGCGGCCTCGCGCTTGAAGATGGAGGAGGCGCTCCAGCGCTGGACGGAGGAGGGGCCGCGGTGTCCGGCCTGCTGCTCGCGCACGGGAGGAAAGGGGGCGCCGGCCTGGGCTCCTGGCCACGCGCTTGCTGGAGGCGAAGGCGACCACGGCGTGCGGCGGAGGAGAGGACCCGCGGTGGTCGAAGCGCACGGGAGAGCGGCGGCCCTGATGGCGCGGCGCGGGAGGAGCGACCTGGAGGAGGGAGGCGCCGCGGAGGAAGGGAGATGGAGGCTCGGGGCGAGGGGAAGAAGATCGAGGGAACGGGTTGTTCGAGGGAGAGGGAAGAGGGTGAGCGATGGGAGAGGGAAGGGGCAGAGCGAGCGATGGGAAAACGGGGACGAGGGTTCGGGCTGGCGGCTGCGGGAGAGGGTCGAGGGGAGAGGAGCGCTGGGGATCGGCTGCCACTAGGGTTTCGGGGGTTTGGGCCGAGGCGCCCTAGCCAAGGAGGAGATGGGCCGACTGGGCCAAGAAGGGAGGAGGAGGGAATTGGCCAGATGGGCCAGAAGGAGAGGGGGCTGCGGGAGGAAATGGCCTTGAGCCCAAGGAGGCTAGAGGCTAGGCTCTCTCCTTATTTCTCCTTTAAAACAAAAGAGAAAAGGAGAAAGAAAAGAAAGAGAAGGTAGGGGAGGAATTTGTGCAAGAGGTCAAAATCCCCCGGGCTCGCAAAATGTCAGGAATTAAATAAAAATTGTTGGAGGGGTTTTTGGAAGAACCTCGAAACAACGGAAAGAATTAAGACAAGGTTTTGAAGGTGAAACTCGAAGTGAAAAGACATGGAGAAAATTATGCAAGTGTGTTACGGTGATTCCGGAGCAAAGGAATATTATTTATATAGCTCCCTAACTATTGAGAGACTTTTATATGTTATAAAGAGAAGTCACCTTCCCTCGATTTAAATGGACCGAAGGTCCACACAATTTATTAGGTTGAGATGCAAAATAAAATATGACATGATGGCATGATGACATGATGCAATGCAAAAATTAAATAACACAAATACAAAAGAAACACACGGGCAACCCGGAACATCTGGAATCTTCGGGAAGCTTCTGGAATCTTCTGGGACGTCAGTCTCGGGCGTCACATGACCTGCAGAGGACAAGTGGCTTAACTTGTCCGAGGAATAATATTTAAAGGAGAGCATGGTTGAGAAAGCAGATGATATATTTTACCCAAGGCATTATATATCATGGCAGAACTCACAAGGTGTTTGAATATGAAGGACGCTGTCGGATAAAATCCAACAAAGGATCCGGTGGTCTATAAGGGATCTGATGTGAGCATCGGTACTCAACCGGAAGAAGAAAGAATGCAAGGGTATCAGTTTACATAAACAACTGACTATTTCAACACTCAAATGCAAAAGTAATTATGATTTCCAAATCAAGGGATGAGAAGCAACGCTCTGATTATGGATGGGTAAGTTGAAATGACTTAGGGGTGCAATCGACGACAATGTGGTTGGTCGAGAACCAGCTCATATTCGGAATGACGTCTGAGCTGGAAGAATGAATTCTCGTTTGGCTGATGATTGCGAGTAACTGCAGCCTATTGAATCAATAAGATCAGAAAGTCAATCTAAAAGGATTTTAACGAATATTGGTATACATATGGAATTAACCATAATGGAAGCGGGTAAAACTTTCCAGAGCAATAGGTTGCTGAGGATTTTGGAAGATTGAATAGCGTTTCTAGGACATTTGTGAAATGCATGAACAACTGGGGAGGAACGAATCCCCAGTGAGTGGGAGGAATTATTCATACATGTATTCATGCGGAAAAGGAGTTGCGCGGGCACAAAGGATTCTCGGAATATCCGACGTATTTCAGGGTATCTTGTAATAACAAGATCAATCGAAATGAAGGTATGGACGACAAGTGTATGTAGCTATCCTTAGGGATTTATCGGTGATATGGAATTGCAATGGCGAAGGGCACAAGGGTCTCGGAAAAACATCGAATATTATCTCAAGCATCTTCTGATGAAGCAGGCGACCATCTTGACAGAAGGGGCTCTCCGGAAGGAAGTGTTTTCGAGAACCTAAAGTTAGATTTTAGCAAAATCATTTAACCCGGATAGAAGAGAAATCAGATTCCCAGAGTATAGACGAGGAATAAATGATCCTAATACCACCCTATGGTGACGTGGGCCCGTAAGACACACAGCCATGTTAGTAAAACAGTTTTTCAAAGACTAGACTCAACTTCGGCCAAGGAGTTGGAAAGGGGGGTTCCTACAGGCAGTCGGCTCTGATACCAACTTTTGACGCCCCCGATTTGACCGTACACTAATCATGCACGCAAATGTGTACGACCAAGATCAAGGACTCACTGGAAGATATCACAACACAACTCTAGACACAAATTAAAATAATACAACCTTTATATTACAAGACAGGGGCCTCGAGGGCTCGAATACATAAGCTCGAATACACAAGAGTCAGCGGAAGCAGTAATATCTTAGTACACACATAAGTTAAACAAGTTTGCCTTAAGAAGGCTAGCACAAAACATCAACGATCGAAAAGGCATGGCCTCCTGCCTGGGACCTCCTAACTACTCCTGGTCGTTGGCGTTCTTCACTTAGTAGTAGCCTCCATCGGGGTAGTAACAGTCGTCAAAGATGGCTTCTGGCTCCTGGACTCCACCATCTGGTTGCATCAACCAGCAAGAAGAAAGAAGGGGGGAAAGGGGGAGCAAAGCAACCGTGAGTACTCATCCAAAGTACTCACAATCAAGGATCTACTCTACATATGCATCAGTATCAATGAAAAGGGTAGTATCTGTGGACTAAGCTGCAGAATGCCAGAATAAGAGGGGGAGAAGCTAGTCCTATCAAAGACTAGCATCTTCCGGAAACCACCGTCTTGCAGCAAGAGGGGGAAGTAGAGTAGTGTAACATAAGTCATATTTATGTTGTTGTTCCAACGCTCTGGGATCCTTTCTCGACTCCCGAAGCAACATATCCAAACAATGCCTCAGCATCCAGTTCTAGTTGTAGCGATCGGGATACAACTCCAAGTGTCTGTTACCGTAGGACAGGCTATCAATAGATGTTTTCTTCCCTGCAGGGGTGCACCAACTTACCCAACACGCTTGCTTAACTCTGGCCGGACACACCATCAGGTCATGCCCGCCCTCGGCCAAACAATAGGCCGCAACCCGACCTAGGCTTAATAGAGAGGTCATGCACGCCGGCCTAAACCCTATGCCCCCAGGGGTCATGGGCCAATCGCCCCGGGAACTCCTGCACGTTGCGTGGGCGACCGGTGAGCAGATCTAGCAACCTCCTTTAAAAAGGTAGGAGCCTAACCAGTCCAACCCGGCGCACGCCACTTAGTCGCAATGACGTCAGTTAAGCTTCGGCTGATGCATATGACGCAGAACGCCCGTACTATGCCCACATGATGGTTAGCGCTATCATGCCAGAGGCCCCTTGGATCAAATATCCAAACCGTTTAGTGTCTTGGGAACACGCGGTAACGAGCAAAGACTCACGATCATGTGCCCCAGCGCCCCGTCTCGAGAACTTGCGGCAAAGGCAAGTGCCCGGCCACGCCTCGTATTTATCCCGCAGGCACCTTCCAGGTCAACCCGACTACACATCACTCACAATTAAGCTCGCGCGGGTACCCCTCAGGGTCGACCCGTCTTTAGTAACCAGGTTCAGTGAAAGTCATAGTAACCATAGTAACTGCGTGTCTGACACCAAAGGAAAACCTGAGGAAATCACCCTCGATGGAATTTCACCTGATGTTTATCGTCAAGGTGAACGAAAGAGGAGTCACCCTCGAGGTCCACTCTTGAAGAGTTGCACGACAGTGTCGTTATCGGGAGTGGAGAAAGAGGAATCACCCTCGATGACCACAACCGATGAACTAACCTACAAGGTTAACATCAGAAGTGCTGATGAGGTCTCACCCTCGGCACTCGATAGTAACCCAGTAGTGTTGAGCAACTAAGGGGAAACTGATGTGCGGTGCCGGGTCCTGGTCTTCGATCCCGTTGAATGGGTCTTCTGATAATTCAGCGGGGCAGTCGAGACAAGGTAGGGGGTCACTGGTGGATCTCTAAACAGCCTATACTAAGCAGTTTAGTATAAACATGTAAGGTATGAAAGCAGTATCAACAACAGGCTATGCATCAGAATAGGATCATACAAAAAGCAGTAGCAGTTTTAATGCAAGCATAACAGAGACAAGAATGGGCGATATCGGAATGATCAAAGGGGGTTGGCTTGCCTGGTTGCTCTGGCAAGAAGGAGGGGTTGTCAACACCGTAGTTGATCATCGGGGCATCATCAGTTTCGGGGTCTACCGGAGAGAAGAGGGGGAAGAAATAGTAAATATAAAGCAAACAGTTGCATGTCAAGTAAAAGGCAGCGCTCGGTGAGATCTAACGCGGTGCTACACGATACCGGTGGAGGGGAATAACATCCGGGAAAGTATCCCCGGTGTTTCGTGTTTTCGGACAGATGAATCGGAGAGGGAAAGTTGCATGCTCGCTATGCTAGGGATGTGTGGCAGACAAACGGACCGCGTATTCGGATTCGTCTCGTTGTTTTGAGCAATTTTCATATATAAAACATTTTCATCCGAGTTACATATTATTTTATATGATTTTCTAAAATTTTAAACATATTCTAAAATTGTTATTAATTTAAAAGGACTTTTTGCAATAACATGACATCATGCTGATGTCAGCACGGTCAACAGTCAACTTTGACTGGTTGACTAGTCAAAATGGGAAGTGGGGCCCACTGTCATAGACTAGTTTAATTATGCAGGTTTAATTAGTCTAATGTGTAATTAGGTTAATTGAACTTAATTAATTAGGTTTAACTATCATGATTAATTAAGTTAATTATTAAGTAATTAATTAATTAACTTTTTATTTATATATTTATTTTAATTCTAATTATTTATTTATTTATTAAATGTTCTGGGCTGGGCCCCTCGTGTCATTGGTCCAGAGGGGCCTAACGGGTTCGGGGCTATCGGGCGTGGTTTTGGGGGACAGTTCGCGCCACGGGCGCTAGCCCGCTGGGGGGGCTTGCCTGCAGGGACGGTGCGCCCAGCGCGGCCGCAGCGAGCAGAAGCGGGGCGGCCGACGGAGGCGGGGCGTAGCAGCAGCATGGGAGGGCGTGACGCAGAGGCGGGCGGGGGTGCAAGCCCCAAGCGCAGCCAGCAGGGACCACGGCAACGCCGAAGCGGGCGGCATGGTGAGCGTAAGTTGGACGCAGGGGCGGGCGTGGCCATGGCGCGGGCAGGAGTGTGGTCTCGTGGCGGAGCACGGCGAGAGAGCGACGAGGCGATCACACGAGCGGCAACGGTGGCAACTTAATGGAGAGGGGGGTCAGAGGCGGACGGGACCTCACCCTCGTTGCCGGGGTACAGGGCGGCGAGGCTCGAGGACGACGGCTCGGGGAGGAGGTCGGAAAGGACGAGGCGACGGGGAGGACGCGTGATGGCAGCGGCGAGGCCTGGCGTGTCGGGGAAGACGGTGTGGGAGCGGGCGACACAGCCGTCGGGGTCGGCGGTCGAGGTGAGGAAGCGATCGGGCGGCGTCGGCATGGTCCACG
>LR738714.1:129925374-129936705 GCA_902687465.1 Secale cereale
GCGCCGTGTCATTGGCCCGATCCAATCGGGGGGAGATGAGAGGGCCGTGGGAGAACAAGTGGGGGGTAGCGGTTTAGGGTTGGGGGCATGGCCTAATAGGCTAGGGGCACATCTGGGCCAGTGGGCCGGCCGACTGGTGGCCAGGTGGGCCGTGGCCCATTGGGGGGGGACCTTTACCTTCTTGTTTTCTCTTGTATACATTTTGATCCTTTCTGTTTACATTTTATTTTATTTATTTATAGTTTTATCAAAAACTAAAATAAGCCCATAATTGAGTGTTAACAAAAGTGCTACTATCCCAATAGTTTTGGGCAACTAAAAATAAAATAGTTTTATAATTTATAAAATTCAATAGACATTTATTTAATTGTTTTCACTACTGTTTTAATTAATTTAGAGCCCTTAACATTTTACCATAGTTTGGTTTCACCACCACAATTACTCAGGCAATATCTGGCACCTTTAGAACATTTTAGTTTCAAAGTTTGGAAACTTTTGTTGTTGGCCTTTCATTTAAATTTGAATTTGATTCGGTTTCGAACTAACGCGAGATTAGCAACAGTAACCGAGGTGACATGGCATCATTAGCAAGGGATTACTGTAGCTTAATTATCCGGGCGTTACAATGACCAAAGAGCTACTACAAAACACCATTAGAACATGCTCAAAACATCATGGCAATATTGCAAAAGATAACAGTTTCTCAGACTTAGTGAAAATAAACTAAACATGGCAGCAACAACGACAAGTAGGCATGTTTGCAAGCTTGTGCAACTCATCTCAAAGCATATCATGGCATATGAAGATAACCAATAGCAAGAAGGCATGTTTATGAAGCTACTCATGGCAAGAACATGGTCATAGGTTGCATAGACCACTAGCAATTCACATGGCAAAACTGAACTTGCCGATAACATGCTGACAGAAACATTTTATAGCAACTTGAGAGCATGAAAACAACAAGCTACAGCAGGCCATATATGCAAACAAGGGCATGGATGGATAGAGCATAACATGGACAACAATACATGATCATTGGACAACCTAAAACATTCATGGATTTGAGTGGGGCATAAAGCAAACATGGCATCAGGTTATAACAGTTTCAGACTTGGCAGTTTTTAACAAGTCATAGAAAATAACAACAGCGAGTAGGCCACTTCGCAAGCTTGTTGCAAACACCACAAGGTATAACATGGAAAACTAATTACATGACAGCAAAGATGGCATGATTGTGCTTCTAAAACATATTGACATGTAGCTCATACAAAAATCACACATAAAGATATAAAGATGACAAATCGGCAGCTCACAACAAGTTTCAGCACTTAACAGTCATCTGCACTTTTGCAACAGAGATAAACATGGCAATATGGCACCTAACATGAATGCTACAACAACCATCATGTAGAGCACTTCACAATGAACATTTTGACATATCATACACTCCATTTGGACCAACATGCAAAAAGATATCATCACCACAAGAATGCAACAAAATTACAGTTATCAGCAGTTTATAACATATAGCACTTTTGCAACGATGATTAGGGCATCAAGATTAACTCAAACAAGCATGCCACAGTGCAACAATATGAAGAGCATCATGAGACGAACATTTTGACATATCACATGCTTCATTTGGACGAACACACAAAAAGATACAGCTCCACAAAGTATGCATCATGATGATAAAAACAGAAAAAGGACTTGGTGGAAATATACCCTCAGGGATGGACATCTCCGGACCATGTCGGACACTGTCCGAACACGATGGGAGGCTGACGCGTGGACATAGGGCGAGGGTTGGACATGTGTGTGTCCGGGTGGACACGTCTGGCGGTGGCTGACGTGCGGGCCCACGGGGAAGTGGCACAGTCAGAGGGAAGGGTGGACATGCCCGCGTCCAGCCGGACATGTGCGGCGTCTGAAGAGGAGCTCGGGCCGGCGGCGATTCCAGCAAGGCACTCGCCGGCCACGTGGCAACGGCGGCGGGGTTGAAGAGCTCGGGACGGGTCGAATCCGGCCCCGGGAGGTCGGCGGGGCTCCGTTCCCGGTCGGATCTGACCGGAGGCGGAGCCGGGGCGGCGGCTCGCTGGAGGTTTGCCGGAGCGCGGGGCCGTCAGGGCCTGGAACGAGGAGCAGAGTGGGGAGACACGCGCGGGCCTCGGTGTAGTTGACCGACGGCCGAGGCGGTGGGCGCGCGAGGCGGCGGCGGAGCTCGGCGCAGATGGCGGCGAGGCGGACGGGATCCGGTGACGGGAGGTCATCGACGGCGACCGGCGGAGCGGGCAGCTGGGCGCCGGCTCGAGGGGAGTTGCGGGAGGAACGGCGGTGGGGACTCGCGCCCGCTCGGGCCCAGATCCGGCCCGGGGCGGGCCGCGGCCGAGCCTGGCGTGGGGATGCATGGGGAGAGGGCCAGGTGACTTGGAGACGCCAAGTGGCACTCCCTGAGTGGCTGGAACCAGCCCAGATGGTGGCGTGGGCGAATGGTGGCACACCACATGGCGGGGTATGGGCGGCTGGGCACGGAAATGGAGGGGAGCGGACGCGTCGGCGGTTGAAGTGGGTTGGTGGCGCGGAAACGAGGCTGGAGGAAGGAGAAGGCCAAAAATGGCATGGGGGGTTGTTTATATAAGGAAGGGGCTAGGGTTAGAGGGGTTTCGGGGCCATCGGATGCCGATCAGACAGCTCCGAACAGAGGAGGGGTAGGATGGACCTAGGAGGGATTAGTGGATGTGTAGGAGGGGTTGTGGGGAGAGAAGAGAAGAGGCCCGTGGGGGTTTTTGGGGACCGAAAACGTCCGACGTTTTAACCGGCGATAGTGCCGCTATAGTTATCCGTTGGGCTATCAAACGAACTCTGAATGCGACGAAATTTGACAGGCGGTCTACCTATGCTATAATAAGACCACATGCCAAGTTTCATCCCATTCCGAGAACATTTTCCGGCCACTTACAGAATAAATATTCGGAGATGCCGCGGGCACGTGCGAGTGTGTCTGGGCTCAGAACGGACAACAGAGAGGACGGGTGGACTCGGGCGGATGCAAGTTTTGAAAACATGATGATGCAATGCACATGATGATAAGGCAAAGATGCAACACGCAAGCAGATGACATGGAAACCACGACGAATAACAGGCTGACACCTGCGCGTCGGTCTCGGGGTGTCACACCTTTCCCACTGTAAGTTGCTCGGACAAAGGAAACATCATGACTTCGTTGAATCCGCTTCTTCAAGAAAACTACTGTACCAACAACACTGCTACCACACGCGAAGACTGCATAGCACGTCATATCACTCAGACCCACTGGGCCAAACAAGCCCGCCTAATGCTGAGAAAGCCCCGCCCTCGTCATTTTGTTCTGGATTTGTATCGATGGATCGCACGAACAAGGGAAAGAACAGAGTAGAAAATGTTACACTTTGGAAGTTCAAAAGGAAAAGGTGGCACACTTAAAGCACGTATGTGGCGTTCACGTCGCACCCGCCACAGTAGGTCTGGCACGTCGCTAACCAAAGGGGACACGCGTTGCAATTATCCACCGACAGTCGGCCAAGGAAAAGGAGACGGGGAGGGAGAAAGAGATCGGCTGGCCGACGCGCAAGGACTCCAAGAAATATACTACTCCCTCCGTCTGGGTGTATAAATCACCTTATAAAAACCAAACACTCCCAAAATACTTAGGTGCGATGCATTAACTCTCACCTCGTTTATTATTTTTAGACATGAATAAAGCAATCAACCAATAAGAGATGTAGGGCGTGTGTGCTTTCAATGACTTGAGACTAGCAAACACGACACGTATGGATGAAGGGAGTAGTACTCAACGCATGCATGCATGAGGAGTATTACAGTAAATAGGAATGTTTTACATCTGTGTTCAAAAAAAGAAGAACATTTTACATGCATTGGTTAATTATATCTTATTCATGGCACTTAACAATTTAATGCACGAAACAAGAACGGTGGACGGGATTAGCAGAAAGCAAAGCGCCTTTTTAGTAGGGATTTGCATCATTCTATGAAGGTGCAAAACCAAGTGTCGCTACTACACCAAACAAGTTCAAAACGAGAAACATGACCTACTCACGGCACGGCACGCCTGTCTCGTTTGGTCCGTCGGTCAAAGCGTTTCCTCTTCTTGGCATAACAATAGAAGTACAATATTTTTTTAATAATGCTCTTGGCATGTCGCTAACATGTGGGAGCGAGTGTGAGTGAGTTAACCGACCTCAATATACGGCAAAATCGCCAGCCCTCCTCACTTTGAGAGAGACAAGGAGCGAGAAGCGATACGGGCTGGTGGATTAGTAGAGCTAGGTGTCACACTGAGGCCAAGAAATATGGTGATAGTGTGAGGTGGGCCATGTATGATGTAACTACACTGGGCTATCATGTTTCAGACTCTTCCAGTCTAGTACTCCTACTAGGATGTGGAGAAGATTGGGTTGATTTTCTATCGCTGAATGTAAAATATTAAGAGTCTACACGCTCCACTACGAGGTTCCTTGCTCCTTCTCGGTCGTCGGAAAGCGTTCTTCTTCGTTTAGCCGACATGTGGGACATCCAGCATCCAGGTCTACGTGTCATGCAAGAAAATGGAGGTAAGTAGTAAAAAGTATGAGAGACTCATCCAGGTACACTGTGAGCTCATTTCTGTATGAAGAAGCAGATCACATGATAATTTCGCGAGTGTGGTAGTTGTTCGGGAGCCACGCGTGAATGAATCAAAGTTCGACCATGACGCGGTGGCGCGTTAATTATAAATTAAGTTATCATATTCGATGGCAAGTACGCAATATTATTTTCTCAATGGAACATGAATCGTGCACACACTGAATGACAGGAGCACATGATGGTATTCATGGACATGGTCGGCCCTTTTTGGAGACTACACTACTTTGACGTGTCCCGTTAACTCGTAAACGAGGAGAAGCTTTGCTTACTATGACCTCTCTCTCGCTCACGCGCACGGTGGCTTGTAGGATGAGGAGAAGTTTTTGCTTTATTGTAATGCGCTTATACAGGTGGTGGATCTGCAACACTTAATTCGGTGTCAGATTGCCAGAAGTATATATACTGTATTACTCGCAAAAAACAATATATAGTGTAGTAGTATAATCATCATTGTTCGACTTCCGAAAGAGGCGAAGAGCCAAGCACAAGGTCACCTACTCACAACATAACCGGTCGTGTTTGCACGAATTTGTTTACGTACAATCTGAGTGGTCAACTGGTCATCACATGTGAGCCAATCAATTTGCACCCTTCCATGCTCCATTTTGTCTTGCGTTACTTCCTCTGTCCAGCACACTGACAAGTGGGCCCCATGCTCATGTATGATAACATGGTAGTCAATTATTTTGTCAGAGTCGGCTATCACACCCTTTCGGTGCCACATCAATGAATCCACTAGAAACAAGTCTAGACTTGTTCGGTTCAACCGCCTCGCTAGGTGTTTAGAGAAGAATTGGCACCCCGAGGTGGTTCTATAGGTGGGCAGGCGGCAAAAACCAGGGGAAACACAGGAAGCAGCTAGAAGAGGGAGGGAAGCTTCTACATTCCCGGGGGACGTGGCATTGGCCGCTCGGCGGCAACAGGCGGCCATCGAAGGTCTATCGCGTACATTTTAATAAAAAAAAATTGAACACATGTTAATTGGCTTTAAAGAAGGTCTATCGCATTACTTTACGACATGTTTCCAAAAATAGTGATATGACTTCTGTCAACTTATAAGTCATGTCTATCAAATTAACATGTAGGTACTTATTCTCAAATTATCCTCTAGGCCTTGCAGGAGTGCTGCAATGTGTCAGCATCAATTACAAGATGAGAAATCAAGCTAGCAGTGGAGTTGCCAACACGCTCCACCGTGCGGTTCCTTGCTCCTTCTCGATCGTTGGGAATCTATGTCATTCCAGTCTTTTTTTTAGACATGAGCTTTAATCATCCTTTTGCCAACACGCAGGACATCTAGCATCAAGGTGAACATGTCATGCAAGAAAATGGAGATAAGAAGTGCGTAAGTGAGCCATGCACTTCGATGGCAGCTACTATGCAAAAAAAGTTATCCTCGATGGCACGTGAATCGTGCACGTGACGAAGCACGGGATGGTAGCCATGGACATGGTCGGCCCTTTTTGGAGAGAGTAGTAAATAACTTTCATGTGTCCCGTCAACTCGTAAAACGAGGAGAAGCTTGCTTACTACGCCCTCTCCCTCTCCCACGCTCGCACTATGGCTCGCAGCACGAGGAGAAGCTTTTGCTTACAATAGTAGGTTGTACAAGCGGTGAACGTGCAGCAGTTTATTCGGTGTCAGATTGCCAGAAGTATATACGTACTGTAGTACCATCATCATTGTTCAACTTTCGGAAGAGGCGAAGAGCCAAGCGCAAGGTCACCTACTAACCTTTAGTACAGTACTATAGCCAAAGTCGTGCAACCTTTTTAGAGCATGGTTAATAATATAGGCGGCTCTTGCAGCGGCGCATCATTTAGAGCAAGTATAATAAGCCTAGTCAGCTGGCTATGACACATGCCAAGTCATTGAAATCCTAGCTGGAAGGGTGAGAAAGAGGGAGAGAGACCGCAGCGGGCGCTAGTTCAATCGCCGGGCGCTACCACAAGTTACTAGGAACAGTGCTTGTATGCATGTGGTGACCATTTTGTTAGCCATACTTTTTGTGGCAGCCACACTTTGCCTAAGGTTAGTTGTGGAAAAGAAGTCATGAACCAAACATGCCCCTTAAGTTACCCTCCACTATGACTAGCCGCACTGTGTCCGCCTTTGAAGCGGCGCGTCGGTCGAGAGCGCTGCCCACTGCACTCCCAGTTGTACCCGCCTCCTCGCCGCATTCAAACACCTACATTTAAACCCGTGTAGAATTCCAGAAACCCACACTGGGCGCACATCCGTTCAAGAGCGGGACACCTGCCAAGCTCCTCCTTCCGCCATTTTCTCCACTATTTTTGTGGCCTCGACAAGCAGGAAGAGCGGTTCTCTGGCATAAAAGCCGTCTAGGCGGCGCGCCGAGCCCGGCAGTTACGAGCGAGGTAGCTCGCTGCTCCACCTACCTCGCCTAGCCCGACGGAGCCAGTTGTCGCCCTAAGCCAACGCGTGGTTCCGCATCTAGCCGCTCCAATCCAGCTCAAGTAAGAGTGCCAAGTTGCTCCACGCCGGCTTGTCGGGGAGCACGGTGGCAAGGGCATCGTTGCTGCCCTCGACGCCGCCGCGGCGTAAAGTGCCTCTAGTGCCCGCGACTGCGTCGTATGCCATCGACGCGTGCGTAGCCGCGCCATGCAGGTAGAGAAAGAAGCCGTTGCGGATGCCAATGAGGTGACGCGGATACACGGATGTCGATGAGGTGACGGCCAGGTCGCCTTGCCCGCCGCCATCATCGAGGAGAAGTAGAACACGGGAGGCCACCGCCGATTCTATCCCATGAAGGCCACCGTCGAGGTGACCCCGGCGAATACAAACGGTGTCTTCCATGATTCTTCTTCAACCGGATGTTGGAGGAGGACAAAGAGATGGGTCAGCGACCATTTAGATTAGGTATATTAATTCTACCTTTAGCTCCGGACTAGCACAACTTATTTAATGTAAATGTGATGAAATTTGTCATGCTTATACGAAATCCGGTCGTGTTTGCACAGAGGACAGGGTACAAACTTCAGGGATTGCTCCCCACGTCGCGGGAGGTCCTCCTCACCCTTGCTACCCGCCGTCGAGTTGGCACATCCCGCCGCCTGCCTCGCCGCATCCCGCCGGCCGGAGGTATACCTTATTTTAGAACCGGACTTGTTCTAATGGCCCAGCTCCCCATGTCGCTGCATACTGCACGTGGATATTCTTCTAGTATTACAAAGCTCCCCATGTAGCTAGCTTCGTCGGCTTGTCAAACACTCGAACACCACCTAAATTTTTATTATTAGAGGAAAAAAGGTACCGCGGATACTAGCTAACGAACTGATCTCTTGGTTGGAAAGGGAAATAAAGATGCTTGCCAGACCGCCCTCTTGGTCAAAAAAGGATAGAAAGTGGGGGTGTTGGGTCGACAATGCAACCGAGAATGAGCACGTCTAGATTTCTTGTTGTCACATAGGAAAGGTCACTGACAAGAACAAAAATGCACAAATCCAGACATGCTTTGCATGTTTTCTGCACTCTCCAACACCTCTGCCTCACCACTTTATGCCTCGGTGGATGTAAAACGTGCTTGTGCCTCCGCTGTCCCTATGCCCTTACACTAAACTCTGACACCGGTAACATAGCTGCATCTCCGTTGAACTGCACAAAATTTAATTGCACAATGGTTGACACGATGATATGTTTATCCTTTTCGTATCAGCCTTTGTTAGAACGGTCGTTCCTATTAACCGTGCACGTACGTACTGATCAAGTGCTACTCCCAATCTGTCATCACAGAGTAATAATGCAATCGTTATGCATGTTAACGTAAGCCCCCATTAATCTAGTGCCGATGTTGATTTGTTGTGATGGCACTTCTTAGTTAATGGCTCTTTTTCATAGTGTCATTGTAATGCCATTGATAACATATGAGATGTTGATGTTAACCATATGTCGCTGCAAAAATGACACTGCTTAAATAACCCTGTTACATATTTGTGCAAACAGGGTTGTCTATCTCCATACGGTGTCTATTTGCGAAACGGAAGCAGAAACCTCAATTTTAGTGGAACATGTTGTGAGCTGACCTCACGATGCTCTAGGTATTTGATACGTCCAAAACATATCTATAATTTCTGCTTGCTCCATGCCTCTTTTGGGTGATATTGCTATGATATTTATACACTTCCATACACTTTTGATCATATTTGGACTAACCTATTAACTCAGTGCACCCCAGTGCCAGTTTCTGTTTTCGGCTGTTTTTGTATTTCAGGTTTTCAAATTACGAGAACTGCCAGGAAAAATCCAGAAAAATTATATAAAAAATCAGCGTTCCAGAAACTACCGTGCGCCCGAAGGACAGTCGGGGGGGGGGGGCACCAGGGCTCCAGGCGGCCTGCCCACGTGCCCCCCTGGCCGCGCCGGGGGGGCGCCTGGGCACCCCTGACCCCCTCTGATGCCCCCCTTTGGCATATATTTACACCGTGTCGCGGAAACCCTGATTCCAGACCCCTTTTCTCCAGACGCGATTCCGATCTCCGCCGCCATCGCCATCAAGCTTCGGGGGACCAGAATTCCTGTGCCGACACCCTTCCGGGACGGGGAAGTGCCCCCGGATTCATCTCCATCGACGTTGCTTCCTCCCTCCATGATGCGGGAGTAGTTCCTCCTCGGGGCTGAGGTTCTTACCAGTAGCTATGTGGTCAATTCTCTCTCCCATGATGTGATCTTCGTTGTGATCATAGGCTATGTTAATCTAGGGTGATCCCATGATATTTCCCCTTCCTCTATGTATTGGATTGATGTACTCACTTGTCTTTATCTAGTATAATCCCGAGACCAAGGTGACAGCGGTCTATTGGACATGGATTAGAAAAGTATTTTCATGAGTGATTCCCTCTCTTGTGTGTTGATTGAAGATTGAGAGTCTCTTGGTGCTTGTCTTTGACTATCCTTTAGATATGTTGTGGTGATTGTGGGACTCTCTTTGGATGGCCGCGGTGACATTGGGAAATCCTTAGAATGAGAACTACGAACTTTGAGGTGTGCTTTTGTAGCCCTACATAATTCTCGTCCTCTCTTGACCATGAAGGAATGACCTCCGAGTGTGTCCCCTTTGCATGTTTTATGGGAAATATCATGTGATTCGATTATGTTAATGTTGTTGGGAGTTGCCACTAGTGAAAGTATGAAGCCTAGGCCTTGTTTCCACCATTGCAATACCATTTGTGCTCACGTTTACCACTTGTTTACTTGCTGCACTTTTTATTACAGATTTATATTACTTTGCTTTGCCACTCCTATCATCCATATTTTACCATCTCTTCGCCGAACTAGTGCACCTATACAACTCCTAGTTGTATTAGGTGTGTTGGGGACACAAGAGACTTCTTGTATCTTAGTTGCAGGGTTGCTTGAGAGAGACCATCTTCAACCTCTACTTCCCTGAGTTCGATAAATCTTAGGTCATCCACTTGAGGGAAATTGCTGCTGTCGTACAAACCTCTGTGCTTGGAGGCCCAACATAGTCTACAGGAGTAGAAGCGTGCGTAGACATCAAGCTATTTCTGGCGCCGTTGCCGGGGAAGTGAGCGCTTGAAGGTATATCTTTAGATCTTGCAATTAAATATTTTTGTTTCTTGTTTTTATATCACTAGTTATGCTTATGGACAACCTTGCTATTGGATCGTTGCTTGCGGGAAGACGCCCCACACCTGTGGTGGTTGCTCCTCCCCGTATTGAAATTGTGCCCTATAAAATACCAGCTGGTATTATCGATTATGTTTTGGCTGATCGTTATGCAGGAGACAGACATCCCGGTGAACACTTGCTATATCTGTCACAAATATGTTCATTATTTAAGCTTGCAGGTGTATCAAGGGAGTTTGTCATGAGGAAATTATTTGCCTTGTCACTGAAAGGAAAAGCATTGGAATGGTATAGGCTACTAAATGACTCTCAACTGCTGGAGTGGGAAGAGATCGAGTCTCTCTTTTACTCCAAGTTTTATCCTCTTCATGAAGTCCATGAGAATAGGAATTATGTTTATAATTTTTATCCTCATGACGGAGAGAGCATAGCTCAAGCTTGGGGGAGACTGAAAACGTTAATGCTAAAATGTCCTAACCATGGGCTCCCCAAAGATATGATTATTACTAATTTCTATGCGAGGCTTTCTCGACAGGATAAAGATTTGCTCCACGCTTCCTCTATGGGTTCTTTCACAAACAAAAAGATTGATGCTAAATGAGAACTCCTTGAAAGAATTCAACGCAACACTGAAGATTGGGAGATCGACAAAGGTAAAGAGTCAGGTATAATTTATGAGTATGACTGCATTAAGTCCTTTGTTGAAACTACAAGTTTTAATAAGTTTAGTGCTAAGTTTGGGCTTGATTCTCAACTCCTTGTTGATTTCCTCAAATCTTTTGCTTCACATCTTAATATGCCTAAGGAGGATTGGATCAAGTATCATAAACCTTTTAAAGAGACTTGCAAAGAAAATGAAATTGTTCATGATGATTGCAACATGCATGATCCAATTCCTAAAAATGAAGTTTCATATAAGCATGTTAATTTTTGTGGAGTGGATAGACCTTGTGAAAGGCCTATGATTGAAGAAGAGAAGTATTGTAAGCAACATAAGCATGAAAGAACAATCACTTGGGTCAGAGATTTAAATGAAATTGC
>LR738714.1:129936715-129956592 GCA_902687465.1 Secale cereale
ATGCTCACTGAACACACAGAAGCTGAATAACAAGAGTCTTACATCCTTACATACCGTGTTACACAAATAGGACCATAAAGGTCAAGCCTTGAGTATATCATCGCAGCGGAAAAATCTTCAAGACAACTGGGACCCATGCCATCTGCCTTAACCCTACAGGCATTCTGACTGGGAAGCGTCCTAGCTCGCATGCTCGTCACCAAGAATCTTCATCATAACCTGTTCTCTCCTGCCTGGCCAATAAAATAACCAGTGGCAAGCCAATGAGTACATTGAATGTACTCGCAAGCAACCCAAGTGTGATAACAGAATATTTTATGCAAGGCTCTACTGCTAAATTGGTAGTTTTGCGGAAAGCTAGTTTTTCATATGCAAGCTATGATCAACATTTAACATGGATATGCATGTGTCTGTAACAAGTATCAGGAGGTCACAGACATCATTTACAAGGAAGAGTTGCAATCAACTCATGCTCAAGCTCATTGTGATTTCCTCACAATCACATCTTCAATATCTCTGAATCGTGTTGTTTCCCAGAAACTTATGGACATAGTCTAAGTAGCACCACCCAACTGTCCTTGACCGCGGACACGGCTATTCGAATAGTTTTACACTCTGCAGAGGTTGCGCACTTTACCCACAAGATCCGGGGAACTTCCGTGTCATCCACGACCCGCGGTACCTCAAGTACCCGGGGTAAGCACCCGGTCATTACCTTTCCTTAGATGACACTAACATAGAGTCCACTCGTTGGCACACGGCCCTCGGGCACAAACAATAGATCACGGGACTTGCCCAAATTTTAAATGTTCACGCGTGCCCGAAGGGACCAACGGTGTGTCCGGTGCCCTGTAAAAACAGTCATGGCCGTCTATCCAAGCACGACCCCGTCCCGGGAAAGACCTCAAGTCCTCCCGTCACTAGTAATGCGGGCACCATGCTAGTATCGACCTAAGTAATCAATAAAGCCCCGTCCCATAAGGGGTAGTGTGGTTGCACATGTTTGGTTGGGACGGTAGTCACACATAAATCTAATCCATCTCTGTAAACAACACTTTCGTCAAGCCTCGGCACACTACTTCTTCACCAAGTAGTGCCCTAGCTCCTCATCAACTCCCAGGGGCATTAGTGGCACCCACTGGGTCATTTGCAAGTATGTCAGACCACACTTGTTTCACTCAATGCATAACCCCGACCCATTTTGCGTAGCCAACTACTATAGCATACATCTATCTACTCCCACCCACATAACCCTCATAGGAAGTTAGGGTCATGTTTGATGCAAGTTTCAACAGTAAAGTAACAGGGGTAGCAACCAAGGTGGTTTCCACCTCAACATGATTCTGATGCATTGAATATAAAGGTGCTATGAGACATGCATAAAAAGGTCTTTTGAACATGGTCAAAGGGTTGCTTGCCTTATTCTTCAGAGTCTTAAAATCTTCTGGTCCATCTCCGAATACTCCGTTTATTACGCCAACTAACGATGGAAACAATCACAATAAGCAACACAATCAACGCAACAATAAAAGTGCTCTAAAAATAGGAGTTGGACTTTTCTAGGATTCCTATGGTCATATTAGAAATGACCAAGGTGGTTTCATAGGTGTTGGATCAATGGATGATTTGGAACATTCCAATATGATGGAACCAAAGGGTTTATGGATTTGGAAGAAGTATACAGAAATAATTCCTTGAATGATGAGCAAAGGTACCCATCATCAAGTCATGATTTTAGAAGCATTTAGGAGTTGGTTTCACTGGATTTGGATTTGAAATGAATTTCCTAGGATTTTCCAAAGCTGATAAATAGGAAGAAATGGCTCATTATTTGGTGGGGTACAGAAACTATTATTAAAAATGTTCCAAAACTAAGTTTGGACATGACAAGCATCTAGGAATTTGAATCACTGCATTTGGGTCAAAAATGAGCTCTCTGTGATTTTCTAAAGTTCATCACAGAAAATGAAATATGGGTATTTGATAAATATGTGTGAAGGAAAAGTCTCTGGAATAATTTGCATGTAGCACCAACAGATAGAGCATGATTTTAGAAGCTACCAGAAATTTGAATCAAGCAATTTGGAGTTCATATGAATATTTGGGGCATTTTTGAAGTTGACTGGAAAAAGAAAGAGAAGAAAAAGGATAAGGGTTTACCCTCTACTGCGCTCAGGGCGGAGGATAGCTTGCGGGCCGGCCCATTGGCACCAGACGTGCAGGCGGGGTGGTGACGCCGAAGGCGTATTCTCCGGAGGGCGCTTTCGCGCGGGGGAGGCAGAAATTGCGGGGGCGCCTCCACTTAAACAGTGCGGGCCCGGCGGCCGGGTCACCGCCAGGTGGGCCCTGCCCGCAGGGTCGTCCTCCTCCTCCCGCTCCCGCAACAGAGGGGAGGGGAGGCTCGGCCGCTCGACGCCGGTGCCCGTCCCCGGCGGCACAGGCCATCCCCGGCCAGGGCGCGGCCACCGGAGGAGCCCCCAGGTTGTGGCGCGTCGCGGAGGCCCCCTTGGGCGGCAGGGGAGGGGCCGGAGCTCCTTCCTTACGCGCACGCGGGCGAGGTCGGAGCAAGGCCCGGCCGCCACCTGAGCCGGTGATTCCGGCCACCTCCGGCGGTGTGCGGCGCACCGGAGTACCCAGGGAGGGATGCCGCATCCATCCAGGTGTCCAGGGGAGGTCGGGGGAGGCCAGAAGAGGTGAAGGGCCGAATGGCCGTGGAAGGGCCGCGGCGGCACTCCGGCCACGGAGGAGGTAGGAGGCCACGGGAGGGAGATTGGGGATGTCTGGGAGGTGCACGAAGAAGAGGAGGATCCAGAAGAAGCGAGAGGTGCTCGGGGGAGACCCTTATATAGCTACAGCCGTGGTGCACCGTGGGCGACGCCCATGGACGTGCCGGGCGAGCTCATGGAGAGAGGAGGGGGACCGGGGAGGATAGGGCCGACCATCCAGCGTGTTGAGGACGTCGAGGGGGCCTCGGGGGACACGCTCCCTCTGCCCAAGGTGGTCGGAGGCAGCTGATTGGGGGCGGCTACAGTGCGGGAGCGCACTGTAGCGCGCTCCAGAGCACGTCTTTGGCCGGCATGGTTGGGCCTGTGCTATCCTGGCCGTGTCCTGTTGTGTCCAACCGTGTCCAGGGGGTAGAGGGGGTAGTAAACAATGGCTCTGTGGTCTTGGATGCCCTGGGGAACCACTGGGATGAGGAGGGAGGTGAAGGAGGAGAAGAAAGTGGCTGTCCACAAGGGTAAAGATGGGGTTTTTACCCTCCAATAATTGAGATAAGGCAGAGGAGAGTTACTGGAGGTAGAATAGGACTAGGGGAGGCTGTGGTAAGAACTTGAGGCCATGGAGAATAGTAAAAGAGGTTCAACCACTAGTTTGGGTAATTGGACAGAAGGTGTTTGATCAAGGTTTGGTCAAGCAAATGACATCCACTTGACATGGGGCTTAACAGGATCAAATGTCACATGTAATTAGGCCCCTGCACCAAATTTGAGCTCATTTGGGCAAAGTGGCCAATGTAACTTTGGTGAACCCTAGAAATGAACAGAAATGGTTTCACCATGTTGGAGTTAAGCAAATCATCTCCCCTTGATGCACCACTTGGTGTAGCATCATCATTTGGGGTTATGAACATGTCCACAAAGTTTGAGGCTCCAGATAAAAAGTTGACAATGTAAAGTTGTTCAAATTTGCATTTGAACAGAAAGGGGTTTGGGGTGATCTGATCAAGTTTCTCTATTCCAAATCTTGTGCCATTTGGTCTAGATGCCTTATTAGGTCATTCTAGCATGTGCACCAAGTTTGAGGGCATTTGGACAAGTTTGGCAATGTAGAGTTGCTCAAACTTCAAATATGGACAGAATAGTTTTGAAAGGGTTTGAGGATGTTTCCTTGATCTCCAATGCATGAGGCTTTGCAAGATCATCAAATATGTCATATGTGACATGATAGAATTTCCCTGGAATTTTTGGAGAATATTTCCTTTGTAAATATTTCAAAAGCTTGAAATATCCAGAAAGGGTTTTGGAAGGATTTGTCCAATATTTTGAACATGACCATGTGTTAAAACTCTTATATATGGACAATATATGTCCTATGAGTCTCCCTGAATTTTGGCAAATATTTTTGAAATGTTTAAATAATTCTTCCCTATTAAAGACCATTTCTGGCCTTAAGAAAAAGCTTTTAAATAAAATATAAAAATAACTTTTAAAATTATACTTTTGTGGTTTCTAGGAGTCCTATATCTAATAGGATTCAAATAAACTTTTTGAAAGATTTTTCTCACCCTAAATAAGGTACTTGCAGTGCAAACCTCAATTCAGGGGTTTTTGGAAAACTAATTTTAGAAAATACCATTTGGCCAAAATATTTATAAGAAAATTCTATACTGGTCTATACACATGGCATGATCATCGGAAAAAGGTTTTGGGTCAAGGAGATGAAGTATAAGAGTTGGAGGATTTATTTGATTTTCAGAGCACTAGCAAACAGCAGACAAAAGTCAAATCAAGCAAAGTCAAAAACACTCAAATTTTTTTGCAAAATCCACATTTTTTACATGAAAATTAGCTTAAGCAATGTGATATGAAAATCAGGGTGTGACAGACCTACCCCCCTTACAAGAATCTCATCCCCGAGATTCCCAGACTAGGCGTGGAAAGAAAGGCGGAGTCTTGGATACGGGGTAGTCTTCACTTCTTCTTGCTGGTTCTGCTTCCGAGCGGTGCTCCTTGGAATCTTGAAGTGCTTGATGGTATGGCTTCTTGCTTGATGTCGTCCTCGTTGGAGGTTGCTGAGGGGTCTCTAACATAGGTTAGGTTGGGTTAGCTGCCAAAGGCTCGGTGATCGATGTCCTTGCGGGCATCGGGCTAGCTAGGAGGTAAGAAGTACTTCCAGAGTGGGGGCTCGTGGAAGATTTGGTGCACGGAGGGTATCTCAGGTGGTAGATCTAGCTGGGGAGCCGTCTACCACATGACTTGCAGTGATTACAAAGGGTCCAATGAACCTTAGTGCGAGCTTCCCCCCTTGACGTGGAAACGCTTGGTTCCCTTCAGAGAGGTTACCCGCAGGTACGCGTGGTCCCCGATATGGAAACTCATGCTCCAATGGTGAGTGTCAGCATAGCTCTTTTGTCTTGACTTGGCTGCCTTCAAACGTTCTCCGACTAGTTGGACTTGCTCCTCCGCTGCGCGGAGAATATCCGGTCCAAAGACTAGTCCTTTTCCAGTCTCTGACCAGTTGAGGGGTGTGCGACATCAGCGTCCGTACAACACCTCAAATGGTGCCGTCTGAAGGCTCGACTGGTTACTTGTTGTTATAGGAGAACTCGGCAAAAAGGAGACAATCCTCCCACTTGGCTCCATATGCCAAGACACAGGCTCGGAGTCATGACTTCAAGAATCTGATTGACTCGCTCGGTCTGACCTCCGGTCTGTGGGTGGAAGGCCGTGCTGAAAGATACTTGGTTCCCAAGGCTTCTCGGAACTTCCTCCAGAACCTCGGGGTGAACTGGGTTCCTCGACCTGACACAATCTCCTTGGGAAAAGCCGTGAAGACTTACGACTTGGTCGATGTAGAGAGATGCCAGCCGGTTGCCATCATAAGTGGTCTTGACAGGAATGAGATAGACCTCCTTGGTCAGATGATCGACCATGACCCAGATAGAGCCATGTCCTCTTATCCGACCTTGGTAATCTAGTGACAAAGTCCATTTCGTTTATCCCACTTCCACTCAGAAGCCTTGAGTGGTTGAAGCAATCCAGCAGGTCGCTGATATTCAGCTTGACCCTTTGGCACACATCACACTTTGCAACATAGGTTGCAAATCTCTCTTTTCATCATGTGCCACCAGAATCGTGCCTTCAAGTCTTGGTACATCTTGGTTCCTCCGGGGTGGATGGAATACGGGGTGTCGTGGGCTTCTTGCATAATTAGCGTCTTCAGCTCGGTGTTGTTTGGTACGCAGATGCGGCCTTTGTACCAAACAATCCCGTGCTCGTCTTCGGAGAATCCTGGGGCCTTGCCCATCTTCATCTTCCTCTTGATACCTTCGATGCTTGCGTGTCCATCTTGAGCCTTCTTGACGTCGTCCATCAGGGTTGGTCTGACTTCCAAATGATCCAGAAATCCGGGGGTGACCAATTCCAAACTGAATTGTTCGATCTCCTTAAACAAGGCTGGCTGTCTTTCTTGAATAATGACATTCAAAGAGCAAGCCTTCTGCTTAAGGCATCGGCCACCACGTTGGCCTTCCCAGGGTGATACTAAACGCTGAGGTCATAATCTTTGATGAGTTCCAGCCATCTCCGCTGCCTCATGTTCAATTCCTTTTGGGTGAAAATATACTTCAGACTTTTGTGGTCTGTGTAAATATCACACCGTTTCCCTAGGAGGTAATGCCGCCATGTCTTCAAGGCATGAACTACTGCCGCTAGCTCAAGATCGTGAGTAGCGTAGTTCTCCTCATGGGATCGTAGCTGCCTGGAGAGGTATGCTATGACGCGGCCTTCTTGCATCAGAACGCTTCCCAATCCGGTTCGAGAGGCATCACAATATATCACGAACTCCTTGTGAATATCAGGTGTTGCCAGAACTGGGGTGGTGGTCAATCTCTTCTTGAGCTCTTGGAAGCTCTCTTCGCATTTTGGCGTCCACTCGAACTTCTTGTCCTTCTTGAGGAGCTGAGTCATCGGTCGTGCAATGCTAGAGAATCCTTCCACGAACTTGCGGTAATAGCCCGCTAATCCAAGGAAGCTTCTGACTTCCTTGACGGTCGTTGGAGATTGCCATTGGGTCACAGCTTCGATTTTCGCAGGAGCAACAGATAATCCTTCCTCGGTCAAGACATGACCTAAGAATCCAACTTTATGCAGCCAGAACTCATACTTGCTGAATTTGGCATACAGTTGGTGCTCACGAAGCTTGTCTAGGACCATCCTCAGATGCTGCTCATGTTCTTCCTCCGACTTCGAGAACACAAGGATGTCATCAATGAAGACAACAACGAACTTGTCCAAATATTCCATGAAGACTTTATTCATGAGATACATGAAGTAAGCTGGGGCATTGGTGGTGGTCTCGGTTGAGTATTTGCAGAGGCCTTCCTGACTCTGAGTCAATGCCCGTGGTCAGAATCTGACCAGGTTGTGGCTCGGTGGGGCTTAAGGGTTTCAAGGATTCTAGTGAGTGAATGAACTTATATCATCTTATTCTTAAGCACAGTTTCTGAGATGCCAATAGCTCTATCTAGTACTCCGAACGGAAAAGCATCTTCTCGCAGAGACCAACTTCAATCACCCTCATTGCCATACATATCCTCATGACTCTCAAGAGACGGTCTCACCAAATTATACTTGTCTAAGATCCCCAAATCCATATGTACGTCTACCTCTAAAATCCAAAGGTAGATCATAGATGCTGCTGAGCTGAGATTAAACTCCATAATCCATGCACTCAACCTACCTTGCAAGGCTCAAGATAATGCATCTCTAATCTAAGGAAACACGTCATATGCCACTCCAAGATTTGTTTCCTTCCTATGGATCAACTCCAATAGCCCGGTAATTCCATCAATCACCACATAATCCGACAATTCCCACAAATCCGATGTCTACGATGTTCCACAAAATCTCAAGTCCCTATAATCCCCAAATACTCGGAAGGACTATGCATCACGATAGTATGTCCACCAAATTCTCATCATCTGGGTCAAGTAAACTCCAAGATCACGACTATATAGATCCCTAAATCAACTCGGACAAATAATCCAATCTCCTAGGTTATCATCCACCGAGAAACATGATATCATAATCAGGATCATAGGCCTAAATCCAATCGTACTCCGAATCATGCATACATATCTAGCATTATACCAACCAGAATCACCTACATAAATCCATATCTCATGTCTAGCGGGTACTCCTACATATTTCCCAAAGTCATGATTCCACCAACATGAAAACATCACAATCCATCAAAGTCTCAGATAGTTCCTCGAAGCCACTGATATAAACCACCAAGTCATCTGCCCAATATCCTCGAACTGGTCTATCCATGGCATCGTCAGACCTTGTGCTATATCAGGATGAAAAATGTGCTCACTCATCGTGTCCACTAGTTCCTTTACGAACCCAGTGTTGTGCAAGGTTACAAAGGCTTAACAGGTTCTCACGCTTTACCATGAGTTAGGCACATGGCTAAGGATTCGTGCTGGAGTGTCTCGGGAAGTCTCAAAGGGTCTAAGAAAAGGGTTACTGGTCTGGAGGGTTAGACATAACACTACGGGGTTGCACTTGGTCACGGGGTTGTAGCAGAAGTCTATAGTGCCAGTTGGCTGTCGAGGTAGAATCCTTGATGCATCTTGTCTCGCGGGTCTTCAATTGGGGAAAGAGAATAGAGGGAAGAAGCAGCGTAGAGGAGGGGAATGCCTAAAGGGGGTTCTGTTGTGCAGGTGCAACAAACAGGTGCAAAAAGGCCGAAACAAAAGAAGCAAGGCAAGGGAGGTGATATAGCCATGCACTTGTTGCCTGGGGCAAAAGTGCGACTTATATCAAAACACAAATGAATAAAAGCAAACAACACACAATCATGGTTCTATCTGAACCATCATATGGACTTGACTGCGCATAGGGGGTACACGACTCATCCTACCCTAGGGGTTCTCGGACTCACTGTCGTGACTTGTGCCTCGTGCAGTCTTCTGAGCTTCCTCAGGTGTTGCCATGTCCCTTGTAGTCGCTTGATGAATGATCCGGGTTGAGCCTGGAGAATCTTCAACAACTTCTCGCCTGATGAGGTGATGGGGTGAAGGTGCCTCCTTGTAGCTGGTGTTGACTTGTCTCCTCTTGTTTCTTCAATCATGACGGTCCCTTGTGCCTTCTGGGGCGTCGAGGGTACCAGGTAGGCAATCCATATGCAGTGAAAATAACAAGGCATAGAGGTCCAACATGTCGTTCTCGTTGATGAAAACATCGACACCAAGAGCGGGGGATGAAGAGAACCGTTTTCCTGCTCACTATAGTGAGGCGGACCAAATGGCGAGGTTCTCATCCACCGGTGGTTGCCGATACAACAACGGTAGTGACAGGATTACTCCATTAGCGATGCATATCATGACTTTGCATAACCTATACCCTGGTCATCGTAGGCTAGGGTTGCACCATCTTAGGACACTGTCAAGGGTGTCCCCCATCTTCTGGGTCTTCATGTCCTCATCCATCGAGGATGTAGCTTCTGTTGATACCGTCTTGTCGTGGTGTCACCAATCTTGTGTGCAAAAAGTGGTGGGTAGGTGTTCGGCAAGGTGCACTCCACGAGATTTACAGAAAATCCAGTGGTCAGGGGCATAAAGGTTTTAGCGACCAAGGTTTTGAAGGGGAAGAGATCAAGTATAACCTAGTTTTCGAAAAACTGAGAAGGGAAGAGAAGTATAGATAGTTTTGAAAACTACTAATAGTTTTGAAAATAGCTTTACCCTAACTAACGACCATGCTAACTAAGGCTTCCTACAGTCAGGATGGCTCTGATACCAGCTCTGTGGGGACCCCGACTCGTAAGTCGTGATCACCGAATGCACGTGTACAGTGATCCCAGAGATCAATGCTCACTGAACACACAGAAGCTGAATAACAAGAGTCTTACATCCTTACATACCGTGTTACACAAATAGGACCATAAAGGTCAAGCCTTGAGTATATCATCGCAGCGGAAAAATCTTCAAGACAACTGGGACCCATGCCATCTGCCTTAACCCTACAGGCATTCTGACTGGGAAGCGTCCTAGCTCGCATGCTCGTCACCAAGAATCTTCATCATAACCTGTTCTCTCCTGCCTGGCCAATAAAATAACCAGTGGCAAGCCAATGAGTACATTGAATGTACTCGCAAGCAACCCAAGTGTGATAACAGAATATTTTATGCAAGGCTCTACTGCTAAATTGGTAGTTTTGCGGAAAGCTAGTTTTTCATATGCAAGCTATGATCAACATTTAACATGGATATGCATGTGTCTGTAACAAGTATCAGGAGGTCACAGACATCATTTACAAGGAAGAGTTGCAATCAACTCATGCTCAAGCTCATTGTGATTTCCTCACAATCACATCTTCAATATCTCTGAATCGTGTTGTTTCCCAGAAACTTATGGACATAGTCTAAGTAGCACCACCCAACTGTCCTTGACCGCGGACACGGCTATTCGAATAGTTTTACACTCTGCAGAGGTTGTGCACTTTACCCACAAGATCCGGGGAACTTCCGTGTCATCCACGACCCGCGGTACCTCAAGTACCCGGGGTAAGCACCCGGTCATTACCTTTCCTTAGACGACACTAACATAGAGTCCACTCGTTGGCACACAGCCCTCGGGCACAAACAATAGATCACGGGACTTGCCCAAATTTTAAATGTTCACGCGTGCCCGAAGGGACCAACGGTGTGTCCGGTGCCCTGTAAAAACAATCATGGCCGTCTATCCAAGCACGACCCCGTCCCGGGAAAGACCTCAAGTCCTCCCGTCACTAGTAATGCGGGCACCATGCTAGTATCGACCTAAGTAATCAATAAAGCCCCGTCCCATAAGGGGTAGTGTGGTTGCACATGTTTGGTTGGGACGGTAGTCACACATAAATCTAATCCATCTCTGTAAACAACACTTTCGTCAAGCCTCGGCACACTACTTCTTCACCAAGTAGTGCCCTAGCTCCTCATCAACTCCCAGGGGCATTAGTGGCACCCACTGGGTCATTTGCAAGTATGTCAGACCACACTTGTTTCACTCAATGCATAACCCCGACCCATTTTGTGTAGCCAACTACTATAGCATACATCTATCTACTCCCACCCACATAACCCTCATAGGAAGGTAGGGTCATGTTTGATGCAAGTTTCAACAGTAAAGTAACAAGGGTAGCAACCAAGGTGGTTTCCACCTCAACATGATTCTGATGCATTGAATATAAAGGTGCTATGAGACATGCATAAAAAGGTCTTTTGAACATGGTCAAAGGGCTGCTTGCCTTATTCTTCAGAGTCTTCAAATCTTCTGGTCCATCTCCGAATACTCCGTTTATTACGTCAACTAACGATGGAAACAATCACAATAAGCAACACAATCAACGCAACAATAAAAGTGCTCTAAAAATAGGAGTTGGACTTTTCTAGGATTCCTATGGTCATATTAGAAATGACCAAGGTGGTTTCATAGGTGTTGGATCAATGGATGATTTGGAACATTCCAATATGATGGAACCAAAGGGTTTATGGATTTGGAAGAAGTATACAGAAATAATTCCTTGAATGATGAGCAAAGGTACCCATCATCAAGTCATGATTTTAGAAGCATTTAGGAGTTGGTTTCACTGGATTTGGATTTGAAATGAATTTCCTAGGATTTTCCAAAGCTGATAAATAGGAAGAAATGGCTCATTATTTGGTGGGGTACAGAAACTATTATTAAAAATGTTCCAAAACTAAGTTTGGACATGACAAGCATCTAGGAATTTGAATCACTGCATTTGGGTCAAAAATGAGCTCTCTGTGATTTTCTAAAGTTCATCACAGAAAATGAAATATGGGTATTTGATAAATATGTGTGAAGGAAAAGTCTCTGGAATAATTTGCATGTAGCACCAACAGATAGAGCATGATTTTAGAAGCTACCAGAAATTTGAATCAAGCAATTTGGAGTTCATATGAATATTTGGGGCATTTTTGAAGTTGACTGGAAAAAGAAAGAGAAGAAAAAGGATAAGGGTTTACCCTCTACTGCGCTCAGGGCGGAGGATAGCTTGCGGGCCGGCCCATTGGCACCAGACGTGCAGGCGGGGTGGTGACGCCGAAGGCGTATTCTCCGGAGGGCGCTTTCGCGCGGGGGAGGCAGAAATTGCGGGGGCGCCTCCACTTAAACAGTGCGGGCCCGGCGGCCGGGTCACCGCCAGGTGGGCCCTGCCCGCAGGGTCGTCCTCCTCCTCCCGCTCCCGCAACAGAGGGGAGGGGAGGCTCGGCCGCTCGACGCCGGTGCCCGTCCCCGGCGGCACAGGCCATCCCCGGCCAGGGCGCGGCCACCGGAGGAGCCCCCAGGTTGTGGCGCGTCGCGGAGGCCCCCTTGGGCGGCAGGGGAGGGGCCGGAGCTCCTTCCTTACGCGCGCGCGGGCGAGGTCGGAGCAAGGCCCGGCCGCCACCTGAGCCGGTGATTCCGGCCACCTCCGGCGGTGTGCGGCGCACCGGAGTACCCAGGGAGGGATGCCGCATCCATCCAGGTGTCCAGGGGAGGTCGGGGGAGGCCAGAAGAGGTGAAGGGCCGAATGGCCGTGGAAGGGCCGCGGCGGCACTCCGGCCACGGAGGAGGTAGGAGGCCACGGGAGGGAGATTGGGGATGTCTGGGAGGTGCACGAAGAAGAGGAGGATCCAGAAGAAGCGAGAGGTGCTCGGGGGAGACCCTTATATAGCTACAGCCGTGGTGCACCGTGGGCGACGCCCATGGACGTGCCGGGCGAGCTCATGGAGAGAGGAGGGGGACCGGGGAGGATAGGGCCGACCATCCAGCGTGTTGAGGACGTCGAGGGGGCCTCGGGGGACACGCTCCCTCTGCCCAAGGTGGTCGGAGGCAGCTGATTGGGGGCGGCTACAGTGCGGGAGCGCACTGTAGCGCACTCCAGAGCACGTCTTTGGCCGGCATGGTTGGGCCTGTGCTATCCTGGCCGTGTCCTGTTGTGTCCAACCGTGTCCAGGGGGTAGAGGGGGTAGTAAACAATGGCTCTGTGGTCTTGGATGCCCTGGGGAACCACTGGGATGAGGAGGGAGGTGAAGGAGGAGAAGAAAGTGGCTGTCCACAAGGGTAAAGATGGGGTTTTTACCCTCCAATAATTGAGATAAGGCAGAGGAGAGTTACTGGAGGTAGAATAGGACTAGGGGAGGCTGTGGTAAGAACTTGAGGCCATGGAGAATAGTAAAAGAGGTTCAACCACTAGTTTTGGTAATTGGACAGAAGGTGTTTGATCAAGGTTTGGTCAAGCAAATGACATCCACTTGACATGGGGCTTAACAGGATCAAATGTCACATGTAATTAGGCCCCTGCACCAAATTTGAGCTCATTTGGGCAAAGTGGCCAATGTAACTTTGGTGAACCCTAGAAATGAACAGAAATGGTTTCACCATGTTGGAGTTAAGCAAATCATCTCCCCTTGATGCACCACTTGGTGTAGCATCATCATTTGGGGTTATGAACATGTCCCCAAAGTTTGAGTCTCCAGATAAAAAGTTGACAATGTAAAGTTGTTCAAATTTGCATTTGAACAGAAAGGGGTTTGGGGTGATCTGATCAAGTTGCTCTATTCCAAATCTTGTGCCATTTTGTCTAGATGCCTTATTAGGTCATTATAGCATGTGCACCAAGTTTGAGGGCATTTGGACAAGTTTGGCAATGTAGAGTTGCTCAAACTTCAAATATGGACAGAATGGTTTTGAAAGGGTTTGAGGATGTTTCCTTGATCTCCAATGCATGAGGCTTTGCAAGATCATCAAATATGTCATATGTGACATGATAGAATGTCCCTGGAATTTTTGGAGAATATTTCCTTTGTAAATATTTCAAAAGCTTGAAATATCCAGAAAGGGTTTTGGAAGGATTTGTCCAATATTTTGAACATGACCATGTGTTAAAAATCTTATATATGGACAATATATGTCCTATGAGTCTCCCTGAATTTTGGCAAATATTTTTGAAATGTTTAAATAATTTTTCCCTATTAAAGACCATTTCTGGCCTTAAGAAAAATCTTTTAAATAAAATATAAAAATAACTTTTAAAATTATACTTTTGTGGTTTCTGGGAGTCCTATATCTAATAGGATTCAAATAAACTTTTTGAAAGATTTTTCTCACCCTAAATAAGGTACTTGCAGTGCAAACCTCAATTCAGGGGTTTTTGGAAAACTAATTTTAGAAAATACCATTTGGCCAAAATATTTATAAGAAAATTCTATACTGGTCTATACACATGGCATGATCATCGGAAAAAGGTTTTGGGTCAAGGAGATGAAGTATAAGAGTTGGAGGCTTTATTTGATTTTCAGAGCACTAGCAAACAGCAAACAAAAGTCAAATCAAGCAAAGTCAAAAACACTCAAAAGTTTTTGCAAAATCCACATTTTTGACATGAAAATTAGCTTAAGCAATGTGATATGAAAATCAGGGTGTGACAGATGTGATAATTGATAATTCTTTTGCTAGTAAGAATAAAGACAACATGATTACAAATATAGTTGCTAGCAATGATAATGCTCTTCTCTACTATGATGATGTCATAACTCCAACCTATAGTGATTATAAAGGTACCTATGACATAAGGAGAATTATCCTTATGAAACTTGTCATAATCATGGAGGGAATTACTCCCTTGTTGAACACCACCCTCCTAATACACAATTAATCTATAGTGTTCAAGTTGTTTATGATAGTCCTACTCCCACTATTACCAATGAGAAAGATTATGCTTATGTGGAGAGTAAGAGTACCTTTTTGCATGTGGATCATGGTAACAATGCTTTATGTGATGCTTATATTGTTGATTTCATCCATGATGCCACTGAAATTTATAATGAGAGAGGGAGACTTGGTTCTAAATATCTTAATAATAAGAAGTTTCCTCTCTTTATGGTGAATATTTTGAAGTTATGCTTGTTTTGCCTTCCTATGCTAGTTGCTTTGTGCTTCAATGAATTATTCTATTGCAATATTCCTATGCATAGGAAGCATGTTAGGCTTAAATGTGTTTGGTATTTTCTTCTTGATGCTCTCTTTTGTTCTTCAGCTCTTATTCCTACGAGAGCATCATTAAAGTCTTAAGCCTATCTTTATGGCTATAAAGAAAGAGCTCTAGGGCGACAACCCTTGTTATGTTTACTTTCAGTTTTAGTGGTCTTGATGTTTGTTACTACTGTAGCAACATCATTGTATCTTTATTTTTCAGCTTTGTGCCAAGTTTAGCCTCTGATTGCAAGAAAGTTCAAAAGTTGTGACGTGCTGTCCAGGAAACAGATTCTGTCCTTGGATAGAAAAATTCGTATAAAATCACCAGATCATCTTTTTGGTCTGAATTTTTTCGATAGCGTGCTCTATATAATTGTCTTTCGTGCGTCTGTTTTGAGTTTTTTTATTAGAGTTGCAGAAGTGCCACGGAAAAATCATTTACTACCTGCTGTTCTCTTTTTCACAGATTCTGTCATGTTTTGCCTTTCCTTCATTTTGCAAACCTAGAGCTTGCTTTTTCTTTGCAAAAACCTTTTGGCAATCTTGAGAAACAGTAGAACTTCAAGAATATCTTTATTTCCAGCAAGGAAAAATTATTTTATTATGGGTACTAACCTCGCTAATCAGATTATGATGAGTTATGTATGAAGGGAGTTTTCAAGTGTGCGAGGGAAGATAATAAAAAGATTCAGGAGTGTCAAACGCTCAAGCTTGGGGATGCCCCCATGCACCCCCAAGAAATATTCAAGGAGACTCAAGCGTCTAAGCTTGGGGATGCCCCCATGCATCCCCTTCTCCATCAACATTATCAGTTCGTCCTTCGTTCCAGTATATTTTAATCACTTCATGTGTTATGTGCTATGCTTGGAGCGTCTTGTTTTAGTTTTCCTTTTAGTTTTCTTTAGCTTTTCATAACGATTCGGAACTCAGCTTTCTTTATGTGGGAGAGAAACACGCTCCACTTCTACCTAGAACATAACATAGAATTTGCATGTCTATCTTTGCTGTGTGTGTTCTTTGTCTTTTAATAGCTACTATCATGCTTAGCTCTTAACTTTCATGCTTATCTTTTTAAAGAGCTTTTGTTTAGTTGGTTGCTTGAACTCTCTTTAGTTATCATGTTTATCTTATTAAGAGAGTTTGCTTCCGTTGCATTGGTTGATATGTCTATGATAAAGATGCTACGTTCATAATGGCGCTTAGTAGTTCATGTTTTCTTATGGTTAGTCTCAAATAGCTGGGGGGGGGGTTCCCAATGTGTTATTGGAGTACCAACATGATTTGATTGCCTATGATGTGGTATGGTTTAGTAATATCTTCCTTCAAAGAATTTATTTTGATTGACTTGGCGTATGCTCACGCATATTTAAGACTGTAAAGAAAGTCTGTCAAGCCTTGATGATCTTTTGTTTCCGAGTAGCGATATAACTTCCATGCCTGATTCAATGTTGCTTTGTCGCTCTGCATGATTATGACTGTCATTGCTCTCTTAGTTGGTCGCTCCCAGTCTTTTGCTAACCTTCGCCTGTACTAAGCGAACTGACTGCTTGTGCATCCACATCCTTTTAATCCAGTTATGCCATATGAGTCCACCATATCTTCCTACATGGTATTTACCTGCCATTCCCAACGGAGACTTACATGTACCATCTCGAAATTATTCAAAGAAAAAGCATTCCTATTTTGTGCCTCTGTTTTAAGTTCATGAGGAAGTAGTAGTTAATTCATGATCTTTTTAAGATGGACAAGCTTCACCCCGGGATTGCATGTATAATGTGCAAACCCATAATACGAGAAGGAACTGGCATTGAGTGCGCCCGGCTCAAAAAGATAATATAACAAACAAACCCTCCTTCACGCTTTGTTCATGAGAAATCAGAAAACTTTGGCAGTGATAAACAAAGGAGATTAAGAGGATGTGATCGTCCTCATTCGGGAGCCGTTCCTCGAAACTTGTCCATCTCAAGAAGTGATTGAGTTGTCTGCTAGCATTCGTTGACGAAACATGCATGATCTAAAAAAAATTATTACCTCTGTTTTAAAACCAAGAGCTCTGGTACATGTTTTGTCTTTGTTTCCGACTACGGGTTTTCAACCTTGCCAACAAAAGCCATGGTTCGAGAGTCTCCACCTTCTTTTAAAAGCACCAACTACTGAGAGCATGATTGTCATTCTGAGTGTAATGTGCATTGTCCCAAAGTAGCATTGTCTTTTGCATGATTGTGATATCGTTTATTTTGAAATCATTGTATCTAGTCATCACTTAAACCTTGGAGGTGCCCCTGCATTTATGTTTTGCTTAACTAAAGGGGGCAAGCTAGATATCACTTTATCATATTTGCACATCATGTTCATTACAAATCTATTTGATGTTTCAATATCATATTGTAAAACTTTCAGTTCTTTGTGATTTTTTCATGAGGCAACTTAATTACTATAGATTCATTGTCTCAGTAAGCTTTTGTCATATGACTATGAAAAAGTCCTATATGGTTAATAGCATGTCACCACAGAAATTATTCTTGTTATCATTTACCTACTCGAGGACGAGCAGGAATTAAGCTTGGGGATGTTGATACGTCCAAAACGTATCTATAATTTCTGCTTGCCCCATGCCTCTTTTGGGTGATATTGCTATGATATTTATACACTTCCATACACTTTTGATCATATTTGGACTAACCTATTAACTCAGTGCACCCCAGTGCCAGTTTCTGTTTTCGGCTGTTTTTGTATAGCAGGTTTTCACATTACGAGAACTGCCAGGAAAAATCCAGAAAAATTATATAAAAAATCAGCGTTCCAGAAACTACCGTGCGCCCGAAGAACAGCCGGGGGGGCCACCAGGGCTCCAGGCGGCCTGCCCACGCGGCCCCCCTGGCCGCGCCGGGGGGGCGCCTGGGCACCCCTGACCCCCTCTGATGCCCCCCTTTGGCATATATTTACACCGTGTCGCGGAAACCCTGATTCCAGACCCCTTTTCTCCAGACGCGATTCCGATCTCCGCCGCCATCGCCATCAAGCTTCGGGGACCAGAATTCCTGTGCCGGCACCCTGCCGGGACGGGGAAGTGCCCCCGGATTCATCTCCATCGACGTTGCTTCCTCCCTCCATGATGCGGGAGTAGTTCCTCCTCGGGGCTGAGGTTCTTACAAGTAGCTATGTGGTCAATTCTCTCTCCCATGATGTGATCTTCGTTGTGATCATAGGCTATGTTAACCTAGGGTGATCCCATGATATTTCCCCTTCCTCTATGTATTGGATTGATGTACTCACTTGTCTTTATCTAGTATAATCCCCAAGACCAAGGTGACAGCGGTCTATTGGACATGGATTAGAAAAGTATTTTCATGAGTGATTCCCTCTCTTGTGTGTTGATTGAATATTGAGAGTCTCTTGGTGCTTGTCTTTGACTATCCTTTAGATATGTTGTGGTGATTGTGGGACTCTCTTTGGATGGCGGCGGTGACATTGGGAAATCCTTAGAATGAGAACTACGAACTTTGAGGTGTGCTTTTGTAGCCCTACATAATTCTCGTCCTCTCTTGACCACGAAGGAATGACCTCCGAGTGTGTCCCCTTTGCATGTTTTATGGGAAATATCATGTGATTCGATTATGTTAATGTTGTTGGGAGTTGCCACTAGTGAAAGTATGAAGCCTAGGCCTTGTTTCCACCATTGCAATACCATTTGTGCTCACGTTTACCACTTGTTTACTTGCTGCACTTTTTATTACAGATTTATATTACTTTGCTTTGCCACTCCTATCATCCATATTTTACCATCTCTTCGCCGAACTAGTGCACCTATACAACTCCTAGTTGTATTAGGTGTGTTGGGGACACAAGAGACTTCTTGTATCTTAGTTGCAGGGTTGCTTGAGAGAGACCATCTTCAACCTGTACTTCCCTGAGTTCGATAAATCTTAGGTCATCCACTTGAGGGAAATTGCTGCTGTCGTACAAACCTCTGCGCTTGGAGGCCCAACATAGTCTACAGGAGTAGAAGCGTGCGTAGACAAATTTTCTATAGACACACGAAAGGAATTGCGCTCATCGATTGCATAGAATTTCCTCCGTGCCATCATAGAAGATCCCACGGTGTAAATCAACTAACCACCTATAAAATTATGCATGATCTTCCTCACGCGGGTCTCGAGATGATCATGTTTTGTCATGCTGAGCTATTGATATGTGCTACTGTTTTGTGACACCGTTTATGTACAACGCTTTCCTATCTTTTCACATTCAGGACAATGAAGATGATTTCAGTGGAACTGCACAAAACGATCTGATGTTGAGTGACCTCTATTGCCTCCTCTGTTAGCTGCAATGTGTCAGCGTAAATTGCAAGATGAGCCATCAAGTTATCTGTGGAGTTGCCAACATGCTCAAAGTGCACGCAACATTGAGCAGAAAGAAGCATGCCCAGAAAATTAATGCGTGCGTAGGGAGGCCCTTTGCTCAGAGAAGCATCGATCATTTTTTTTTATTTCTACACCTTCTCACAGCTATGTCTTGGTTATAGTCTTGTGAATCATTTAGATGCGTAAACATGCTGAACTTAAGTGCTTGTGAATGTTAGCTAGTATGCATACCGTATCTTGTGAAGCTTAGTTTAGTGTGAATGTTGACTAGCGTGTCAACCTTTACAATCTATGCATATTGTGGGCATGTTATTTGACCCCTCATTTTGTCGTGCTACGATCAGTGTGAGTGTCTGCATCCAGTACACCATCCTCTATTTTGGTGGATGCCAAGCCGGCCGGAAAAGGAGCTATAACCTTTTTTCAAGTTGAAAAATGTTACCGATGAGGAGCCATAATTAAGCTGGAGGCATCTATTTTTTTTTCTTTCTAGGGCAATAAGCTGGAGAGCTAGACAGTATCTTTAATGGGCTGCCTCTAGTGTTAAGGCCCTCCAGTACGAAACATGGGCAGCCAACTAGGACGATAAAAAAGCCTATCCATCTTAAAGCCCATTTACTTTTTTGCGATGAAAAGCCCATATTTCTTGAAAAGGGGGCAATCCTAGAGAAACCCTCCTTCCTCCTCGCTTCCACTTATACTACAGCTATGTCTCAAAAAAAACTTATACTGCAGCTCGATGGACTCTCCCGCTTCCGTCG
>LR738714.1:129956892-130106379 GCA_902687465.1 Secale cereale
CCCCCACCCACATCTGAGGAACCCGTAGAATCTCCTGTGGACAGCATCAGCGATCTCCCAGACGACATCCTTGGGGAGATCATCTCCCTTCTCCCCACCAAGGATGCATGCCACACACAAGTCCTTGCATCTTGGTGGCGCACTCTCTGGCGCACCGTGCCTCTTAATCTTGACTATCGTCAGATATATGTCCTTCTTGAATTCCTTCATGAATTTGATCTCCTCGGAGCCATCGTATCCTCCCACTAGCGCCTCGTTTAACGCCTCTGCATCCCGACACGCTACTTGTTGTCCATACCCCGCACGATGGACACCTGGCTGACATCCACTGAATTCAAAATAACTCCAGCAGCTTGAGTTCTACCATTACTATGAAAAATATATGTCGCGATCTGAACTCCATGTATTTTTGCCCACACCACCGTTGTCCGCCTCGTGGTTTTCCTCCTCTCTCCACACCCTCACCATAGCCAGGTGCCATCTACCAGACAATATGGTACTAATGATTCGACTCCCACTGCTAAAAAGACTTTCGCTTGTGGTGGTTCATCTGTCGGAGGCCTCACTACACAACATCATCCAATTCGGTTACCCTGCCCTAGAGCGCTTGCTGCTTGTTTTCGGATTAGAAATATGTATCCATTGTCTCCAAATAAAGTCGCCTCACCTTAAAAGCATTGGAATTTATTTTGAAGGACATCAACTCATCATCAAAGATGCCCCTTCACTTCAAAGGTTGCTCCTTGATTATTGTTATAAACCTTTGCAAATAACCATCATCTCTGCACCTAAACTTGAGGCCTTGGGTGTAATTCGTGATCCGTTTGTACATCACAACATGGTGTTTGGCTCCACAGTTAATCAGGTACTGTATATTATCATCTACACGTTTGTAATTACAAGATGCATTTTCATTTGTACGCATAAGTTTTATATCATCTTGGAGTACACTTTGGATACTAATATTATTTTATATGCTCAATGAAGAGTTCGTCCATCAAGAGCCTATCAATGGTGTTGGATTCTGTCAAGATCTTAGACATCAGAATGTTTAGTATTGATTTGAACACAATTATTGGCTTGTTGCGATGCTTTCCATGTCTGGAGAATTTGTATATAAAGGTGATTATTTCTTGCACATTGAAAGCCCATATATATTGTACTAGAATTACCATTCGGCCGTCGCTCTATCGACATACTCTTTTTTTAGACCTTAACTGTTTTCAATCTTCATGTTTATGTAGGCAGCAACACATTGAGAAAAACATATAACCAATCGATGGCGTGATAAGCACCGGGATTTTCTCAGTTCTCATGGCATTTGTTTGAGGACAATAACAATGGAAGGCATCCAATCAGGCAAACAAAAACTTTGTCACATTTTTCCTGTTGAATGCGAGATTACTATTGTCCATGAGGCTTAAGTTTTTGAACAAGAAATTTCTCACGGATGGATATGTTGAACAGCAAAAAAAGAAGTTTCCGGTCGACAAATGGGCTTCTAAACGTGCTCGGCTTCTATTTACAACAACTTGTAGTCATATGTCAGTAAACTTTTTGGCACAAGATGTTGATTTTATGGATCAGACCGACCCATTTGTTTGTGACTGCCAAAAATAGTGGTTGGGTTAGATGTTATTGCCATGCATGTTCAGTCTGGGTTTTGTCTAAACCTGATGAACATTTAACCCTCGTGCTTTTGTACAGTTTGTAATATGGGTTTCAACTCGGCTGTGACTGTCATATTTTTTTTTTGAAACAAGGCAAATGGCTTGCCATTTGTTTAATTAAGAGATAAATAATGTAAAAAATCCCAACCAAGGGAAATAACATCACTCTCGCCGGCTGCTTGAGCTCAGTGTGCATTACAGAACCCAAGTGATTAGCCCCCACCAGCACCCACAAACTTATTTTGAACTAGCACACCAAATGGGCTGTAAATTTTCATAAGAAAGGCTGCATGACCATAAATGTTTACCTTTTGTGTTGTACTTGTGTGTGAACTTTTTAGAATGTATACTGTGGGATTGTTAGAATGTACACTGTTGGATTTTGACGTGCCCAAACCAGCAGCGCGGACGGACTGCCAGCTGCCGCTCACGGGCCGATGGTGCTGCCTCGCGTCGTGCCCCACGCCCCCTATTAAATCCAGTTCGCTCCATTCCCCAACCGCCAGCACATGATGGAAGTTTCATCTTCTTCCCCCTAGCGCTACCGGGGGATTGAAGAAGGGCGGCATCCAATCCACCACCGGCGATGGTTGCCTGTCCAAGTGATTTTCAGAGAAGAAACTGCAAATTTCAGTTTTCAGATAAGAAAGTGCATGTTTCAGAGGAAGGTCATTTAAATCAGCACGCACTTTTCAAACATAGATATTAGAACGTTGGAAATTTTAGTCATGGTTGAAAATGGAACTACAACAAGTTAACATCATGCTGGTCAACATTCATGTATAGCACATCTTCATATGATGCAGAGTAAAAAATATATACTATTTTCAAAATGCCTAGACAATGTTGAGTGTGTGAAAAACTGGGCAAACTAGGGACGGAATTTTGGCAAGTGGTGGAGGTGGTGTGTGTAGATGACATGGCGGGACCCACATGTCAGTAATAGCTGAGGCAAAAAGTTATATAATTTTCAACCGCACCATTTGGAATCGAATTCGGACAGTGCTGCTTTTGGGTGATACGGCTGTAGCGCCCGGGTGAAAGTGCAACTATCCCTGGGTGGTTTTAGTAATTCCTAACAACATATAGCTCATTGAACTAATGCTCTTTCATGATGATCATTTCAGAAAGTTCAATGATTGGCATGGCATGGACTAGGAATATGGACCCCTCAAAATGCTAAGGACAGATATTGGCTCAAGCTCAAGACTCTACATTTTCATTTTAGTGATCCAAGATCACATTGAGTCCATAGGAAAACCCAATACTATTAAAAGGGGATGAGGTGTTGCTTAATGGCTTACTTGCTCGAAATGCTTAGTGATATGCTCCAAAAGCCCTCAACCGCTTTCTCACATCCACATATGTCCCAAACGAAAAATCAAACTCGGCCCCACCGATTTGATCTATCCGGCGCCACCGAGTTCATTTGACAAAGCCACTGCCAAAACCCTAATTAGTTCGGTCTCACCGATCGGGATCTCGGTCTCACCAAGATGGGATTGCAAACTCTCTGTTTCCCTTCATAACATTTCGGTCTCACCGAAATGAGCGATTGGTCCCATCGAGTTTGCAATGCAAACTCTTTGTTTCCCTTTCGTAGCATTTCGGTATCACCGAAATGAGCGAATAGGTCCCACCGAGTTTGCCTGACCAACTCTCTGTTTGCCCATTACAGCAATCGGTCTCACCGAGTTGATGTGATCGGTATCACCGAGATTACGTTATGCGCTAACCCTAATGAAATCGGTCCCGCCGAGTTGATCATATCGGTCCCACAGAAAGGCCTAACGTTCACATTTTGAACTGAATCGGTCCAATCGAGTTTCATGATTCGGTCCCACCGAGTTTGGTGAATTGTGTGTAACGGTTAGATTCTGTGTGGAGGCTATATATACCCCTCCACCCAGTCTTCATTTGTGGAGAGAGCCATCAGAACAAGCCTACACTTCCATTACTCATTTTCTGAGAGAGAACCACCTACTCATGTGTTGAGATCAAGATATTCCAATCCTACCATATGAATCTTGATCACTAGCCTTCCCAAGTTGCTTTCCACTCAAATCTTCTTTCCACCATATATCCAAATCTATGAGAGAGAGGGAGAGTTGAGTGTTGGGGAGACTATCATTTGAAGCACAAGAGCAAGGAGTTCATCATCAACACACCATCTATTACCTTTTGGAGAGTGGTGTCTCCTAGATTGGTTAGGTGTCACTCCGACAAGATTGTGGAGTTGAACCAAGGAGTTTGTAAGGGCAAGGAGATCGCCTACTTCGTGAAGATCTACCCTAGTGAGGCAAGTCCTTCGTGGGCGATGGCCATGGTGGGATAGACAAGGTTGCTTCTTTGTGGACCCTTCATGGGTGGAGCCCTCCGTGGACTCGCGCAACTGTTACCCTTCGTGGGTTGAAGTCTCCATCAACATGGATGTACGATAGCACCACCTATCGGAACCATGCCAAAAACATCTGTGTCTACACTTGCGTTTGCAATCTACAAACCCCTCCATTTACCTTCATATGTAATAATTTACTTTCCGCTGCTACAACTCTAGAATTGCATGTGTAGGAATATTGCTTGACTTGTGCTAAATTGCTAAAAACAGTCAAAACATAAAATTGGGAAAAGGTTAAGCTTTTATTTGGTCAAGTATTCTAATCACCCCCCCTCTAGACATACTTTCGATCCTACACCGGGCTACTGCAGGTATGACCTAAATAAAGAAGGCGCTCTTTTTAACTTCTCTAAGGCGTCTTCCCCGGCTCTGGTTCGTTCTCGTCCGTGTCCACGACGTCCTCTTATACGTCTCCAACGTATCTATAATTTTTTATTGTTCCATGCTATTATATTATCTGTTTTGGATGTTTAGTGGGCTTTATTATACACTTTTATATTATTTTTGGGACTAACCTACTAACCCAAGGCCCAGTGCAAATTGTTGTTTTTTGCCTATTTCACTCTTTCGCAGAAAAGAAATATCAAACGTAGTCCAAACGGAATGAAACCTTCGGGAGAGTTATTTTTGGAACAATTGCAACACAGAAGACTTGGAGTACATGCCAGGGAGCGAACGAGGCGGCCACGAGGGCAGGGGCGTGCCTAGGGGGGTAGGCGCGCCCCCACCCTCGTGGGACCCTCATGGCTCCCCTGACGTGCCTCATCCTCCTATATGTACCTACGTACCCTGAAACCATCGGGGAGCTCCACGAAATCCTAATTCCACCGTCGCAACCTTCTGTACCAGTGAGATCCCATCTTGGGGCCTGTTCCGGAGCTCCACCAGAGGGGGAATCGATCACGGAGGGCTTCTACATCAACACCATAGCCTCTTCGATGAGTTGTGAGTAGTTTACCATAGACCTTCGGGTCCATAGTTATTAGCTAGATGGCTTCTTCTCTCTCTTTGGATCTCAATACAAAGTTCTCCTCGATCTTCTTGGAGATCTATTCGATGTAATTCTTTTTGCGGTGTGTTTGTCGAGATCCGGTGAATTGTGGGTTTATGATCAAGATTATCTATGAACAATATTGGATTATTTTCTGAAATATTTTATGCATGATTTAAATATCCTTGCAAGTCTCTTCGAATTATTGGTTTGGTTTGGCCTATTAGATTGGTAGTTCTTGCAATGGGAGAAATGCTTAGCTTTGGGTTCAATCTTGCGGTGTCCTTTCCCAGTGACAGCAGGGGAAGCAAGGCATGTATTGTATTGTTGCCATCGAGGATAAAAAGATGGGGTTTATATCATATTGCATGAGTTTATCCCTATACATCATGTCATCTTGCTTAAGGCGTTACTCTGTTCTTATGAACTTAATACTCTAGATGCATACTGGATAGCGGTCGATGTGTGGAGTAATAGTAGTAGATGGAGAATCGTTTCGGTCTACTTGTCACAGATGTGATGCCTACATACAATGATCATGCCTAGATATTCTCATAACTATGCGCTTTTCTATCAATTGCTCGACAGTAATTTGTTCACCCACCGTAGAAATCTGCTATCGTGAGAGAAGACACTAGTGAAACCTACGGCCCCCGGGTCTATCTTTTATCATATTAGTTTACCGTCAACTTGCCAATTTCTGTCGCCGTTGTTTTACTTTGCAATCTTTACTTTCAATCTATAAACAAAATACCAAAAATATTATCTAATTATCTTTATCAGATCTCACTTTTCCAAGTGGCCGAGAAGGATTGACAACCCCTTTATCGCGTTGGTTGCAAGGTTCTTATTTGTTTGTGTAGGTACGAGGGACTCGCGCGTGGTCTCCTACTGGATTGATACCTTGGTTCTCAAAAACTGAGGGAAATACTTACGCTACTGTGCTGCATCTCCCTTTCCTATTCGAGGGAAACAACGCAAGCTCAAGAAGTAGCAAGAAGAATTTCTGGCGTCATTGCCGGGGAGATCTACGCAAAAGCCATATACCAAGTGCCCATCACAAACTCTTATCCCTTGCATTATATTATTTTCCTCTCGTTTTCCTCTCCCTGATACGTCTCCAACGTATCTATAATGTTTGATTGTTCCATGCTATTATATTATACGTTTTGGATGTTTAATGGGATTTATTATACACTTTTATATTATGTTTGGGACTAACCTACTAACCCAAGGCCCAGTGCAAATTGCTATATATTTTTTGCCTATTTCAGTGTTTCGCAGAAAAGGAATATCAAACGGAGTCCAAACGGAATGAAACCTTCGGGGGAGTAATTTTTGACACAATATCTACACAGAATACTTGGAGTACACGCCAGGAAGCAAACGAGGCGGCCATGAGGGCACGGAGCGCGCCCAAGGGGGGTAGGCGCGCCCCCACCCTCGTGGGCCCCTCATGGCTCTCCTGACGTGCCTCTTCCTCCTATATATACCTACGTACCCTGAAACCATCGAGGAGCACCACAAATCCCTAATTCCACCGCCACAATCTTCTGTACCCGTGAGATCCCATCTTGGGGCCTATTCCGGAGCTCCACCAGAGGGGGCATCGATCACGGAGGGCTTCTACATCAATACCATAGCCTCTCCTATGAGTTGTGAGTAGTTTACCACAGACCATCGGGTCCATAGTTATTAGCTAGATGGCTTATTTTCTCTCTTTGTATCTCAATAAAAAGTTCTCCTTGATCTTCTTGGAGATCTATTCGATGTAATTCTTTTTGCAGTGGGTTTGTCGAGATCCGATGAATTGTGGGGTTTATGATCAAGATTATCTATGAACAATATTTGATTCTTCTCTGAAATATTTTATGTATGATTTAAATATCCTTGCAAGTCTCTTAGAATTAATGGTTTGGTTTGGCCTACTAGAACGGTAGTTCTTGCAATGGGAGAAGTGCTTGGCTTTGGGCTCAATCTTTCGGTGTCCTTTCCCAGTGACAGTAGAGGCAGCAAGGCACGTATTGTATTGTTTCCATCGAGGATAAAAAGATGGGGTTTATATCATTTTGCTTGAGTTTATCCCTCTACATCATGTCATCTTGCCTAAGGCGTTACTCTGTTCTTTTGAACTTAATACTCTAGATGCATGCTGGATAGCGATCGATGTGTGGAGTAATAGTAGTAGATGCAGAATCGTTTCGGTCTACTTGTCACGGACGTGATGCCTATATACAATGATCATGCCTAGATATTCTCATAACTATGCGCTTTTCTATCAATTGCTCGACAGTAATTTGTTCACCCACCGTGGAAATATGCTATCATGAGAGAAGCCACTAGTGAAACCTATGGCCCCCGGGTCTATCTTCATCATATTAATCTTCCATCAACTATTTATCTTTACTTTACTTTTGTTTTGCAACCTTTACTTTCAATCTACATATCAAAAATATTGTCTTATGATCTCTATCAGATCTCACTTTTGTAAATGACCGAGAAGGGATTGACAACCCCTTTTATCGCGTTGGCTGGTTCTTATTTGTTTGTGTAGGTACGAGAGACTCGCGCGTGGTCTCCTACTGGATTGATACCTTGGTTCTCAAAAACTAAGGGAAATACTTATGCTATTGTGCTGCATCACCCCTTCCTCTTCGAGGGAAAACAACGCAAGCTCGAGAAGTAGCAAGAATAATTTCTGGCGTCGTTGCCTGGGAGATCTACACAAAAGTCATATACCAAGTACCTATCACAAACCCTTATCCCTCGCATTACATTATTTGCCTCTCGTTTTTCTCTCCCCCACTTCACCTTTGCCATTTTATTCGCCCTTTTCCCATTTGCCTCTTTGCGCTTGCTTCTTGTTTTCTTATGTGTTGGATTGCTTGTTTGCCACAATGGCTCTACCAATTAGTGTTGATCCTCGCCTTAGAAGGTTGGAAGAAATTGAAAACAATGTTAGAAGTTTTATGTCTGTGCAATTTGAGCATAATAATTTCGTCAGAAACGAGCTTAAAGAACAGAAAAGTTTTATGGAGTACATGAATAAAGAGCTTGATAATATGTCTAATGAATTTTATGGTTTGAAATCTCAGTTTGCTCATCTTGACAACTTAATAGCCCAAATTTCAGATAAGCAAGCCACCTTAGTAAATAAGATGGACGCTAAACCGGAAGATCTAGAAAATTAAGATTAATGATCATGATTGCTTTGCTTTGTCTGATTTGGGTGCAAGTGTTTCCACAATTCCAGAAACTTTGTGTGATATGTTAGGTTTCCATGAACTTGATGATTGTTCTTTAAATTTGCATCTTGTGGATTCTACCATTAAGAAACCTATGGGAAGTATTAATTATGTTCTTATTGTCGCAAATAGGAATTATGTGCCCGTAGATTTCATTGTTCTTGATATAGATTGCAATCCTACATGTCCTACTATTCTTGGTAGACCTTTCCTTAGAACGACTGGTGCAATTATTGATATCAAGAAAGGAAATATTAGATTCAAACTTCCGTTAAGAAAAGGCATGGAACACTTTCCTAGAAATAAAATCAAATTACCTTATGAATCTATTATGACAGCTACTTATGGATTGCCTACCAAAGATGGCAATACCTAGATCTATTCTTGTATCGTGCCTAGCTAGGGGCGTTAAACGATAGCGCTTGTTGGGAGGCAACCCAATTTTATATTATTATTTTCTACTTCTGTCTAGTAATAAATATTGCATCTAGCTTCTTTTTAGATGTGGTTTTGTGTTTTAATTAGTGTTTGTGCCAAGTAGAACCTTTGGGAAGACTTGGATGAAGTTTATGCGATCATGCTGTACAAAATAGAAACTTTAACGCTCATGAGAATTGCTGACATCTTTCGTTGGAGAGTGATTTTAAGTTGATTATTTATTAAGATGATTAATAGACAAATTCCCCACGTCCACCAATTTATTTCAATTTTTTTAGTGTTACAGAAGTATTCGAAAGTTACAGATTGCTACAGACTGTTCTATTTTTTACAGATTCTGTTTTTCCTGTGTTATTTGCTTATTTTGATGAATCTACGAGTAGTATCGGGGGGTATGAATCATAGATAAGTTGGAATACAGTAGGTTTAACACCAATATAAATAAAGAATGAGTTCATTACAGTATCTTTGAGTGGTGGTTCGTTTTCTTATACTAACGGAGCTCACGAGATTTTCTGTTAAGTTTTGTGTTGTGAAGTTTTCAAGTTTTGGGTAAGGATTTGATGGATTATGGAAAAAAGAGTGGCAAGAGCCTAAGTTTGGGTATGCCGAAGGCACCCCAAGGTAAAATTCAAGGACAACCAAAAGACTAAGCTTGGGGATGCCCCGGGAAGGCATCCCCTCTTTCGTCTTCGCCTATCGGTAACTTTACTTGAGACTATATTTTTATTCACCACATGATATGTGTTTTGCTTGGAGCGTCATGTATGATTTGAGTCTTTGCTTTTTAGTTTACCACAATCATCCTTGCTGGACACACCTTTTGAGAGAGATACACATGAATCAGAATTTATTAGAATACTCTATGTGCTTCACTTATATCTTTTGAGCTAGATAGTTTTGCTCTAGTGCTTCACTTATATCTTTTTAGAGCACGGTGGTGGTTTTATTTTATAGAAATTATTGATCTCTCATGATTCACTTATATTATTTTGAGAGTATCTTAGCACAGCATGGTAATGTGCTTTGGTTACAAATTTAGTCCTAATATGATAGGCATCATCCAAGATGGGTATAATAAAAACTTTCATATAAAGTGTGTTGAATACTATGAGAAGTATGATGCTTGACGATTGTTTTGAGATATGAGGATGGTCATATTAGAGTCATGCTAGTAGAGTAGTTGTAAATTTGAGGAATACTTGTGTTGAGGTTTGCAAGTATCGTAGCATGCACGTATGGTAACAGTTGTGTGACAAATTTGAAGCATGAGGTATTTCATTGATTGTCATCCTTTGTGTGGAGGTCGGGATCGCGCGATGGTTAACTCCTACCAACCCTTCCCCTAGGAGCATGCGTGTAGTACTTTTTTGATGACTTGTAGATTTTTGCAATAAGCATGTGAGTTCTTTATGACTAATGTTGAGTCTATGGATTATATGCACTCTCACCCTTCTACCATTGCTAGCCTCTATTGTACCGCACAACTTTCGCCGGTACCATACACCCACCATATACCTTCCTCAGAACAGCCACCATACCTACCTATCATGGCATTTCGATAGCCATTCTGAGATATATTGGCATGCAACTTTCCACTGATCCGCTCATATGACACGCTTCATCATTGTCATATTGCCATGCATGATCATGTAGTTGACATCATAATTGTGGCTAGGCCACCATGCATAATTTTTCATACATGTCACTCTTGATTCATTGCACATCTCGGTACACCGCCGGAGGCATTCATATAGAGTCATACTTTGTTCTAGTATCGAGTTGTAATATCAAGTTGTAAGTAAATAAAAGTGTGATGATCATCATTATTAGAGCATTGTCCCAAAGAAAAAAATGAAAAAAAAAGAAAGGCCAAAGAAAAAAGAAAGGCCCATAAAAAGGGACAATGCAACTATATTTTTCCACACTTGTGCTTCAAAGTAGCACCATGATCTTCATGATAGAGAGTCTCTTGTTTTGTCACTTTCATATACTAGTGGAAATTTTCATTATAGAACTTGGCATGTATATTCCAACGATGGGCTTCCTCAAATGCTAGGCCTTCGTGAGCAAGCAAGTTGGATGCACAACCACTTAGTTTCTTTTGTTGAGCTTTCATACATTTATAGCTCTAGTGCATCCGTTGCATGGCAATCCCTACTCACTCACATTGATATCTATTGATGGGCATCTCCATAGCCCATTGATACGCCTAGTTGATGTGAGACCATCTTCCTCTTTTGTCTTCTCCATAACCACCACTCTATTCCACCTATAGTGCTATATCCATGGCTCACGATCATGTATTGCGTGAAAATTGAAAAAGTTTGAAAAAAATTAAGTATGAAACAATTGCTTGGCTGAAAGCGGGGTTGTGCATGATTTGAGAATTTTGTGTGATGAAGATGGAGCATAGCCGAACTATATGATTTTGTAGGGATGAACTTTCTTTGGCCATGTTATTTTGAGAAGACATGATTGCTTTGTTAGTATGCTTGAAGTATTATTATTCTTATGTCAATATTAAACTTTTGTCTTGAATCTTTCGGGCCACAATAAAGAAAATTACATTGAGAATTATGTTGGGTAGTATTCCACATAAAAAATTCTGTTTTTATCATTTACCTACTCGAGGACGAGAAGGAATTAAGCTTGGGGATGCTCGATACGTCTCCAACGTATCTATAATTTTTTATTGTTCCATGCTATTTTATTATCTGTTTTGGATGTTTAATTGGCTTTATCATACACTTTTATATTATTTTTGGGACTAACCTACTAACCCAAGGCCAAGTGCAAATTGTTGTTTTTTGCCTATTTCAATGTTTCATAGAAAAGGAATATCAAATGGAGTCCAAACGGAATGAAACGTTCGGGAGAGTCATTTTTGGAACAATATCAACACAAAAGACTTGGAGTACACGTCAGGAGGCAAACGAGGTGGCCACGAGGGCAGGGGCGCGCCCAGGGGGGTAGGGGCGCACCCCACCCTCGTGGGCCCCTCGTGGCTCCCCTGACGTGCCTCTTCCTCCTATATATACCTACATACCCTGAAACCATCGAGGAGCACCACGAAACCCTAATTCCACCGCCGCAACCTTCTGTACCCGATGAGTTGTGAGTAGTTTACCACAGACCTTCGGGTCCATAGTTATTAGCTAGATGGCTTCTTTTCTCTCTTTGGATCTCAATACAAAGTTCTCCTCGATCTTCTTGGAGATCTATTTGATGTAATTCTTTTTGCTGTGTGTTTGTCGAGATCCGATGAATTGTGGGTTTATGATCAAGATTATCTATGAACAATATTTGATTCTTCTATGAAATCTTTTATGTATGATTTAAATATCCTTGCAAGTCTCTTCGAATATTTGGTTTGCTTTGGCCTACTAGATCGGTAGTTCTTGCAATGGGAGAAGTGCTTGGATTTGGGCTCAATCTTGCGGTGTCCTTTCCCAGTGACAGCAGGGGCAGCAAGGCTCGTATTGTATTGTTGCCATCGAGGATAAAAAGATGGGGTTTATATCATATTGCTTGAGTTTATCCCTCTACATAATGTCATCTTGCCTAAGGCGTTACTCTGTTCTTATGAACTTAATACTCTAGATGCATGCTGGATAGCGGTCGATGTGTGGAGTAATAGTAGTAGATGCAGAATCGTTTCGGTCTACTTGTCATGGATGTGATGCCTATATACAATGATCATGCCTAGATATTCTCGTAACTATGCGCTTTTCTATCAATTGCTCGACAGTAATTTGTTCACCCACCGTAGAAATCTGCTATCATGAGAGAATCCACTAGTGAAACCTATGGCCCCCGGGTCTATCTTCATCATATTAATCTTCCATCAACTATTTATCTTTACTTTACTTTTGTTTTGCAATATCTATATATCAAAAATACCAAAAATATTATCTTATCATCTCTATCATATCTCACTTTTGTAAGTGACCGAGAAAGGATTGACAACCCCTTTTATCGCGTTGGTTGCTAGGTTCTTATTTGTTTGTGCAGGTACGAGGAACTCGCGCGTGGTCTCATACTGGATTGATACCTTGGTTCTCAAAAACTGAGGGAAATACTTACGCTACTATGCTGCATCACCCTTTCCTCTTCGAGGGAAAACAACGCAAGCTCGATAAGTAGCACTCCCCCCACTTCACCTTTGCCGTTTTATTCGCCCTCTTTTTCCGTTCGCCTCTTTTCGCTTGCTTCTTGTTTGCTTGTGTGCTGGATTGCTTGTTTGTCACTATGGCTCGAGACAATACGAAATTGTGTGACTTTTCCAATACCAACAATAATGATATTATTAGCACCCCGATTGCTCCTATTACCGATGTTGAATCTTATGAAATCAATGATGCTCTATTGAATCTTGTCATGAAAGATCAATTTTCTGGCCTTCCTAGTGAAGATGCCGCTACCCATCTAAACAACTTTGTTGATTTGTGTGATATGCAAAAGAAGAGAGATACGGATAATGATATTGTCAAATTAAAGCTATTTCCGTTTTCGCTTAGAGATCGTGCTAAAACTTGGTTTTCTTCTTTGCCTAGAAATAGTATTGTTTCATGGAATAAGTGCAAAGATGCCTTTATCTCTAAGTATTTTCCTCCCGCTGAGATTATCTCACTTAAAAATGATATCATGAACTTTAAGCAACTAAATCATGAGCATGTTGCACAAGCTTGGGAGAGAATGAAATTAATTATATGTAATTGCCCTACACATGGTTTGAACTTATGGATGATTATACAGAACTTTTATGCTGGCTTGAATTTTGCTTCTAGAAATTGTGGGGACCCGACTCATAAGTCGAGATCACCGAATGCATGTGTATAGTGATCCCAGAGATCAATGCTCACTGAACATGCAGATGTTGAATAACAAGAGTCTTACATCCATACATACCGTATTACACAAGTAGGACCATTATGGTCAAGTCTTGAGTATATCATTGCAGCGGAAATCTTCGTGACAACTCGGACCCATGCCATATGCCTTAACCCTACAGGCATTATGACTGGGAAGCGTCCTAGCTTGCATTTTCGTCATCAAGAAATCTTCATCATATCCTATTTTTTCATGCATGGCCAATAAAATAACCAGTGGCAAGCCCATGAGTACTTTGAATGTACTCGCAAGCAACCCAAGAGTGATAACATAATAATTATGCAAGGCTCTACTGCGAAATTGGCAGTTTTGTGGAAAGCTTGGTTTTCTCATGCAAGTATGATCAACATTTATCAAAGATATGAATGTGTCTGTAACAAGTATAGGAGGTTACAGACATCAACTTCGAGAAAGAGTTATGAACAACTCATGCTCAAGCTCATCGTGGCTTCCTCATGAATCACGTCAACATATTTACCAAACCGTGTTGTTTTCCAGAAACATATGGACATAGTCTAAGCAGCACCACCCAACTGTCCTTGACCATGGACACGGCTATTCGAATAGTTTTACACTCTGCAGAGGTTGCACACTTTACCCATAAGATCCGGGTAACTTTCGTGTCATCCACGACCCGCGGTACCTCAAGTACCTGGGGTAAGCACCCGATCACTATCCTTCCCTAGACGACACTAACATAGAGTCCACTCGATTGGTAGCAACCACCGTGCCCAACATTTCACATCTTAAAATTGTGGAGCCTTGCTGCCATATTCATCACATACCACAAGCACGAGGTACCAACGGTGTGTCCGGTGCCCTGTAAAAATAGTCATGGCCGCCTATCCAAGCACGACCCCGTCCCGAGAGTAACCTCGTGTCACCCCCGTCACTAGTAATGCGGGCACCATGCTAGTATCGTCCTAGGTAATCAATAATGCCCTTTCCCATATATAGGGTAGAGTGGTTGCGCATGTTTGGTTGGGACGGTCGACAAATCTTAAATCTAGTCCGTCTCTGTAAACCACACTCTCATCAAGCCTCGGTACACTACTTCTCCACCAAGTAGTGCCCTAGTTCCTCACCATCTCCCAGAGGCATTAGTGGCACCCACTGGGTTATTTGCAAGTATGTCAAACCACACTTGTTGCTTTCAATGCATAATCATGATCCATTTTCCATAGCCAACTACTATAACATATTTCTACAACCCATCAACACAACTCTAAACGAGGATAGAGTCATGAACAATGCAAGTATCAATGGGGTATGCAACGGAGGCAAGCCTAGCAAGGTTGCCATTCAAGGTATATCATGCACTCAATGAAGCAACGAAAATGTTATTATGATGTAAAATGGCTCATCATGGTCAAAGAGTTGCTTGCCTGGTTCATCAGAGTCTTCAAATCTTCTGGTCCTTCTCCAAGTATTTCATCTACTTCATCAACTAACGTCAGAAACAAACATAATAAGCAACACAACAAGGCAAAACATAAAAGTGCTCTAAAAATAGGAGTTCGACTTTTCTAGGATACCTCTGGTCATATAACAAATGACCAAAGTGGTTTCATTGGGATTGGATCCATGGATATTTCTGAACATTTCAATATGAAGGATATAAGGGATTTAATGGACCCGCAAGAAGTGTACAGAAGAATTATTTTGAAAAATGAGCAAAGGGACCCATTTAACAATGAATGATTTTAGAAGCATCTAGGAGTTGGTTTCACTGGATTTGGAGTTCAAATGATTTTCTTATGAATTTGCAAAGTTGGCTATACATGGATAAATAGACCAATATTTGATATGGTACATAAATTATTGGGGAAAATGTTCAAAAACTAAGTTTTGATATTATAAGTATCTAGGAATTTGAATCATGGCATTTGGATCAAAAGTGGGCTCTCTGTGATTTTGTAAAGTTCATCACAGAAATGGAAATATGGGTTTTCATAAAAAATTGTGAAGAAAATATTTCTGGAAAAATGTGCAAACAGCACCACGTGATAGAGCATGATTTATAGAGTCACTACAAATTTGATCATCAAATTTGGAGTCTATTTGATTTGTTTCTGGATTTTTGAAACTCATTGGATGTGAAAAGAAAAGGAATAGGTCATCACCTAAATTGCGCACTGGGCGCAGTGTAGTCACTGGGCCGGCTGATAACCCACATGTGTAGGGGATCGCAGCAGTTTTAAGTATTCAACCCAAATTTATTGATTCAACACAAGGAGGGCCAAAGAATACTCTCAACTATTAGCAGTTGAGTTGTCAATTCAACCACACCTGCAAACTTAGTATCTACATCAAGGTAGTTTAGTAGCAAGATGATATGGAAGTAACGGTAACAGTAGCAAAAGTAGCGATAGTGTTTTTGTAGTGATTGTAATAGTAGCAGCGGAAAAGTAAATAAGCAACAAGCAATATGTGAAAAGCTCGTAGGCACTGGATCAGTGATGGATAATTATGTCGGATGCGACTCCTCATGTAATAGTTATAACATAGGGTGACACAGAACTAGCTCCAGTTCATCAATGTAATGTAGGCATGTATTCCGAATATAGTCATGCGTGCTTATGGAAAAGAACTTGCATGACATCTTTTTTCCTACCCTCCCGTGGCAGCGGGGTCCTAGTGGAAACTAAGGGATATTAAGGCCTCCTTTTAATAGAGTACCGGACCAAAGCATTAACACATAATGAATACATGAACTCCTCAAACTACGGTCATCACTGGGAGTGGTCCCGACTATTGTCACTTCGGGGTTGTCGGATCATAACACATAGTAGGTGACTATTGACTTGCAAGATAGGATCAAGAACACACATATATTCATGAAAACATAATAGGTTCAGATCTGAAATCATGGCACTCGGGCCCTAGTGACAAGCATTAAGCATAGCAAAGTCATAGCAACATCAATCTTAGAACATAGTGGATACTAGGGATCAAACCCTAACAAAACTAACTCGATTACATGGTAAATCTCATCCAACCCATCACCGTCCAGCAAAAATACGATGGGATTACTTGTAATGCCCAGGATGGGACTATACCTCCTACGTGTCGAGGCACGACTTAAAGGTATAAGCCCATCCTAGAATGATCTCAAGTTTGGTATCTTTGCACAACTCATGTAAAAGAGGGATTAAAAAGCAAAAGGAGATAGTTGGCTTACACTCGCCACTTCACACAATACATTACATAAGCAATCATCATTCAGAACATCACAGCCCATCTAAGGGTAAGATCCAAAAGAAAGATACCAAAACAACAAAAGCCACAGGACAGGATCGAATCCTAGTAGAAACCACTACTGAACATCGAAACGTCACAAGCAACGGCCACAAGCATCATCGAGCTCCCGATGAAGTACTTGAACCAGCTCCTGCATCAAACTCGGCTGAACCTGCATCTGTTGTGGTGAAGTAACTGTGAGCCACAGAGGACTCAGCAATCCCGTTCCCGGGTAACAAGACTATTTAAGCCTTGGGTGAGGACAAGGCTGAAGAAAGAATAAGAGGTGAAGGAACAAACAAGAGTCTGCAGCAGCAACTAGCACTAACTTACGCAAAAGAGAGCGAGAAGAGAAGTGCATCGGTCGAAAGATGATCACGAAGTGATCCTAGCTAAAGCCGGTCAAACATAACCCCACCGGGTTCAACTCCCGAATCCCTATTCGGAAATTGACAGTCACGGTACACACGCTGGTAGTGTATTAGAAACATTGTGTCAAGTTATCTACAACCGGAATTAACAAGCTCCCATCTGCCACATAACCGCGGGCACGGCTTTCGAAAGTTCAAACCCTGCAGGGGTGTTCCAACTTGGCCCATCACAAGCCCACGATCCGCGGAGTCGCAACTCCATAGTTGGGAAGACCCGAGTATTCTCGGAATCCCGTGCTCAAGTTAAACCGAACTAAGGTAAGGCTAATCCAGCAAATCCTCCCGGCGTGTCGACACCCTGATAGTAGCCGCGCGTATCTAAGTCTCAGGACACGACCGGATGGGCGATGCTACAGGACCCAAACCTCGAGTTTCCCCGTGGTGGTTCCCGCAGGACCCCCGTTTGGGACCAACACCATCGGCACTGGCCCCCCCCCCCCTGCTATGTAGAAATAAAGGATCCTCGAGGGAGCGACCCTCTATGCAAATTTAATTAATTAAATAAGTTTGTTATTATGAGGCAAATAGTACCAAATGTTGGGACTTGCTGGAAAAGACTTAGCACTTAGCGGTTTATCAAGGGGGTCCCATACACCCCAACCGTGTTAGGAACGCATAATCAAGGAACATAACACCGGTTTATACGGTTCCTAACGGCATGAGTGGAACAAATCACCAAGCAAAAGGCTTAGCCTTCCACCCTGCCAGTATATAGATGATTTCATTTTTAAGCATTTATATAGTGTGATATAACCCAACCAAGCTTCAACATGAAGCAAGCATCTTCAATCTTCACCTGCAACTAGCAATGCTATAAGAAGGGCTGAGCGAAGCGTACTTAGCCAAGCAACGGTTTGCGTAGGTAGGGTGGTTAAACAAGGCAATGGTTACAAGTAGGAGGCTGACAAGAAAGACATGGGCATCGAGGCAAAACTATAGATCGAGACTCTAGCAATAGGCAAAAATAGTAATGGTATCCGGGTTCGGTCATCTTGCCTGGGATTCCACAAGGGAGAAGAACGGATCCAAGAAGTAGACGGAGAAGAAGCCTCACAACTCCGGAACGAAACTGAAGCTAACAAGAGAAGCAACCGGAAAGAAAGAAACAACACGGTAAACACACAAGCATCAACAAGGCATAAGATGCACATCCAAGTATGATGCATGTCCGGTTTAAATATGCATGACATGGCAAGTGCACAAACAAATACTACAAGTTAAGTGGAGACCAATATGCAACGAGTTGCATATTGACAAAACACCACATTTAATTATTTAGTTGACTCTCGTTATTAACCAGACAAGATTAAGAGTTTGTTAACATGGCAAGAGGTGAAGCATAACAAAACTACACTATTAAGACATTTTAAATGAGGCCGGAGAATAACAACAACAAGTCCGGAAAAATCCCCATGAGCATGTTTAATAATTATAAAGCAACAACAATTAAACATTCTCATGTTGTTATCATGATGTGGATGACATGAACAAGTTTATGCAAGTTTTTATTAAAAGTTGACATAAGAGATAAGAAGCATTGTCACCGTGGTGGAAAGAAAGAGGGTGCCACGGCAACGATTCCGAAAATGATGCAACGTAACATATCGGTACCGGTAACTCGGTGAGGGACCGGTGCAAAACAAAAGGTGGAGTGAACGAGTCAAACGAGATGATGGGGTGTTCCCGTTGCCGGGTTCCCACGAGTCGGTGGCGAGGCAACCGAGGAACAACAAAAGGGACGAAACGGACACGGAGCGCACAACGGAGACATCTCATACAACACAAGCAAGCATCACACGGGTCACGACTCAGGGTTATACCTTCGAAACACTCGTTTCGGGACGGTTCGAGAGCGTCGAGGAAGTAGCCGTAGTAGAGGGAAGTAGTCGTTCTCGCAACTCGTAGTGGAAGTAGTGGTTCACGTCATCGTGTCGTGGTACTTGGCGAATTCCTCGTTTCCGGGCGACGGTAGTGGTACATGCCGTAGAGGGAAGTAGGTACACGGGCGACGGTAGACGTTCACGTTCCGTAGTTGTACTCGGCGAAGGTAGTTGTACATGTCATTTGTCGCCGTGTAGTCGTACTTGACGGGTCGTCGGCGACTCGAAGGGGTACACGGGTCTTCGTTCTCGTACACGGTTCTCCTGTCAAAACTCAGTACCAGGCAACAAATAAAAGAAAACAACAACGGCAGCACGGCGAGGCAGGGGCCGCGGGAGGTGACACGGCCCGGGGCGGAGGGGCTCTGCCGCGAGGCGAAGCGAGGCGCCCGGCGCTCGTCTTCTGGAGGTCCTGGCACGGACGGAGGAACGCTGGAGTCGCGGAGGAGGGAGCCTCGGAGCTGCTGGTGAAGGGCCGCACGGGGAAGGCCCTGGCCGGCGTCGGGGAGATGGGGCGCTGGAGGACGGGGCCGCGGCGCTGCCTTGACTCGCCGGTCGAAGCGGCTGCGGGGCGCGGAGCCGAGGAGAGGGACGGAGAGGCGCGAGGTGCCGGCGTCACTGGGGCAGACCGAAGGGAGATGGAGCGGGACGCAGGGTTCCTGCATCGGGGCGGCGCCGCGGTGGCCTCCGGTGGCGCTCGCTGGACGATGAAGGAGGCCAGGGACGGCTCGAGGGGAAGCAGAGCGGCGAGGCGCTGGCAAGAGGAGGGCCCCTGGCCGGTCGAGCGGGGAGATCGGCCGCGCTGGCTGGCTTCGGCCGAAGCGTCGAGGAGGAGGCCCGCGGCTGCTCGGGCGAGGGGAAAAGGGAGAGGGCTCGGGGACGAGCGGACAGGAGATCGAAGGAGAGGGAGATCGAGGGAAACGGGGAAGAGGGTGAGCGAGCGATGGGATGCGCACAGGGTGCGGGGTCGAGGGTTCGACCTCCTGGCGGCGGCTTGCGGGAAGAGTGAGCGATGCGAGGCTGAGGGAAAATTAGGGTTCGGTCGGGCTGGTGGGCCGGCCTTAGGGATGGTGGAGCTGATGGTGGGCCAGCTGGCCTGGGCCTTAGAGAGGCCTGGGCTGGCTGGGAGGCTCTTTTTCTTTTTATTTCTTTAACAGAAATAAAAATAGAGAGAGTGCAAAAGAAAATAAGAAAAGAGGCCAGAACAGAAAAAAAGATGGGTCATTTTTGTAAGGCTTTACGGGTTATTACCAACCCAACAAAAATAGAACCAACAAAAAGGGAAGTGCAAACTAAAACATTTAGCTTGCAATAAAGGAGTTTAGATAAATGGAGGAGCCTCGAAACAACGGAAAGAAATTACCGGCAAGATTTTTGGAGGTGAAACTAGAATTAAGAGACATGGGGAAAATTATGCAAGTGTGTTATGGTGATTCCGGAGCAATGGAATATTTATTATATAGCTCCCTAAATATAGAGAGGCTTTTATATGTTATAAAGAGAAGTCACCTTCCCTCGATTTAAATGGACCGAAGGCCCACACGATTTATTTAAGTTGAGATGCAAAAAAAAAATATGACATGATGACATGATGCAATGCGAAAAATAAATAACACAAGCACAAAAGAACACACGGGCAACCCGGAACATCTGGAATCTTCGGGAAGCTTCTGGAATCTTCTGGGACGTCGGTCTCGGGCGTCACAACTCTCCCACACTAACAGAGGATCTCGACCCGAGATCCTAGAGATAGCACCGGGTAAAAACGGAAGAGGAAGAGGTAAAACAAAGTTGCTTCTTTGACAGACGAGTGAAACCAAGGAACCTTGAGAGGTAGAACAATCTTGAAAGAAAGAATGCAACGGAGATGAACAAATATGAAAAACTCCGTTAGGAAAGGGAACAAGGAACATAACGAGGAAAGAATATGAAATCTCCATGGTATGGCCAAGGAATAAGAATGACAGAATTTGGACAGCACTCCGACTGAAAATGGAAGGAATTAACAAGAACTAGAGGAGATGGAATGATACTTGATGAAAACAACAACATATTGCCTCCAAAACAATTAAAAGAATGGCACAAGGGAAAAGAAAGATTCAGACAGCACTCCGGTTAAAAGATAAACAAACTTGATAAGATGAGAGAACTTGAATGAAGAATACAACACTCCGGTTAAAAGATAAACAAGGGTAAGAACATGATCCTTATAAAAACGAGATGATGGTTTGGAGAGAGCAACATAACAAAGCCTCCGGAACGAAAGAATAGAAGCAAGATCGTTGGAAAGAAAGAACGAAGAAGAAAATGACAACTTCTCTCAAAATTGAATTTGAAAGAGCATCCTTACGAAGAAGGGTTGAACGGAGTTGATGGAAAAATCAACAACGAAAAGAATAAGCTTGATGTGGGCTTATGGAAAAACATCAAAATTATACGGTGATAACCAGCCACTGACAAAAACAATTGATTGGATTGAGATCAACAAGGAGATGATAAACTTATTTCATCGGAATGATAAATGAAAAACTTGGGTCATTATAAGCACCATAATTAGCAACAATCCTTAGGGAAAGCTTTTAGGTGAAATACAACCCAAGGTTACTCCAACAAATAAAAAAAATGAGGGGTTGAAAGGATCTCCTGAACAAAGAAAATGATGGGTTTAAATATCTCATTCCCGATAACTCGTGAATCATGAAACATGAATGAATTGACAAGAATGACATAACACCATCTGCAAAGATACGGGAGAAAGAATTGCAATTGGAATGCATGATGAAGAATGCTTGAGCTCCAACAAGAATCTTGATGAAGACTTCTAGGATGAATTAAATGATGATGAACCACCATGAGAACTCCGGTAATGGAAGCATGAGAAGTGAAAGATGAAAAGAAAAAGATTCAAGGCCTGAGATGAATTAGATGGAGCTTGAAAATGATATAATTGAAACAACATGGATCTCCGGAAAACAAGATGAAGAATTTAGAACCGAGAATATGATATGATGAACAAGCTCCAGACAAAAGAATTAAATCACCTGAAGGAACAAGAATAAGAATTATGTCATGCGTATCCTTCACCAATTTAAATTGATGACAACCAAAGGATTTGGCATACTACTTATTCTCGTTGCAAAGACTTAAAGAGAGATCTAGCACAAGCTTAGAATAGTCTTGAATGACTCACCGGTAGGATTGTGAAAAAGAACAAATGAACTAAAACGATAACAACAGAAGGGTAAACTTGAAAGAACCACCGTAAGAATATGGAGACAAACGAAGAGACATCAATGAAGAATAGTTGGAGGACGAAGTTGAAAACTGAGAACGAAGAAATCTTCTGAAATGATGGCCTTCGGAGGAACACAAAGAAAAGAATTCATGAAATGCTTCGGGTGGGTATGAAAATGATTCCTCACAATCAAACGATAATGAGGATGGCATGAAGCTAGAACCACGAATCTTGAGAGAACGGGCCAAGATTGAAGAGAAACACCTCTCCGGTCTTCAAATGTTGAGAATGAAGACGAGAAATGCCATAAGAATTGTTGAGCACTCCGGAAAGTAGAATTAGAAGGTTGAACCAATGATGAAAAAGAATTTGAAAACGGTCCTGAAGAAGGCATGTGACTGATGGAGATCATTCTTACGTCACACTTTGAAAAGAATTTGAGAATAACTCCGGAATAAGAAGAGTCAGGTAAGATCCTGGGAAAAGACCTGTGGGTTAGGGCCCACTCAAAGAAATCACCGTTGGAAAAGATTGCTTAAGAGATATTGCACCGGTTGAATTAAATGGCTTGAATAAGATAGCAACCTCAAAATAGTTTGAACGGATTAAGAATGGAATTATGAATCTTCAGCACTCCGGATATGAATAGCAAGAGGAGAATGACTAATTGGTGCACCGGAATAAGAAAGCATTGTGAAATGAGGAAAAGGATAAGATCAACACTGAAATCTTGAATTACATCCACCGGCAGAATTAGAGAACAAAAGAATGATGAACTTGAAGCTCTTGAGCATCTTCACGAGAATCACCGGATAAGAACATTGAAGGAAAAGAATGACGAAAATATCACATGAATAAAATGGATACTTCATCTGAGAATTTCTGGCTCCAAGAAGAAGAAGGGTGGGAGGGTGGGGAAAAACAAAGACAACTTGGGATGAATAAAAAGGACACCGGTTGAAAAGAATTAACATGATGATCTTGATGGTCAAGAAGAATTAGGACTCCCATAGAAATATGAGAACACCGATAAGGAGGTATGGAATCACCATTTGACATCGAAGCAACTCGAATACCAGAATCAAAACAAGAACAAAGGATAGATGTGTTTATGAAGAAGATCATGTTGCAACATATCTATCCGAACAGAGAATTGAACAACTGAATTCCGCAGGTACATCAGCTTGACGAGAAGCCACTTGGAGAGCAAAAAGTAAATAAAAAGGAACAAGGATCAGATAGAACAAATACAAGATAGAAGTTTCGTTCTAACATCTTTGTGCTGAAAGCTCATGGAACGTGTTACAAAAGGGTTTTGCAATCCCCGGATCAGCATAGCCAAGGACCCTTTAAGATGCAACTCCCGATCAGAACAAGTCCATAAAACCACTTCACTCAATGTAGAACCCCAAACTTCATATCGAGCATCCGTTGGAAGAATGCCTAGAACTACTAGATGAACCCACCTATAGATTTCCGAAAGTTCCCAGTTATGCAATCAGGTGTTGGGGATACACGGGAAGCACCGCGCAATCAACTCTAAACCTACATCCAGGTGTATCCATCCTTCAACACATAACCAGTCTTTCTCGGAAACTGTTTACCTCGGACCTTCGAAAAAAGCATCCACTATAACAAGCTATGGCAATACTCTCGAACTACCTCCCCAGTACTGGGTGATGTCGGGGTTATCTTGCCACTGGCCGTATAGGAGAGATTTTCGATGTCGGCCGTCTTAAGTATTTAGTACTGCCGCGATATGCTTGTGTCAATGATACCCCGAAGCTCAACTCCTCGGTAACAGGAGGCATCGAGAACAATATCCTTGTCACAAGAACATCGAAACAATCCCAGAATACTCGCGGGATCCTAAAAAATATTTGGTGCAATTTTTGAAAATAGGAGAGACAAGAGTAATCGTCAGGAGTCCTCACAAGAGAGAAAGAGAAGAGAAGCAAAAGAAATCCTACTCTCCGATATATATATAGGACTCAAAACATTTTTCAGTGTGTGCCTAGACTCAACCGTCAACGATTCGATCAATCAGTGGGGGCTTCTAGGTCGGAGAAGGCTCTGATACCAACTTGTAATGCCCAGGATGGGACTATACCTCCTACGTGTCGAGGCACGACTTAAAGGTATAAGCCCATCCTAGAATGATCTCAAGTTTGGTATCTTTGCACAACTCATGTAAAAGAGGGATTAAAAAGCAAAAGGAGATAGTTGGCTTACACTCGCCACTTCACACAATACATTACATAAGCAATCATCATTCAGAACATCACAGCCCATCTAAGGGTAAGATCCAAAAGAAAGATACCAAAACAACAAAAGCCACAGGACAGGATCGAATCCTAGTAGAAACCACTACTGAACATTGAAACGTCACAAGCAACGGCCACAAGCTTCATCGAGCTCCCGATGAAGTACTTGAACCAGCTCCTGCATCAAACTCGGCTGAACCTGCATCTGGTGTGGTGAAGTAACTGTGAGCCACAGAGGACTCAGCAATCCCGTTCCCGGGTAACAAGACTATTTAAGCCTTGGGTAAGGACAAGGCTGAAGAAAGAATAAGAGGTGAAGGAACAAACAAGAGTCTGCAGCAGCAACTAGCACTAACTTACGCAAAAGAGAGCGAGAAGAGAAGTGCATCGGTCGAAAGATGATCACGAAGTGATCCTTGCTAAAGCCGGTCAAACATAACCCCACCGTGTTCAACTCCCGAATCCCTATTCGGAAATTGACAGTCACGGTACACACGCTGGTAGTGTATTAGAAACATTGTGTCAAGTTATCTACAACCGGAACTAACAAGCTCCCATCTGCCACATAACCGCGGGCACGGCTTTCGAAAGTTCAAACCCTGCAGGGGTGTTCCAACTTGGCCCATCACAAGCCCACGGTCTCGGGCGTCACATTACTCACGCACGACGGTGAGCATCATGGAATTGGTGATGGTGGAAGGTTGATGATGATGATGGCGACGATCTCCCATCTTCGGAGCCCCGAACGGACTCCAGATCAACCCTCCCGAGAGAGATTAGGGCTTGGCGGCGGCTACGTATCGTAAAACGCGATAATTCCTTCTTCCTGATTTTTTCTCCCCGAAAGTGAATATATTGAGTCGAGGAAGACGTCGGTGGAGCAACAGGGGGCCCACGATGCACGGGGCGCGCCCAGGGGGACGCCCCCCACCCTCGTGGACAGGGTGTGGGCCCCTGGTCTGGTTCTTTCCGTAGATATTTTTTATATATTCCAAAATAATTCTCCGTTGAATTTCAGGTCATTCAGAGAACTTTTATTACTGCACAAAAATAACACCATGGCAGTTCTGCTGAAAACAGCGTCAGTACGGGTTAGTTCCATTCAAATCATGCAAGTTAGAGTCCAAAACAAGGGCAAAAGTGTTTGGAAAAGTAGATACGTTGGAGACGTATCAACTCCCCCAAGCTTAAATCTTTGCTTGTCCTCAACCAATTCAGTTGATAAACTGAAAGTGATAAAGAAAAACTTTGACAAACTCTGTTTGCTCTTGTTGTTGTAAATATGTAAAGCCAACATTCAAGTTTTCAGCAAATATCATGAACTAACCACATTCACAATAACTTTCAGGTCTCATGTCTACTCATATCAATGGCATAATTAACTAGCGAGCAATAATAATATATCTTGGATGACAACACTTTCTCAAAACAATCATAATATGATATAACAAGATGGTATCTCGCTAGCCCTTTCTGAGATCACGAAACATAAATGCAGAGCACCTTTAAAGATCAAGGGCTGACTAGACATTGTAATTCATGGTAAAAGAGATCCAGTCACAATCATACTCGATGCAAATTAATAACAATACATGCAAATGATAGCGGTGCTCTCCAACTGGTGCTCTTTAATAAGAAGATGATGACTCAACATAAAAGTAAATAGATATGCCCTTCGCAGAGGGAAGCAGGGATTTGTAGAGGTGCCAGAGCTCGATTTTGAAATAGAGATGAATAATATTTTGAGTAGTATACTCTCATTTTTTTTGAACTATCAATGACAGTAGGAGAGCATCCTACTGACTTCCCATATATCAACAAAAGTTACATGGGGCCAGGGTTTTCACGCAAGACAGTATGAGGATATCAGACCAGCCAATAAGGCATGATCAAAGACCCATCACTCTTGTCAAGCACCCCAACTCTATTTGACTCAAGTTATCCTACTGTTACACAAGTGTTCTCAAGAATTCACCAACAAACTGTTCTAGGGAGGGTTTAACCCTATGCGTAAGCAAGCCAAAGTCTCTCTTGAATCTCTCCTGCCAAGAGGTTTCCGAAGGGGGAACTGCCCTGAACACTTTGTTGTTACGCTCTTTCCATATGCTCCACGCTGCCGTTAGGAAGATCTCCATAAACATGGGTTTTGCCCAGCGCTGCCGCCGGAGTGCGTGTTTTGCAGGCGATCCCCACTGTATGTCCATTCCATCCCCAACCGCCTCCAGCAGGCTCTGCTGAAGGTGCATCGAAAGAAAAGGTGTTCAACAGCTTCTTCCTCTCTACCCGCACATAGCTCGCATTCAACCCCCTCCGAAACATTGTAGTGCCTCCTTTTGAGCATATTTTTTGTGTTCACACGGTCAGCCAGTACCAGCCATGCAAACACTTTAATTTTCATTGTGCATCTACTCTTCCAGATCCATCCGAAAGCCGCATCTGCTATCATTTATTTGAAGTAGTTTGCATAGTATTTCCGAGAGGAGTATCGTCCCCCCCATAAGCATACCCATGAGTCCCTTAGATCATCCTGGGGGCTGATCCCCCTCGAGAGGTCTTGTATCTCTAGCACCTCATCTCTAGCCTGTTGAGAGAGGGGTAGACAGAAACCCTGTTGTATGATTGTACTGGACAGGAAATCTCTGATAGACACGTCTTCCCTCGTAGTGAAGGAAAGAGCCCTCGGGTGCGAGAACTCAAGGGTTTCGTCCAGCCACAAGTCCTTCCAGAATAGCGTCGATGAGCCATCGCCCACCACAACCTTGGTAATTCCTCTGTATTTGTCATTCAGTTTCATCACGTCTCTCCACCAGAAGGATTCGCAGACATCTGCTGCGTGCAGAACCTGGTGTTCATAGTATGTGTCCCAGATCAGGGAGCACCAGGGAATGTCTCTCTTATTATAAAAGCAGTGTAGAAATTTGAGGAGCAACCCATCATTTTGAACCTTGATATCTAGAACCCCCAGTCCTCCATGTCTCTTAGGCCTACACACTAGATCCCAAGAGGCCAGAGGGTTGCATGTTTCCCCTTGTTCCGTTTTTTTGCGCCACAGACACCTGCGACGGATCTTGTCCAATTGTTCTATCAGTTTGAGTGGGAACTTAAGCATGCACATGGGGTAGATCAAGAGGGAGGTGATCAAAGAGTTGAGCAATGTCAGCTTACTCCCATGGTTCATCAGACACATCGACGAGGAGAGCCTGCGTTCCGTTCTTTCCACTATCGGCATGAGCTCGCTCACCGTGGGCTTGGTTGTCCCCATGGGCAGTCCTAGGTAAGTGAACGGCATTGCCCCAACAGAGCATTGCCAAATCTGCGCCAGTTCCGCAACAAGGGATTCATTCATATTAAGTGGCACCAGTATAGATTTGCTAAAATTTATCTTGAGTCCAATCGAGTCCGCATAGTCTATCAGGATCTGTTTCATGGTCCGCGCTTGGGCCGGACTCGCCAGCATGACCAGGATAGTATCATCGGCATATTGTACTACCGGATAGTCCATTCCAATGCGAGATGGGATTGGTAGCTCGATCAATCCACGCTGGTATGCATCATCGATAGCAGCCTGCAGCAGATCGGCCGCAAGCACAAAGACGAGAGGGGAGAGCGGGTCCCCTTGTCCTACTCCACAGTTATAGTCAAACTGTCTGCCCGGGACCCCATTCAGGAGTACCGAGGATTTGCCTGAGCCAAAGATATTCTTGATCCATCCAACCCATCGATCATCAAAGCCCATGTGTTTCATGATCTCCAGCATAGCAGAGTGATTGATAGTGTCAAAGGCTTTCGCAAAATCAAGCTTGAGCAGGACTATGGGTTTCTTTGATCGTTGGCATTGTTAAATGTACTCAAAGGCCCATGCTAGACAGTCTTGGATAGTGCATTTTTAAAGAAACCCATATTGGTTTTTATGTATAATCTTGAGGACAACTGTCTGCAGCCTGTTCGCGAGCACTTTGGTGATGATCTTTAGACATCAGTTTAATAGAGTAATCGGGCGGAAATCATTGGCCGATTCAGGTGGATTGGTTTTTGGAATGAGAGTGATGAACCCCATATTGATGTTGGTGATGTCAAGGGTGCCGTTGTAGAAATCTTCACATAGCGTATAGAAATCTTGTTTGACAATGTGCCAGCATGTTTTGATGAAGTGCCCGTTAAACCCATCTGGGCCAGGGGCTCGATCTGCTGGCATGGATTTAACCACTCCATCGATTTCAGCTTTTGTAAAGGGGGCCGACAAGGCTTCAAGGCCGTCCACCTTTTTGATGATTGAAGCTAGGTTAAACTTCATTGCCGGGGTGGAAGAGATGCCAAGCCTTTCTTTGTACGTATCGAACAGCACCGCCTCCTTCGATTTATGATCTGTGACCACCGAACCGTCCTGCAATTTTAAGGAAGAGATGAAGTTTTTCCTATAGTGTTCAGTTGCCAGAGCGTGGAACAGCTCGTGTTTTCTTCCCGAAACTTGATATATCGAATCGTACATCGCTCCCTCCAATACTGATTTTGGTATCGCAGTAGTTTGAGCAGATGGGCTTTAACAATATTCCTGGAAAAAAAATCTGGCACCGTGAGGGGCCTTCGGTCCTCCAGCCCATCTAGCTCCTCGAGAGCCCAATTAAAGTTTTGAATGAGGATCGAGAGGCGGGAAATCCCTTTGCTCCATTTTTTTTAGGTCATACCTCAGCCGTTTCATCTTTTTGCACACAAGGGCAGAGATATTTTTAGCATAGTAACTCTTATTCCAAGATGCCTGCACCACTTCAAGAAATCCCGGATGGTTAGTCCAATAATTTTCAAAACGAAATATTTTGCTCTTGGGTATTGCAGCCTTAATTTCAACCACACATGGGGTGTGATCTGATACAGGTTTACCAAGTGGAGTAGCAACTGTATTCGGATACGACTGAGTCCAATGGCATGATGAGAGGAACCAGTCCAATTGTTCGAGCAAGGGGTCGTCCTGCATATTGCTCCAAGTGTATGATCGCCCTTTTAGAGGGATCTCAATCAGGGCTTGGATACGTATAACATCATTGAAGATGAATATGTCATTGGCATTCCCCCTGGTTTGTTTCTATTGTTGGACGATCGAATGTAGTTGTAGTCTCCTACAAGAAGCCAATCTTCTGTATCTGGTATCTCCAGCTCATAGAGCCAGTTAGTAAATAAAGATCGATCATCCCCTCTGCAAGGCCCATAAATATTAAAAAGCATCCAGACATGGCCAGACGCCTTTGAAGTAAAGTTGACGCCTAATGCGAAGAAATCCGAGAAAATCACGCTGCCATCAAAGACAGAACCATTCCAGACAGTAAGTAGGCCTCCCGAGGCACCTCGCGAAGGGATAAAAGCAAATTGGTCGAGACGGCGTGGACAGAAAGTCTTAATGAAAGCAAGATCAAAAGAACTACGCTTAGTCTCCTGAAGACATATGATATTACAACCCGAAGCTGCGATCAAATTTTTAACTGCTAGAGTTTTATCGTCTGAATTTATTCCACGGATATTCCACACCAGCACATTCCAATGTACTCGGTGGGCCATGCGGTCTAGGTGGTGGAGGTAGTGGCAGCGGGTTGCTCGTCCTCCTGCGGCGCCATGAGCTTGGCCGGAGAGAGCTCAGCTGCTGGAATGCCGCAACGTATCGTGCCGATCTGCTGGAGCTGTGAAATAGGTGTTGGGGGCGGAACAGTTTCAGATGCAGGTTTTGTCGACGTCGTTGAGAGCCTGAGAGGAGCAGTTGGGGCTTGACGAGGCTTGACCTTGCTTTTGTACGGACGAGCTTCAGCCATGGAGGGGGCCCTGAATCCATCGTAGCGGTTGTTTCTGGTGCTGCACCTGAGGGTCAGTGGTGCCATCTCACCTGTGCTCTTTTTCTTCTTATCAGTGTGTTTCAGAGCCAGGGAGTCGTCAGTAGGTTCAGTGAGCACATCATCAGAACCCTGGAGCGTGTCTTGTGGTGTCCCACGTGCTTCCGCACCAACAGAAAGCATCTGGCTGATTAGTGGGTCAAAAGGCTTCCCCCCAACTGTGTTTATCCAGCTTCACCAATAGAACATCTGTCTTGTTGGCAATTGGGGTGTACCAAGGCTTGACAGCATGGGCAACAAACAGATATTTAAGCGATTGGCAGAAGAGAGTTGTCTTCTCCAGTGTGTCATCCGCTGGGAGGAGCATGGGGAGCATGGGTTTGTAAATGTGCTTCCTTAGGAATGAGATCAGTTGAGCAAACGGCAGTACACGGAGATTTGCCTCGTCCACTGCTCCTCTGACAAACATAAGAGTACTGTGATGTGCCCCCAGGACAATGTCATCCGCTGCCAGTTCTACCTGAGCAACATGTGCATTCCAAGCCTCTAGTCCGTCATCATGGACATTGTCTTCAGGAGTTATTCCATCCATCATGGATGGACCAGTGTATCCGGTGATCTGGCGCCAGCTCTCACCCTGGTACTGAGGTGGGATTTCCGGCCAGGGCTGCCATCCATTGGCCATGTGCTGTTGTGTGGGCGGTTGAAGATCCTGCCCCCAAGCTGCATTTGCGTGTTGCTGCTGTGCAACCATAGCTTCAAAGGAAACTTGCTGAGAAGCCGTCAGGTACGGCAGCTCCCTCGGATGCGGCGAGGCGTTCATTGGTGGCGGCGGCTCTTCTGTGCCCGCATTAGGCGGATTAGTTGGCCAGTTTGTCAGAATATAGACAGGGATCGTCCAAGATCGACCAAGGCCTCCAAACACATTGGATCTTTTAATGATCAGGCTATGCAGCACAATAGAAAACTGATTGATAAGAACACGGACAAGAACTCGGGTCTTCACTTGCCCTGGGTTGTGCCAGATCTCAAAATTACCAAAACAGTTGACAGCTTTGTTCACATAGTATTCATTCTAATAGTCAAGAGGAAAACCAAGAAACACTACCCATGCTACTGCTTCGAAGATTGGTATGCGCATGTTGGGTCCTTCATCATGGCGAGCAAAGTAGAAGGTTCTATCCTCATCTATCGGGTGCGGCCCAGTTGTGATTAAGAAATCTCTGACAGTTGCTGATCTAAATCCAATCATCCCAACTCCTAGATGAAAGATATCAGAGTATATCACCTCAACATTGAAGTCCTTGGCTAGGATTTGAAGGATTTCCGCAAGCACCATTGGTCGTTGCAGATCAGGCGTCGGAGGGTTGGTGAGGACGAGCGCGAAGCTCTCGTGATGCAGTGGTGGAGCGCCGACGACCATCATGTTCCGCTGGGCCCTATCAGCTGGGCCATTGAAGATGGCAAGGGGGCCAGGGATGAACTAGTAGGGCATTACAGGGAAGTTCGCCATGGGGGGAGGAGCGGAGGTGCTAGCAGGCGGATGGGTCGATGGGGGTTTCTGGCGAGGAGTGGAAGTGCTAGCAGGCGGATGAATTGATGGGGGTTTCTGGCGATTTGGTAGTGGGGGTGGCAGGTTGAGCAGTCTAGAGGTGATCGATGTGGTAGGGCGTAGGGTAGGAGGAGGCGGACCGTCACCCCCAATAGGCAGGGTGCGCGTGTCTTGGCACTGTGTATCACCTGATTTGATTTGCCATTCCTTTTTTTGTTTTTTGTTTCTACCACAGTCCCGACGTTTCCCAACAGGAGGTGATGCTATACTATTTTTTGGCCTCCATACCCAGGTATGAGCTTTGGGAAATTGCTTCTGTTGAGATACCCTAGTCTTTTGGTAAGATTGGATACGGGTGGTTTTGGGTTTATCAGCGGTAGGGAAAGGCAGGGCTTTAGGTTTCCAAAGAAAATGAGGAGAATCTCCGTCTAGGCAGTATTTCGCGACGTGTCCTAGGAAGCCACACGAGGAACACAAAAGCCATGCCGGGCAATCAAAAAAGAAGTGGTGAGGTGAACCACAGGTCATGCAGCTAGTTCGGCCCGGCCGAACATGGGCTTGAGAGGTGGTCAAGTGTAGGTAGTCACGTCCCTCAGAACATTTGTCTGAAAGATGGCCCAATTGATGGCAATCAACACACAAATTTAAACGTCGAAAGATTACCTCCGACGGCGGGATGGATTTCAATTTCCAGATTGAAGCAATTTTTTCATCAGAATATCCAAACACCCGTTGGTCCAATATATGGAATAGCATGAAATCCGAGATGCGTTCCCATTTCCTCGGCTCCAAATGAATACCCTGAAAAGCCTTATTCCCGGACGACGGGGGAACATTAAATGCTGTTTGAAAACTGCCCAGAATGATGCAATCCTTGTCTGGAGGCTGAGGACACGTATCATTTGAATAATCCGGATCAAAAGTCAGATGCTTTGCAAATGAGGTCTCTCCATGTTTATGTAAATGATCCCCCCAGTGTTCATCCGCAAATTTAAACCCAAATTTCGAAAGTTCCTCATTAGCTGAATGATCCTTACTAGCACTTTTTCTGAGGAAGTCAAGATTAGGCTTGATTGCAATGGGGGTGCGAGTAACCACCTCACCAAGCTCATCATCTAGATGCCAGCCATTGTCCAGACTAGAATAATTCACCGAGGGTTTGAACAAATGAAAATGACAGACAAAGTCCGGCCAGATCCGATCTTTCAACTTGTAAATGAAATGCCCCACTCGGTTAGAAGCGACCGAGAAACGAAAAGATCTTTTGCCCAATTGAAGAACATTAAACCCCAACGAAGAACCACCAATGCAACATTGGAGCACTAGGCCAACCGATTCTGTTGTGAGAAGGAAAGACGCCGAGGAGTAAGAGGCAACCAAAAAGAACTCTTTGGTGTGCGAAGAGGTAGAGAAATGCACCGTTGAACCAAACTTTGCGCGCGCCTGTTTGGCCACAGAGATCCCAGGGTTGGGGTCCCAATGGAGGAGACTAGCCATGCGTAGGTTAGTCTAGAGATCGCCATGGATGGTGGCCGGCCGGCGGTGGTGGTGGTGGTGGTGATGGGAGGGGTGGGATGGGGAGGAGGGGAGGTGGGGAGAGAGCCCTCAGGTTACGTAGTATACTCTCATTATCAGCATAGCAACCAAGAATCTCGATATCTTCCATGCTACACACATTATAGGCGGTTCCCAAACAGAATGGTAAATTTTATACTCCCCCAACCACCAATAAGTACACTCCATAGCCATCCGAATCCACGGGGTACCGTCCAAACAAGCAACAGCCCTGGGGGGGTTTTGTTTAATTATTATGATTTGAGCATGGGACTGGGCATCCCAGTTACCAGCCATTTTCTCATGAATGATGAGCAAAGTCCACTCATCGTGAGAATAACCCACCTAGCTTGGAAGATATAGACAGCCCTAGTTGATACATGAGTTGTTCGAGCATACAAAACAGAATTTCATTTGAAGGCTTAGAGTTTGGCACATACAAATTTACTTGGAACGGCAGGTAGATACCGCATATAGGAAGGTATGGTGGACTCATATGGGATAACTTTGGGGTTTATGGAAGTGGATGCACAAGCAATATTCCCGCTTAGTACAAGTGAAGGCTAGAAAGAGACTGGGAAGCGACTAGCTAGAGAGCGACAACAGTCATGAACATGCATTAAAATTAATCAACAATGAGTGCAAGCATAAGTAGGATATAAATCACCATGAACATAAATACCGTGGAGGCTATGTTGATTTTGTTTCAACTACATGCGTGAACATGTGCCAAGTCAAACAACTTGAATCGTTCAAAGGAGGATGCCACCCTATCGTACCACATCACAACCATTTTAATATCATGTTGGTACGCAAGATAGACCATTATAAACTCCTAGCTAATTAAGCATGGCATGAGCAGCTATGATCTCTATTGTCATTGCAAGCATGTTTCATTCATAATAGGCTGAATTAGGAACGATGAACTATCATATTTACAAAAACAAGAGAGGTTGAGTTCATACCAGCTTTTCTCATCTCAATCAATTCATCATATATCGTCATTATTGCCTTTCACTCGCACGGCCGGACGGTGTGGATAATAATAATAGTGCACATGCATTGGACTAAGATGGAATCTGTAAGCATTTAATACAAGAGAGAAGACAAGGTAATATGGCTCCTGGTTAAATCAACAGCAATGCATATGAGAGCCACTAAGCATTTTCATCATGGTCTTCTCCTCTTGACCCCCAAGGAAAAGAAAAGAAACTATTTACATGGGAAAGCTCCCAACAAGCAAAAGAAGAACGAGAAATCTTTTTGGGTTTTCTTTTAATTACTACTACTACAGGCATGGAAAGTAGACTAGCTAAAAGCTACAACTATTTGGTTTTGTTTTTCTTAAGGTTTTTCTAACACACAAGAAAAATTCTAAGAAAAGAAACGAAACTAGCATGGATAGTACAATTGAAGAGTGTGAGCACCGACTATTGGAATAAGTTTGTGAACAATAATGTAATGTCGGTGAGAAATACATACTCCCCCAAGCTTAGGCTTTTGGGCTAAGTTGGTCTACGGCCAGTACTGGCCTGACGGATATCCAAAGTCATAGTTGGGGTTGTACTGAGATGCAGTGGCTACCGCCTGACGAGCTGCATCCTGAAGATGAGCTGCCCTCGTCATCTTCTGATACTCATTCGCCTCCTCCCTGGTTATAGTATATCTTCCTTTTGCCTGAAAGTCAAAGAAGGTAGGAGCAGGGAGAGCAATATGGAAAGTGCGATGTCTGTCAAAGATTAGTAGATACTGGAGGGACTATTAATCCCTCTCAACAATTTGATGGAGAATCATGGCATTATATTCTAGATAAGCATGAGGCAACTCCGCATCATTCTCGTGAATGGGCACATGAAGATAATTAGCCAAGCGAGTTGCATAAATTCCACCAAACAGATCGCCATTTAAACCATTATGATGTAACCTACGTGCAACAATGGCCCCCAAATTATATTGTCTATCACCTAACACCGCACTTTTAAGGACACTAAGATCTGGTATACACATATGGTAAGCCTCATCTTTACCGTTAATGCATCTACCAATGAAGAGGGCAAAATAACGTATAGCAGGAAAATGAATGCTTCCAATGGTAGCTTGGGTGACTTCTCTAGATTCCCCCACAGTGATACTAGCCAGAAAGTCCTTATACTCAGATTTGCGAGGTTCACCAACACTACCCCACTGTGGAAGTTTACATGCATCATTAAAATCCTCTAAGTCCATAGTATAAGATTTATCATAGAGATAAAACAAGACAGTGGGAGAGTAACGTGAAGATGTAAATTTAAACCTTCTCACAAAGGTGTCACTTAGGTACTGGTATTGGGAGCACTTATCTAACTCGAAGTTCTCAAATCCGCATTACGCACATATGTGTAAAATTCTTCCTTGATTCCTGATTAGAAATTCTTCTGACGGCCATTCACAGGGCCGCACTTGAGCTTCCCTTGGCAACTCATCGTGTGGCTCGTGTATCGCGAGCCTTGGTCCTTGCTTCCTTGAGGAACCACCTTAAAAGATTTTCCTATGCATTTTTTCTGGAATATTTCTGAAATTTTTAGTGACTCAAAATAAAAGTGAACCAAACTCAACAAGATTGGTAGCAACTACTCTTACAAGTGCCTAGAGACTATATCATGCATTAGAACTACTTGGAACCACATAAATTTGACATGCAAGCTTAAGAATAGAGTCACCTAAGCAGCAAGAATTTGCAATAAATAAAGCACTAGAACAAAAACTAATTGGACCAATGGAGGAGTCACATACCAAGGAACAATCTCCCCAAATAGTTTTGTGAATGGAGCTTTGAGCAAGGAGATCAAAAATGGCAGCAAGATGAGCTAGAACTCGTGCTTGAGCTGGATAGTGATTTTTTGGGAGGAAGAAGGAGAGTGTGGGTGCAGGAATAAGTGGAGGGGGCACGTGGGGCCCACGAGGCAGGGGGCGCGCCCAGGGGGGTGGGTGCGCCCTACACCCTCGTGGCCAGGTGTTGGCTCCCCTGCTATGTTCTCAGTGCCAAATATTCTCAAATATTCTGGAAAAAATCATATTTCGTTTTCTGGGCATTTGGAGAACTTTTATTTTTGGGGTATTTTTTTATTGCACGGGTAACTCTAGAAACAGACAGAAAATACTATTTTTTGCTTTATTTAATCTAATTAACAGAAAGTAAAAAGAGGGTACAGTAAGTTGTGCTATCTAGATTCACCCATCTCATGCTCATCAAAAGGAATCCATTAACAAGGTTGATCAGGTCTTGTTAATAAACTATTTCCGAATAACATGAAACCGGAGAACTTTCGAATAACACTAGGTTACCTCAATGGGGATACGCATGTCCCCAATAATAAGAATATCATATTTCTTCTTGACAGTAGGAAGAGGAAATTCAAAACCTCCAATAGTAATAGTTGAAATTTTTCCAATAGAATTGATACTGTGGACCTGAGGTTGCTTCCTCGAAAAGTGTACCATATGCTCATTACCATTGACATGAAAAGTGACATTTCCTTTGTTGCAATAAATAACAGCCCCTGTAGTATCCAAAAAAGGTCTACCAAGGATAATAGACATACTATTGTCCTCAGGAATATCAAGGATAACAAAGTCCGTTAGAATAGTAACATTTGCAACCACAACAGACACATCCTCACAAAAACCAACAGGTATAGCAGTTGATTTATCGGCCATTTGCAAATATATTTCAGTAGGTGTCAACTTACTCAAGTCAAGTCTACGATATAAAGAGAGGGGCATAACACTAGCACCGGCTCCAAGATCACATAAGGCAGTTTTAACATAGTTTCTTTTGATGGAGCAAGGTATAGTAGGTACTCCTGGATCTCCCAGTTTCTTAGGTATTCCATCCTTAAAAGTGTAATTGGCAAGGATCGTGGAAATTTTAACTTCAGGTATCTTTCTTTTATTGGTGATAATATCTTTCATATACTTAGCATAAGGATTTGTTTTAAGCATATCAGTCAAATGCATACGCAAAAAGATAGGTCTAATCATTTCAGCAAAGCGCTCAAAATCCTCATCATCCTTTTTCTTGGATGGTTTAGGAGGAAAGGGCATGGGTTTCTGAACCCATGGTTCTCTTTCCTTGCCGTGCTTCCTAGCAGCAAAGTCTCTCTTATCATAACGTTCATTCTTTGATTGTGGGTTACCAAGATAAACAACATGTTCAATCTCTACATCATTATCATTGCTAGGTTGAGCATCATCATGAACATTATTATTAACATTATCACTAGGTTCATGTTCATTACCAGATTGTGTCTAAGCATCAGAAACAGAGATATCATTAGGATTCTCAAGTGTGTCAGCTACAGGTTCACTAGAAGCATGCAAAGTCCTATCATTTTTCTTTTTCCTATTCTTAGAAGAACTAGGTGCATATAAATTAGCTCTCTGAGAATCTTGCTCAATTCTCTTAGGGTGGCCTTTAGGATACAAAGGTTCCCGAGTCATTTTACTACCTCTAGTCATAACTCTAACATCATTATCATTTTTCTTACTATTTAGTTCATTGAGCAAATCATTTTGTGCTTTAAGTACTTGTTCCACTTGAGTGGTAACCATAGAAGCATGTTTACTAATGAGATTCAATTCACCTTTAACTCTAGATTTATAATCACTCAAGCGTTGAATCATATAAGCATTACGTTGCAATTGTCTACCAACATAAGCATTGAAGTTCTCGTGTTTAACAATGAAGTTGTCAAACTCATCTAAGCATTGGCTAGCAGACTTATAACGAGGAATATCACCTTCATCAAATTTATAAAGAGAATTTACCTTTACTACCTGTGTCGGATTATCAAGACCATGTATTTCTTCAATATGAGGTAAATTCTTAACATCTTCAGCTTTAATACCTTTTTATTTCATAGATTTCTTTGCCTCTTGCATATCTTCAGGGTTGAGAAACAGAACACCCCTTTTCTTCGGAGTTGGCTTAGGGGCTGGTTCAGGAAGTGTCCAATTATTTTCATTGGTCAACATATTATCCAATAGTAGTTCAGCTTGATCAACTGTTCTTTCCCTGAAAACACAACTAGCACAACTTACCAGGTGGTCTCTGGAAGCATCGGTTAGTCCATTATAAAAGACATCAAGTATTTCATTCCTCTAAAGAGGATGATCAGGCAAAGCATTAAGTAATTGGAGAAGCCTCCCCCAAGCTTGTGGGAGACTCTCTTCTTCAATTTTCACAAAATTGTATATTTCCTGTAAGGCAGCTTGTTTCTTATGAGCGGGAAAATATTTAGCAGAGAAGTAATAAATCATATCCTGGGGACTACGCACACAACTAGGATCAAGAGATTTAAACCAAGTCATAGCATCACCCTTTAACAAGAACGGAAATAACTTAAGGATATAGTAATAACAAATCTTTTCCTCGTTGGTAAACAGGGTGGCTATGTCATTCAACTTAGTAAGATGTGCCACAATAGTTTCAGACTCATAGCCATGGAAAGGGTCATATTCAACCAAAGTAATTAACTCAGGATCAACAGAGAAATCATAATCCTTATCAGTAACAAAGATAGGTGAAGTAGCAAAAGCAGGGTCATATTTCATTCTAGCATTCAAACACTTTTCTTTCAGCTTAGCTAATAATTTCTTAAGATCATATCTATCATTGCAAGCAAGAAAGTCTCTAGCAGTTTCTTCATCCATAACATAGCCCTTAGAAATAACATGCAATTCATATCTAGGAGGAGAATCCTCATCATCACTTTCATCTATATTATCAGTTTCAATATTTGCATTCTCCCTAACCTTAGCATTTGTTCATCTAGAAATTCACCTAGTGGCACAGTATTATCAAGCATGGAAGTAGTTTCATCATACATAGGAGAAGTGGAATCATCAAGAACATGCGACATATCAGATTCAATAGCAGGAGTAGGTCTCGCAAGTTTACTCATAATAGAGGGTGAATCAAGTGCAGGGCTAGATGGCAGTTCCTTACCTCCCCTCGTAGTTGAGGGATAAATCTTGGTTTTTGAGTCTTTCAAGTTCTTCATAGTGATCAACAGATATAAATCCCAAGTGACTTAAAGAATATAGCTATGCTCCCCGGCAACGGCGCCAGAAAATAGTCTTGATAACCCACAAGTGCAGGGGATCGCAACAGTTTTCGAGGGTAAGTATTCAACCCAAATTTATTGATTTGACACAAGGGGAGCCAAAGAATACTATCAAGTATTAGCATCTATGTTTTCAATTCAACCACACCTGGAAACTTAGTATCTGCAGCAAGGTAGTTTAGTAGCAAGATGATATGGAAGTAACGATAACGATAGCAAAAGTAGCGATAGTGTTTTTGTAGTGATTTTAATAGTAGCAGCGGAAAAGTAAATAAGCAACAAGCAATATGTGAAAAGCACGTAGGCATTGGATAAGTGATGGATAATTATGTTGGATGTGATTCCTCATGTAATAGTTATAACATAGGGTGACACAGAACTAGCTCCAGTTCATCAATGTAATGTAGGCATGTATTCCGAATATAGTCATACGTGCTTATGGAAAAGAACTTGCATGCCATCTTTTGTCCTACCCTCCTGTGGCAGCGGGGTCCTAGTGGAAACTAAGGGATATTAAGGCCTCCTTTTAATAGAGTACCGGACCAAAGCATTAACACATAGTGAATACATGAACTCCTCAAACTACGGTCATCACCGGGAGTGGTCCCGACTATTGTCACTTCGGGGTTGCCGGATCATAACACATAGTAGGTGACTATTGACTTGCGAGATAGGATCAAGAACACACATATATTCATGAAAACATAATAGGGTCAGATCTGAAATCATGGCACTCGGGCTCTAGTGACAAGCATTAAGCATAGCAAAGTCATATCAACATCAATCTTAGAACATAGCGAATACTAGGGATCAAACCCTAACAAAACTAACTCGGTTACATGGTAAATCTCATCCAACCCATCATCGTCCAGCAAGCCTACGATGGGATTACTCATGCACGGCGGTGTGCATCATGGAATTGGTGATGGAGGAAGGTTGATGATGATGATGATGATGGCGATGATCTCCCCTCTCCGGAGCCCCGAACGGACTCCAGATCAGCCCTCCTGAGAGAGATTAGGGCTTGGCGGCGGCTCCGTATCGTAAAACATGATAATTCCTTCTCCCTGATTTTTTTTCTCCGTGAAAGTGACTATATGGAGTCGAGGAAGACACCGGTGGAGCAACAGGGGGCCAAGAGGCAGGGGGCGCCCCCAGGGGGCACGCCCCCACCCTCTTGGACAGGGTGTGGGCCCCTGGTCTGGTTCTTTCCGCAGATATTTTTATATATACCAAAATAATTCCCCATTGAATTTCAGGTCATTCCGAGAACTTTTATTTGTGCACAAAAATAACACCATGGCAGTTCTGCTGAAAACAGCGTCAGTCCGGGTTAGTTCCATTCAAATCATGCAAGTTAGAGTCCAAAACAAGGGCAAAAGTGTTTGGAAAAGTAGATACGTTGGAGACGTATCACCGGCACAGTGGTTCATCAGTGTGCGGGAGAGGGCCACGTCGGAGGCGTCTTTCATGCACGGCGCTTTCACCAGATGGAGGCGTAAACCAGAGCGGGTGCCTCCGCTTATGCCAGCTGGGCGTGGCGCCTCAGTGGCTGACGGGCGGGTCCCGCGAGCAGGTCGCTTGTCCTGCCATGCGTCGTCTTCAACCTCGCCTCGCTAGGCAAAGGGCGCCCGCCTCACTGACCGCCGGTGCTGCTCCGCCCATCCGCACTGGCCGGCGGGGAGGGAATGGAGCGGCGGGGCTCGGCTATGCCCGTAGGATGGGACGGAGGGAGGTAGGGGCCCTCCTTGCTTCCGCGGAGGCCGGCAAGTCCGGTGCCCTACTGCCTCTAGTGTCGGCGACTCCGGCCGCCTCAGGTGCTTCTTGGTGCACCGGCGTGCTCGTGAGACAACTCCGCACCGCATGGGCCTATGCATGCATCTCGGGGAGGGCCAGAGTGAGCAGGGGTTCAACCATGGCGGAGACGGGTCTCGTCCACCTTGGGCTTCGAGCGCACGGGCGTCCCAGGGAAGATTGGAGGAGGTGGGGGACTTCCTGGAGGTCGTGTGATGGCACTGGAGTGGCCAAGAGGGAGAGAGGGGCTCGGGGTGGCTCGAATTCAAACGGCGGCCGTCGGCGAGGCTCCGGCCGCGGAGGTGGACAGAGGGCTCGAGAGGGAGAGATAGGTTGTCTGGGAGGTTGGTGGAGTAGTGGGAGAGCGAGAAGAGTCCAGAGAGAGCCCAATGCGGCTCTATATGGTGGGTGCATGGGTGCACCGTGGGTGCGGTCTAGGGCGCGCTCGGGCGAGCTCGTGGAGGGAGAAGGAGAGCGAGGGAGGAGAGGGCCGACAGGGTTGCGTGTCACAGACGTCGAGGCTACCTCGGGAGACACCATCCCAACGCGCAAGGATATCGTATGCCCTTGGCATAGGTGAGCTACAGTGCGGGAGAGCATTGTAGCGTGCTCCAGAGTGCGCGTATGGCTGGCACTGGCATCCTTTTGGCGTCCAGGGCGTGGCCACTAGTGTCTAGGAGGTAGAGGGGTAGTAAACAAAGGGGAGGTCCCCTTGGATGCCCTGGTGCCCCAATGGGAGAGAGGTGGGGTTGAGAGAGAGAAGATAGTGAGCTGTCTAGAGGGGTTAAGTGAGATTTTCACCCCTCAGTCATTGAGCTCTGGCCTTGGGAGAGTTACTGGAGTTAGAAGAGGTCTAGGAGGAGCTATGGTAAAAAGCTTAGCTCATGGAGAACAAGGAAAGAGGTGAAAATAGCAGTTTTGGAAAATCATGTTTGATGGTGTTTTGGGAAAGCAAATGGAGGCCAAATGACATGAGATTTAACAGGATCAAATGGCTTATAGAAATAGGGTGTTCCACCAAGTTTGAGCTCATTTGGGCAAAGTTGCTAATGTAACTTTGGTAAACCGTAGAAATCAACAGAAATGGATTTTCCAAGATTTAGTCATCCAAATCATCCCTCCTTGATGCACCACTTGGTATAGTGTCATCATTTTTGGTTGTGAGTATGTCCACAAAATTTGAGGTCACGGGTAAAAAGTTCGTAATGTAGAGTTTTTCAAATTTGGATCTGGTCAGAAAGGGCTTTGGGGCACTTTGGTAAAGTTATCCTTCTCCAAAACTTGTGACATTTGGTCTAGATGCATAATTAGACCATTTTAGAATGTGCACCAAGTTTGAGAGCATTTGCACATGTTCGAACATGTAAAGTTGCTCAAACTTCAAAATGGACAGAAATGGTTTTGAGGGGGTTTGATGATGTTTTCTTGATCTTCAAAGCATGAGGCTTTGCAAGATCATCAAATATGTCATATGTGTCATGATAGAATTTTCTTGGAATTAATGAAGAAAATTCCCTTTGTAAATATTTCAAAATCTTGGCATATCCAGAATGGGTTTTTGTGGGATTTGACCAACATTTTGAACATGACCATGTGTTGAAACTCTTATATATGGACAATATATGTCCTATGAGCTTCCTTGAATTTTCTCAAATATTTTTGAAACAATAAAATAATTTTAACCTATTAAAGACCATTTCTGGCCTTAAGGACAAGCCTTTAAATAAAATAGCAAAATAACTTTGAAAATAATATTTTTGTGGTTTTTTGGGAGTCCTATATCTAATAGGATTCAAATATAATTTTTGAAAGATTTTTCACACCCTTAATTAAGTACTTGTAGTGCAAACCTCAATTCAGGGGTTTTTGGAAAACTAAATTTAGAAAATACCTTTTTGGCCAAAATGTTTTTGTAAGAAAATACTATTATGTGCTGTACACATGTCATGATCATTGGGAAAAGGTTTTGGATCAAAGAGATGAAGTATAAGAGTTGGAGGATTTATTTGATTTTTAGAGCACTTGCAAACGGAAAACAGAAAACCAATCAAGCATAGTCCAAATCACTCAAAAGTTTTTGTCAAACCACATTTTAGCATGATTATTAGCTTAAGTGTTGTGTCATGAAAATCAGGGTGTGACAGAAATCTTTTAGATTCGGCCGCGGGGGCACTTTCATGGAAATCACTTTAGGAGAAGCTACTAAACTCCTAGATAATAATATGGTTAATTACTCTGAATGGCACACCGAAAGATCTACTAGTAAAAAAGTGCATGCTATTGAAGAGATTAGTGTTTTGAGTGGAAAGATGGATGAACTTATGAAATTATTTGCTACTAAGAGTGCTTCTTCTGATCCTAATGATATGCCTTTGTCCACGTCGATTGAGAATAATAATGAATCTTTGGATGTGAATTTTATTGGTAGGAATAATTTTGGTAACAACGCATATAGAGGAAACTTTAATTCTAGGCCTTTCATAAGTAATTCCTCTAATAATTATGGTAATTCCTACAACAACTCTTATGGAAATTTTATTAAGATGCCCCCTGATTTTCAGACTAGTGTTAAAGAATTTATGAATTCGCAAAAGAATTTCAATGCTTTGCTTGAAGAGAAATTGCTTAAGATTGATGAGTTGGCTAGGAACATGGATATGATTTCTCTTGATGTTGATTCTTCGAAACTTAGATCTATTCCACATAAGCATGATATCAATGAGTCTCTCAAAGCCATGAGAATTTCCATTGATGAGTGCAAAGAAAGAACTTCTAGGATGCGTGCTAAAAGGGATTGCTTTGTGAAAGCGTGTTCTGTTAGTTTTCATGATAATAAAGATGAAGATCTAAAAGTGATTGATGTGTCTCCTATTAAATCTTTGTTTTCTAGTATTAATCTTGATAAAGATGGAACTGGAGAGGAATCAACTTTAGTTAAAAGGCGTCCCAATGATTCAGAGTTTTTAGATCTTGATGCTAAAACTATTAAAAGTGGGATTGAAGAGGTCAAAAATTTACATAGCAATGAACCCACTATTTTGGATTTCAAGGGATTTAATTATGACAATTGATCTTTAATAGATTGTATTTCCTTGTTGCAATCCGTGCTAAATTCTCCTCATGCTTATAGTAAAAATAAAGCTTTTACCAAACACATAGTTGATGCTTTAATGCAATCTTATGAAGAAAAACTTGAATTAGAAGTTTCTATCACTAGGAAGGTTTATGATGAGTGGGAGCCTACTGTTAAAATTAAGATTAAAGATCATGAATGCTATGCTTTGTGTGATTTGGGTGCAAGTGTTTCCACAATTCCAAAAGCTTTGTGTTATATGTTAGGTTTCCATGAACTTGATGATTGTTCTTTAAATTTGCATCTTCCGGATTCCACCATTAAGAACCCTATGGGAAGGATTAATGATGTTCTTATTGTTTCAAATAGGAATTGTGTGCCCATAGATTTCATCATTCTTGATATAGATTGCAATCCTACATGTCATATTATTCTTGGTAGACCTTTCCTTATAACAATTGGTGCAATTATTGATATGAAGGAAGGAAATATTAGATTCCAATTTCCATTAAGGAAAGGCATGGAACACTTTCCTAGAAAGAAAATCAAATTACCTTATGAATCTATTATGAGAGCCACTTATGGATTGCCTACCAAAGATGGCAATACCTAGATCTATTCTTGAATCATGCCTAGCTAGGGGCGTTAAACGATAGCGCTTGTTGGGAGGCACTTTTGCTTCTGTTTAGTAATAAATAATTCCCATAGCTTCTGTTTAGATGTGGTTTTGTCTTTTAATTAGTGTTTGTGCCAAGTAGAACCTTTGGGAAGACTTGGGTGAAGTTTATGCGATCATGCTGTAAAAAACAGAAACTTTAGCGCTCACGAGAATTGCTGCCATCTTTTACAGGAGAGCGCTTTTAAGTTGATTTTTTTTGCATATGATTAATAGAAAAATTCCCCATGTCCACTAATTTATTTCAAACTTTTTAGAGTTACAGAAGTATTCGAAGGTTACAGATTGCTACAGATTGTTCTGTTTTTGACAAATTCTATTTTTCGTGTGTTGTTTGCTTATTTTGATGAATCTATGAGTAGTATCGGGGGGTATGAATCATAGAGAAGTTGGAATACAGTAGGTTTAACACCAATATAAACAAAGAATGAGTTCATTACAGGACCTTTGAGTGGTGGTTTGTTTTCTTATACTAACGAAGCTCACGAGATTTTTGCTAAGTTTTGTGTTGTGAAGTTTTCAAGTTTTGGGTAAGGATTCGATGGACTATGGAACAAAGAGTGGAAAGAGCCTAAGATTGGGGGTGCCCAAGGCACCCCAAGGTAAAATTCAAGGAAAACCAAAAGCCTAAGCTTGGGGATGCCCCGGGAAGGCATCCCCTCTTTCGTCTTCGTCTATCGGTAACTTTACTTGAGACTATATTTTTATTCACCACATGATATGTGTTTTGCTTGGAGCGTCATGCATGATTTGAGTCTTTGCTTTTTAGTTTACCACAATCATCCTTTCTGGACACACCTTTTGAAAGAGATACACATGAATCAGAATTTATTAGAATACTCTATGTGCTTCACTTATATCTTTTGAGCTAGATAGTTTTGCTCTAGTGCTTCATTTATATCTTTTTAGAGCATGGCGGTGGTTCTATTTTATAGAAATTATTGATCTCTCATGCTTCACTTATATTATTTTGAGACTCTTTTAGCACAGCATGGTAATGTGCTTTGGTTATATAAAAAATCCTAATATGATAGGCATCCAAGATAGGTATAGTAAAAACTTTCATATAAAGTGCATTGAATATTATGAGAAGTTTGATACTTGATGATTGTTTTGAGATATGAGGATGGTGATATTAGAGTCATGCTAGTAGAGTAGTTGTGAATTTGAGAAATACTTGTGTTGAGGTTTGCAAGTCATGTAGCATGACGTATGGTAACCGTTGTGTGACAAATTTGAAGCATGAGGTATTTCATTGATTGTCATCCTTTGTGTGGAGGTCGGGATCGCACGATGGTTAACTCCTACCAACCCTTCCCCTAGAATCATGCGTGCAGTACTTTGTTTTGATGACTTGTAGATTTTTGTAATAAGTATGTGAGTTCTTTATGACTAATGTTGAGTCCATGGATTATACGCACTCTCACCCTTCCACCATTGCTAGCCTCTCTTGTACCGCACAACTTTTGCCGGTACCATATACCTTCCTCAAAACAGCCACCATACCTACCTATTATGGCATTTCCATAACCATTCCGTTTACTATGACACGCTTCATCATTGTCATATTGCCATGCATGATCATGTAGTTGACATCGTATTTGTGACTAGGCCACCATGCATAATTTTTCATACATGCCACTCTTGATTCATTACACATCCCGGTACACCGCCGAAGGCATTCATATAGAGTCATACTTTGTTCTAGTATCGAGGTATAATCTTTGAGTTGTAAATCAATAGAAGTGTGATGATCATCATTATTAGAGCATTGTCCCAAATAAAAATAAAATAAAAAAGAAGAAAAAAAAGAACGAAAGGCCAAAGAAAAAAATAAAGGCCCAGAAAAAGAAAAAAGAAAGAAAAAGGGACAATGCTACTATGTTTTCCAAACTTGTTCTTCAAAGTAGCACCATGATCTTCATCATAGAGAGTCTCTTGTTTTGTCACGTTCTGATACTAGTGGGAATTTTCATTATAGAACTTGGCTTGTATATTCCAACGATGGGCTTCCTCAAATGCCCAAAGTTTTTGTGAGCAAGCAAGTTGGATGCACACCCACTTAGTTTCTTTTGTTGAGCTTTCATACATTTATAGCTCTAGTGCACCTGTTGCATGGCAATCCCTGCTCACTCACATAGATATCTATTGATGGGCATCTCCATAGCCCATTGATACGCCTAGTTGATGTGAGACCATCTTCCTCTTTTTGTCCTCTCCACAACCACCATTCTATTCCACCTATAGTGCTATATCCATGGTTCACGCTCATGTATTGCGTCTGCGTGAAAGTTGAAAAGGTTTGAAAAAAATTAAGTATGAAACAATTGCTTGGCTGAAATCGGGGTTGTGCATGATTTGAGTATTTTGTGTGACGGAGATGGAACATAGCCAAACTATATGATTTTGTAGGGATGAACTTTCTTTGGCCATGTCATTTCAAGAAGACATGATTGCTTTGTTAGTATGCTTGAAGTATTATTATTCTTATGTCAATATTAAACTTTTGTCTTGAACCTTTCGGATCTGAACATTCATGCCACAATAAAGAAAATTACATTGAAAATTATGTAAGGTAGCATTCCACATCAAAAAATCTGTTTTTATCATTTACCTACTCGAGGACGAGCAGGAATTAAGCTTGGGGATGCTTGATACGTCTCCAACATATCTATAATTTTTTATTGTTCCATGCTATTATATTATCTGTTTTGGATGTTTAATGGGCTTTATTATGCACTTTTATATTATTTTTGGGACTAACCTACTAACCCAAGGCCCAGTGCAAATTGTTGTTTTTTGCCTATTTCAGTGTTTCGCAGAAAAGGAATATCAAACAGAGTCCAAACGGAATGAAACCTTTGGGAGAGTTATTTTTGGAACAATTGCAACACAGAAGACTTGGAGTACACGCCAGGGAGCGAACGAGGCGGCCACGAGGACAGGGGCGCGCCCCCCACACTCGTGGGCCCCTCATGGCTCCCCTGACGTGCCTCTTCCTCCTATATATACCTACGTACCCTAAAACCATCGGGGAGCACCACGGAACCCTAATTCCACCGCCGCAACCTTCTGTACACGTGAGATCCCATATTGGGGCCTGTTCCGGAGCTTCACCAGAGGGGAAATCGATCACGGAGAGCATCTACATCAACACCATAGCCTCTCCGATAAGTTGTGAGTAGTTTACCACAGACCTTCGGGTCCATGGTTATTAGATAGATGGCTTCTTCTCTCTCTTTGGATCTCAATACAAAGTTCTCCTCGATCTTCTTGGAGATATATTCGATGTAATTCTTATTGCGGTGTGTTTGTCGAGATCCGATGAATTGTGGGTTTATGATCAAGATTATCCATGAACAATATTGGATTCTTTTCTGAAATCTTTTATGCATGATTTAAATATCCTTGCAAGTCTCTTCGAATTATCGGTTTGGTTTGGCCTACTAGATTGGTAGTTCTTGCAATGGGAGAAGTGCTCCGAAAGATATAAGTGAAGCACTAGAGCAAATGACAAACTACTCCGAAAGATATAAGTGAAGATCAATGAGCTGTCGAATAATTATGTAACTATGTGAAGACTCTCTAACATTTAATAATTTCAGATCGTGGGATATTATTCAAACAGCAAGCAAAACAAACTAAAATAGAATGACGCTCCAAGCAAAACACATATCATGTGGTCAATAAAAATATAGTCTCGAGTATAGTTACCGATAGATGAAGACGAAAGAGGGGATGCCTTCCCGGGGCATCCCCAAGCTTAGGCTTTTGGTTGTCCTTGAATTTTACCTTGGGGTGCCTTGGGCATCCCCAAGCTTAGGCTCTTGCCACTCTTTGTTCCATAGTCCATCAAAGCCATACTCAAAACTTGAAAACTTCATAGCACAAAACTCAACAAAAAACTTGTAAGCTCCGTTAGTATAAGAAAATAAAACCACCACTTAGGTATTGTTATGAACTCATTCTAAATTCATATTGGTGTAATATCTACTGTATTCCAACTTCTCTATGGTTCATACCCTCCGATACTACTCATAGATTCATCAAAATAAGCAAACAACACATAGAAAACAGAATTTGTCAAAAACAAAACAGTCTGTAGCAATGTGTAACTTTCGAATACTTATGTAACTCTAAAAATTCTGAAATAAATTGGTAAACGTGAGGAATTTGTCTATCAATCATCTACAAAAAGAATCAACTAAGTAGCACTCTCCAATAAAATCTGGTGACTATTCTCGTGAGCGCTAATGTTTCTGTTTTTTACAGCATGATCATATAAACTTCACACAAGTCTTTCCAAAGGTTCTACTTGGCACAAACACTAATTAAAACACAAAACCACATCTAAACAGAAGCTAGATGCAATATTTATTCCTAAAAAGAAGCAAAAAAGCAAAGAACAAAAAATAAAGTTGGGTTGCCTCCCAATAAGCGCTATCGTTTAACGCCCCTAGCTAGGCATGATGATTTCAATGATGCTCGCGTAAAAGATAAGAATTGAAACATAAGGAGAGCATCATGAAGAATATGACTAGCACATTTAAGTCTAACCCACTTCCTATGCATAGGGACTTTGTGAGCAAACAACTTATGGAAACGATAATCAACTAGCATAGGAAGGGAAAACGAGCATAACTTCAAGATTTTAAGCACATAGAGAGGAAGCTCCATATTATTGCAATTCCTACAAACGTATGACCCTCTCTCATAATAATTTTCAATATCGTCATGAATGAATTCAACAATATAACCAACACATAAAGCATTCTTGTCATGATCCCCAAGCATATAAATTTTATTACTCTCCACATCAGCAAAATTCTTCTCATTCGGAATAGTGGGAGTATCATAAGAGACTTGAATACTGTAGATTGTTTCCACATTAAAAGAGTAATGTTCAGAAAAAGGGTAATCATAATCATGACAAGTTTTATAAATATAATCATCACTACTTTTTATAGCATAAGTGTCATCACAATAATCATCATAAATAGGAGGCATGCTATCATCATAATAAATTTCCTCATCAAAACTTGGGGGACTAAAAATATCATCTTCATCAAACATAGCTTCCCCAAGCTTGTGGCTTTGCATATCGTTAGCATCATGGGTATTCAAAGAATTCATACTAACAACATTGCAATCATGCTCATCATTCACATATTTTATGCCAACCATTCTATGTAATTCTTCTTCTAGTACTTGAGCACAATTTTCCTTCCCATCATTTTCACGGAAGATATTAAAAAGATGAAGCATATGAGGTAACCTTAATTCCATTTTTTGTAGTTTTTTTTTACAAACTAAACTAGTGATAAAACAAGAAACTAAAAGATTCGATTGCAACATCTAAAGATATACCTTCAAGCACTCACCTCACTGGCAACGGCGCCATAAAAGAGCTTGATGTCTACTACACAACCTTCTTCTTGTAGACGTTGTTGGGCCTCCAAGTGCAGAGGTTTGTAGGACAGTAGCAAATTTCCCTCAAGTGGATGACCTAAGGTTTATCAATCTGTGGGAGGCGTGGGATGAAGATGGTCTCTCTCAAACAACCCTGCAACCAAATAACAAAGAGTCTCTTGTGTCCCCAACACACCCAATACAATGGTAAATTGTATAGGTGCACTAGTTCGGCGAAGAGATGGTGATACAAGTGCAATATGGAGGGTAGATATAGGTTTTTGTAAACTGAAAATATAAAAACAGAAATGTAGCAAGTGGTAAATGTGAGCATAAACGGTGTTGCAATGATAGGAAACAAGGCCTAGGGTTCATACTTTCACTAGTGCAAGTTCTCTCAACAATAATAACATAACTGGATCATATAACTATTCCTCAACATGCAACAAATAGTCACTCCAAAGTAACTAATAGCGGAGAACAAACGAAGAGATTATGGTAGGGTACGAAACCACCTCAAAGTTATCCTTTCTGATCGATCTATTCAAGAGTCTGTAGTAAAATAACACGAAGTTATTCTTTCTGTTCGATCTATCATAGAGTTCGTACTAGAATAACACCCTAAGATACAAATCCACCAAAACCCTAATGTCACCTAGATACTCCATTGTCACCTCAAGTATCCGTGGGCATGATTATACGATATGCATCACACAATCTCGGATTCATCTATTCAACCAACACAAAGAACTTCAAAGAGTGCCCCAAAGTTTCTACCGGAGAGTCAAGACGAAAACGTGTGACAACCTTTATGCATAGATTCCCAAGGTCATGGAACCTGCAAGTTGATCACCAAAACATACATCAAGTAGATCACGTGAAATCCCATTGTCACCACAGATAAGCACATGCAAGACATACATCAAGTGTTCTCAAATCCTTAAAGACTCAATCCGATAAGATAACTTCAAAGGGAAAACTCAATTCATTACAAGAGAGTAGACGGGGAGAAGCATCATAAGATCCAACTATAATAGCAAAGCTTGGATATGTGATGCCCTCGATTCGACCGTACACTAATCATGCACGCAAATGTGTACGACCAAGATCAGGGACTCACTGGAAGATATCACAACACAACTCTAGACACAAATAAAATAATACAAGCTTTATATTACAAGCCAGGGGCCTCGAGGGCTCGAATACATAAGCTCGAAAACACAAGAGTCGGCGGAAGCAATAATATCTGAGTACAGACATAAGTTAAACAAGATTGCCTTAAGAAGGCTAGCACAAAACATCAATGATCGAAAAGGCAAGGCCTCCTGCCTGGGACCTCCTAACTACTCCTGGTCGTCAGCTGCCTCCACGTAGCAGTAGGCTCCGTCGGGGTTGTAGCAGTCGTCAAGTGTGGCATCTGGCTCCTGGACTCCACCATCTGGTTGCATCAACCAGCAAGAAGAAGAAGGGGGGAAAGGGGGAGCAAAGCAACCGTGAGTACTCATCCAAAGTACTCGCAAGCAAGGATCTACACTACATATGCATCGGTATCAATGAAAAGGGTAGTATCTGTGGACTAAGCTGCAGAATGCCAGAATAAGAGGGGGAAAAGCTAGTCCTATCGAAGACTAGCATCTTCTGGAAACCACCGTCTTGCAGCAAGAGGGAGAAGTAGAGTAGTGTAACATAACACATATTTATGTTGTTGTTCCAACGCTCCGGGATCCTTTCTCGACTCCCGAAGCAACATATCCAAACAATGCCTCAGCATCCAGTTCTAGTTGTAGCGATCGGGATACAACTCCAAGTGTCCGTTACCGTAGGACAGGCTATCGATAGATGTTTTCTTCCCTGCAGGGGTGCACCAACTTACCCATCACGCTTGCTTAACTCCGGCCGGACACACCATCAGGTCATGCCCGCCCTCGGCCAAACAATACGCCGCAACCCGACCTAGACTTAATAGAGAGGTCATGCACGTCGGACTAAACCCTATGCCCCCAGGGGTCATGGGCCAATCGCCCCAGGAACTCCTGCACGTTGCGTACGCGGACGGTGAGCAGACCTAGCAACCTCCTTTAAAAAGGTAGGAGCCTAACCAGTCCAACCCGGCGCGCGCCGCTCAGTCGCAATGACGTCAGTTAAGCTTCGGCTGATGCATACGACGCAGAATGCCCATACTATGCCCACGTGATGGTTAGCGCTATCATGCCAGAGGCCCCTTGGATCAAATATCCAAACCGTTTAGTGTCTTGGGAATGCGCGGTAACGAGCAGAGACTCACGAACATGTGACCCCATTGCCCCGTCTCGAGGACTTGCGGCAAAGGCGAGTGCCTGGCCACGCCTCGTATTTATCTCGCGGGCACCTTCCAGGTCAACCCGACTACACATCACTCGCAATTAAGCTCGCGCGGGTACCCCTCAGGGTCGACCCGTCTTTAGTAACCAGGTTCAGTGTAAAGTCATAGTAACTGTGTGTCTGACACCAAAGGAAAACCTGAGGAAATCACCCTCGATGGAATCCCACCTGATGTTTATCGTCAAGGTGAACGAAAGAGGAGTCACCCTCGAGGTCCACTCTTGAGGAGTTGCACGACAGTGTCGTTATCGGGAGTGGAGAAAGAGGAATCACCCTCGATGACCACAACCGATGAACTAACCTACAAGGTTAACATCAGAAGTGCTGATGAGGTCTCACCCTCGGCGCTCGATAGTAACCTAGTAGTGTCGAGCAACTAAGGGGAAAGTGATGTGCGGTGCCGAGTCCTGGTCTTCGATCCCGTTGATCGGGTCTTCTGATAATCCAGCGGGGCAGTTGGGACAAGGTAGGGGGTCACTAGTGGATCTCTAACCAGCCTATACTAAGCACTTTAGTATAAACATGTAAGGTATAAAAGCAGTATCAACAACAGGCTATGCATCAGAATAGGATCATACAAAAAGCAGTAGCAGTTCTAATGCAAGCATAAGAGAGAAGAGAATGGATGATATCGGAATGATCAAAGGGGGTTGGCTTGCCTGGTTGCTCTGGCAAGAAGGAGGGGTCGTCAACACCGTAGTCGATCACCGGGGCATCATCTGTGTCGGGGTCTACCAGAGAGAAGAGGGGGAAGAAACAGTAAATATAAAGCACACAGATGCAACAAAGAAGCACGACATGTCAACACGCAGAGTTAGGGTGCTCTAACGCGGTGCTACACCATACCGACGCAGGGGGATAACATCCGTAAAAGTATCCCCGGTGTTTCGTGTTTTCGGACAGATGAATCGGAGGGAGAATGTTTCATGTTCGCTATGATAGGGATGTGTGGCGGACGAACGGACCTCGTATTTGGATTTGCCTCGTCGTTCTGAGCAATTTTCATATATAAAACTTTTTCATCCGAGCTACAGATTATTTTATATGATTTTTCAAAGTTTCAATGAATTTTTTGGAATTTTTTATAATTCGAAAATAAATATGAAAAACGCTAGGTGCACCCCATGCAGTGCACCAAGCAGTGTGCCAGAGGCTGACATTGGGCCCTGTTGACTGCTGACTCAGTAGTCAACAGTCAACGGTTGACTGGTCAAACTGGACAGTGGGGCTAATGTGTCATAGGGCCATTTGTTTAATAAATTGGTTAATTAGTCCAACTAGTGGTGGGGCTCATAAGTCAAACACTATGTAGCATCTAAGGTTAGTACTAATACCTGTTTGAGGTTAGCTAAGTAAGATTAATCCTAATCTAATGACCAGCCATTTGGATGTGGCCCATCCCGTCACGCACACACAGGCGAACTTGGACATGGCAAAGCCATGGCCAGCATCAGTAGCAGTCGGCCGCAGCAGCGCTAGCAGCACAACATATTTAGTAGCGGCCATAGAACGCCGTAATAGCAGCAGTGCAAGGAGCAAGCAGTAGCGCACAGTGGCATCAGCTTGAGCAGCAGCAGTGCAAAGCAGCGGTGAAACGCAGCAGCAGGCACGGGGGCAAGGGAGTAGGCACCATAGGAAGCGGCGACGGGCGGTGAGCCGGCGGACAAAAGCAGGCGCCGGCGAGACGGGCGGCCACGGCGTGCATGGGGCGCGGCCAGGTCGTGGGTCGCGGGCGCGATGAGCACGGCGCGAGCAGGCAGTAGGACGCGTACAGCACGGGTACGGACATGGACGAGCATTAGGCGACGACTACGGTGACGTAAGAAAGGGGGAACGGGCGGAGGCTCACCCCGGGGAGGCCGTGGACGAGCTCGGTGTGGACGGGAGGCGCCGGTGGTGGAGATCGACGGTGAGATGCCGCGGACGCGACGGAGAAACCGGCTCGATCCCGAGCGTACGGTGCGGCTCGGCTCGAGTTCTTCGTTGGGGACAAAGGAGATGACCGCAGGAAGGCTTCTGGACACCTTGGTGCGGCAAGGGGCGGCCGATGGGCGCGATGACGACGATGGCGCGGCGACCAAAGCTTCGGCTCCTCTTCCAGATCGAGTGCGAGGAGAAAACGAGGGAACTCGGGGTCTAGGGTTCGTCCTGGGGCTTGGGGATGGTCTTGTACACCTCGGGGGCTCGTCGGATGGTCGACACGGCGGCCATGGAGGCGCGGATGTGCGCCACGCACAGGTCTCTGCCTCCTGTACAGAGGAAGATGGAGAAGGCCCTGGTGGGCTTGGGCCACGCTACTGTAGCACTAGGCTTCTAGTGCACAGTGTGCACTTGGCCCATTTTGTTTTCCCTGTTTCTGCTTTATTAAATCAGTATTGTTTTCTACTTAATTGCCAAAGTAATTAAATTTAGTTCAACTTGAAATTTGGCACATAATTAGTAGACATTATTTTGAGACCACACACAAGGTTTCACATCATTTGGAAAAGTATAAATATTTGCCTATTTTGAAAAGGCCAATCTAGAGTCTTTTGGACCACTTATTAATTTCCTAGGAATTTATTTGTGAGTCAAACCAAGTTGGTTTCAACATGATATTGATGAGGGAAAATTTATAGAACTATTCGAACATCATAGTTTCGTAGCTTGAGGAAAATTGACATGTCTTTTAAATTTGAATTTGAATTTGGTTTGGAACAAAGTGAGGGTTAACAAAATAAATAAGATGGCATGGCACCATTAAAGGGAAGATCACTGTAGCATGATTCTCGGGGTGTTACAAATCTCCTCTACTACAAGAAATCTCGTCCCGAGATTTAAGATGTGGAGTAAGGGGCGAAGTTCTGGTTATGAAATTTCCAACGAGTCTTCTCGGGCATGGTTGCTTTCTCGAAGAGGTTGATTTGATGCCTTCATTTCTCTGCTTCCGGTCATCATGATGAAGTCATCAACCTTTCTTTTGGATCTTCTTCGTACTTACGAAAAGGATAAAGGGTAAATTCGGAAGGACGAACCTCTACAAGGTTGATTATCTGGTAGATAACTCCAAGGATGTGGTTGAAAGTATCTCTCGAATTGAATCTTAAGAAACTATCGAGAGCAAAGTAAGAAGATACCATGAGAAGTTTCAAGCGGGTAGGCAATCGTCCGATGCCTAAAACAAGGTGTGAAAGGGGTTCAAAGCAACGAGAATAAGAATTTTGTATGATACCAGAATTGATGATCTCTCGGAAGGTGGCTCGTGAATTATATACGAGGCCCCGCGCAAGGAATAACTTTGGGAACAGGGGGTGTACAGGAGAGTCAGGTTTCGATCCTTTGTAACTGTGGGTTAAAAGCAGGAAGGCGATAACATTTTTGCACGGTCATGATAGCAAGGCATGTCGGAGAATAGATTGTCATCTATGTCGACAACAACATCGGTACCAAGGGCGTGGGACGAAGAGAACCATTTTCCTGCTCATTGAACGAGGTGGACCAAATAGGCAAGGTTCTCGTCCATCGGTGGTTACCGAAATGTTATCAACAATAGTAACAGGGTCTTACTGACAGAGTTGTACACCACGGTGTTTACATAAGCAGAAAATTGTTACTGCTTAGATTATAGGTAGATAAAAAAAGTTAAACAAACAAACTGAAAGGAAAATGTGTTTAAACACAATGAAAAGGAGTATAGCATTCCCAAGATTAAGCAGGGCATGATATACGTGTCAGGAGATCAAAGTCCTGACCATATAGATAAAAGGGGTAAGAAGAATTATGATATGTACCCACACAACGATGTTGGGTAGTTATAATGCCCAGGATGGGACTATACCTCCTACGTGTCGAGGCACGACTTAAAGGTATAATCCCATTCTGGAATGATCTCAAGTTTGGTATCTTTGCATGACTCATGTAAAAATAGGGATGAAATTGCAAAAGGAGATAGTTGGCTTACACTCGCCACTTCACACAATACATTACATAAGCAAAACATGATTCAAAACATCACAACCCGACTACGGGCGATGATCCAAAAGAAAGATACCAAAAACATAAAGCCACAGGTCCGAATCGCCCCTAGTAGAAACCACTACTGATCGTCGCAAACGTCACACACATACGGCCACTCTCTTCATCGAGCTCCCAGAAGCTCTGAACCAGCTCCTGCTTCATTCTCGGCTGAACCTGCATCTGGTGTTGTAGTATCTGTGAGTCACGAGGACTCAGCAATCCCATAACCATGGGTATCAATACTAGCAAAGCTTTATGGGTAGGAAGAGGTAAAGTGGTGAGGTTGCAGCAGCGGCTAAGCATAATATGGTGGCTAACTTACGAGTACAAGAATAAGATGAGCATCTACGCAAACGGTCGCAAACTAGTAGTGATAGCTAAAGATCCTGAACTACCTACGAGTCAAACATAACCCCACCGTGTTCTCTTCTCAAAGTGAAAAGAGACAGTCACGGTTACTCACACAGTTGTGTGTTTTACTTCGGATCCTCTGTCAAGTTTTCTACAACCGGACATTAACAAATTCCAATCTGCCACATAACCGCGGGCACGGCTTTCGAAAGATTATAACCCTGCAGGGGTGTCCCAACTTAGCCCATCACAAGCTCTCACGATTAGCTGAAGTGATAAATATAATATCATCACCCCTTATCTTAGGGAAATCCGATCAGGCTCGGCATCCCGGTGCACAAGACATTTCGACAATGGTAAAAACAAGTCCAGCAAGACCTCCTGGCGTGCCGACACCCTGATAGTAGCCGCGCGTATCTCGTCTCAGGCCACAACCGGATGGGTGATGCTACAGGTAAAACCAAACCTCGAGTTTCCCCGTGATGGCCCCGCAGGACCCCCGTTTGGGACCAACACCATCAGCACTGGCCCCCTGCTATGTAGAAAAGAATCCCGAGGACGCGACCCCCTATGCAAATTTAATTAATTAATTAAGTTGTTATTATGAGGCAAATTAAAACCAATGTTGGGCCTTGCTGGAGGAGTTTTATTCAAAGTCGAACTATCAAGGGGTCCCCATATAACCATCGTGTAAGGAACGCAAAATCAAGGAACATAATGCCGGTTTATCGGCGCCTAAGGTGGCATGAGTGGAACAAAACACCGAGCAAAAGGCCAAGCCTTCCACCCATGCCCAGTATATAGGTGTGTTATTATATATATATAACATATTGTGATATTCCAACAACAAGTTCCCACCTGGAACAAACTTCATCTTCACCTGCAACTAACAACGCTATAAGAGGGGCTGAGCAAGCAGGTAACATAGCCAAACAATGGTTTTGCTAGGAAGGTGTCAAAGGTTAGAGGTTTCATGGCAACAAGGAGAGGCTGACATAAAAGATGGGTAGCGCGACATGTAACGATCGCATCGAGACACTAAGCATGGCAATGGTAGTAAAGGTATCCAAGGGTATGATCATCTTGCCTGGGATTCCGAGAAGAACGGATCCAAGAAGTACTCGAATGGATCCTCACAACTCCGGAACGGAACCGAAGCTAACAAGAGAAGCAACCGGAAAGAAGCAAACAACACGGTAAACACACCACACGAGACATGATAATGTGCTCAACAAGTATGATGCAACACAAGTCTACATAGGAAGCACAACAAGTATATACAGGAAGCACAACATGGCAAGGTAGGAAGCACAAAAAAACAACACAAGTCTATATGATGCAATACATGGCAAGGTATGATGCATGGCTAGTCTATACAGGGAGCACAACATGGCAAGGTAGGAAGCACAGAAAAATAACACAAGTCTATATGATGCAACACATGGCAAGGTAGGATGCATGACAAGTCTATACAGGAAGCATTACATGGCAAGGTAGGAAGCATAATAAAAGTACACTATTTAGGCATTTTAAATGTGGCCGGAAATAACAACAACAATTCCGGGAAAATCCCCATATGCATGTTTAGCAAAAAATTTAAGCAAACAACAATTCACACATTTTAATGTTGTTAACATGATGCGGATGACATGATCAAGTTTTATGCAATTTTAGCAAAAGTGAACATGAAGAGATATGAAGCACTTGTCACCGGGGTGGAAGGAAAGGGTGCCACGGCAACGATCCGAAAATGATGCAACGACAACATCTCGGTTCCGGTAACTCGTCGAGAGACCGGTGAAAAAGAAAGGTGGCGTGAGCGAGTCGAACAAGATGAAAGGTGGGGTGATCCCGTCACCGGGTTCCCACTTGACAACGACAGGGCAAACGAGGGTCACAACGGACACGATGCAAACAAGTACTTCATCTCATACAACACACAACACAAGCGCTCATCACATCGGCATTCGACTCAGGGTATACCTTTGAAGAATGCATCTTCGGGGCAGAACGAGTTCGACGGAAGAGGGAAGAAGTGGTTCACGTGTCGAGCGTAGTGGAAGTAGTGGTACACGGCGACGGTAGTGGTACACGTTTTCTTGTCGAGATCACGACGACGGTAGTCGAACTTGACGCTTGCATTACACGGGTCCTCGGCGACGGTAGTGGTACACATTGATGTAGTGGTACTCGCGGTTCACGTGTGTAGTCGTACTCGAGGGTCGTAGAGGAAGTAGTCGTCGCGACGGTAGTGGAAGTAGTCGTTCACGGTCATCGGTAGGAGTACTTGTCGCATCGCCGAGCGTAGTCGTTTTAGGCACCGGGCGTTGAGGTACTTGACGAAATCTGCAACGGTGGAACTTGGTGCTGCTCCCTTTTCAGTAGTTGTTGAACTTGGCATCAACCGTGACAGCAAGCGGAGGTGCAAGAAAACAGCAGGGCGTCAAGGGGCGGCACAGGAACAGGAGGTCGAGGACATGGCGCCAGCGAGGTGGCGGAGGTGCAGGGGAGAATGACGGCGCGGCTCCGCGCGGGGGAAGCCCACGAGCTCCGGCTCGTCCATGGAGAAGGCCGCGGCGAGCTTGAGGCACGGCTAGCGCAGGGGCCAAGGCAAGGCGGAGGAGGTGCAGGGGCGCGACGGTGGTGACGAGGACGGGCGCCCGGCGGCCCTGGTGAAGCGGCGGGGCGCGGAGCAACCAGGCACCGACGTCTTCGAGGAGGCGCGGGGCGCTGCGACGGCTCCTAGCCGCGAGGCTGGAGGAGGTGCGGGGAGGGAGGCCACGGCGTGCGGCGAAGGGAGGTGAGGGGCGCGAGGGAGAGAGAAAAGGGGCGAGGGGAGATCGGCTGCGGGGGGGTGCTCACGGGGATCGAAGGGAGGAGGGGTTCGAGCGAGTGAGTTCGGGAGCGAGGCTGCGGCGCTGGGAGGGAGATGGACGAGGGGACGGGAGGAGATGTCGAGCGGGCTAGGGTTAGGGGAGCGCGGCTGGGCCTAGCAGCTGATGGGCCTTAGAGGTCAGCGGTTGGGCCTCTTGCCCCTCTCTCGAATTAAAGAAAAAAAACAGAGAACTAAAAAGAGAGAGAAAAGAAAAAGGCATCTACGGAAAGAATTTACACGTGAGGGTAATTTTCTCGGGCTCATAAAAATGAGCGCGGTCCGAGAAAAAATAGAAATGGCAAGATCGAGATATAATTCAAACATATTTGAATTTAATTCAAAAGAGTTTGAACTAAGACTTGATTTTTGAAGTGTCCAAAAATGTTCGAATTTTTGGAGGAACCTCGATACAACGGAAAAGAATTATAGACAAGGTTTGGGAGTAGAAACTTGGAGTGAAATAGGCATGGGGAATATTTGCAAGTGTGTTTGGGTTAAATCCAAGCAAATGGAATATTTAATATAGCTCCCTAATAATATTGAGAGGATATATGTTTTAAAGAGAAATCACACTTCCCTCGATTTAAATGGACCGAAGGTCCACACAATTTATTTAGTTGAGAAGAAAAGATTAATGACATGAAGGCATGATGATATGATGCAATGCAAAACATAAATAACACAAGCACAAAAGAAACACACGGTAGAACTCGGAACATCTGGAATCTTCTGGGACGTCGGTCTTCGGGCGTCACAACTCTCCCACACTAACAGAGGATCTCGACCCGAGATCCTAGAGATGGCACCGGATAAAAACGGAAGAGGAAGAGGTAAAACAAAGTTGCTTCTTTGACAAACGAGTGAAACCACAAGCCTTGAGAGGTTGAACAAATTGAAGGAAAGAATACAACAAAGATGAACAAAGATGAAAACACTCCGTTAGAAAAGAGGAACAAGGAACATTATGAGAACCTTGTAGGTTGAACGACGTGAAACAAGAGCTTACGAACCAAAAGAATATGAAACCACAACGGTATAGCCAAGGAATAAGAATGACATAATTCGGACAACACTCCGACTGAAAATGGAAGGAATTAACATGAACTTGCCAAGTTGGGATGATACTTGATGAAAACAACAACACACAGCCTCCGAAACTATTAAAAGAATGGCACAAGGTTAAGAAAGATTCAGACATCACTCCGGTTGAAAAGATAGGCAAACTTGATAAGATGAGGGAACTTGAATGAAGAACACAACACTCATGTTAAATGATAAGCAAGGGAAAGAACATGATCTCGATAAAACGATATGATGGTTTGGAGAGAGCAACATCACAATGCCTCTGGAATGAAGAATAGCATATAAATCAATGAAAGAAATGAATGGAGAAGAAAATGACAACTTCTCCCACGAATGAATTAGGAAATCCTCCTTACAAAGAAGGGTTGAATAGAGTTGTTGGAAATTCAACAACGAAAAGAATAAGCTTGATGTGGGCTTATGGAAAACATCTCAAAATTAAAAGGTGACAACCAGCCACTAACAGAAACGAATTGCTTGGATTGAGATCAACAAGGAGACGAAAAACTTATCTCACCGGGAGGATAAATGAAGAACTTGGGTCATTATAAGCACCATAATTAGCAACAATCCTTAGGGAAAGCTTTTAGGTGAAATACAACCCAAGTTAACTCCAACGAATAAATTGAATGGTTGGAAAGATCTCCTGAACAAAGAAAATGATGGGTTTAAATATCTCATTCCTGACAACTTGTGAATCATGAAACATGAAGGGAAATTGTCAAAATTGGCATACCACCATCTGAAAAGATAAGGTAGAAAGGATTGCAATTGGAAAGCATGATGAAGAATGCTTGAGCTCCAACAAGAATCTTGATGAAGACTTCGAGGATGAATTAAATCTTGATGAACCACCATGAAAACTACGGTAATGAAAGCATGAGAAGTGAAAGATGAAAAGAATAAGATTCAAGGCCTGTGATGAATTAGATTGAGGTTTGGAATGATATAACTGAAATAACTTGGAACTCCGGAAAACAAGATGAACAACTTAGAACCGAGAATATGATATGATGAACAAGCTCCAGACAAAAGAATTAAATCACCTTGAAGGAATAAGAATAAGAATTATGTCATGCATCTCCTTCACCAATTTAAATTGATGACAACCGAAGGATTTGGCATACTACTTATTCTCGTTGGAAAGAATTAAGAGAGATCTCGCACAAGCTTGGGTAAATCTTCAACGAACCACCGGTAGGATTATGAAAAGAACGAGTGAATTAATGCGATAACAAGAAAGAGTAAACTTGAATGAACCACCGTAAGAATGTGGAGACGAAAGAAGAGACATCGATGAAGAATAGTTGGAGGTCGAAGTTGAAAACAGAGAATGAAGAATCTTCTGAAATGATGGCCTTCGGAGGATCACAATAGGAAGAGTTCATGAAATGCTTCGGATGGTATAAAAGAATTCCTCACAAACGGAACAATAATGAGGATGGCATGAAGCTAGAACCACAAATCTTCAAGAAGACGGGCCAAGATTTAAGAGAAACACTTCTCCGGTCTCCAAATGTTGAGAATGAAGACGAGAAATGCCATAAGAATTGTTGAGCGCTCCGGGATGAAGAATTAAAAAGGTTGAACCAATGATGAAAAAGAATTTGAAAGCGATCTTGGAGAAGGTATATGACTGATGGAAATCATTCTTACGTCACACTTTGAAAAGAATTTGAGTATAACTTCAGAAAAAAATTAGAAGAGTCAGGTAAGATCCTGGAAAAAGACCTGTGGGTTAGGGCCCACTCAAAAGAAATCACCGTTGAAAAAAAAAGATTGCTTAAGAGATATTGCACCGGTTGAATTGCATGGCTTGAGTAAGATGACAATCCACAAAAATAGTTTGAACGGATTACGAATGGAAACACGAATCTTCTGAGATACCTTGTACACCGGATATGGATAGGAGAGTTGAATGAATAAGAGAGCCTTCGAATAATAAATTTCAACATGGGAAAACATGTGAAACAAAAAGGAAGAGATATGAGCATGACCAAAGCTTGAATTTAGTCCACCGGAGAAGAATATTGGAATTAAGAATGATGAACTTGAAATTCTTGAACATCTACACGATAAATCACCGGATAAGAACATTGAAGGAAAAGAATGAAGAAATATCACATGAATAAAATGGATACTTCATTTAGAATTCCAGCTCCATAAAGAAAAGGGGTGGGAGGGTGAGGAAAAACAAAGACGACTTGGGATGAATGAAACAGACAATCGTCAGATTTCTCAACGGCGTCCGTATGTAATAACTTAAAGAGAAGGCAAACCGGTTGGAAAGGATTAACATGAAAATCTCGATGGTCAAGAAGAATTAGCACTCCCATAGAAATATGAGAACATCGCTTAGGAAAGGTATGGAATCAACATTTGACATCGAAGCAACTCGAATACCAGAATCGAAACAAAACAAACGATAGATATGTTGCAACATAATCTTCACAAAATCATTCGAACAGAGAATTGAACGAATGAATTCCGTAGGTACATCAACTTGTCGAGAAGCCACTTGGGAGAACAAAAGGTAAATAAAAGCAACAAGGAGCAGATATAACAAATACAAGATAGAAGTTTCGTCCCACATATTCGTGTTGAAAGCTCATGGAACGTGTTACAAAAGGGTTTTGCAATCCCCGGATCAGCATAGCCAAGGACCCTTTAAGATGCAACTCCCGATCAGAACAACGCCCATAAAACCACTTCACTCAATGTAGAACCCCGAACTTCGTATCATGCATTCGTTGGAAGAATGCCTACGAATTACTAGATGAACCCACCTATTAATTTCCAAAAGTTTCCAGTTATGCAATCAGGTGTTGGGGATACAGGGGAAGCATCGCGCACTCAACTCTAATCCTACATCCAGCTGTATCCATCCTTCAACACATAACCAGTTATCTCTGGAAACCGTTTACCTCGGACCTTCGAAACGTATCTACTATACAAGCTATGGCAATACTCCCGAACTACCTCCCCAGTACTGGGTGATGTCGGGGTTATCTTGCCACTAACCGCATAGGAGAGTTTTCGATGTCGGCCGTCTTAAGTATTCCAGAACTGCTGCGATATATTTCTGACGACAACACCTCGGAGCTCAACTCCCCGGGACACTGCCACAACCCCTAATGACAGGAGGCATCGAGAACAATGTTCTCGTCACAAAGACATCAGAACAATCCAAACAATACTCGCGTGATCCTAAAAAAAAATTGGTGAATTTTTGAGAGTAGAAGAGATAAAAGTAATCGTCAGGAGTCCTCACCAGAGTGAAAAGAGATGAGGAGCAAAAGAAATCCTACTCTCCGATATATATATATATATATATATAGGACTCAAAACATTTTCAAGTGTGTGCCTAGACTCAACCGTCAACGATTCGATCAATTAGTGGGGGCTTCTAGGTCGGAGAAGGCTCTGAATACCAACTTGTAATGCCCAGGATGGGACTATACCTCCTACGTGTCGAGGCACGACTTAAAGGTATAAGCCCATTCTGGAATGATCTCAAGTTTGGTATCTTTGCATGACTCGTGTAAAAATAGGGATGAAATTGCAAAAGGAGATAGTTGGCTTACACTCGCCACTTCACACAATACATTACATAAGCAAAACATCATTCAAAACATCACAACCCGACTACGGGCGATGATCCAAAAGAAAGATACCAAAAACATAAAGCCACAGGTCCGAATCGCCCCTAGTAGAAACCACTACCGATCGTCGAAAACGTCACACACACATACGGCCACTCTCTTCATCGAGCTCCCAGAAGCTCTGAACTAGCTCCTGCTTCATTCTCGGCTGAACCTGCATCTGGTGTTGTAGTATCTGTGAGCCACGAGGACTCAGCAATCCCATAACCATGGGTATCAAGACTAGCAAAGCTTTATGGGTAGGAAGAGGTAAAGTGGTGAGGTTGCATCAGCGGCTAAGCATAATATGGTGGCTAACTTACGAGTACAAGAATAAGATGAGCATCTACGCAAATGGTCGCAAACTAGTAGTGATAGCTAAAGATCCTGAACTACCTACGAGTCAAACATAACCCCACCGTGTTCTCTTCTCAGAGTGAAAAGAAACAGTCACGGTTACTCACACAGTTGTGTGTTTTACTTCGGATCCTCTGTCAAGTTTTCTACAACCGGACATTAACAAATTCCAATCTGCCACATAACCGCGGGCACGGCTTTCGAAAGATTATAACCCTGCAGGGGTGTCCCAACTTAGCCCATCACAAGCTCTCACGATTAGCTGAAGTGATAAATATAATATCATCACCCCTTATCTTAGGGAAATCCGATCAGGCTCGGCATCCCGGTGCACAAGATATTTCGACAATGGTAAAAACAAGTCCAGCAAGACCTCCCGGCGTGCCGACACCCTGATAGTAGCCGCGCGTATCTCGTCTCAGGCCACAACCGGATGGGTGATGCTACAGGTAAAACCAAACCTCGAGTTTCCCCGTGGTGGCCCCGCAGGACCCCCGTTTGGGACCAACACCATCAGCACTGCCCCCCTGCTATGTAGAAAAGAATCCCGAGGGCGCGACCCCCTATGCAAATTTAATTAATTAATTAAGTTGTTATTATGAGGCAAATTAAAACCAATGTTGGGCCTTGCTGGAGGAGTTTTATTCAAAGTCGGACTGTCAAGGGGTCCCCATATACCCATCGTGTAAGGAACGCAAAATCAAGGAACATAATGCCGGTTTATCGGCGCCTAAGGTGGCATGAGTGGAACAAAACACCGAGCAAAAGGCCAAGCCTTCCACCCATGCCCAGTATATAGGTGTGTTATTATATATATAACATATTGTGATATTCCAACAACAAGTTCCCACCTGGAACAAACTTCATCTTCACCTGCAACTAACAACGCTATAAGAGGGGCTGAGCAAGCGGGTAACATAGCCAAACAATGGTTTTGCTAGGAAGGTGTCAAATGTTAGAGGTTTCATGGCAACAAGGAGAGGCTGACATAAAAGATGGGTAGCGCGACATGTAACGATAGCATCGAGACACTAAGCATGGCAATGGTAGTAAAGGTATCCTAGGGTATGATCATCTTGCCTGGGATTCCGCAAGGAAGAAGAAAGGATCCAAGAAGTAGTCGAACGGATCCTCACAACTCCGGAACGGAACCGAAGCTAACAAGAGAAGCAACCGGAAAGAAGCAAACAACACGGTAAACACACCACACGAGACATGACAATGTGCTCAACAAGTATGATGCAACACAACTCTACATAGGAAGCACAACAAGTCTATACAGGAAGCACAACATGGCAAGGTAGGAAGCACAGAAAAACAACACAAGTCTATATGATGCAATACATGGCAAGGTATGATGCATGGCAAGTCTATACAGGAAGCACAACATGGCAAGGTAGGAAGCACAGAAAAATAACACAAGTCTATATGATGCAACACATGGCAAGGTAGGATGCATGACAAGTCTATACAGGAAGCATTACATGGCAAGGTTGGAAGCATAATAAAAGTACACTATTTAGGCATTTTAAATGAGGTCGGAAATAACAACAACAATTCCGGGAAAATCCCCATATGCATGTTTAGCAAAAAAAATTAAGCAAACAACAATTCACACATTTTAATGTTGTTAACATGATGCGAATGACATGATCAAGTTTTATGCAATTTTAGCAAAAGTGAACATGAAGAGATATGAAGCACTTGTCACCGGGGTGGAAGGAAAGGGTGCCACGGCAACGATCCGAAAATGATGCAACGGCAACATCTCGGTTCCGGTAACTCGTCGAGAGACCGGTGGAAAAGAAAGGTGGCGTGAGCGAGTCGAACAAGATGAAAGGTGGGGTGATCCCGTCACCGGGTTCACACTTGACAACGACAGGGCAAACGAGGGTCATAACGGACACGATGCAAACAAGTACATCATCTCATACAACACACAACACAAGCGCTCATCACATCGGCATTCGACTCGGGGTATACCTTTGAAGCATGCATCTTCGGGGCGGAACGAGTTCGACGGAAGAGGGAAGAAGTGGTTCACGTGTCGAGCGTAGTAGAAGTAGTGGTACACGGCGACGGTAGTGGTACACGTTTTCTTGTCGAGATCATGACGGCGGTAGTCGAACTTGACGCTTGCATTACACGGGTCCTCGGCGACGGTAGTGGTACACATTGATGTAGTGGTACTCGCGGTTCTTGTGTGTAGTCGTACTCGAGGGTCGTAGTGGAAGTAGTCGTCGCAACGGTAGTGGAAGTAGTCGTTCACGGTCATCGGTAGGAGTACTTGTCGCATCGCCGAGCGTAGTCGTTCTAGGCACCGGGCGTCGAGGTACTTGACGAAATCTGCAATGGTGGAACTTGGTGATGCTCCCTTTTCAGTAGTTGTTGAACTTGGCATCAACCATGACAACAAGCGGAGGTGCAAGAAAACAGCAGGGCATCAAGGGGCGGCACGGGAACAGGAGGTCGAGGCCATGGCGCCAGCGAGGTGGCGGAGGTGCAGGGGAGAAGGACGGCGCGGCTCCGCGCGGGGGAAGCCCGCGAGCTCCGGCTCGTCCATGGAAAAGGCCGCGGCGAGCTTGAGGCACGGCTGGCGCAGGGGCCAAGGCAAGGCGGGGGAGGTGCAGGGGCGCGACGGTGGTGACGAGGACGGGCGCCCGGCGGCCCTGGTGAAGCGGCGGGGCGCGGAGCAGCCAGGCACCGACGTCTTCGAGGAGGCGCGGGGCGCTGCGACGGCTCCTAGCCGCGAGGCTGGAGGAGGTGCGGGGAGGGAGGCCACGGCATGCGGCGGAGGGAGGTGAGGGGCGCGAGGGAGAGAGAAAAGGGGCGAGGGGAGATCGGCTGCGGGGGGTGCTCGCGGGGATCGAAGGGAGGAGGGGTTCGAGCGAGTGAGATCGGGAGCGAGGCTGCGGCGCTGGGAGGGAGATGGACGAGGGGACGGGAGGAGATGTCGAGCGGGCTAGGGTTAGGGGAGCGCGGCTGGGCCTAGCAGCTGATGGGCCTTAGAGGTCAGCGGTTGGGCCTCTTGCCCCTCTCTCGAATTAAAGAAAAAAAACAGAGAACTAAAAAGAGAGAGAAAAGAAAAAGGCATCTACGGAAAGAATTTACACGTGAGGGTAATTTTCTCGGGCTCATAAAAATGAGCGCGGTCCGAGAAAAAATAGAAATGGCAAGATCGAGATATAATTCAAACATATTTGAATTTAATTCAAAAGAGTTTGAACTAAGACTTGATTTTTGAAGTGTCCAAAAATGTTCGAATTTTTGGAGGAACCTCGATACAACGGAAAAGAATTATAGACAAGGTTTGGGAGTAGAAACTTGGAGTGAAATAGGCATGGGGAATATTTGCAAGTGTGTTTGGGTTAAATCCAAACAAATGGAATATTTAATATAGCTCCCTAATAATATTGAGAGGATATATGTTTTAAAGAGAAATCACACTTCCCTCGATTTAAATGGACCGAAGGTCCACACAATTTATTTAGTTGAGAAGAAAAGATTAATAACATGAAGGCATGATGATATGATGCAATGCAAAAAATAAATAACACAAGCACAAAAGAAACACACGGGAGAACCCGGAACATCTGGAATCTTCTGGGACGTCGGTCTTCGGGCGTCACAGTAGTTGATCAAGAAATATTTAGCATTGCGCTTACCATGTTCTTGTGGATCTTCGGAGTACCACAGACATGCTTCAAGATAGCACCGACATGGTCATCACGTAAATATCAGACTTTGAATACACAAAGGATCCATCAGGAATAACTTATAGAATAAGTCATACAGTTTCAGCAAGGGAAGATGAGGATGTGGCCGACGGGCTCAGCAACAATTCCTCGAGATCTCCATAGCATGAACAAGTTTGTGATGGAGGGGATGTAAGAATGTTGTCGGTGTTAATACAAATCATCGAAGGGAAAGGGTGGTATTTCCCATCACAAGTTCGATTTACAATTTGGAAGGAGGCAAATCATTGTTGATGAAGATCACGACACATTTGTCGAGATATTTCATTAAGATGTAATCGATCGGCGATGACATCAACTCAATTGAATGATGGAGCGAAAGGTTATTGAAACCACTAGTACAATACAAATTTGAAATCAAGCTAGTTGTTCAAGGTGAAATGATATGCCAAGGAAGATCGGGGTAAGCTTAGCTTATTGTCGAAATCGTGCTCCGGGAAGAAGGACCAGGTAGCATAGTTAAATAGATGCAAGATAATGATATAGCCGCTCAGCCTAGATATGACTTGAAGAATTAATAAACTCATAAGAAATGGAGATTACTTAGAGTTATTGAATTGGAGTGCGGAATTGATTCGCTTATCGGTGTCCTTGAGTTTCCAACAACTCAGAACCCGAGGAAAATTGCAGTCATGAAAATATAACACATAATGAAGAACCCATAAGGAGCTATGCAGTTCCGTGATAATCTCGAGATACCAGGGGGTAATACTCGACGACAGCTCAAACTAGAGGTTGGGCTGGGGGTATTGCTCTGTAGGAGACAAGTGCTTAAACCTGCACGTGAAATGGTATTTAAGGGAGAACATGGTCGGAACCACGATTGCAAAAGGCCAGATTCCTGATATAAGATTACTTATATCAAGGGGATAATTAATTTTAAGAGAAGCCTTAATGATAAGATCCGCACCGTGTCCATGGGCATGGACAGAAAGTTCAAGGTTGACTCCCACTTCTTCAATGCGTAACCTTTCATTCACTGCTCTATTCAAAATGAATTGATTGCGAAGACTTGCTTGGTGAATTACCAGAGGAGTATGAACCTTGGAAAACTTTCGGGTTCACAAAGATTAAGGAAGGCATAAGTTCAACCCATCGGGGCATCTTAGACTCATACTACAAACTTAAAGAGAGAGGATACAATTTACCAAGGCGTTATGTATCTGGGAAGAACTCATAAGGAGATTAATTATGAGGGGCACTGTTGGATAATAATCCAACAAAGGATCTGGTGGTCTACCAGGGATTTGATGTGAGCATCGGTACTCAACCATAAGAAGAAAGAATGGAGGGGTATCAGTTTATAGAAACAACTGACTAATTCAAAACTCAAATGCAAAGGAATTATGATCTCCAATTCAAGCGATCAGAAGGAACTGCTGTGATTAAGGATGGGTAAGTTGAAATGACTTAAGGGTACAATCGACGATAAACAGATTGGTCGAGAACCAGCTCATGTTCGGAATGATGTCTGAGCTGGAAGAACGAATTCTAGTTTGACTAATGATTGCGAGTATTTGCAACCTATTGAATCGATAAGATCACAAAGTCAATCACAAAGGATTTTAACGAATATTGACATACATCTGGAATTAACCATAATGCAAGGAGGTAAAACTTTCCAGAGCAAATAGGTTGCTGAGGATTTTGGAAGATTGAATAGCGTTTTGAAGACCTTTGAGAAACGCATGAACAACTGGGGATGAACGAATCCCCAGTGAGTGTGAAGAATTATCCATACATGTAATCATGCAGGATAAGGAGCTGCAAGGCAACAGGCACAAAGGATTCTCGAAATATCCAAGTATTTCAGGGTATCTTGTAATAACAAGAACAATTGAAATGAAGGTATGGACGACAAGTGTATGCAACTATCCTTAGAGATTTATCGGTGATATGGAATTGCAATGGCAAAGGGTACAAGGTCTCGAGAGAACATCGTAAGGTATCTTCGGAAGCTTCTGGTGCAGCAGACCATTATCTTGAATGAAGGGCTCTTTGGGAGAAAGTATTTACGAGAACCTAGAGTTAGCGTCAGCAAAACCATTTAACCCGAAGAGAAGAGATGTCAGAATCCCAGAGTATAGATGAGGAATAAAAGATCCTAATACCACCCAATTGGCGACGTGGGCCTGTAAGCCACACATCCAAGTTAGTAATTCAGTTTTTTCAAAGACGAGACTCAACTTCGGCCAAGGAGTTGGAAAGGGGGTTCCTATAGGCAGTCGGCTCTGATACCAACTTGTGACGCCCTCGATTCGACCGTACACTAATCATGCACGCAAATGTGTACGACCAAGATCAGGGACTCACTGGAAGATATCACAACACAACTCTAGACACAAATAAAATAATACAAGCTTTATATTACAAGCCAGGGGCCTCGAGGGCTCGAATACATAAGCTCGAAAACACAAGAGTCAGCGGAAGCAATAATATCTGAGTACAGACATAAGTTAAACAAGATTGCCTTAAGAAGGCTAGCACAAAACATCAATGATCGAAAAGGCAAGGCCTCCTGCCTGGGACCTCCTAACTACTCCTGGTCGTCAGCTGTCTCCACGTAGCAGTAGGCTCCGTCGGGGTTGTAGCAGTCATCAAGTGTGGCATCTGGCTCCTGGACTCCACCATCTGGTTGCATCAACCAGCAAGAAGAAGAAGGGGGGAAAGGGGGAGCAAAGCAACCGTGAGTACTCATCCAAAGTACTCGCAAGCAAGGATCTACACTACATATGCATCGGTATGAATGAAAAGGGTAGTATCGGTGGACTAAGCTGCAGAATGCCAGAATAAGAGGGGGAGAAGCTAGTCCTATCGAAGACTAGCATCTTCTGGAAACCACCGTCTTGCAGCAAAAGGGAGAAGTAGAGTAGTGTAACATAACTCATATTTATGTTGTTGTTCCAACGCTCCGAGATCCTTTCTCGACTCCCGAAGCAACATATCCAAACAAGGCCTCAGCATCCAGTTCTAGTTGTAGCGATCGGGATACAACTCCAAGTGTCCGTTACCGTAGGACAGGCTATCAATAGATGTTTTCTTCCCTGCAGGGGTGCACCAACTTACCCATCATGCTTGCTTAACTCCGGCCGGACACACCATCAGGTCATGCCCGCCCTCGACCAAACAATACGCCGCAACCCGACCTAGACTTAATAGAGAGGTCATGCACGCTGGACTAAACCCTATGCCCCCAGGGGTCATGGGCCAATCGCCCCAGGAACTCCTGCACGTTGCGTACGCGGCCGGTGAGCAGACATAGCAACCTCCTTTAAAAAGGTAGGAGCCTAACCAGTCCAACCCGGCGTGCGCCGCTCAGTCGCAATGACGTCAGTTAAGCTTCGGCTGATGCATACGACGTAGAACGCCCATACTATGCCCACGTGATGGTTAGCGCTATCAGGCCAGAGGCCCCTTGGATCAAATATCCAAACCGTTTAGTGTCTTGGGAACGCGCGGTAACGAGCAGAGACTCACGAACATGTGACCCCATCGCCCCATCTCGAGGACTTGCAGCAAAGGCGAGTGCCCGGCCACGCCTCGTATTTATCTTGCGGGCACCTTCCAGGTCAACCCGACTACACATCACTCGCAATTAAGCTCGCGCGGGTACCCCTCAGGGTCGACCCGTCTTTAGTAACCAGGTTTAGTGTAAAGTCATAGTAACCATAGTAACTGTGTGTCTGACACCAAAGGAAAACCTGAGGAAATCACCCTCGATGGAATCCCACCTGATGTTTATCGTCAAGGTGAACGAAAGAGGAGTCACCCTCGAGGTCCACTCTTGAGGAGTTGCATGACAGTGTCGTTATCGGGAGTGGAGAAAGAGGAATCACCCTCGATGACCACAACCGATGAACTAACCTACAAGGTTAACATCAGAAGTGCTAATGAGGTCTCACCCTCGGCGCTCGATAATAACCTAGTAGTGTCGAGCAACTAAGGGGAAAGTGATGTGCGGTGCCGGGTCCTGGTCTTCGATCCCGTTGATCGGGTCTTCTGATAATCCAGCGGGGCAGTCGGGACAAGGTAGGGGGTCACTAGTGGATCTCTAACCAGCCTATACTAAGCAGTTTAGTATAAACATGTAAGGTATGAAAGCAGTATCAACAATAGGCTATGCATCAGAATAGGATCATACAAAAAGCAGTAGCAGTTCTAATGCAAGCATAAGAGAGAAGAGAATGGGCGATATCGGAATGATCAAAGGGGGTTGGCTTGCCTGGTTGCTCTGGCAAGAAGGAGGGGTCGTCAACACCGTAGTCGATCACCGGGGCATCATCTATCTCGGGGTCTACCGGAGAGAAGAGGGGGAAGAAACAGTAAATATAAAGCACACAGATGCAACAAAGAAGCACGACATGTCAACACGCAGAGTTAGGGTGCTCTAACGCGGTGCTACACCATACCGACGCAGGGGGATAACATCCGGAAAAGTATCCCCGGTGTTTCGTGTTTTCGGACAGATGAATCGGAGGGAGAATATTTCATGTTCGGTATGATAGGGATGTGTGGCGGACGAACAGGCCTCGTATTTGGATTTGCCTCGTCGTTCTGAGGAATTTTCATATATAAAACTTTTTCATCCGAGCTACGGATTATTTTATATGATTTTTCAAAGTTTCAATGAATTTTTTGGAATTTTTTATAATTCGAAAATAAATATGAAAAACGCTAGGTGCACCCCGCGCCGTGCACCGAGCAGTGTACCAGAGGCTGACATTGGGCCCTGTTGACTGCTGACTCAGTAGTTAACAGTCAACGGTTGACTGGTCAAACTGGACAGTGGGGCTAATGTGTCATAGGGCCATTTGTTTAATAAATTGTTTAATTAGTCCAACTAGTGGTGGGGCTCATAAGTCAAACACTATGTAGCATCTAAGGTTAGTACTAATACCTGTCTGAGGTTAGCTAAGTAAGATTAATCCTAATCTAATGACCAGCCATTTGGATGTGGCCCATCCCGTCACGCACACACAGGCGAACTTGGCCACGGCAAAGCCATGGCCAGCATCAGTAGCAGTCGGCCGCAGCAGTGCTAGCACCACAACATATTTAGTAGCGGCCACAGAACATCGTAATAGCAGGAGTGCAAGGAGCAAGCAGCAGCGCGCAGTGGCATCAGCTTGAGCAGCAGCAGTGCAAAGCAGCGGCGAAACACAGCAGCGGGCACGGGGGCAGGGGAGTAGGCACCGTAGGAAGCGGCGACGGGCGCTGAGCCGGCAGCCAAAAGCAGGCGCCGGCGAGACAGGCGGCCACGGCTTGCATGGGGCGCGGCCAGGTCGTGGGTCGCGGGCGCGATGAGCACGGCGCAAGCAGGCAGTAGGACGCGTACAGCACGAGTACGGACATGGACGAGCATTAGGCGACGACTACGGCGACGTAAGAAAGGGGGAACGGGCGGAGGCTCACCCCGGGGAGGCCGCGGACGAGCTCGGTGTGGCCGGGAGGCGCCGGTGGTGGAGATCGACGGTGAGATGCCGCGGACGCGGTGGAGAAACCGGCTCGATCCCGAGCGTACGGTGCGGCTCGGCTCGAGTTCTTCGTTGGGGACAAAGGAGATGACCGCGGGAAGGCTTCTCGACACCTTGCTGCGGAAAGGGGTGGCCGGTGGGCGCGTTGATGAGGATGGCGCGGCAACCAAAGCTTCGGCTCCTCTTCCAGATCGAGTGCGAGGAGAAAACGAGGGAAGTTGGGGTCTAGGGTTCGTCCTGGGGCTTGGGAATGGTCTTGTACACCTCGGGGGCTCGTCGGATGGTCGACACAGCGGCCATGGAGGCGTGGATGTGCGCCACGCACAGGTCTCTGCCTCCTGTACAGAGGAAGATGGAGAAGGCCCTGGTGGGCTTGGGCCACGCTACTGTAGCACTAGGCTTCTAGTGAACAGTGTGCACTTGGCCCATTTTGTTTTCCCTGTTTCTGCTTTATTAAATCAGTATTGTTTTGTACTTAATTGCCAAAGTAATTAAATTTAGTTCAACTTGAAATTTGGCACATAATTAGTAGACATTATTTTGAGACCACACACAAGGTTTCACATCATTTGGAAAAGTATAAATATTTGCCTATTTTGAAAAGGCCAATCTAGAGTCTTTTTGACCACTTATTAATTTCCTAGGAATTTATTTGTGAGTCAAACCAAGTTGGTTTCAACATGATATTGATGAGGGAAAATTTATAGAACTATTCGAACATCATAGTTTCGTAGCTTGAGGAAAATTGACTTGTCTTTTAAATTTGAATTTGAATTTGGTTTGGAACAAAGTGAGGGTTAATAAAATAAATAAGATGACATGGCACCATTAAAGGGAAGATCACTGTAGCATGATTCTCGGGGTGTTACAGGATACATCAAGATCGTGCCATCTCAAGAACACGAGAGAGAGAGAGAGAGAGAGAGAGAGAGAGAGATCAAACACATAGCTACTGGTACATACCCTCAGCCCCGAGGGTGGACTACTCCCTCCTCGTCATGGAGAGCGGCGGGATGAAGCAGATGGCCATCGAAGAGGGTTCCCCCCTCCGGTAGGGTGCCGGAACGGGGTCTAGATTGGTTTTTGGTGGCAACAGAGGCTTTCAGCGGCGGAACTCCCGATCTAGGTTACTTTCCACAGGTTTCAGTATATATATGAGGTGTTGGAGTCGGGGCCATGTAAAGGGGGTCTCCGGGCTGTCCACGAGGTAGGGGGCGCGCCCAATAGGGGGGCACCCTCGTGGGCAGCCCGTGGATCTTCTCGTCCCACTCCGGCACTTCCTGGGCTTCTTCTGGTCCAAAAATAACCTCCGTTGAATTTCAGGTCAATTGGGCTCCGTTTGATATTCCTTTTCTGCGAAACCCTAAAACAGGAGAAAAACATAAACTGGCACTAGGCTCTGGGTTAATAGGTTAGTCCCAAAAATCGTATAAAGGTGTATATAAAAGCCCATTAAACATCCTAGAAGGATAATATAATAGCATGGAACAATCAAAAATTATAGATACGTTGGAGACGTATCACAAGGCCCATCAAATTCGTGTATTTTTAAGAAAGCGCAAATGGTCTGTGATTTTTTTAGAACAAGTGAAATGGGCCGAATTAACGCTACGCTATTTGTTCTTCCAGCCCAGCAAATTGACCGTAAATTCTCGAAAACATGGGTTAAATATGAGCCACATATTTGCAGGGTGACATGTAGGCCAATAGGTCGAAGCCTATGGCAGGCGTTGTCAACTTAGTCAACAAATCATTCTGACATCCACAGCCATTAGATATATATCCAACAGCCGGCATGGATCTTCAATCTCGTCTTCTTCCTCCAGCTGGCACCGCCTGCTCCGGCCTCCGGCAGCTAGGCAGCTAGTGGCTCTGCTTAGCACGCATCACTGCGAAGCGCTACCGCACCGCCGGCTAGGCTATCCCTCCACCATTCCACACCTATTATTCTCCACCGACTGCAGCCCAACGCAGCACCATAACTAGTTAAACCTCATACTCCTCTTCGTCCACGACTCCACTGCCGTGTCTTCCCATCTCTGGCTCGTTTCAGTTAGGGGTCTCATCGTCGTCCACCGCCTTGGTGCGCTCGACACTGCCTAGTCAACGTGGTCAACAAACGAGAGTCATCAGACGAGGACAATACCTGCAGAGGCTGATAGTGGGGACGCACTAGTTCATGGATGCACGCATGCAACTTGCTCCTTATTACACGGAAAATGTTTCATCTACATCTTCGCATGAAAGGAAGTGCCTCCTGATTATGGGCAACAAACCATTATTCCTCCCACTAACAGCTAGGAGCCTGACATGTGGGCCATTAGGCCGCCTACGAAATGTTTTGTCAAATTAGTCAACAAAATGATTCTGACATTTGTAGTCATTGGATGTACATCTAATGGACAACATGCATCTTAAATCTCTCGTCTTCTTCCTCCAGCTTCGGTGGGACTTCCTGCTCCCGCCTCCGGCGGCCAGCAGCGCTGCTTCGCACGCCTCACTACGAAGCGCTACTCCACTGTCGACCAGGCCACCCCTCCACCCCTCCTGTTATTCTCTGCCGACTACTGAGGGAGTCCTAGATTAAGGGGTCCTCGGGTGGCCAGATTACTCGTTATGGGCCGGACTGATGGGCCGTGAAGATCACCATTGAAGATTATCCCTCATATCCTGATAGGACTCCTACATGTGTGGAATGTCAAGTTTAAAGTCCGGGTGTAATATTTCCTTCCTCTGCAAGATGATTATGTACAAACCTAGGTCCCTCTGGTGCATATATAAACTGGAGGGTTTAGTCCGTAGGGACAGAATCACAATTACCATAAGCTAGACTTCTAGGGTTTAGCCATTACGATCTCGAGGTAGATCAACTCTTGTAACCCCATATTCATCAAGATCCATAAAGTAGGAAGTAGGGTATTACCTCGATAGAGAGGGCCCAAACCTGGGTAAACATCATGTCCCCAGTCCCTTGTTACCATCGATCCACAGATACACAGTTCGGTACCCCCTACCCAAGATCCGCTGGTTTTGACACCGACAACTGCAGCCCCAGGCTGAAGGAAATATGCCCCAGAGGCAATAATAAAGTTGTTATTTATATTTCCTTATATGTCATGATAAATGTATTTTATTCATGCTAGAATTGTATTAACCGGAAACTTAGTGCATCTGTGAATACATAGACGAAACAGAGTGTCCCTAGTATGCCTCTACTAGACTAGCTCGTTAATCACATATGGTTATATTTCCTAACCATAGACATGAGTTGTCATTTGATCAACGGGATCAAATCATTAGGAGAATGATGTGATGGACAATACCCATCCGTTAGCTTAGCAACTTGATCGTTTAGTTTTTCTGCTATTGCTTTCTTCATGACTTATACATGTTCCTATGACTATGAGATTATGCATCTCCCGAATACCGGAGGAACACCTTGTGTGCTATCAAAGGTCACAACGTAACTGGGTGATTATAAAGATGCTCTATAGGTGTCTCCAAAGGTGTTTGTAGTGTTGGCATAGATCGAGAATAGGATTTGTCACTCCGAGTATCGGAGAGGTATCTCTGGTCCCTCTTGGTAATACACATCGTAATAAGCCTTGCAAGCAAATGACTAATGAGTTAGTCACGAGATGATGTATTACGGAATGAGTAAAGAGACTTGCCAGTGACGAGATTGAACTACGTATGATGATACCGACGATCGAATCTCGGGCAAGTAACATACCGATGACAAAGGGAACAACGTATGTTGTTATGCGGTTTGACCGATAAAGATCTTCGTAGAATATGTGGGACCAATATGAGCATCCAGGTTCCGCTATTGGTTATTGACCGGAGATGAGTCTCGGTCATGTCTACATAGTTCTCGAACCCATAGGGTCCACACGCTTAACGTTCGATGACGATCGGTATTATGAGTTTATGTGTTTTGATGTACCGAAGGTTGTTTGTAGTCTCGGATGTGATCACGGACATGATGAGGAGTCTCAAAATGGTTGAAACATAAAGAATGATACATTGGAAGGTTATATTCGGACACCGAAAGGGTTCCGAGGGTCACCGGATAAATATTGGAGTACCAGGAGGTTACCGGAACCCCCCGGGGGCTTAATGGGCCTACATGGGCCTTAGTGGAAATAGAGGGCAGCAAGGGGAGTGTGGGGCGCGCGCCCCAAGGCCCAAACCTAATTTTTTTAGGGCAAGGGGGCCGGCCCCCTCTTTCCTTATCCTCCTCTCCCTTCCTTCCCCCTCTCCTACTCCTACTAGGAAAAGGAGGAGTCCTACTCCTAGAGTAGGACTCCCCCTCTTAGCACGCCCTCTCCCTGGCCGCACCCTCCTCCCTCCCTCCTTTCTATACATGGGATGGGGGCACCCCATAGACACACAAGTTGATTTGCAAGCCGTGTGCGGTGCCCCTCCCCACAGTTACAGACCTCGATCGTATCGTTGCAGTGCTTAATTAGGTGAAGCCCTGCGCCGGTAACTTCATCATCACCGTCACCACGCTGTCGTGCTGAAGAAACTCTCCCGCGACGCTTTACTAGATCAAGTGTTCGTGGGACATCATCGAACTGAACGTGTGCTGAACATGGAGGTGCCGTACGTTTGGTGCTTGGATGGATTAGATCGCGAAGTCGTTCGACTACATCAATCGCGTCACCAGATGCTTCCGCTTTCGGTCTACGAGGGTACGTCGACACACTCTCCCCGCTCGTTGCTATGCTTCTCCTAGATAGATCTTGCGTGATCGTAGGATTTTTTTGAAATACTATGTTCCCAACAGTGGTATCAGAGCCAGGTCTATGCATAGATGATATGCACAAGTAGAACACAATGAGTTGTGGGCGATAATAGTCATACTGCTTACCAGCATGTCATACTTTGATTCGGCGGTATTGTGAGATGAAGCGGCCCGAACCGACATTACGCGTACGCTTACGCAAGACTGGTTTCACCGTTGCGAGCACTCGTTGCTTAAAGGTGACCGGGGGGTGTCTGTCTCTCTCACTTTAGTTGAATCGAGTGTGGCTACGCCCGATCCTTGTGAAGGTCAAAATAGCACAATTGACGAAAAATCATTGTGGTTTTTGTTTGCGTAGGTGAGAATGGTTCTTGCTAAGCCCGTAGCAGCCACGTAAAACTTGCAACAACAAAGTAGAGGACGTCTAACTTGTTTTTGCAGGGCATGTTGTGATATGATATGGTCAAGACGTGATGAGTTATACATTATTGTATGAGATGATCATGTTTTGTAAATTATCGGCAACCGGCAGGAGCCTTATGGTTGTCTCTTTATTGTATGAATTGCGAAGGCCATGTAATTGCTTTACTTTATCACTATGAGTTAGCGATCGTAGTAGTAGCAATAGTTGGCGAGACGACCACGACGCTACGATGAAGATCATGGTGTCAAGCTGGTGACGATGGAGATTATAACGATGCTTTGGAGATGGAGATCAAAAGCACAAGATGATGATGGCCATATCATGTCACATATTTTGATTGCATGTGATGTTTACCTTATTATGCTTCTTATTTTGCTTAGTACGGCGGTGATAACCAACAAGTATAGTGGATCGCAACAGTTTTCGAGGGTAGACTATTCAACCCAAATATATTAATTTGACACAAGGGGAGCCAAAGAATATTCTCAAGTATTAGCGGTTGAGTTGTCAATTCAACCACACCTGAAAGACTTAATATTTGCAGCAAAGTATTTAGTAGTAAAGTAGTATGGAAGTAACGGTAACAGTGGTAAAAGTAACAATAGCAGTTTTGTAGTAATTGTAACAGTAGCGGCGGAAAAGTAACTAAGCGAAGATCAATATGTGGAAAGCTCCTAGGCATTGGATCAGTGATGGATAATTATGTCGGATGCGATTCCTCATGTAATAGTTATAACATAGGGTGACACCGAACTAGCTCCAGTTCATCAATATAATGTAGGCATGTATTCCGAATATAGTCATACGTGCTTATGGAAAAGAACTTGCATGGCATCTTTTGTCCTACCCTCCCGTGGCAGCGGGATCCTATTGGAAACTAAGGGATATTAAGGCCTCCTTTTAATAGAGTACCGGACCAAATCTTTAACACTTAGTGAATACATGAACTCCGCAAACTATGGTCATCACCGAGAGTGGTCCCGATTATTGTCACTTCGGGGTTGCCGAATCATAACACATAGTAGGTGACTATTGAATTGCAAGACAGGATAAAGAACTCACATATATTCATGAAAACATAATAGGTTCGGATCTGAAATCATGGCACTCGGGCCCTAGTGACAAGCATTAAGCATAGCAAAGTCATAGCAACATCAATCTTAGAACATAATGGATACTAGGGATCAAACCCTAACAAAACTAACTCGATTACATGGTAAATCTCATCCAACCCATCACCGTCCAACAAGCCTACGATGGAATTACTCACGCACGACAGTGAGCATCATGAAATTGATAATGGAGGAAGGTTGATGATGATGACGGCGACGATCTCCACTCTTCGGAGCCCCGAATGGACTCCAGATCAGCCCTCCCAAGAGCGATTAGGGCTTGGCGGTGGCTCCGCATCGTAAAACGCGATGAATCCTTCTCTCTGATTTTTTTTCTCTCCGAAAGTGAATATATGGAGTTGGAGTCAAGGTCGGTGGAGCCTCAGGGGGCCCACGAGATAGGGGGCGCCCACGGGGTAGGCGCGCCCCCAACCCTCGTGGGCCGGGTGTGGGCCCCCTAGTCCTGATTCTTTCGCCGCTATTTTTATATATTCCAAAAATATTCTCCATGGATTTTCAGGTCATTCCGAGAACTTTTGTTTCTGCACAAAAATAACACCATGGCAAGTCTGCTGAAAATAGCGTCAGTCTGGGTTAGTTCCATTCAAATCATGGAAGTTAGAGTCCAAAACAAGGGCAAAAGTGTTTGGAAAAGTAGATACGTTGGAGATGTATCAACTCCCCCAAGCTTAAACCTTTGTTTGTCCTCAAGCAATTCAGTTGACAAACTGAAAGTGATAAATAAAAACTTTTCCCAACTCTGTTTGCTCTTGTTGTTGCAAATATGTAAAGCCAGCATTCAAGTTTTCAGCAAAGATTTGAACTAACCACATTCACAATGACTTTTAGGTCTCATGTTTACTCATATCAATGGCATATTCAACTAGCGAGCAATAATAATAAACCTCGGATGACAACACTTTCTCAAAACAATCATAATATGATATAGCAAGATGGTATCTTGCTATCCCTTTCTAAGACCGCAAAACATAAATGCAGAGCACCTCTGAAGATCAAGGATTGACTATACATTGTAATTCATGGTAAAAGAGATCCAGTCACAGTTATACTCAATGTAAACTAATAGCAATGCATGCAAATGACAGCGGTGCTCTCCAACTGGTGATTTTTAATAAGGGGATGATGACTCAACATAAAAGTAAATAGATAGGCCCTTCGCAGAGGGAAGCAGGGATTTGCAGAGGTGCGAGAGCTCGAGTTTTGAAATAGAGATGAATAATATTTTGAGAGGCATACTTTCATTGACAACATAACAACCAGGAGATCTCGATATCTTCCATGGTACACACATTATAGGCGGTTCCCAAACAAAATGGTAAAGTTTATACTCCCCCACCACCAACAAGCACACTCCACAGCTGGCCCAAAACAACGGGTACCGTCCATACCAACAACAGCCCTCGGGGAGTTTTGTTTAGTTATTTTGATTTGATTTAAGTATGGGACTGGGCATCCCGGTTACTGGCCATTTTCTCGTGAATGATGAGCGAAGTCCACTCATCATGAGAATAACCGACCTAGCAAGGAAGATATATACAGCCCTAGTTGATACATGAGTTGTTCGAGCATACAAAACAGAATTTCATTTGAAGGTTTAGAGTTTGGCACATACAAATTTACTTGGAACGGCGGGTAAATACGGCATATAGGAAGGTATGATGGACTCATATGGAATAACTTTGGATTTTATGGAAGTGGATGCACAAGCAGTATTCCCGCTTAGTACAAGTGAAGGCTAGAAAGAGACTGGGAAGCGACCAGCTAGAGAGCGACAACAGTCATGAACATGCATTAAGATTAATCAACAATGAGTGCAAGCATGAGTAGGATATAAATCACCATGAACATAAATATCGTGGAGGCTATGTTGATTTTGAACATGTGCCAAGTCAAACCACTTGAATCGTTCAAAGGAGGATACCACCCTATCATACCACATCACAACCATTTTAATAGCATGTTGGCACGCAAGGTAAACCATTATAAACTCCTAGCTAATTAAGCATGGCATGAGCAACTATGATCTCTAATTGTCATTGCAAGCATGTTTCATTCTTAATAGACTGAATCAGGAACGATGAACTAATCATATTTACAAAAACAAGATAGGTCGAGTTCATACCAGCTTCTCTCATCTCAATCAGTTCATCATATATCATCATTATTGCCTTTCACTCGCACGACCGAATGGTGTGGATAATAATAATAGTGCACATGTGTCGTACTAAGCTGGAATCTGCAAGAATTTAATACAAGGGAGAAGACAAGGTAATATGGGCTCTTGGTTAAATCAACAATAATTCATATGAGAGCCACTCAACATTTTCATCATGGTCCTCTCCTCTTGACCCCCAAGGAAAAGAAAAGAAATAAAACTGTTTACACGGGAAAGCTGCCAACAAGCAAAAGAAGAACGAGATTTTTTTGGGTTTTCTTTTAATTATTACTACTATAGGCATGGAAAGTAGACTAGCTAAAAGGTACAACTAATATATTTTTTTGTTTTTCTTAAGGTCTTTCTAACACACAAGAAAAAAGACTAAGAAAATAAAATAAACTAGCATGGATAGTACAATGAAAAAGTATGAGCACCGACAATTAGAATGAGTGTGTGAACATGAATGTAATGTCGGTGAGAAATACGTACTCCCCCAAGCTTAGGCTTTTGGCCTAAGTTGGTCTATGGCCACGGCTGGCCTGGCGGATATCCAAAGTCGTAGTTGGGGTTGTACTGTGATGCAGCGGCTATTGCCTGATGAGCTGCAGCTTGGAGACGAGCCGCCTTCGTCCTCTCTTCATACTCATTCGCATCCTCCTTGGTTATAACATATCTCCTTTTTGCCTGAAAATCAAAGAAAGTAGGAGCGGGGAGAGCAATATGGACAGTGTGACGCCTGTCAAAGATTAGTCAGTACTGGAGGAATTGTTCATTCCTCTCAACAAACTGATGGAAAACCATAGCATCATAATCTAGATAAGCAGGAGGCAACTTTGTATCATTTTCATGTATGGGTACACAAAGATAATTAGCTACATGAGTTGCATAAATTCCACCAAACAAATCTCCACTTAAACGGTTAAGATGTAACCTTCGTGAAATAATAGCCCCCAAATTATATTGTCTATCACCTAATACCGCACTCTTGAGGACACAAAGATCTGGAATGCACATGTGGCAAGCCTCATCTTTACCGTTAATACATCTACCAACGAAGAGAGAAAAATAATGTTTGGAAGGGAAATGAATGGTCCCTCAGGTAGCTTGTGTGATTTCTCTAGATTCCCCCACATTGATACTAGCTAGAAAGTCCTTATACTCAGATTTGCGAGGTTCACTAACATTACCCCACTGCGGAAGTTTACAAGCATCATTAAAATCTTCTAGGTCCATGGTATAAGATTTATCAGAAAGATCAAATAAAACAGTGTGAGAATTGCGTGAGGATGTAAATTTAAATCTTCTCACAAAGGAATCAGTTAGGTAGTGGTACCGGGGGCACTTATCTAACACGAAGTCCTCAAGATCAGCATTACGCACATACATGTCAAATTCTTCCTTAATGCCTGCTTGCACCATAAACTCCTCCGACGGCCATTCGCAAGGCCGCACTTGAGCTTCCCTTGGTGGTTCATCGTCCGGCTCACGTATCGCGTGCCTTGGTACTTGCTTCCTTGAGGAACCACCTTGATAGATTTTCCTATGCATTTTTCTCTGAAAAATTTCTGAAATTTTAATGACTCAAAATAAAAGTGAACCAAACTCAACAAGATTGGTAGAAACTACTCCCACAAGTGCCTAGAGACTATATCATGCATTAGAACAACTTTTGACCACATAAATTTGACATGCAAGCTCAAGAACAGGGTCACCTAAGCAGCAAAAAATGTAATAAATAAAGCACAAGAACAAAAACAAATTGGAGCATTAGAGGAGTTACATACCAAATAATAATCTCCCCAAGCAGTTTTGTGAATGAAGCTTTGAGCAAGGAGATCGAAAATGGCAGCAAGATGAGCTAGAACACGGGTTTGAGCTATGGGAGGATTCTTTTTCCTGGAGGAAGATGAAGTGTGTGGGTGCTGGAATAAGTGGATGGGGGCACGTGGGGCCCATGAGGCATGGGGCACGCCCAGGGGGTGGGCGCGCCCTGTACCCTCGTGGCCAGGTGGTGGCTCCCCGGGCTATGTTCTCAGTGCCAGATATTCTTAAATATTCTAGAAAAAAATCATATTTCATTTTCGGGACATTTGGAGAATTTTTATTTTCGGGGTATATTTTTTATTGCAAGGATAATTCAGAAAACAGATAGAAATTCTATTTTTGCTTTATTTAATCTAAATAACAGAAAGTAAAAAGAGGGTACATAAAGTTGTGCTTTCTAACTTCATCCATCTCATGCTCATCAAAAGGAATCCATTAACAAGGTTGACCAAGTCTTGTTAGCAAACTCTTTTCGAATAACATGAAACTGGAGAATTTTTGAATAACACTAGGTTACCTCAACGGGTATATGTATGTCCCCAACAATAAGAATATCATATTTCTTCTTGACAGTAGGAAAAGGAAATTCAAAACCTCCAATAGTAACCATTGAAAATTTTCCAATAGAATTGATAATGTGGACCTGAGGTTATTTCCTCGAAAAGTGTATCGTACGCTCATTACCATTAACATGAAAAGTGACATTGCCTTTGTTGCAGTCAATAACAGCCCCTGCAGTATTCAAAAAGGGTCTACCAAGGATAATCCACATATTATCGTCCTCGGGAATATCGAGAATAACAAAGTCTGTTAAGATAGTAACGTTCGCAACCACAACAGGCACATCCTCACAAATACCGACAGGTATAGCAGTTGATTTATCAACCATTTGCAAAGATATTTTAGTAGGTGTCAACTTATTCAAATCAAGTCTACGATATAAAGAGAGGGGCATGACACTAACACCGGCTCCAAGATCACAAAAAGCAGTTTTAACATAGTTCCTTGTAATGGAGCATGGTATAGTTGGTACTCCTGGATCTCTTAGTTTCTTTGGTATTCCACCTTTAAAAGTATAATTGGCAAGCATGGTGGAAATTTCAACTTCCGGTATCTTTCTTTTATTTGTAATAATATCTTTCATATACTTAGCATAAGGATTTGTTTTAAGCATATCAGTCAAACGCATACGCAAAAAGATAGGTCTAATCATTTTAGCAAAGCGCTCAAAATCCTCATCATCCCTTTTCTTGGATGGTTTAAGAGGAAAAGGCATGGGTTTATGAACCCATGTTTCTCTTTCTTTACCGTGCTTCCTAGCAACGAAATCTCTTTTATCATAACATTGATTCTTTGATTGTGGGTTATCAAGATCAACATCAGGTTCAATCTCTACATCATCGTTATTGTTAGGTTGAGCATCATCATGAACATCATCATTATCATTATCACTAGGTTCATGATCATTACCAGATTGTGTTTCAGCATCAGAAATAGAAATAGCATTGGGATTCTCAGGTGTGTCAACAACAGGTTCACTAGAAGCATGCAAAGTCCTATCATTTTTCTTTTTTCTTCTTCTTAGAAGAACTAGGTGCATCAACATTAGTTATCTAAGAATCTTGCTCAATTCTCTTAGGGTGGACCTCAACATACAAAGGTTCCTGAGTCATTCTACCCCCTCTAGTCATACCTCTAACAACATTATCGTTTTTACTATTTAATTCATTGAGCAAATCATTTTGTGCTCTAAGTACTTGGTCTACTTGAGTGGTAACCATAGAAGCATGTTTACTAATGAGTTTAAGTTCACCTTTAACTCTAGACATATAATCACTCAAGTGTTCAATCATATAAGCATTATGTTTCAATTGTCTACTAACATAAGCATTGAAGTTCTCGTGTTTAACAATGAAGTATTAGCAGTTGAGTTGTCAATTCAACCATACCTGAAAGACTTAATACCTGCAGCAAAGTATTTAGTATCAAAGTAGTATGGAAGTAACGGTAACAGTGGTAAAAGTAACAATAGCAGTTTTGTAGTAATTGTAACAGTAGCAGCGGAAAAGTAACTGAGCGAAGATTAATATGTGAAAAGCTCGTAGGCATTGGATCAGTGACGGATAATTATGTCGGATGTGATTCCTCATGTAATAGTTATAACATAGGGTGACACAGAACTAGCTCCAGTTCATCAATGTAATGTAGGCATGTATTTCGAATATATTCATACGTGCTTATGGAAAAGAACTTGCATGACATCTTTTGTCCTACCCTCCCGTGGCAGTGGGGTCCTATTGGAAACTAAGGAATATTAAGGCCTCTTTTAATAGAGTACCAGACCAAAGCATTAACACTTAGTGAATACATGAACTCCTCAAATTACGGTCATCACCGAGAGTGGTCCCGATTATTGTCACTCCGGGGTTGCCGGATCATAACACATAGTAGATGACTATTGACTTGCAAGATAGGATCAAGAACTCACATATATTCATGAAAACATAATAGGTTCAGATCTGAAATCATGGCACTCGGGACCTAGTGACAAGCATTAAGCATAGCAAAGTCATAGCAACATCAATCTTAGAACATAATGGATACTAGGGATCAAACCCTAACAAAACTAACTCGATGACATGGTAAATCTCATCCAACCCATCATCGTCCAGCAAGCCTACGATGGAATTACTCATGCACGGCAGTGAGCATCATGAAATTGGTGATGGCGGTAGGTTGATGAAGATGACGACGATAACGATCTCCACTCTCTGGAGCCCCGAACGGACTCCAGATCAGCCCTCCCGAGAGAGATTAGGGTTGGCGGCGGCTCCGTATCGTAAAACGCGATGAATCCTTCTCTCTGATTTTTTTTCTCCCCAAAAGTGAATATATGGAGTTGGAGTCGAGGTCGGTGGAGCCTCAGGGAGCCCACGAGACAGGGGTGCGTGCCTAGGGGGGTAGGCGCGCCCCCACCCTCGTGGGCAGGGTGTGGGGCCCCTGGTCTTGATTCTTTCGCCAGTATTTTTTATATATTCCAAAAATATTCTCCGTGGATTTTCTTGTCATTCCGAGAACTTTTATTTCTGCACAAAAGTAACACCATGGCAAGTCAGCTGAAAATAGCGTCAGTCCAGGTTAGTTCCATTCAAATCATGCAAGTCAGAGTCCAAAAAAAGGGCAAAAGTGTTTGGAAAAGTAGATACGTTGGAGACGTATCAGGCGGTAGCATTATAAGATGATCCCTTACAGAAATTTCAAGGTACAAGTGTTCTCCCTGAGTATGCACCGTTGCGAAAGTTCGTCGTGCCGAGACACCACGTGATGATCAGGTGTGATAAGCTCTACGTTCAAATATAACGGGTGTAAGACAGTTTTGCACATGCAGAATACTCGGGTTAAACTTGACGAGCCTATCATTTACAGACATGGCCTCGGAACACTGGAGACCGAAAGGTCGACCGTGAATCATATAGTAGATATGATCAACATAAGATGTTCACCATTGAAAACTACTCCATCTCACGTGATGATCGGACATGGTTTAGTTGATTTGGATCGCGTGATCATTTAGATGACTAGAGGGATGTCTATCTAAGTGTGAGTTATTTAGTAATATGATTAATTGAAATTTAATTTATCATGAACTTAGTCGTGATAGTTTTTGCATATCTATGTTGTTGTAGATCAATGGCCCGTGCTACCGTTCCCTTAAATTTTAATGCATTCCTAGAGAAAGCTAAGTTGAAAGATGATGGTAGCAACTACACGAGCTGGGTCCGTGATACTCCTCCAACGTATATATAATTTTTGATTGTTCCATGCTATTATATTATCCTTCTAGGATGTCTTACGGGCTTTTATATACACTTTTATATGATTTTTGGGACTAACCTATTAACCCAGAGCCCCGTACCAGTTTCTGTTTTTCTCCTGTTTTAGGGTTTTACAAAAAAGGAATATCAAACGGAGTCCAATTGACGTGCCAATTTTTGATGATTTTTTCTAGACCAAAAGAAGCCCCTGAAGTAAAAGAGTTGGGCCACGAGAGCCACGGGCTACCCACGAGGGTGGGGGCGCGACCTGGGCAGGGGGCACGCCCTCCTATCTCGTGGACAGCCTAGAATTCCCCCTGACTTGTGCCCTACGCCAAAAAATCCTATAAATACTGAAACCTTCGGAAATTAACCTAGATCGGGAATTCCGCTGCCGAAAGCCTCTGTAGCCATTGAAAACCAGTCTACACCCGTTCTGGCACCCTGCCGGAGGGGGGAATCCCTCTCCGGTGGCTATCTTCATCATCTCGGCGCTCTCCATGACGAGGAGGGAGTAGTCCACCCTCGGGGCTGAGGGTATGTATCAGTAGCTATGTGTTTGATCTCTCTCTCTCTCGTTTCTTGAGATGGCACGATCTTGATGTATCGCGAGCTTTGCTATTCTAGTTGGATCTTATAATGATTCTCCCCCTCTACTCTCTTGTAATGGATTGAGTTTTCCCTTTGAAGTTATCTTATCGGATTGAGTCTTTAAGGACTTGAGAACACTTGATGTATGTCTTGCACGTGCTTATCTGTGGTGACAATGGGATATCATACGATCCACTTGATGTATGTTTTGGTGATCAACTTGCGGGTTACGTGACCTTGGGAACCTATGCATAGGGGTTGGCACACGTTTTCGTCTTGACTTTCCGGTAGAAACTTTGGGGCACTCTTTGAAGTGCTATGTGTTGGTTGAATAGATGTTTCTGAGATTGTGTGATGCATATTGTATAATCATGCCCACGGATACTTGAGGTGACAATGGAGTATCTAGGTGACATTAGGGTTTTGGTTGATTTGTGTTTTAAGGTGTTATTCTAGTACGAATTCTATGATAGATTGAACGTTACTACGGACTCTTGAATAGATCAGTCAGAAAGAATAACTTTGAGGTGGTTTCGAACCCTACCATAATCTCTTCGTTTGTTCTCCGCTATTAGTGACTTTGGAGTGACTCTTTGTTGCATGTTGAGGGCTAGTAATATGATCCAATTATGTTATCCTTGTTGAGAGAACTTGCACTAGTGAAAGTATGAACCCTAGGCCTTGTCTACTATCATTGCAACACCGTTTATGCTCACGTTTACCACTTGCTACCTTGCTGTTTTATATTTTCAGTTTACAAAAACCTATATCTACCATCAATATTGCACTTGTATCACCATCTCTTCGCCGAACTAGTGCACCTATACAATTTACCATTGTATTGGGTGTGTTGGGGACACAAAAGACTCTTTGTTATTTGGTTGCAGGGTTGTTTGAGAGAGACCATCTTCATCCTACGCCTCCCACAGATTGATAAACCTTAGGTCATCCACTTGAGGGAAATTTGCTACTGTCCTACAAACCTCTGCACTTGAAGGCCCAACAACGTCTACAAGAAGAAGGTTGCGTAGTAGATATCAAGCTCTTTTCTGGCGCCGTTGCTAGGGAGGTTAGTGCTTTAAGGTATATCTTTAGATATTGCAATCGAATCTTTTAGTTTCTTGTTTTATCACTAGTTTAATTTATAAAGGAAAATTACAAAAAAAATGGAATTAAGTTTACCTCATATGCTTCATCTTTTTAATATCTTTCGTGAAAATGATTGAAAGGAAAATTGTGCTCAGGTACTAGAAGAAGAATTACATAGAATGCTTGGCACTAAAGACTTGAATGATGAGCATGCTTGCAATATTGTTAGTGTGAATCCTTTGAATATCCATAGTACTAATGATGATTGCACTAGTCATGATGAAAATATCTCTTATAAGCATGTTGATTTTTGTGGAGTGCATAGAGTTTGAAAGTATATACCAAATAGGGAAGATAGATTTTGCAAGAGGCATAAGTATTTAGAAACTAAATGGTTGCTACATATGCTAGATGATTGTGCTGAAAATTTAAAATATCTCAGCCGTACTTGTGAACTTTGCAATGAACGTGGTCATTTCATTATCCAATGCGAATTGTTTCATGATCGAATCGTGTCCAAAAATTGTGATGACTTGATTTTCCTTGCACATCATAATGAACTTATCTTGCTTTTGGGTTATGAAGAAATTAAATGTAGAACTAAGTTTCTTCCAGGATATGCCATTGATAAACTTCTTGATTTTGATATAGAGGAAATATATATGTATTGTGCGGTGAATTGCATTGTAAATCCTTATATTGCCAATTACCTTAAGTCAAGAAAACAAATAGGAGATGAAGAGAATACTAATGAAAGAGAAGAGATTTCCCAACATCCTCCTATTATTTCTTATGATGAATCAGGTAACGAGGAGGAGCCTCCTATTCTACCAATCTCAGTAGTAAGGAGCTCCAAAAAGAAGATTAAACCCACACATAATGAGAAGAAGAAAAAGAAAAGACGAAGAAGCAAAGGTAAAGAGGTATCTCTCCCAAAAGATTTTGCTCCTATTACTCATTGTGATGATGATAATTGCTATACTATCGGTGCTATCCATACCATTAACGATGAGAGTGGTTATGCTTATGATATGGAAAGGCCCAAGCTTGGGGATGCTATGTTTGATGAGAATGATATATTTGAGAATTTATTTGCTGCAATTAATGGTTTCCCCAAGCTTGGGGATGCTACGCTTGATGAAGATGATATTTTTAGCCTCCCAAGTCTTGATATGCAAATCTATTATGATGAAAGCATGCCTCCTATTTACGATGATTATTGTGATGACACTTATGCTATAAAAAGTAGTGATGATTATACTTATAAAACTCGTCATGATTATGATTACCCTTTATATGAACATTACTCTTTTAATGTGTAAACAATCTATAGTATTCAAGTCTCTTATGATACTTCCACTATTCCGAATGAGAAGAATTTTGCTTATGTGGGGAGTAGTAAAATTTCTATGCAAGTAGATCATGAAAAGAATGCTTTTTGTGCTGGTTATATTGTTGAATTCATTCATGATGCTACTGAAAATTATTATGAGGGAGGAATATATGCTTGTACGAATTGCAATAATATCAAGTTTCCTCTCTCTATGTGCTTAAAGTTTTGAAGTTATGCTTGTTTTCCCTTCCTATGCTAGTTGATTATCGTTCCCATAATTTGTTTGCTCACAAAATCCCTATGCATATGAAGTGGGTTAGACTTAAATGTGTTAGTCATATTCTTCATGATGCTCCCTTTATGTTTCAATTCTTATCTTTTATGCGAGCATCATTGAAATCATCGTGCCTAGCTAGGGGCATTAAACGATAGCGCTTGTTGGGAGGCAACCCAACTTTATTTTGTTTTCTTTGCTTTTGCTTCTGTTTATGAATAAATATTGCATCTAGCTTCTTTTTAGATGTGGTTTTATGTTTTAATTAGTGTTTGTGCCAAGTAGAACCTTTGGGAAGACTTGTGTGAAGTCTATATGGTCATGCTGTAGAAAACAGAAACGTTAGCGCTCACGAAAATAGTCATCCCATTTTACTGGAGTGTGCTATTTAGTTGATTCTTTTTGAAGATGATTAATAGACAAATTCCTCACGTTTACCAATTTAGTTTGAATTTTTTCATTTTTTGGAGTTACAGAAGTATGCGAAACCTGCAGATTACTATAGACTGTTCTGTTTTTGACAGATTCTGTTTTTCGTGTGTTATTTGCTTATTTCAATGCATCTATGAGTAGTATTGGGAAGTATGAATCGTAGAGAAGTTGGAATACAGTAGGTTTAACACCAATATAAACAAAGAATGAGTTCATTACAGTACCTTTGAGTAGTGGTTTGTTTTCTTATACTAACGGAGCTCATGAGATTTTTGTCTAAGTTTTGTGTTGTGAAGTTTTCAAGTTTTGAGTATTGCTTTGATGGACTATGGAACAAAGAGTGACAAGAGCCTAAGCTTAGGGATGCCCAAGGCACCCCAAGGTAAAATTCAAGGACAACCAAAATCCTAAGCTTGGGGATGCCCCGGGAAGGCATCCCCTCTTTCGTCCTCATCTATCGATAACTATACTCGAAGCTATATTTTTATTCACCACATGACATGTGTTTTGCTTGGAGCGTCAATTTAGTTTATTTAATTTTGCTTGCTGTTTGAATAATATCCCAAGATCTGAAGTTCTTAAATGTTAGAGAGTCTTCACATAGTTACATAATTATTCAACTACTCATTGATCTTCACTTATATCTTTCGGAGTAGTTTGTTGTTTGCTCTAGTGCTTCACTTATATCTGTTAGAGCATGGCGGTGGTTATTTTTTTGAAGAAATAGATGAACTCTCATGCTTCACTTATATCCTTTTTAGAGACTATTAAAACAACATGGTAATGTGCTCGGGCTATAAAACTAGTCTTCACATGATAGACATCCAATATCAATGTAGTAAAAACTTTCACACTAAGTGCATTGAATATGATGAGAAGTTGGATGCTTGATAATTGTTGTGAGATATGAGGATAGTGATATTAGAGTCATGCTAGTGGAGTTATTATGAAATTGAGAAATGCTTGTCTTAAGGTTAGTGATTCCCGTAGCATGCACGTATGGTGAACCGCTATGTGACGAAGTTAGAGCATGAGGTATTTGTAAAGTGTCAACCTTTGTGTGGAGGTCGGGGGGGCGCGATGGTTAACTCCTACCAACCTACCCCCTAGGAGCATGTGTTGATTGCTTTTGTTTTGATGACTCGTAGATTTTTGCAATAAGTATATGAGTTCTTATGACTAATGTTGAGTCCATGGATTATACGCACTCTCACCCTTCCACCATTGCTAGCCTCTCTTGTACCGCGCAACTTTGGCTGGTACCATACACCCACTACATATCCTTCCTCAAAACAGCCACCATATATCTTCCTCAAAACAGCCGCCATACCTGCCAATCATGGCATTTCCATAGCCATTCCAAGATATATTGCCATGCAACTTTCCACCGTTCCGTTCATATGACACGCATCATATTGTCTTATTGCTATGCATGATCATGTAGTTGACATCGTATTTGTGGCAAAGCCACCATGCATAATTTTTCATACATGTCGCTCTTGATTCATTGCACATCCCGGTACACCACCGGAGGCATTCATATAGAGTCATACTTGTTGTATTATGGAGTTGTAATATCGAGTTGTAATGAAAGTGTGATGATCATCATTATTAGAGCATTGTCCCATGTGAGGAAAGGCTAAATCAATAAAGCCCCTCCACAAAAAAAGGCCAAAGAAAAAAAGAAAGGCCAAAAAAAAGAAGAAAAAGAAAAAAAGAAAAAAGGGACAATTGCTACTATCTTTTTTCCACACTTGTGCTTCAAAGTAGAAAAAAGGGACAAGCCTACGATGGAATTACTCATGCATGGCAGTGAGCATCATGAAATTGGTGATGGCAGAAGGTTGATCATGATGACGACGATGACGATCTCCACTCTCCGGAGCCCCGAACGGACTCCATATCAGCCCTCCCGAGAGAGATTAGGGTTGGTGGCGGCTCCGTACCGTAAAACGCGATGAATCCTTCTCTCTAATTTTTCTCTCCTCGAAAGTGAATATATGGAGTTGGAGTCAAGGTTGGTGGAGCCTCAGGGAGCCCACGAGACAGGGGTGCGCGCCTAGGGGGGTAGGCGCGCCGCCACCCTCGTGGGTAGGGTGTGGGCCCCCTGGTCTTGATTCTTTCGCTAGTATTTTTTATATATTCCAAAAATATTCTCCGTGGATTTTCAGGTCATTCCGAGAACTGTTATTTCTGCACAAAAATAACACCATGGCAAGTCAGCTGAAAACAACATCAGTCTGGGTTAGTTCCATTCAAATAATGCAAGTTAGAGTCCAAAAAAGGGGCAAAAATGTTTGGAAAAGTAGATACGTTGGAGACGTATCAGGCGGTAGCATTATAAGATGATCCCTTACAAAATTTCAAGGTACAAGTGTTCTCCCTGAGTATGCACCGTTGCAAAAGTTCGTCCTACCGAGACACCACATGATGATCGGGTGTGATAAGCTCTACGTTCAAATACAACGGGTGTAAGGCAGTTTTGCACATGCAGAATACTCGGATTAAACTTGTAGAGCCTAGCATTTACAGACATGGCCTCGGAACACTGGAGACCGAAAGGTCGAGCGTGAATAATATAGTAGATATGATCAACATAAGATGTTCACCATTGAAAACTACTCCATCTCACGTGATGATCGGACATGGTTTAGTTGATTTGGATCGCGTGATCATTTAGATGACTAAAGGGATGTCTATCTAAGTGGGAGTTCTTTAGTAATATGATTAATTGAACTTTAATTTATCATGAACTTAGTCCTGATAGTTTTTGCATATCTATGTTGTTGTAGATCAATGGCCCGTGCTACCGTTCCCTTGAATTTTAATGCATTCCTAGAGAAAGCTAAGTTGAAAGATGATGGTACCAACTACACGAGCTGGGTCCGTGATACGTCTCCAACGTATCTATAATTTTTTATTGTTCCATGCTATTATATTATCCTTCTAGGATGTCTTATGGGCTTTTATATACACTTTTATATGATTTTTGGGACTAACCTATTAACCCAGAGCCCAGTGCCAGTTTTTGTTTTTCTCTTATTTTAGGGTTTTACAGAAAAGGAATATCAAACGAAGTCCAATTGGCGTGCCAATTTTTGATGATTTTTTCTAGACCAAAAGAAGCCCCCGAAGTAAAAGAGTTGGGCCAGGAGAGCCACGGGCTGCCCACGAGGGTGGGGGCGCGCCCTAGGCAGGGGGCGCACCCTCCTATCTCCTGGATAGCCCAGAAGCCCCCCTGGCTTGTGCCCTACGCCAAAAAATCCTATAAATACTGAAACCTTTGGAAATTAACCTAGATAGGGAGTTCCGTCGCCGAAAGCCTCTGTAGCCACCGAAAACCTATCTACACCCGTTCTGGCACCCTGCCGGAGGGGGGAATCCCTCTCCGATGGCTATCTTCATCATCCCGACGATCTCCATGACGAGGAGGGAGTAGTCCACCCTCGGGGCTGAGGGTATGCATCAGTAGCTATGTGTTTGATCTCTCTCTCTCTCGTGTTCTTGAGATGGCACGATCTTGATGTATCGCGAGCTTTGCTATTCTAGTTGGATCTTATAATGCTTCTCCCCCTCTACTCTCTTGTAATGGATTAAGTTTTCCCTTTGAAGTTATCTTATCGGATTGAGTCTTTAAGGATTTGAGAACACTTGATGTATGTCTTGCACGTGCTTATCTGTGGTGACAATGGGATATCATGTGATCCACTTGATGTATGTTTTGGTGATCAACTTGCGGGTTCCATGACCTTGGGAACCTATGCATAGGGGTTGGCACACGTTTTCGTCCCGACTTTCCGGTAGAAACTTTGGGGAACTCTTTGAAGTTCTATGTGTTGGTTGAATAGATATTTATGAGATTGTGTGATGCATATCGTATAATCATGCCCACGAATACTTGAGCTGACAATGGAGTATCTAGGTGACATTAGGGTTTTGGTTGATTTGTGTCTTAAGGTGTTATTCTAGTACGAACTCGATGATAGATTGAACGTTACTACGGACTCTTGAATAGATCAGTTAGAAAGAATAACTTTGAGGTGGTTTCGTACCCTACCATAATCTCTTCGTTTGTTCTCCGCTATTAGTGACTTTGGAGTGACTCTTTGTTGCATGTTGAGGGCTAGTAATATGATCCAATTATGTTATCCTTGTTGATAGAACTTGCACTAGTGAAAGTATGAACCCTAGGCCTTATCTACTATCATTGAAACACCGTTTATGCTCGCGTTTACCACTTGCTACCTTACTGTTTTTATATTTTCAGTTTACAAAAACATATATCTCTCATCCATATTGCACTTGTATCACCATCTCTTCGCCGAACTAGTGCACCTATATAATTTACCATTGTATTGGGTGTGTTGGGGACACAAGAGACTCTTTGTTATTTGGTTGCAGGGTTGTTTGAGAGAGACCATCTTCATCATATGCCTCCCACGGATTGATAAACCTTAGGTCATCCACTTGAGGGAAATTTGCTATTGTCCTACACACCTCTGCACTTGGAGGCCCAACAACGTCTACAAGAAGAAGGTTGCATAGTAGACATCAGTCTGTAACTTGAGGATTATCCGCATTGCTGCACACAAGAATTATGTCCTGGAAGCACCGCTAGGTGATAGGCCTGCTGCAGGAGCAACTCCGGACGTTATGAACGTCTGGCAAGCTCGTTATGATGACTACTCGATAGTTCAGTGTGCCATGCTTTACGCCTTAGAATCGGGACTTCAAAGACGTTTTGAACATCATGGAGCACATGAGATGTTCCAAGAGTTGAAGTTAATATTTCAAGCAAATGCCCGAATTGAGAGATATGAAGTCTCCAATAAGTTCTATAGCTGCAAGATGGAGGAGAACAGTTCTATGAGTGAACACTTGCTCATAATGTCTGGGGTACTACAATCATATGACTCAGCTTGGTTGCAAAGTTGACGAAGATAGTGTTATTGATAAAGTTCATCAACCACTGCCACCAAGCTATAAAGGCTTCGTGATGAACTATAATATGCAAGGGATGCAGAAGACAATTCCCGAGCTCTTCGCTATGCTCAAAGCTGCAGAGGTAGAAATCTAAAAAGGAGCATCAAGTGTTGATGGTTAACAAGACCACTAGTTTCAAGAAAAAGGGCAAGGGAAAGAAGGGGATCTTCAAGAAGAATAGCAAGACAGTTGCTACTCCCACGAAGAAACCCAAGTCTGGAGCCAAGTCTGACACTGAGTGCTTCTACCGCAAAGGGACTGGACACTGAGTGCTTCTACCGCAAAGGGACTGGACACTGGAAGCGGAACTGCCCCAAGTATTTGGCAGATAAGAAGGATGGCAAAGTGAACAAAGGTATATTTGATATACATGTTATTGATGTGTACCTTAGTAATGCTCAGAGTAGCACCTAGGTATTTGATACTGGTTCGGTTGCTAATATTTGTAACTCGAAACATGGGCTATGGATTAAACAAAGATTAGCTAAGGACGAGGTGACGATGCGCGTGGGAAATGGTTCCAAAGTCGATGTGATCGCCGTCGGCACGCTACCTCTACATCTACCTTCGGAATTAGTTTTAGACCTAAATAATTGTTATTTGGTGCCAGCGTTTAGCATGAACATTATATCTGGATCTTGTTTGTTGCGAGACGGTTATTCATTTAAAGTAGAGAATAATGGTTGGTCTATTTTTATGAACAATATATTTTATTGTCATGCACCCTTGAAGAGTGGTCTATTCTTGTTGGATCTCGATCGTAGTGATACACATATTCATAATATTGAAGCCAAAAGATGCAAGGTTGATAATGATAGTGCAACTTATTTGTGGCACTGCCGTTTAGGTCATACTGGTGTAAAGCGCATGAAGAAACTCCATGCAGATGGAATTTTGGAATCACTTGATTGTGAATCACTTGGTGCTTGCGAACCATGCCTCATGGGCAAGATGACTAAAACTCCGTTCTCCGGAACAATGGAGTGAGCAACAGACTTGTTGGAAATCATACATACCGATGTATGTGGACCGATGAGTGTTGAGGCTCATGGCGGGTATCGTTATTTTCTGACCTTCACTGATGATTTGAGAAGATATGGGTATATCTACTTGATGAAGCGCAAGTTTGAAGCATTAGAAAAGTTCAAAGAATTTCAGAGTGAGGTAGAGAATCATCCTAACAAGAAAATAAAGTTTCTATGATCTGATAGTGGAGGCGAATATTTGAGTTACGAGTTTGGTATTCATTTGAAACAATGTGGAATAGTTTCACAACTCACGCCACCCGGAACACCATAGCGTAATGGTGTGTACGAACATCGTAACCGTACTTCATTAGATATGGTGCAATCTATGATGTCTCTTACCGATTTTCCACTATCGTTTTGGGGTTATGCTTTAGAGACAGCTGCATTCACGTTAAATCGGGCACCATCTAAATCCGTTGAGACGACGCCTTATGAATTGTGGTTTGGCAAGAAACCAAAGTTATCATAAAGTTTGGGGTTGCGATGCGTATGTGAAAAAGCTTCAACCTGATAAGCTCGAACCCAAGTCGAAGAAATGTGTCTTCACATGATACCCAAAGGAAACTGTTGGGTACACCTTCTATCATAGATCCAAAGGCAAGGTATTCGTTGGTAAGAATGGATCCTTTCTAGAGAAGGAGTTTCTCTCAAAAGAAGTGAGTGGGAAGAAAGTGGAACTTAATGAGGTAATTGTACCTTCTCCCGAATTCGAAAGTAGTACATCACAGAAACTAGTTCCAGTGATTCATACACCAATCAGTGAGAAAGCTAATGATGATGATCATGAAACTTCAGATCAAGTTACTACTGAACCTCGTAAGTCAACCAGAGTGCGTTCTGCGCCAGAGTGGTACGGTAACCCGGTTCTGGAAGTCATGTTACTAGACCATGATGAACCTACGAACTATGAGGAAGCGATGATGAGCCCAAATTCTGCAAAATGGCTTGAGGCCATGAAATATGAGATGGGGTCCATGTATGAGAACAAAGTGTGGACTTTGGTTGACTTTCCCGATGATCAGCAAGCCATTGAAAATAAATGGATCTGTAAGAGGAAGACTGGCGTCGACGGTAATGTTACTGTATACAAAGCTCGACTTGTTGAGAAAGGTTTTCGACAAGTTCAAGGAGTTGACTACGATGAGACTTTCAAACCCGTAGCGATGCTTAAGTCTGTCCGAATCATGTTAGCAATTGCCGCATTTTATGATTATGAAATCTGACATATGGATGTCAAAACTGCATTCCTTAATGGATACCTCAAAGAGGAGTTGTATATGATGCAACCAGAAGGTTTTGTCGATCCTAAAGGTGCTAACAAAGTGTGCAAGCTCCAGCTGTCCATCTATGGACTGGTGCAAGCATCTCGGAGTTGGAATATACGCTTTGATGAGGTGATCAAAGCATATGGTTTTATACATACTTCTGGAGAAGCCTGTATTTACAAGAAAGAGAGTGGGAGCCCTGTAGCATTTCTGATATTATATGTGGATGACATATTGTTGATTGGAAATGTATAGACTTTCTGGATGGCATAAAGGGATACTTGAATAAGAAATTTTCAATGAAAGACATCAGAGAAGCTGCTTATATATTAGGCATCAAGATCTATAGAGATAGATCAAGACGTTTAATTGGAATTTCACAAATCACATACCTTGATAAAGTTTTGAAGAAGTTCAAAATGGATCAGTCAAAGAAAGGGTTCTTGCAAGTGTTACAAGGTGTGAATTTGAGTAAGACTCAATGCCCGACCACTGCAGAAGATAGAGAGAAAATGAAAGTCATTCCCTATGCCTCAGCCATAGGATCTATCATGTATGAAATGTTGTGTACCAGACCTGATGTGTGCCTTGCTATAATTTTAGCAGGGGGTACCAAAGTAATCCAGGAGTGGATCACTGGACAACGGTCAAGAACATCCTGAAGTACCTGAAAAGGACAAAGGATATGTTTCTTGTTTATGGACGTGACAAAGAGCTCTTCGTAAATGGTTACGTCGATTCCAGCTTTGACACTGGTCTGGATGACTCTAAGTCACAAGCCGGATATGTATTTTTATTGAATGGTGAAGTTGTCGGTTGGTGCGGTTCCAAGTAGAGCGTCATGGCGGGATCTACGTGCGAAGCAGAGTACATAGCTGCTTCGGAAGTAGCAAATGAAGGAGTCTAGATGAAGGAGTTCATATCTGATCTAGGTGTAATACCTAGTGTATCGGGTCCAATGAAAATCTTTTGTGACAACACTGGAGCAATAGCCTTGGCGAAGGAATCCAGGTTTCACAAGAGAACCAAGCACGTCAAGAGACGCTTGAATTCCATCCGCGATCAAGTCCAGGAGGGAGACATAGAAATTTGCAAGATACATATGGATCCGAATGTCACAGACCCGTTGACTAAGCCTCTACCACGAGCAAAACATGATCAGCACCAAGACTCCATGGGTGTTAAAACCATTACTATGTAATCTATATTATTGACTCTAGTGCAAGTGGGAGACTGAAGGAAATATGCCCTAGAGGAAACAATAAAGTTGTTGTTTTTATTTCCTTATATGTCATGATAAATGTCTTTTATTCATGCTAGAATTGTATTAACCGGAAACTTAGTACATGTGTGAATACGTAGATGAAAGAGAATGTCCCTAGTATGCCTCTACTAGACTAGCTCGATAATCAAAGATGGTTATGTTTCCTAACCATACACATGAGTTGTCATTTGATCAATGGGATCACATCATTGGGAGAATGATGTGATGGACAAGACCCATCCGTTAGATTAGCAACTTGATCGTTTAGTTTTTCTGCTATTGCTTTCTTCATGACTTATACATGTTCCTATGACTATGAGATTATGCAACTCCCGAATACCGGAGGAACACCTTATATTCTATCAAACGCCACAACATAACTGGGTGCTTATAAATATGCTCTACAGGTGTCTCCAAAGGTGTTTGTGGTGTTGGCATAGATCGAGAATAGGATTTGTCACTCCGAGTGTCGGAGAGGTGTCTTTGGGCCCTCTCGGTAATACACATCGTAATAAGCATTGCAAGCAAACGACTAATGAGTTAGTCATGAGATGATGTATTACGGAACGAGTAAAGAGACTTGTCGGTGATGAGATTGAACTAGGTATGATGATACCGATGATCGAATCTCGGGCAAGTAACATACCGATGACAAAGGGAACAACGTATGTTGTTATGCGGTTTGACCGATAAAGATCTTCGTAGAATATGTGGGAACCAATATGAGCATCCAGGTTCCGCTATTGGTTATTGACCGGAGATGGGTCTCGGTCATGTCTACATAGTTCTCGAACCCGTAGGTTCCGCACGCTTAACGTTTGATGATGATCAGTATTATGAGTTTATGTGTTTTGATGTACCGAAGGTTGTTTGTAGTCTCGGATGTGATCACGGACATGATGAGGAGTCTCGAAATGGTTGAAACATAAAGATTGATATATTGGAAGGTTATATTCGGACATCGAAAGGGTTCCGAGGGTCACCGGATAAATACTGGAGTATCGGGAGGTTACCGGAACCCCCCGGGGGCTTAATGGGCCTACATGTGCCTTAGTGGAAATAGAGGGCAGCAAGGGGAGTATGGGGCACGCCCCCCCAAGGCCTAAACCGAATTGGTTTAGGGCAAGGGGGGCCGGTCCCCTCTTTCCTTCTCCTCATGTCGCTTGCTTCCCCCTCTCCTACTCCTGCTAGGAAAAGGAGGAGTCATACTCCTGGTGGGAGTAGGACTCCCCCTCTTGGCGCGCCCTCTCCCTGGCCGCACCCTCCTCCCTCCCTCCTTTATATACGTGGGTAGGGGGCACCCCATAGACACACAAGTTGATTTGCAAGCCGTGTTCGGTGCCCCTCCCCATAGTTACACACCTCGGTCATATCGTTGTAGTGCTTAGGCGAAGCCCTGCGCGGGTAACTTCATCGTCACCGTCACCACGCCGTCGTGCTGACGAAACTCTCCCGCGACGCTCAACTGGATTAAGAGTTCGTGGGACGTCATTGAGCTGAACGTGTGCTGAACGCGGAGGTGCCGTACGTTCGGTGATTGGATCGGTTCGATCGCGAAGACATTTGACTACATCAACCACATCACAAGACGCTTCCGCTTTCGGTCTACGAGGGTATGTGGACACACTCTCCCCGCTCATTGCTATGCTTCTCCTAGATAGATCTTGCGTGGTCGTAGGATTTTTTTCTCGAAATACTACGTTCCCAACACCGGCCGCACCAAACTAGTCAACCCTCGTACGTCGTACTCCTCTCCGGATGTGACTCCATTGCCGCATCCCGTGGCTCTGAGTCAATCCCTTCCTATGCCTCGCCATCGTCCACCGCCTTGGTGCTCTCAGTGCGGCGTGGTCAACGTGGTCAAGGAAAGACTTCCATCAGAAGAGGACCGTACGTAGAGAGGCTGGCAGCTCGGTCCACGACCGCACGGAAGGAAGTGCCTCCTTATTACAGGCAAAAAATGATTCGCCCCTGATAGCTAGGACCCGCTAGCTATATCTTCGCACACAATGAAGTACCTCCTTATCATCCCTAACAACTAGGACCCACCCGGTCGAACCGTACGTAGGGTTGTTTCTCTGGTCACGAACGTGTACGTACATACTTGTCGATTGGTCTCTCTGCAACGATGAACCGTGGCCGAGCAAGAAGCAACACATGTAGTAGTAGAGCCCCCGACGTAGCATTTCAGACAGTCCCTTCAAAACCGTGTACACGTACGTACAACCACAGGGCAAAAAATATGGCTACGTATGTACATATGGGTGGAGTCTCGAATGCGTACTCGTGCATATGTACGGCCAGGGTTGGTGTACATGGAGAGGCAGCGGACGGAAGCAACGGCGTCGTGTTCAACGACAGCACATCGGCGGGGTCAGAACGGAGAAACATCGCCGTGTTCATCGGGAGGCAACAAAACGCGTCGCGTTCATCGGAAGCCAACCGGCTTGGACGAAATAGCCGAAACCTGGTGTGGCGTACCGTAAAACGGAGGGAAACGGCCTTCTGCTGGAGCGTGTACGATGAAAACTGGGTCCTGTTCATCAGGAAGGGTCTGGCGTACCGCAAAACAGAGGAAACAGACTTGTGTTGGAGCGCTACGATCGAAACGGGGATCCTGTTCATCAGGAGGGGTGTGGCCTACCGCACTCCACGGGCTACTGTTCACCCACCGTCGACTTCCTCCAGCCTCCACATGCACTGTTCATCCACTGCGTCTTCCTCTGCCTCCACCGGCTACTGTTCAACCAGCCCTCCACAGGGTCCTGTTCATCCACCCCAACGGCTCGGCTGTGGCGGCCTCCTCTCGGGGTCCTGTTCATCCAGCGACAACCGCCTACTACTATACTACCGCAGGGTCCTCTTCATCCAACCCCAACCACGTACTCGTCGACTCGTTCAACCAACCCCATGTTCACTGTTCATCAAGAGGCAGCATGTTAGATCGGCTTCTGTAAGCAGCAGCAGTGATCACTCGGGTTCAGTTAGCAGCGGTAGCGATGGAATCGCTCGGGTTCAGTTAACAACCAAGGGATCGATTGCTCGGGTTCAGTAATGTAGCCTAGTGCAATCGCTCGGGTTCAGTAGCAAACGCCTCGCTCGGGTTCAGTTAGAGCCCAACGCCTCGCACACACGAGCGTACATATACGAGAGAAACGCGCAAACCTCCGTGCATTGCCGGAAACTCCCCAAAATTTTCCTCACCCTCACTTCTACCATGATTTTTTCCGTCATGGATGTCCCAAAGAATGTCATGGAGGTGCGTCCCCGGCCTGCCCAGGACGAAAAGCTCATTTTCTGTCATGATTTTTTGTCATTGAAGCAAGAGTCCACCACATTTATGATGATACCGGGTTTTGTCACCATTATCGTCATAGAAGTGTCGTAAGCATGACATATTTTTTTTCGTTCGGGCCAAAATGTCACACATGTGTCTTTTTTTGTAGTGGTATGAGGTGTGACCGGTCAGTGCCCGCGAACGCATCTTGTTGTGCCCGCGAGTGTTTGAGAGGTCAGATTTTCCAGGTACGGGCGTAGATGATGTGACAGGTTAACCCAAAAGCAAAGGTAAATGTTTGAAATCGGCACGCCATCACAACTTTCTGCTGGTCGCGCTGCTATCACATGCACATTGCGCACATGCACATGCATGCGCAGCACACGGTCCTAGCGCCACGTTGGCTTCGCATGCCCACACAAACTACTCTCGCTCGAGACTTGCGTACGTAGTGGGCCTTGCATGTCAGCTCTCCCTCCCACCTTAATAATCACTTGCCTTATGATACGTCCATTTTGCATCATGTTTTCTTATTGTTATTTTTAGTGTTTTTATTCATTATAACATTTCGAGGAGTAATTCTAATGCCTTTTCTCTCATAATTTGCAAGGTTTACACAAAGAGAGAGAATACCGGCAGCTGGAATTCCGGACCTGAAAAAGCTACGCAGAGATACCTATTCTGCACATCTCCGAATGGGCTAAAAATTTATGAAGAATTATTTTGGAATATATAAAAATACTGGAGAAAAGGGATTCAGGAGGAGGCCACCGAGGTGAAGGAAATATGCCCTAGAGGCAATAATAAAATTGTTACCTATATTTCCTTATATATCATGATAAATGTCTTTTATTCATGCTAGAATTGTATTAACCGGAAACTTGATACATGTGTGAATACATAGACAAAACAGAGTGTCCCTAGTATGCCTCTACCAGACTAGCTCGTTAATCAAAGATGGTTATGTTTCCTAACTATGGACATGAGTTGTCATTTGATCAACGGGATCAAATCATTAGGAGAATGATGTGATGGACAAGACCCATCCATTAGCTTAGCATTATGATCGTTTAGTTTTACTGCTATTGCTTTCTACATGACTTATACATGTTCCTCTGACTATGAGATTATGCAACTCCCGAATATCGTAGGAACACCGTGTGTGCTATCAAACGTCACAACGTAACTGGGTGATTATAAAGATGCTCTATAGGTGTTTCCGAAAGTGTTTGTGGTGTTGGCATAGATCAAGAATAGGATTTCTCACTCCGAGTGTCGGAGAGGTATCTCTGGGCCCTCTCGGTAATACACATCATAATAAGCCTTGCAAGCAAACGACTAATGAGTTAGTCACGAGATGATGTATTACGAAACGAGTAAAGAGACTTGTCGGTGACGAGATTGAACTAGGTATGATGATACCGACGATCGAATCTCCGGCAAGTAACATACCGATGACAAAGGGAACAACGTATGTTGTTATGCGGTTTGATCGATAAAGATCTTCGTAGAATATGTAGGAACCAATATGAGCATCCAGGTTTCGCTATTGTTTATTGACCAGAGATGAGTCTCGGTCATGTCTACATAGTTATCGAACCCGTAGGGTCCGCACGCTTAACGTACGATAACGATCGGTATTATGAGTTTATGTCTTTTGATGTACCGAAGGTAGTTCGGAGTCCCGGATGTGATCACGGACATGACAAGGAGTCTCGAAATGGTCGAGACATAAAGATTGATATATTGGAAGGTTATATTCGGACATCAGAAGGGTTCTGAGGGTCACCGGATAAATACTGGAGTACCGGGAGGTTACCGGAACCCCCCGGGTAGTCAATGGGTCTTATTGGGCCTTAGTGGAAGAGAGGAGGAGGAGGCCAAGTGGAGGTCACCCTACAATCCCAATCTGAATTGGGTGGGGGTTGGCCCCCCTTTCCTTTCTCCCTCTCCCCTCTTCCTTCTTCTCCTACTCCTACTAGGAAAGGGGGAATCCTACTCCTAGTGGGAGTAGGACTTCCCCCTTGGGCGCGCCATAGAGAGGTCGGACCTCTCCTCCTCCCCTCTTTTATATACGTGACCAGCGAGCACCCCCATAGACACACAAGTTGATTTCTTCGCCGTGTGCGGTGCCCCCTCCACAGTTACGCACCTCGATCTTATCGTCGTAGTGCTTAGGCGAAGCCCTGCGCCGATGATACGTCTCCAACGTATCTATAATTTTTTTATTGTTCCATGCTATTATATTATGCATCTAGGATGTTTTATATGCATTTATATGCTATTTTATATGATTTTTGGGACTAACCTATTAACCTAGAGCCTAGTGCCAGTTTCTGTTTTCTCCTTGTTTTTTGAGTTTTACAGAAAAGGAATACCAAACGGAGTCCAATTGACGTGCCAAATTTTGATGATTTTTATGGACCAAAAGAAGCCCCCGGAGTAAAAGAGTTGGGCCAGAAGAGTCCCGAGCCGTCCATGAGGGTGGAGGGCGCGCCCTACCCCCCGGGCTCACGCCTCCTATATCGTGGACGACTCGGAGACCCCCTTAACATGGGACCGACGCCAAAAATTCCTATAAATACAAAAACCAACAAAAAGAAACCTAGATCGGGAGTTCCGCTGCCGAAATCCTTTGTTGCCACCGTAAACCAATCTAGACCTGTTCTGGCACCCTGTCGGAGGGGGGGAATCCCTCTCCGGTGGCCATATTCGTCATCCCGACGATCTCCATGACGAGGGGGGGTAGTTCACCCTCGGGGCTGAGGGTATGTATCAGTAGCTATGTGTTTGATCTCTCTCTCTCTCTCTCGTGTTCTTGAGATGGCACGATCTTGATGTATCGCGAGCTTTGCTATTATAGTCGGATCTAATGATGTTTCTCCTCCTCTACTCTCTTGTGAAGAATTGAGTTTTCCCTTTTAAGTTATCTTATCGGATTGAGTCTTTAAGGATTTGAGAACACTTGATGTATGTCTTGCATGTGCTTATCTGTGTTGACAATGGGATATCACGTGATCTACTTGATGTATGTTTTGGTGTTCAACTTGCGGGTTCCATGACCTTGGGAATCTATGCATAGGGGTTGGCACACGTTTTCATCTTGAATCTCTGGTAGAAACTTTGGGGCACTCTTTGACGTTCTTTGTGTTGGTTGAATAGATGAATCTGAGATTGTGTGATGCATATCATATAATGATGCCCACGGATACTTGAGGTGACAATGGAGTATCTAGGTGACATTAGGGTTTTGGTTGATTTGTGTCTTAAGGTGTTATTCTAGTATGAACTCTATGATAGATCGAACGGAAAGAATAGCTTCGTGTTATTTTACTACGGACTCATGAATAGATCGATCAGAAAGAATAACTTTGAGGTGGTTTCGTACCCTACAATAATCTCTTCGTTTGTTCTCCGCTATTAGTGACTTTGGAGTGACTCTTTGTTGCATGTTGAGGGATAGTTATATGATCCAGTTATGTTATTATTGTTGAGAGAACTTGCACTAGTGAAAGTATGAACCCTAGGCCTTGTTTCAAAGCATTGCAACACCGTTTATGCTCACTTTTATCATTAGTTACCTTGCTGTTTTTATATTTTCATATTACAAAAAACCTATATCTACCATCCATATTACACTTGTATCACCATCTCTTCGCCGAACTAGTGCACCTATACAATTTACCATTGTATTGGGTGTGTTGGGGACACAAGAGACTCTTTGTTATTTGGTTGCAGGGTTGCTTGAGAGAGACCATCTTCATACTATGCCTCCCACGGATTGATAAACCTTAGGTCATCCACTTGAGGGAAATTTGCTACTGTCCTACAAACCTCTGCATTTGGAGGCCCAACAACGTCTACAAGAAGAATTTTGCGCAGTAGACATCAAGCTCTTTTCTGGCGCCGTTGCCGGGGAGGTGAGTGCTTGAAGGTATATCTTTAGATCTTGCAATCGAATCTTTTAGTTTCTTGTTTTATCACTAGTTTAGTTTATAAAATAAAACTACAAAAAACTGGAATTGAAGTTGCCTCATATGCTTCATCTTTTTAATATCTTTCGTGAAAATGATGGGAAGGAAAACTGTGCTCAAGTACTAGAAGAAGAATTACATAGAATGCTTGGCATAAAATATGTGAATGATGAGCATGATTGAAATGTTGTTAGTATGAATTCTTTGAATACCCATGATGCTAATGATATGCAAAGCCACAAGCTTGGGGATGCTATATTTGATAAAGATGATATGTTTAGTCCCCCAAGTTTTGATGAGCAGATTTATTATGATGAAAGCATGCCTCCTATTTATAATGATTATTGTGATGACACGTATGCTATAAAGAATAAAGGTAATCATGAAACTTGTCGTCATGATTTTAATTTTCAAGTGGATTATGCTTCACATGATAGTTATTTTGTTGAGTTTGCTCCCACTACTATTGATGAGAATGAATTTGCCTATGTGGAGAGTAGTAAAATTTCTATGCAAGTAGATAATGAAAAGAATGCTTTATGTGCTAGTTATATGGTTGAATTCATTCATGATGGTGCTGAAATTTATTATGAGGGAGGAATATATGCTTGTAGGAATTGCAATAATATCAAGTCTCCTCTCTATGTGTTGAAAATCTTGAAGTTATGCTTGTTTTGCTTTCCTATGCTAGTTGATTCTTCTTCCCATAAGTTGTTTGCTCACAAAATCCCTATGCATAGGAAGTGGGTTAGACTTAAATGTGCTAGGTATATTCTTCATGATGCTCTCTTTATGTTTCAATGCTTAACTTTTATGCGAGCATCATTGGAATCATCATGCCTAGCTAAAAGACATTAAAGAAAAGCGCTTATTGGGAGACAACCCAATATTTTACCCCTACTGTTTTTGTGTGTTCACAAGATTAAGCTACTGTAATAATCATGTTTTATAGCTTTTGTTTCAATAAAGTGCCAAGTAGAACCTTTGGGAAGACTTGGGTGAAAGTCTTTGCGATCTTGCTATAAAAAACAGAAACTTTGCACTCACGAGATTAGCTGTCATTTTTTACAGAAGAGTGATTTTGAGTTGATTCTTTTTGCAGAAGATTAATAGACAAATTACTCACGTCCACTAAATTATTTCAGAATTTTTAGAGTTACATAAGTATTCGAAAGTTACAGATTGCTATAGACCGTTCTGTTTTTGACAGATTCTGTTTTCTATGTGTTGTTTGCTTATTTTGATGAATCTATGAGTAGTATCGGAGGGTATCAACCATATAAAAGTTGCAATACAGTAGACATTACACCAATATGAATTTAGAATGAGTTAACAACAGTACCTAAGTGGTGGTTTTATTTTCTTATACTAATGGAGCTTATGAGTTTTCTGTTGAGTTTTGTGTTTTCAAGTTTTCAAGTTTTGGGTAAAGATTCGATGGACTATGGAATAAGGAGTGGCAAGAGCCTAAGCTTGGGGATGCCCAAGGCACAAGTTAATATTCAAGGACAATGAAAAGCCTAAGCTTGGGGATGCCCCGAGAAGGCATACCCTCTTTCGTCTTCGTCTATCGGTAACTTTACTTGAGGCTATATTTTTATTCACCACATGATATGTGTTTTGCTTGGAGCGTCAATTTATTTTATTTTGTTTTGCTTGTTGTTTGAATAACATCCCAATATCTGAAATTATTAAATGCTAGAGAGTCTTCACATAGTTACATAATTATTCAACTACTCATTGATCTTCACTTATATCTTTTGAGGTAGTTTGTCATTTGCTCTAGTGCTTCGCTTATATATTTTTAGAGCACGGCGATGGTTTTATTTTGAAGAAATAGATGAACTCTCATGCTTAACTTACATTATTTTGAGAGTCTTAAACAGCATGGCAATTTGCTTTGGTTATGAATTTAGTCCTGATATGATAGGCATCCAGGATGGGTATAATAAAAACTTTCATATAAAGTGCATTCAATACTATGAGAAGTTTGATACTTGATGATTGTTTTGAGATATGAGGATGGTGATATTAGAATCATGCTACTAGAGTAGTTTTGAATTTGAGAAATACTTGTGTTGTGGTTTGCAAGTCCCGTAGCATGCACGTACGGTAACTGTTGTGTGACAAATTTGAAGCATGAGGTATTTCATTGATTGTCATCCTTTGTGTGGAGGTCGGGATCGCGCGATGGTTAACTCCTACTAGCCCTTCCCCTAGGAGCATGCGTGTAGTACTTTGTTTTGATGACTTGTAGATTTTTGCAATAAGTATGTGAGTTCTTTATGACTAATGTTGAGTCCATGATTATACGCACTCTCACCCTTCCGCCATTGCTAGCCTCTCTTGTACCGCGTAACTTTCGCCGGTACCATACACCCACCATATACCTTCCTCAAAACAGCCACCATACCTACCTATTATGATATTTCCATAGCCATTCCGAGATATATTGCCATGCAACTTTCCACCGTTCCGTTTATTGTGACACGTTTCATCATTGTCATATTGCCTTGCATGATCATGTAGTTGATGTTGTATTTGTGGCAAGGCCACCATGCATAATTTTTCATACATGTCACTCTTGATTCATTGCACATCCCGGTACACCACCGGAGGCATTCATATAGAGTCATACTTTGTTCTAGTATCGAGTTGTAATATCGAGTTGTAAGAAAATAAAAGTGTGATGATCATCATTATTAGAGCACTCTCCCAAAAAAGGCCAAAAAAAGAAAAAAGGGACAATGCTACTATCTTTTTCCACACTTGTGCTTCAAAGTAGCACCATGATCTTCATGATAGAGAGTCTCTTGTTTTGTCACTTACATACACTAGTGGGAATTTTCATTATAGAACTTGGCTTGTATATTCCAACGATGGGCTTCCTCAAATGCCCTAGGTCTTCGTGAGCAAGCAAGTTGGATGCACACCCACTTAGTTTCTTTTGTTGAGATTTCATACATTTATAGCTCTAGTGCATACGTTGCATGGCAATCCCTACTCACTCACATTGATACTCCTAGTTGATGTGAGACCATCTTCCTCCTTTTTTCTTCCCCACAACCACCATTCTATTCCACGTATAGTGCTATATCCATGGCTCACGCTCATGTATTGCATGAAAGTTGAAAAAGTTTTAAAAAATTGAAGTATGAAACAAATGCTTGGCTAAAACCGGGGTTGTGCATGATTTGAATATTTTGTGTGACAAAAATGGAGCATAGCCAAACTATATGATTTTGTAGGGATGAACTTTCTTTGGCCATGTTATTTTGAGAAGACGTAATTGCTTTGTTAGTATGCTTGAAGTATTATTATTCTTATGTCAATATTAAACTTTTGTCTTGAATCTTTCGGATCTGAACATTCATGCCACAATAAAGAAAATTGTATTGAGAGTTATGTTAGGTAGCATTCCACATTAAAAATTCTGTTTTTATCATTTACCTACTCGAGGACGAGCAGGAATTAAGCTTGGGGATGCTTGATACGTCTCCAACGTATCTATAATTTTTTATTGTTCCATGCTATTATATTATCCATCTAGGATGTTTTATATGCATTTATACGCTATTTTATATGATTTTTGGGACTAACCTATTAACCTAGAGCCCAGTGCGAGTTTCTGTTTTTTCCTTTTTTTTGAGTTTTACAGAAAAGGAATACCGAACGGAGTCCAATTGACGTGCCAATTTTTGATGATTTTTTATGGACCAAATGAAGCCCCGGAGTAAAAGAGTTGGGCCAGAAGAGTCCCAAGCCGTCCACGTGGGTGGAGGGTGCGCCCTACCCCCCGGGCTGGCCCTCCTATCTCGTGGACGACTCGGAGACCCCCCTGACATGGGACCGACGCCAAAAATTCCTATAAATACAGAAACCCCCGAAAAGAAACCTAGATCAGGAGTTCCGCCGCCGAAAGCCTCTGTTGCCACCGAAAACCAATCTAGACCCATTCTGGCACCTTGCCGGAGGGGGGAATCCCTCTCCGGTGGCCATATTCACCATCGCGACACTCTCCATGACGAGGGGGGAGTAGTTCATGTTAGGGAACGTAGCAGAATTCAAAAAAAATCTGCGCTTTCACCAAGATCAATCTAAGGAGTCATCTAGCAACGAGAATACTGGAGTGCATCTACATACCCTTTTGTAGATCGCGTGCGAAAGCGTTCGAAGGAACGTGGATGAAGTAGTCGTACTCTTCGCGTTCTTCGTCCCTGATGATCCTAGCGCCGAACGGACGGCACCTCCGCGTTCAACACACGTACGGTACAGCAACGTCACCTCCTTCTTGATCTAGCAAGGGGGGAGGAGAGGTCGTCGGAGATCTAGTAGCACGACGGCGTGGTGGTGGATGCAGCAGGAAATCCTGCAGGGCTTCGCCGGCGCCCTGCGGAGGAGAAGGAAGTGTGACGGGAGGGGGGAGAGGCGCCAGAGGCTTGGGGTGCGGCTGCCCTCCCCCCCACTATATATAGGGGCCAGGGGGCGCCGGTCCTGGGAGATCTAATCTCCAGGGGGGCGGCGGCCAAGGGGGAATCTTGCCCCCCAAGGCATAGGGGGCGCCCCCTCCCCCTAGGGTTTCAACCCTAGGCGCATGGAGGGGGGGCCATATGGGTGCGCCAGCCCACCAGGGGCTGGCCCCCTTCCCCTTGCGGCCTAGGGGCCCCACCGGGATGGGTGGCCCCACCCGGTGGACACCCGGGACCCCTCCGGTGGTCCCGGGACACTCCCGGTGACCCCCGGAGTTCACCCGATGGCCGAAACTGGACTTCCTATATATCATTCTTTACCTCCGGACCATTCCGGAACACCTCGTGACGTCCGGGATCTCATCCGGGACTCCGAACAACATTCGGGTTTCCATGTGCATGTATCTCTACAACCCTAGCGTTACCGAACCTTAAGTGTGTAGACCCTACGGGTTCGGGAGACACGCAGACATGACCGAGACGACTCTCCGGTCAATAACCGACAGCGGGATCTAGATACCCATGTTGGTTCCCACGTGTTCCTCGATGATCTTCATCGAACGAACCACTGTGTCAAGGATTCACTCAATCCCGTATGTCATTCCCTTTGTCTATCGGTACGGTACTTGCCCGAGATTCGATCGTCGGTATACCCGATACTTTGTTCAATCTCGTCATGGCAAGTCTCTTTACTCGTTCCGTAATCCATCATCCCTTGACTAACTCCTTAGTCACTTTGAGCTCATTATGATGATGTCTTACCGAGAGGGCCCAGAGGTACCTCTCCGTCATACGGAGTGACAACATCCCAGTCTCGGTTCGTACCAACTCAACAGACACTTTCGGAGATACCCGTTGCGTACCTTTATAGTCACCCAGTTACGTTGTGACGTTTGGCACACCCAAAGTATTCCTACGGCATCCAGGAGTTGCACAACCTCATGGTCTAAGGAATAAATACTTGACACCGAAAAGCTTATGCATTACGAACTATACGATCTCGTGCTAGGCTCAGGATTGGGTCTTGTCCATCACATCATTCTCCCAATGATGTGATCCCGTTATCAATGACATCCAATGTCCATGGTCAGGAAACCGTGACCATCTATTGATCAATGAGCTAGTAACTAGAGGCTTACCAGGGACTCATTGTGGTCTATATATTCACACATGTATCGCTGTTTCCGTACAATACAATTCAAGCATGAACAACAGACAATTATCATGAACAAGGAAATATAATAATAATACTTTTATTATTGCCTCTAGTGCATATTTCCAACAGTCCCCACTTGTAGTAGAGTCAATAATCTAGTTACATTGTGATGAATCGAACACCCATAGAGTTCTGGTGTTGATCATGTTTTGCCCGTGGAAGAGGTTTAGTCAATGGGTCTGCGACATTCAGATCCGTATGCACTTTACAAATATCTATGTCTCCATCTTGAACATAATTCCGGATGGAGTTGAAACGGCGCTTGATGTGTTTGGTCTTCTTGTGAAACCCGGGCTCCTTGGTAATGGCAATAGCACCAGTGTTGTCACAGAAGAGATTCATCGGGCTTGACGCGCTTGGAATGACTCCTAGGTCGGTGATGAACTCCTTCATCCAGACTCCTTCTTGTGCTGCTTCGCAAGCAGCTATGTACTCCGCTTCACATGTAGAATGCGCCACGACGCTCTGCTTGCAACTGCACCAGCTGACTGCTCCACCATTCAAAATATACACGTATCCGGTTTGTGACTTCGAGTCATCCAGATCTGTGTCGAAGCTAGCATCGACGTAACCCTTTACGACGAGCTCTTCGTCACCTCCATAAATGAGAAACATATCCTTAGTCCTCTTCAGGTACTTTAGGATGTTCTTGACCGCTGTCCAGTGTTCCATACCGGGATCACTTTGGTACCTCCCTACCAAACTTATGGCAAGGTTCACATCAGGTCTGGTACACCGCATGGCATACATGATAGAACCTATGACTGAGGCATAGGGAATGACACTCATCTTTTCTCTATCTTCTGCCGTGGTCGGGGACTGATACGTCCAAAACGTATCTATAATTTCTGCTTGCTCCATGCTTCTTTTGTGTGATATTGCTATGATATTGATGCACTTCCATACACTTCTGATCATATTTGGACTAACCTATTAACTCAGTGCACCACAGTGCCAGTTCCTGATTTCTGTTGTTTTTCTATTTCAGGTTTCCCCCATATTAAAAGTGCTCCAAAAATTCCAGGAAAAATATAGGAAAAATCAGCGTACGGGAAGCTTCGCGAAGAACCAAAGATGGGCCAGAGGGGAGCCAGGGGAGGCCCAGGCGGCCACCTGGCGCGGCCCCACCCCTGGCCGCGCCAGGGGGGCGCCTAGGGCCCCTGCTCCGCCTCTGGCTGTCCCCCTTCGCATATATATCCCTCTCGTCCTGAAACCCTCGAGGACAGAACCCTTTTTCGCGATCTCGCCTCTGTTCCGCCGCCACAACGCTTCCAAGATCGGGAGCATCAGGAGAACTCTTCCCGGCACCCTGCCGGAGGGGAGAACCACCACCGGGAGCTTCTCCACCACCATGGACGCTTCCCGGATGAGTCGTGAGTAGTCCACCTTGGACCATGGGTCCATGATCAGTAGCTATGTGATGTTCTCCTCCCCTCTTTGCTCTTCATGGTTTAGACCTCGTGAGCTGCCCTACATGATCGAGGCACATATGTAATCTTTCTGCTGTTGCTAGGCTGAGTTTACTGGGATCTGATGGATTATGAGACTATGTTCAGATTGTGTTTGAGTAATATATTTGATTCACCTCTTTTATATCTTTGTTCTTGAGTAATTCTTGCATGTTCTCCGTTGCTGTTTATTGCTTTGGCCAAGTAGTAGGTTGTAACTCCAAGAGGGAGCGTTATGCTTGATTGTGGGTTCATGCCCCCTGATGACTAGCTTGAGTGACAGAAACATGAGTCTAGGGGATGTGCTGTTGCCACAAGGGAGAAAACAACGGTGCTTGTACTTGCGGGTGCAAGGATTGTTTACTTTACGCAAAGTTCTTTTAATGCAGTTGTCTGTTGCTTTGAGTTTACACTTTGGGTGGGATTCGCAACTTAATACCAGCGAGATGTTCTGGATAGATATCTCAAGGTGGATGATTAGTAGTAGATGCAGATGGATTTCGGTCTACTTGCCTTGGCGTACCACCCATGCTTTTGAGCCTCTACCTTTCTTTGCAGCATAGTTAGCATTGGTTTGCGCACATAATCCTGTCAATTGCCCAGCTGTAATTTGTTTACCTCGCTTTGCTGTTTTATCGTCTTTTGGGAGAGAGACATCACTAGTGAACATCATGGGACCCTGGTCCATATTACCACCGCTGATCACACCTTCTATTTACTTCCTGTTTTTATTTCCTAGTTGCAGTCATAGCTATCATTATTATCTCTTGTGTTTGATCCTTTGTAAACAACAAGGCCGGAGGGATTGACAACCTCTCTGTACTCGTTGGGAGCAAAGTTATTTGTATCTGTGTGCAGGTCCCGTCAACCGCTAAGTTTCTGGCGCCGTTGACACCTACTTGTCGACCCTCGGAGTCTCACGGGATTCGATCCTTGGTATCTTTGCCAAGGGAAATTTACCGGTACGCTACATCTCAACCTTCCACTTGGGGTAACCAACGAGGGGCGAGAAGCCATCAAGCAAGCTTTTGGCGCCGTTGCCGGGGACTCCACTCTTCAAGATAGGGGAGTTGCACGCTATCTTTTATCTTTGCTTTTTAGTCTTGTTAGTTTGCCTTGCAGTTTTTGCTTTAGTGTCCCTTACCAAAAATCACAAAAATAGTTATCTTGCTTGCTGCTGCTATGGGTTCCACCGAGAACACCAAGTTGTGTGACTTCACTAGTCATAACAACAATGACTTTATCTGCACACCTATTGCTACACCTGCCACTTCAGCACCTTCTTATGAGATTAAACATGCTTTACTGAACCTAGTTATGAAAGATCAATTCTCCGGTGCTGGAGATGATGCTGCTTTGCACTTAAATAATTTTGTTGAGCTCTGTGATTTGCAAAAGTACAAAGAAGTAGATGGTGATATTGTTAAGCTTAAGCTTTTTCCTTTCTCCTTGAGAGGAGGAGCTAAAATCTGGTTTCAATCCTTGCCTAGGAATAGTATAGATTCTTGGGACAAGTGCAAGGATGCCTTTATTGGGAAGTACTATCCCCCTGCTAAAATTATCCAATTAAGGAGTAACATAATGAATTTTAAACAATTGGATAATGAACACGCTGCCCAAGCTTGGGAACGCATGAAATCTCTTGTCAAGAACTGCCCTACTCATGGTTTGACTACTTGGATGGTTATCCAAACTTTTTATGCAGGCTTGAACTTTACCTCGTGGAACTTGCTAGATTCGGCCGCGGGAGGAACCTTTATGTCAACTACACTTGGTGCTGCCACGAAACTTCTCGACGAGATGATGACCAATTATTCCCAATGGCACACCGAACGCGCTCCAACAGGTAGGAAGGTAAACTCTGTCGAGGAGATTTCCTCCCTAAATGAAAAAATTGACTTGATCATGTCTCTACTTTCCAAGCAATCTTCTATTGATCCTCATGATGTTCCTTTAAATTCTTTGATTGCTCAAGATCAAGTAGATGTGAACTTTATCTCTAGAAACAATTTCAATAACAATGCTTATAGGAGTAATTTTGGTAGCAACCCTAGACCGTTCCCCTCTAATTCCTATGGGAACAACAATGCTTATCCTAGCAATAAGAACTCCACTTCTGAACTAGAGATTATGCTTAAAGACTTCATCACTACCCAAAAGGCCTTCAATAAGAGTGTAGAAGAAAAACTAGACAAACTAGATAATCTCTCTTCGAAGGTAGACAATTTAGCCCATGAGGTAGAGTTGCTTAAAATTAGAACTTCTCCTCTTGAGGAGAGGAAGACCACTCCTATGAATGCTATTCAAGTGCAAATTAATGAAAACATTAGGATGATGGCTAAACTTAAAAAGAGATGGGCTAGAGAAAAGGAGGAAGAAGATAGAATTAAGAGCCTTCCTACCCACCACACTGTTGCTACTATTCAAGTTGTTGAGGATATCCAAACTCTTAGCACCCAATGCACTCCTAGTCCCATTGGACCTATTAATGGTGATGCTATGACCTCAACCGTAGAAGAAGAAACTCCTATAACCATAGAAGCTACCAAACAAGTGAGCCTAAAGGACACCACTACCACTTTACTTGATAGTAGTGACCTTGATTTTGATAATTGCACCCTTTCTAAAGTTATTGGTTTTCTTCACAAGATGTCTAGAGATCCCCACACTAGCACACTTAATCTTGCCTTCACGGAGCATATCACTAATGCTCTTATCAAAGCTAGGGAGGAGAAGCTTAGGGTAGAAGCCTCCATACCTAGAAAGCTAGAAGATAGTTGGGATCCTATGATTAAAATTAAGTTGAATAACTTCTCTTGCTATGCTTTATGTGATGTTGGAGCTAGTACCTCCGTTATGCCCAAAAGAATGTATGATATGTTTGAATTGAAACCTTTTGATCCTTTTTCTTTTGGTGTTCGTCTTGTTGATTCTTCCGTAAAGAAACCTTTGGGGAAGATCGACGATGTTCTTATCATTGTCAATGACAATTATGTTCCCGTTGATTTTACTATTATGGATATTGAATGTGAACCTTCATGTCCAATTATTTTGGGACGTCCTTTTCTTCGCACCGTTGGTGCTATCATTGACATGAAAGAGGGGAATATAAAATTCCAATTCCCTCTCAAGAAAGGGATGGAACACTTCCCTAGAAAGAAGATTAAGTTGCCTTTTGAGTCCGTTACGCGGGCTAGCTATTCTCTTACTCTTGATAAAACTTGATCTTCTCTTTTTGCATCATGCCTAGCTTAAAGGCATAAAAGAAAGCGCTTTTGGGAGGCAGCCCACAACGAATTAGGTTTTATTTTGCTTTTGTTGTGTCTTGATGTTTGTTACTACAGTAGCATCATCATTGTATCTTTTCTTTTCAGCTTTGTGCCAAGTTTAGCCTCCGATTGCAAGAAAGTTCAAAAGTTGTGACGTGTTGTCCAGAAAACAGATTCTGTCCTTGGACAGAAAAATTCGAATAAAATCACCAGATCATCTTATTGATCTGAATTTTTTTGACAGCGTGCTCTATACAATTGGATTTCGAGCGTCTGTTCTGAGTTTTTTTATTTGAGTTGTAGAAGTGCCCCGAAAAAATTATTTACTACCTGCTGGTCTGTTTTTCACAGATTCAGTCCTGTTTTGCCTTTTCTTCGTTTTGCAAACCTTGAGCTTGCTTTTTCTTTGCAAAAACCTTTTGGCAATCTTGAGAAACAGTAGCTCTTCAAGATTATCTTTATTTCCAGTAGGGAAAAAATTATTTTATTGTGGGTACTAACCTCGCTAATCAGATTATGATGAGTTATGTATGAAGGGAGTTTTCAAGTGTGCGAGGGAAGATGATAAAAGAAGATTCAGGAGGGTCAAACGCTCAAGCTTGGGGATGCCCCCGTGCACCCCCAATAAATATTCAAGAAGACTCAAGCGTCTAAGCTTGGGGATGCCCCCATGCATCCCCTTCTCCATCAACAATTATCAGTTCGTCTTTCGTTCCACTATAATTTTATCACTTCATGTGTTATGTGCTATGCTTGGAGCATCTTGCTCTTAGTTTCTTTTTTTAGTTTTCTTTAGCTTTACTTGCTGTTCATAACAAGTTAGAACCCAGCTTTCTTTGTGTGGGAGAGAAACACGCTCCACTTCAACCTAGAACACAACATAGGATTTTCATGCTTATCTTTGCTGTGTGTGTTCTTTGTCTTTCCATAGCTGCTGTCATGTTTAGCTCTTAGTTTTCATGCTTTTCTTTTTAAAGAGCTTTTGTTTAGTTGGTTGCTGAACTCTCTTGAGTTTTCATGTTTATCTTGTTAAGAGAGTTTGCATGTTGCACTGAGTTGTGTGTCTTAACTTAAAGTAGGTAATTGAGGTTGCTATTTAATTTTAGTAGTAACTTGCAATAGTTTTGAGGTATTTCCATGAGTAATGTCTGAACTTTTGGTGTCAAGAGCTTTAGCCTATTAGTGATAGATGTCGTATTTTGGGCAATCTGTGTTTATTTTCGAAAACCTACAAAATAGTTGAGAACTTTAGCTACTAGATGGATCACTAATCTTTGGAGGGATCGAATATTAGAGTACACTCACGTACCATGAGTCGAGGATGCGCAAGGATAACCAAACCCCCATACACTCCTCCTCGGGGTACTTGTCTCTTTGTGAACCTCCTAATTAGATTGAGAGTTACCGATAATAAGTGCATGAGTTCTTCGGACTAATGTGAGTATTCGAAAGTTGACACTTCCACCTAGCCATATTTTTCTAGCCTCTTCGGTACCGTGCATTGCCCTTTCTCACCTCGAGAGTTGGCGCATACTTCGCCGGTGCATCCAAATCCTTGGCACGATACGCTCTGTCATCATAAGCCTCATTATATCCTTCCTCAAAACAGCCACCATACCTACCTATCAAGGCATTTCCATAGCCTTTCCGAGATACATTGCCATGCAACATCCATCTTCTCATGACTTGATCTTCATGTCATACATGCCTTTTGCTTGATCGATGAGCCGCATGCTAGTTGGGCCTTGCCCTAATCATTGCTACATGACGCGCTAGTATCATTGCATATCCTGCTACACCGGCAGAGGCATACATTTGCATACATCATGATAGTTTCATTTTCTTTATGTTGAGTACTTTTGTAAAGTGTGAAAGATCTTCTATACTTCTTGTAATTTATAGAGTGTTACCCCTAAAGTGAGGAAAAGATCCCAAAGAGGACAAAAACAAAAGATCCCAAAGAGGACAAATGAGAGTTAACTAGAAAGAACCATTGAGGCCACAAAAAAATAAAAAAAATAAAAAAAGAGAAAAAGAAATAAAAAGAGAGAAGGGGGCACAATACTATTCCTTTTGAGAGATCCACACTCGTACTTCAACTTATACCTTGTACTCCATAGATATTATCATTCATGCATATAGCTATGTGGGGACCTTCACACTATAGAACTTGGCTTGTATATTCCAATGATGAGCCTCCTCAAAAGAGCTCTAGGTCTTCTTGAGCGAGCAAGTTGGATGCACCCCCACTAGTTCCATTGGAGAGCTTACCTTAGCTCATATGTGCATCCATTGCATGGCAATCCCTACTCCTCACATCATATCTATCATTTGGCTTTCTCTCGCCTATGATTGTCCTCATTTGATGTGAGCCTTTCACACCTTTTTTGTCTTCCCCCTTCATCATTTTTCTCTCTTTGCCATCCTAAGTGTCAACTTTCTTGCTTACGCTCATCCATTGCATGAGTGCTCAAAATATCGAAAGGGAGTGGATCATTTTGACTTGTACCTGGCTAGTGGTCTGGGGATGAGTCAAGATAAGATTCCAAAGAAGACCAAGTGTGAAAATTTAGTAGATTAAGTTCTCAACAATACAAAAACTATGTTTTACTCTCTCGTATATCCCTATCCCCTTTCTTGCATGCAAACACCATTTGGAGACATTCGAGTCACGGACAGCGAGAGCTCTTGCACCTTTATGTTCTTATGTTGCTTGTTACAATGCTAATATAGACTCTTGCTTCTTATGACTTGAATTGAATTACATGCCTTGATTGCTTTACTTAAAAAGTTCTTATATGGTTGGTAGCATGTCACCACAGAAACTATGCTTGTTATCATTTACCTACTCGAGGACGAGCAGGAATTAAGCTTGGGGATGTTGATACGTCCAAAACGTATCTATAATTTCTGCTTGCTCCATGCTTCTTTTGTGAGATATTGCTATGATATTGATTCACTTCCATACACTTTTGATCATATTTGGACTAACCTATTAACTCAGTGCACCACAGTGCCAGTTCCTGTTTTCTGCTGTTTTTCTATTTCAGGTTTCCCCCATATTAAAAGTGCTCCAAAAATTCCAGGAAAAATATAGGAAAAATCAGCGTACAGGAAGCTTCGTGAAGAACCAAAGATGGGCCAGAGGGGAGCCAGGGGAGGCCCAGGCGGCCACCTGGCGCGGCCCCACCCCTGGCCGCGCCAGGGGGCGCCTGGGGCCCCTGCTCCGCCTCTGGCTGCCCCCCTTCGCATATATATCCCTCTCGTCCCGAAACCCTCGAGGACAGAACCCTTTTTTGCGATCTCGCCTCTGTTCCGCCGCCGCAGCGCTTCCAAGATCGGGAGAATCAGGAGAACTCTTCCCGGCACCCTGCCGGAGGGGAGAACCACCACCGGGAGCTTCTCCACCACCATGGACGCTTCCCGGATGAGTCGTGAGTAGTCCACCTTGGACCATGGGTCCATGATCAGTAGCTATGTGATGTTCTCCTCCCCTCTTTGCTCTTCATGGTTTAGACCTCGTGAACTGCCCTACATGATCGAGGCACATATGTAATCTTTCTGCTGTTGCTTTGCTGAGTTTGCTGGGATCTGATGGATTATGAGACTATGTTCAGATTGTGTTTGAGTAATATATTTGATTCACCTCTTTTATATCTTTGTTCATGAGTAATTCTTGCATGTTCTCCGTTGTTGTTTATTGCTTTGGCCAAGTAGTAGGTAGTAACTCCAAGAGGGAGCGTTATGCTTGATTGTGGGTTCATGCCCCCTGATGACTAGCTTGAGTGACGGAAACATGAGTCTAGGGGATGTGTTGTTGCCACAAGGGAGAAAACAACGGTGCTTGTACTTGCGGGTGCAAGGATTGTTTACTTTACGCAAAGTTCTTTTAATGCAGTTGTCTGTTGCTTTGAGTTTACACTTTGGGTGGGATTCGCAAATTAATACCAGCGAGATGTTCTGGATAGATATCTCAAGGTGGATGATTAGTAGTAGATGCAGATGGATTTCGGTCTACTTGCCTTGGCGTACCGCCCATGCTGTTGAGCCTCTACCTTTCTTTGCAACATAGTTAGCATTGGTTTGCGCACATAATCCTGTCAATTGCCCAGCTGTAATTTGTTTACCTCGCTTTGCTGTTTTATCGTCTTTTGGGAGAGAGACATCACTAGTGAACATCATGGGACCCCGGTCCATATTACCACCGCTGATCACACCTTCTATTTACTTCCTGTTTTTATTTTCTAGTTGCAGTCATAGCTATCATTATTATCTCTTGTGTTTGATCCTTTGTAAACAACAAGGTCGGAGGGATTGATAACCTCTCTGTACTCGTTGGGAGCAAAGTTATCTGTATCTGTGTGCAGGTCCCGTCAACCGCTAAGTTTCTGGCGCCGTTGACACCTACTTGTCGACCCTCGGAGTCTCACGGGATTCGATCCTTGGTATCTTTGCCAAGGGAAATTTGCCGCTACGCTACATCTCAACCTTCCACTTGGGGTAACCAACGAGGGGCGAGAAGCCATCAGGGACTGAGCCTTGCTCAATCTCATACCTTGCAAAACAGGCAAGAACCCCTTCTTGGACTGATCCATATTGGACTTCTTCAATATCTTGTCAAGGTATGTACTTTGTGAAAGACCGATGAGGCGTCTTGATCTATCTCTATAGATTTTGATGCCTAATATGTAAGCTGCTTCTCCAAGGTCCTTCATTGAAAAACTCTTATTCAAGTAGGCCTTTACACTTTCCAAGACTTCTATATCATTTCCCATCAGCAATATGTCATCCACATATAATATGAGAAATGCTACAGAGCTCCCACTCACTTTCTTGTAGATACAGGCTTCTCCATAAGTCTGTATAAAGCCAAACACTTTGATCACATCATTAAAGCGAATATTCCAACTCCGAGATGCTTGCACCAGCCCGTAAATCGAGCGCTGGAGCTTGCACACCTTGTTAGCATTCTTTGGATCGACAAAACCTTCCGGCTGCATCATATACAACTCTTCCTTGAGGAAGCCATTAAGGAATGCCGTTTTGATGTCCATTTGCCATATCTCATAATCATATAATGCGGCAATAGCTAACATGATTCTGACTGACTTCAGCATCGCTACGGGAGAGAAAGTCTCGTCGTAGTCAATCCCTTGAACTTGTCGATAACCCTTAGCGACAAGCCGAGCCTTATAGATGGTCCCATTACCATCCGCGTCATCCATTTATTTTCTATGGCGTGCCTATCATCAGGCAAGTCCACCAAAGTCCATACTTTGTTTTCATACATGGATTCTATCTCGGATTTCATGGCTCCAAGCCATTTATTGGAATCCGGGCCCGCCATCGCTTCTTCATAGTTCGAAGGTTCACCGTTGTCTAACAACATAATTTCCATGATAGGGTTGCCGTACCACTCTGGTGCGGAACGTGCCCTTGTGGACCTTCGAAGTTCAGTAGTAACTTGATTTGTTTCTTCATGATCATCATCATTAACTTCCTCCCTTGTCGGTGCAGGCACCTCAGGAATAATTTCCTGTGCTGCGCTACTTTCCGGTTCGCGAGGGGTGACTGTCACCTCATCAAGTTCTACTTTCCTCCAACTCACTTCTTTCGAGAGAAACTCTTTCTCCAGAAAGGATCCATTCTTGGCAACAAAGACTTTGCCTTCGGATCTGTGGTAGAAGGTGTACCCAATCGTTTCCTTTGGGTATCCTATGAAGACGCATTTTTCCGATTTGGGTTCGAGTTTTTCAGGTTGAAGTTTCTTGACATAAGCATCGCAACCCCAAACTTTCAGAAACAACAGCTTCGGTTTCTTGCCAAACCAAAGTTCATACGGTGTCGTCTCAACGGATTTCGACGGAGCCCTATTTAAAGTGAATGCGGCAGTCTCTAAAGCATAACCCCAAAAAGATAGCGGTAAATCGGTGAGGGACATCATAGATCGCACCATGTCCAACAGAGTACGATTTCGACGTTCGGACACACCGTTACGTTGAGGTGTTCCGGGCGGTGTCAATTGTGAAACAATTCCACAGTTCCTAATGTGCGTGCCAAATTCATGACTTAAATATTCACCCCCGCGATCTGATCGTAAGAACTTTATTTTTCTGTCACGTTGATTCTCAACCTCATTTTGAAATTCCTTGAACTTTTCAAAGGTCTCAGACTTGTGCTTCATCAAATAGATATACCCATATCTACTCAAGTCATCTGTGAGGGTGAGAACATAACGATAGCCTCCGCGAGCCTCAACACTCATTGGACCGCACACATCGGTATGTATGATTTCCAATAAGTTGGTTGCTCGCTCCATTGTTCCGGAGAACGGAGTCTTGGTCATCTTGCCCAAGAGGCATGGTTCGCACGTGTCAAATGATTCATAATCAAGAGACTCTAGAAGTCCATCAGCATGAAGCTTCTTCATACGTTTGACACCAATATGACCAAGGCGGCAATGCCACAAATATGTGGGACTATCATTGTCAACTTTACATCTTTTGGCATTCACACTATGAATATGTGTAACATCACGATCGAGATTCATCAAAAATAAACCATTGACCAGCAGGGCATGACCATAAAACATATCTCTCAAATAAATAGAACAACCATTATTCTCGGATTTAAATGAGTAGCCATCTCGCATAAGACGAGATCCAGATACAATGTTCATGCTCAAAGCTGGTACTAAATAACAATTATTAAGGTTTAAAACTAATCCCGAGGGTAGATGTAGAGGCAGCATGCTGACGGCGATCACATCGACCTTGGAACCATTCCCGACGCGCATCGTTACCTCGTCCTTCGCCACTCTCCGCTTATTCCGCAACTCCTGCTTAGAGTTACAAATATGAGCAACTGCACCGGTATCGAATACCTAGGAGCTACTACGAGTGCTGGTAAGGTACACATCAATAACATGTATATCACATATACCTTTGACGTTTCCGGCCTTCTTGTCCGCTAAGTATTTGGGGCAGTTCCGCTTCCAGTGACCCGTTCCCTTGCAATAAAAGCACTATGTTTCAGGCTTGGGTCCATACTTTGGCTTCTTCCCAGCAACTGGCTTACCGGGTGCGACAACTCCTTTGCCGTCCTTCTTGAAGTTCTTCTTACCCTTGACTTTCTTGAACTTAGTGGTTTTATTGACCATCAACACTTGATGTTCTTTCCTGATATCCACCTCCGCTGATTTCAGCATTGAATACACCTCGGGAATGGACTTTTCCATCCCCTGCATATTGAAGTTCAACACGAAGCTCTTGTAGCTTGGTGGGAGCGACTGGAGGATTCTGTCAACGACCGCTTCGTCTGGGAGATTCATTCCCAACTGAGACAAGCGGTTGTGCAACCCAGAAATCTTGAGGATGTGCTCACTTACAGAACTGTTTTCCTCCATCTTACTGCTGTAGAATGCGTCGGAGACGTCATATCTCTCGACTCGGGCATGAGCTTGGAAAACCATTTTCACCTCTTGGAACATCTCATATGCCCCGTGGTGCTCAAAACGCTTTTGGAGCCCCAATTCTAAGCTGTAAAGCATGCCGCACTGAACCAGGGAGTAATCATCACAACGCGATTGCCAAGCGTTTATAACATCTTGGTTTGCCGGGGCGGGAGCGTCACCTAGCGGTGCTTCTAGGACATAAGTTTTCTTGGCAGCTATGAGGATGATCCTCAGGTTACGGACCCAGTCCGTATAGTTGCTACCATCGTCTTTCAGCTTGGATTTCTCTAGGAACACGTTGAAGTTGAGGGTGACATGAGCGTGGGCCATTTGATCTACAAGACATATTGTAAAGAATTTAGACTAAGTTCATGATAATTAAGTTCATCTAATCAAATTTTAATGAACTCCCACTCAGATTGACATCTCTCTAGTCATCTAAGTGATACATGATCCGAATCGACTAACCCGTGTCCGATCATCACGTGAGACAGACTAGTCATCAACGGTGAACATCTTCATGTTGATCGTATCTTCTATACGACTCATGTTCGACCTTTCGGTCTTCCGTGTTCCGAGGCCATGTCTGTACATGCTAGGCTCGTCAAGTGAACCCTAAGTGTATTGATTGTGTAAATCTGGCTTACACCCGTTGTATGCGAACGTTAGAACCTATCACACCCGATCATCACGTGGTGCTTCGGAACAACGATCCTTAGCAACGGTGCACAGTTAGGGGAAACACAATTCTTGAAATTTTTAGTGAGAGATCATCTTATTTACTACCGTCGTTCTAAGTAAACAAGATGCATAAACATGATAAACATCACATGCAATCAATTAAAGTGACATGATATGGCCAATATCATCTTGCTCCTTCGATCTCCATCTTCGGGGCACCATGATCATCTTTGTCACCGGCTTGACACCATGATCTCCATCATCATGATCTCCATCATCGTGTCATCATGAAGTCGTCACGCCAACTATTACTTCTACTACTATGGCTAACATTTAGCAATAAAGTAAAGTAATTACATGGCATTATTCAGTGACACGCAGGTCATACAATAATTAAGACAACTCCTATGGCTCCTGCCGGTTGTCAAATTCATCGACATGCAAGTCGTGATTCCCTATTACAAGAACATGACCAATCTCATACATCACATATATCATTCATCACATCTTCTTGGCCATACCATATCACATAGCACATGCTGCAAGAACAAGTTAGACGACCTCTAATTGTTGTTGCAAGTTTTACGTGGCTTCTAAAGGTTTTCTAGCAAGAACGTTTCTTACCTACGCAAAAGCCACAACGTGATTTGTCAATTTCTGTTTACCCTTCATAAGGACCCTGTTCATCGAATCCGATCCGACTAAAGTGGGAGAGACAGACACCCGCCAGCCACCTTATGCAACTAGTGCATGTCTGTCGGTGGAACCAGTCTCACGTAAGCGTACGTGTAAGGTCGGTCCGGGCCGCTTCATCCCACGATGTCGCCGAATCAAGATTGGACTAGTAACGGTAAGAAAATTGAGCAAACTCAACGCCCACAACTTGTTTGTGTTCTACTCGTGCAAGATGCTACGCAAAAGACCTAGCTCTAATGCCACTGTTAGGGAACGTAGCAGAATTCAAAAAAAATCTGCGCTTTCACCAAGATAAATCTAAGGAGTCATCTAGCAACGAGCATACTGGAGTGCATCTACATACCCTTTTGTAGATCGCGTGCGGAAGCGTTCGAAGGAACGTGGATGAAGTAGTCGTACTCTTCGCGTTCTTCGTCACCGATGATCCTAGCGCCGAACGGACGGCACCTCCGGGGTCAACACACGTACGGTACAGCAACGTCACCTCCTTCTTGATCCAGCAAGGGGGAGGAGAGGTCGTCGGAGATCCAGCAGCACGACGGCATGGTGGTGGATGCAGCAGGAAATCCTGCAGGGCTTCACCGGCGCCCTGCGGAGGAGAAGGAAGTGTGACGGGAGGGGGGAGAGGCGCCAGAGGCTTGGGGTGCGGCTGCCCTCCCCCCCCCACTATATATAGGGGCCAGGGGGGCGCCGGCCCTGGGAGATCTAATCTCCAGGGGGGCGGAGGCCAAGGGGGGAATCTTGCCCCCCAAGGCATAGGGGCGCCCCCTCCCCCTAGGGTTTCAACCCTAGGCGCATGGAGGGGGGCCCATATGGGTGCGCCAGCCCACCAGACGCTGTCCCCCTTCCCCTTGCGGCCTATGGGCCCCACCGGGATGGGTGGCCCCACCCGGTGGACCCCCGGGACCCCTCCGGTGGTCCCGGGACACTCCCGGTGACCCCCGGAGTTCACCCGATGGCCGAAACTGGACTTCCTATATATCATTCTTTACCTCCGGACCATTCCGGAACTCCTCGTGACGTCCGGGATCTCATCTGGGACTCCGAAAAACATTCGGGTTTCCATGTGCATGTATCTCTACAACCCTAGCGTTACCGAACCTTAAGTGTGTAGACCCTACGGGTTCGGGAGACACGCAGACATGACCGAGAAGACTCTCCGGTAAATAACCGACAGCGGGATCTGGATACCCATGTTGGTTCCCACGTGTTCCTCGATGATCTTCATCGGATGAACCACTGTGTCAAGGATTCACTCAATCCCGTATGTCATTCCCTTTGTCTATCGGTACGGTACTTGCCCGAGATTCGATCGTCGGTATACCCGATACTTTGTTCAATCCCGTCATGGCAAGTCTCTTTACTCGTTTCGTAATCCATCATCCCATGACTAACTCCTTAGTCACTTTGAGCTCATTATGATGATGTCTTACCGAGAGGGCCCAGAGGTACCTCTCCGTCATACGGAGTGACAACATCCCAGTCTCAGTTCGTACCAACTCAACAGACACTTTCGGAGATACCCGTTGCGTACCTTTATAGTCACCCAGTTACGTTGTGACGTTTGGCACACCCAAAGTATTCCTACGGCATCCGGGAGTTGCACAACCTCATGGTCTAAGGAATAAATACTTGACACCGAAAAGCTTATGCATTACGAACTATACGATCTCGTGCTAGGCTCAGGATTGGGTCTTGTCCATCACATCATTCTCCCAATGATGTGATCCCGTTATCAATGACATCCAATGTCCATGGTCAGGAAACCGTGACCATCTGTTGATCAACGAGCTAGTAACTAGAGGCTTACCAGGGACTCATTGTGGTCTATATATTCACACATGTATCGCTGTTTCCGTACAATACAATTCAAGCATGAACAACAGACAATTATCATGAACAAAGAAATATAATAATAATACTTTTATTATTGCCTCTAGGGCATATTTCCAACAGTTCACCCTCGGGGCTGAGGGTATGTATCAGTAGCTATGTGTTTGATCTCTCTCTCTCTCTCGTGTTCTTGAGATGGCAAGATATTGATGTATCGCAAGCTTTGCTATTATAGTTGGATCTTATGATGTTTCTCCCCCTCTACTCTCTTGTGAAGAATTGAGTTTTCCCTTTGAAGTTATATTAAGGATTGAGTCTTTAAGGATTTGAGAACACTTGATGTATGTCTTGCATGTGCTTATCCGTGGTGACAATGGGATATCACGTGATCTACTTGATGTATGTTTTGGTGATCAACTTGCGGGTTTCGTGACCTTGGGAATCTATGCATAGGTGTTGGCACACGTTTTCATCTTGAATCTCCGGTAGAAACTTTGGGGCACTCTTCGAAGTTCTTTGTGTTGGTTGAATAGATGAATCTGAGATTGTGTGATGCATATATCATATAATCATGCCCACGGATACTTGAGGTGACAATGGAGTATCTAGGTGACATTAGGGTTTTGGTTGATTTGTGTAGATCGAACGGAAAGAATAGCTTCGTGTTATTTTACTACGGACTCTTGAATAGAACAATCAGAAAGAATAACTTTGAGGTGGTTTCGTACCCTACAATAATCTCTTCGTTTGTTCTCCGTTATTAGTGACTTTGGAGTGACTCTTTGTTGCATGTTGAGGGATAGTTATATGATCCAGTTATGTTATTATTGTTGAGAGAACTTGCACTAGTGAAAGTATGAACCCTAGGCCTTGTTTCAAAGCATTGCAACATCGTTTATGCTCACTTTTATCATTAGTTACCTTGCTGTTTTTATATTTTCATATTAACCTATATCTACCATCCATATTTTACTTGTATCACCATCTCTTCGCCAAACTAGTGCACCTATACAATTTACCATTGTATTGGGTGTGTTGGGGACACAAGAGACTCTTTGTTATTTGGTTGCAGGGTTGCTTGAGAGATACCATCTTCATCCTACGCCTACCATGGATTGATAAACCTTAGGTCATCCACTTGAGGGAAATTTGCTACTGTCCTACAAACCTCTGCACTTGGAGGCCCAACAACGTCTACAAGAAGAAGGTTGCGTAGTAGACATCAGCCGGTAACTTCATCATCATCGTCACCACGCTGTCGTGCTGACGGAAGTCTCCCTCGACCTCAACTGGATCAAGAGTTCGTGGGACGTCATCGAGCTAAACGTGTGCTAAACACAGAGGTGCCGTACGTTCGGTGCTTGGATCGGTTGGATCCCAAAGACGTTCGACTACATCAATCGCGTTACTAAACGCTTCCACTTTCGGTCTACGAGGGTACGTGGACACACTCTCCCGATCGTTGCTATGCTTCTCCTAGATAGATCTTGCGTGATCGTAGGATTTATTTTTTTGAAATACTACTTTCCCCAACGGTAGCATCATGAGCCAGGTCTATGCGTAGATGATATGCACGAGTAGAATACAATGAGTTGTGGGTGATAATAGTCATACTGCTTACTAGCATGTCATACTTTGATTCGGAGGTATTGTGAGATGAAGCGGCCCGGACCGACATTATGTGTACGCTTACGCGAGACTGGTTTCACCGTTACGAGCACTCGTTGCTTAAAGGTGGCCAACGGGTGTATGTCTCTCTCGCTTTAGTTGAATCAAGGGTGACTACGCCCGGTCCTTGTGAAGGTTAAAACAACACACTTGACGAAAAATCGTTGTGATTTTGATCATAGGTAAGAACGGTTCTTGCTAAGCCCGTAGCATCCACGTAAAACTTGCAACAACAAAGTAGAGGACGTCTAACTTGTTTTTGCAGGGCATGTTGTGATGTGATATGGTCAAGACGTGATGAGTTATACGTTATTGTATGAGATGATCATGTTTTGTAAATTATCGGCAACCGGCAGGAGCCTTATGGTTGTTTCTTTATTGTATGAATTGCAAAAGCCATGTAATTGCTTTACTTTATCACTATGAGTTAGCGATAGTAGTAGTAGCAATAGTTGGCGAGACGACCATGACGATGCGATGAAGATCATGGTGTCAAGCTGGTGACGATGGAGATCATGACGATGCTTTGGAGGTGGAGATCAAAAGCAGAAGTTGATTATGGCCATATCATGTCACATATCTTATTATGCTTCTTATTTTGCTTAGTACGGTAGTAGCATTATAAGATGACCCCTTACAAAATTTCAAGATACAACTGTTCTCCCTGAGTATGCACCATTGTGAAAGTTCGTCGTGCCGAGACACCACGTGATGATCGGGTGTGATAAGCTCTATGTTCAAATACAACATGTGTAAGACAGTTTTGCACATGCAGAATACTCGGGTTAAACGTAACGAGCCTAGCATGTACAGACATGGCCTCGGAACACTGGAGACCGAAAGGTAAAGCGTGAAGCATCTAGTAGATATGATCAACATAAGATGTTCATCATTGAAAACTACTCCATCTCACGTGATGATCAGACATGGTTTAGTTGATTTGGATCACGTGATCATTTAGATGACTAGAGGGATGTCTATCTAAGTGGGAGTTCCTTAGTAATATGATTAATTGAACTTTAATTTATCGTGAACTTAGTCCTGATAGTTTTTGCATATCTATGTTGTTGTAAATCAATGGCCCGTGCTACCGTTCCCTTGAATTTTAATGCATTCCTAGAGAAAGCTAAGTTGAAAGATGATGGTAGCAACTACACGGACTGGGTCCGTAACTTGAGGATTATCCTCATTGCTGCATAGAAGAATTATGTCCTTGAAGCACCGCTAGGTGACAGGCCTGCTGCAGGAGCAACTCCGGACGTTATGAGGGTCTGGCAAGCTCGTTCTGGTGACTACTCGATAGTTTAGTGTGCCATGCTTTACGGCTTAGAATCGGGACTTCAAAGATGTTTTGAATGTCATGGAGCATATGAGATGTTCCAAGAGTTGAAGTTAATATTTCAAGCAAATGCCCGAATTGAGAGATATGAAGTCTCCAAAAATTCTATAGCTGCAAGATGGAGGAGAATAGTTCTATCAGTGAACACTTACTCAGAATGTCTGGGTACTACAATCACATGACTCAACTTGGTTGCAAAGTTGACGAAGATAGTGTTATTGATAGAGTTCTTCAATCACTGCCACAAAGCTATAAAGGCTTCGTGATGAACTATAATATGCAAGGGATGCAGAAGTCTATTCTCGAGCTCTTCGCTATGCTCAAAGTTGCGGATGTGGAAACCAAAAAGGAGAATCAAGTGTTGATGGTTAGCTAGACCACTAGTTTCAAGAAAAAGGGCAAGGGAGAGAAGGGGAACTTCAAGAAGAATAGCAAGCCAGTTGCTAATCCCGTGAAGAAACCCAAGTCTGGAGCCAAGCCTGAAACTGAGTATTCTACTGCAAAGGGACTGGACACTGGAAGCAAAACTGCCCCAAGTATTTGGCGGATAAGAAGGATGGCAAAGTGAACAAAGGTATATTTGATATACATGTTATTGATTTGTACCTTACCAATGCTCGTAGTAGCATCTTGGTATTTGATAATGGTTCGGTTGCTAATATTTGTAACTCGAAACATGGGCTACGAATTAAACGAATATTAGCAAAGGACGAGGTGACGATGCGCATGGGAAATGGTTCCAAAGTCGATGTGATCATCGTCGGCACGCTACCTCTACATCTACCTTCAAGATTAGTTTTATACCTAAATAATTGTTATTTTGTGCCAGTGTTGAGCATGAACATTATATCTGGATCTTGTTTGTTGCGAGACGGTTATTCATTTAAATCAGAGAATAATGGTTGTTCTATTTATATGAGTAATATCTTTTATGGTCATGCACCCTTGAAGAGTGGTCTATTTATGTTGGATCCCGATCGTAGTGATACACATATTCATGATATTGAAGTCAAAAGATGCAAAGTTGATAATGATAGTGCAACTTATTTGTGGCACTGCCGTTTAGGTCATATTAGTGTAAAGCGCACGAAGAAACTCCATGCTGATGGGCTTTTGGAATCACTTGGTGCTTGCGAACCATGCCTCATGGGCAAGATGACTAAAACTCTGTTTTCCGGAACAATGGAGCGAGCAACTGACTTATTGGAAATCATACATACTGATGTATGCGGACCAATGAGTGTTGAGGCTCACGGTGGGTATCGTTATTTTCTGACCTTCACAGATGATTTGAGCAGATATGGGTATATCTACTTGATGAAACACAAGTCTGAAACATTTGAAAAGTTTAAAGATTTTCGATGTGAAGTAGAGAATCATCGTAACAAGAAAATAAAGTTTCTACGATCTGATCGCGGAGGAGAATATTTGAGTTATGAGTTTGGTCTTCATTTGAAACAATGTGGAATAGTTTCACAACTCACGCCACCTGGAATACCATAGCATCATGGTGTGTCCGAACGTCGTAACCGTACTTTATTAGATATGGTGCGATCTATGATGTCTCTTACCGATTTACCACTATCGTTTTGGGGTTATGCTTTAGAGACAATTGCATTCACGTTAAATAGGGCACCATCTAAATCCGTCGAGACAACGCCTTATGAACTATGGTTGGCAAGCAACCCAAGTTGTCGTTTCTTAAAGTTTGGGGTTGCGATGCTTATGTGAAAAAGCTTCAACCTGATAAGCTCGAACCCAAGTCGGAGAAATGTGTCTTCATAGGATACCCAAAGGAAACTGTTGGGTACTGATGGATCATTGCAGAAATCAAAAAAATTCTATGCATCACCAAGATCAATCTATGCAGAGACCAGCAACGAGAAGGGGGAGTGCATCTTCATACCCTTGAAGATCGCAAAGCGGGAGCATTATTAGAACACGGCTGGTGTAGTCGTACACGCAGCGATTCAGATCGCGGTCGATTCCGATCCCAGCGCCGAACAATGGCGCCTCCGCGTTCAACACATGTATAACCCGGGGACGTATCCTCCTTCTTGATCCAACAAGGGGGGAGGATAAGTTGGGGAAGAGCTCTGGTAGCACGACGATGTGGTGGTGTAGCTTGCAGTTCTCCGGCAGGGCTTCGCCAAGCTCTACGAAGGAAGAGGAGGAGTTAGGAAGGGGAAGGGCTGCGCCAGGGAAGGGGTGCGGCTTCCCTCTCTATCCCTCACTATATATAGGGGGAGGGGGGAGGAGGAGGCGGGCAACGGCCACAGGGGAAACCCTGGATGGGTTTGGGCGCCCCCACCCCTAGGAAACTTCCCCCCCAAGCCGGGAGGAGCGGCTGCCCTAGGGGAGGCGCCCCCACCTCTCCACGTTACGTGAGATGGGGTGGGAAGGGCACACAGCCCCTTAGTGGGTTGGTGTGCCCCCTCCCCTTGGCCCATAAGGCCCCCAAACGCTTGCCTAGGCCTCTGAAACCTCTTTCGCACACGCTGGTCGTCACCCGGTACGCCCAAAACAATTCCGGACTCCAATACCCTTCGTACAATATATCGATCTTCGCCTCTGGACCATTCCGGAGTTCACCGTCACGTCCGGGATCTCATCCATGACTCCTAACAACCTTGGGTAACCACATAATATTCCCATAACAACTCTAGCGTCGCCGAACCTTAAATGTGTAGACCCTACGGGTTCGGGAACCATGCAAACATGACCGAGATACCTCTTCGGCCAATAACCAATAGCAGGATCTGGATACCCATATTGGCTCCCACATGTTCCACGATGATCTCATCGGATGAACCACGATGTCGCGGATTCAATCAATCCCGTGTACAATTCCATTTGTCCATCGGTATGTTACTTCCCCGAGATTCGATCGTCGGTATCCCCATACCTCGTCCAATCTCATTACCGGCAAGTCTCCTTACTCGTTCTGTAACGCATGATCCCATGGCTAACTCCTTCGTAACATTGAGCTCATTATGATGATGCATTACCAAGTGGGCCCAGAGATACCTCTCCGCCATACGGAGTGACAAATCCTAGTCTCGGTTCGTGCCAACCCAACAGACACTTTCGGAGATACCTGTAGTGCACCTTTATAGCCACCCAGTTACGTTGTGACGTTTGATACACCCAAAGAATTCCTACGGTATCTAGGAGTTGCACAATCTCATGGTCTAAGGAAATGATACTTACCATTAGAAAAGCTCTTAGCAAAGGAACTACATGATCTTGTGCTATGATTAGCATTGGGTCTTGTCCATCACATCATTCTCCCAATGATGTGATCCCTTTATCAACGACATCCAATGTCCATGGTCAGGAAACCGTAACCATCTATTGATCAACGAGCTAGTCAACTAGAGGCTCACTAGGGACATGTTGTGGTCTATGTATTCACACATGTATTACAGTTTCCGGTTAATACAATTATAGCATGAATAATAGAAAATTATCATGAACAAGGAAATATAATAATAACCATTTTATTATTGCCTCTAGGGCATATTTCCAACAGTCTCCCACTTGCACTAGAGTCAATAATCTAGTTCACATCGCCATGTGATCAATACTCGTAGTTCACATCGCCATGTGACTAACACCCAAGAGTTTACTAGAGTCAATAATCTAGTTCACATCACCATGTTATTAGCACTCAATGAGTTCTAGGGTTTGATCATGTTATGCTTACGAGAGAGGTTTTAGTCAACGGGTGTGCAACATTCAGATCCGTGTGTTCTTCGCAAATCTCTATTTCATATTGTAGATGTTGCTACTATACTCCACTTGGAGCTATTCCAAATGGTTGCTCCACTATACGTATCCGGTTTGCTACTCAGAGTCATCCGGATAGGTGTTAAAGCTTGCATCGACGTAACCGTTTACGCCGAACTCTTCATCACCTCCATAATCGAGAAACATTTACTTATTCTCAAGGACAATTTTGACCGCTGCCCAATGATCCATTCCTGGACCACTCTTATACCGCCTTGCCAGACATGTGGCAAGACACATCGCGGTACACAACATGGCATGTCGTACAGAGCCTATGGGTAAGGCATAGGGGACGACTTTCGTCCTTTCTCTTTCTTCTGTCGTGGTCGAGCTTCAAGTCTTAACTTCACACCTTACAACTCAGGCAAGAACTCATTCTTTGACTGATTAATCTTGAACTCCTTCAAGATCATGTCAAGGTATGTGCTGTGTGAAAGCCTTATCAAGTGTCTTGATCTATCTCTATAGATCTTGATACCCAACATGTAAGCAGTTTTACACAAGTCTTCCTTTGAAAAACTCCATTCAAACAACCCTTTATGCTTTCCATAAATTCTACATCATTTCTGATCAACAATATGCCATCCACATATACTTATCAAAGTGTTGTAGTGCTCCCACTCACTTCCTTGCAAATACAAGTTTCTTGCAAACTTTGTATAAACCCAAATCCTTTGATCACCTCATCAAAATGTATGTTCCAACTCCGAGATGCTTGCTCCAGTCCATAGAAGGATCGCTGGAGTTTGCATACCTTTTAGCATCCTTAGGATCGACAAAAACCCCTGCTGGTTGTATCACATACAGCCTTTCCTCACGGAAACCGTCAAGGAAACTTTGTTTTGACATCCATCCGCCAGATTTCGTAAATGAAAAATGCAGCAACTGCTAACATAATTTTAACAGACTTTAGCATCGCTATGATTGAGAAAGTCTCATCACAGTCAACTCCTTGAACTTGTCGGAAACTTATTTGAGACAAGTCGAGCTTCATAAATGGTGACATTACCATGAGCATCTATCTTCTTCTTACAGATCTATTTATTCTAAATGGCTTGCCGATCATCGGGCAAGTCCACCAAAGTCCATACTTTGTTCTTATACATGGATCCTATCTCGGATTTCATGGCTCCTAGTCATTTGTTGGAATCCAGGCCCACCATCGCTTCTTCATAGCTCATAGGTTCATCGTTGTCCAACAACATGACCTTTAAGACAGGGTTACCACTCAGAAGTTGTACACACCCTTGTCGACCTACGAGGTTCGATAGTAACTTGATCTGAAGCTCTATGATCATCATCATTAGCTTTCTCTTTCAACTGAGGTAGGTGCCACATAAACATCTTTTTGTGCCGCGCTACTCTCTGGTTGAAGTAAAGGTTCAACAACCTCATCAAGTTCTATCTTCCTCCCACTCAATTCTTTCGAGAGAAACTCGAGAAAGGACCTATTCTTAGCGACAAACACTTTGCCCCCAGATATGAGATAGAAGGTATACCCAATCGTATTCTTTGTGTATTCTATGAAGGCACAATTGTCCGCTTTGGGTTTGAGCTTTTCTAGTCGAAGCCTATCGACATAAGCATCGTAGGCCCAAACCTTAAGAAACAACATCTTAGGTTTCTTGCCAAACCATAGTTCATACTGTGTAGTCTCCACGGACTTATATGGTGCCCTATTTAAAGTGAATGTAGTTGTCTCTAATGCATATCCTCAAAATGACAGCGGTAGATCGGTAAGGGACATCATAGATTGCACTGTATCCAATAGAGTGCGATTACGACGTTCGGACACACCATTACGCTACGGTATTCCAGGCGGCGTCAACTGTGAAACAATTCCACTTTGTCTTAAGTGATTGCCAAACTCATAACTCAGCTACTCTTCCCTTGATCATATCGCAGGAACTTGATCTTCTTGTTACGATGATTCTCAACTTCACTCTGAAATTGCTTGAACTTTTCAAACGTTTCAGACTTATGCTTCATTGAGTAAACATGCCCATATCTACTCAATTCATCGGTGAAGGTAAGAAAATAATAATATCCACCGCACGTGTCAACACTCATCGGACCGCATACATCAACATGTATGATTTCCAATAAGTCACTTGCCCATTCCATTGTTCCAAAGAACGGGGTTTTAGTCATCTTTCCAACGAGGCATGGTTCACGTGTGTCAAGTGACTTCAAAAGTCCATCGATATGGAGGTTATTCATGCGCTTTACACCAATATGACCTAAGCGGCAGTGCCACAGGAAGGTGGCACTATCATTATCAACTCTACATCTTTTGGCATCAATGTTATGAACATGTGTATCACTGTGATCGAGATTCAATAAACCATTTACATTGGGTGCATGACCATAGAAGGTGTTATTCATGTAAACAGAATAACCATTATTCTCTAACTTAAAAATAAATAACCGTATTGCAATAAACATGATCTAATCATGTTCATGCTCAACGCAGACACTAATGCAAACAACATTTATTTAGGTTCAACACTAATACCGAAGGTAGAGGGAGCGTGCAATGGTGATCACATCAACCTTGGAAACACTTCCAACACACATTGTCACCTCGCCCTTAGCTAGTCTCCGTTTATTCTGTAGCTTTTGTTTCGAGTTACCAATAATAGGAACTGAACATGTATCAAATACCCAGGTGCTACTAGGAGCGCTAGTAAGATACACATCAATAACATATATATCAAATATACTCGTGTTGAAGTTGTCAGCCTTCTTATCTACCAAGTATTTGAGGTAGTTCCACTACAAGTGACCGTTCCCCTTGCAATATAAGCACTCAGTCTCAGGTTTGAGTTCAACCTTGGGTTTCTTAATTGGAGCGGCAACTGGCTTGCCATTCATGAAGTTTCCCTTCTTGCCCTCACCCTTCTTGAAACCAGTGGTCTTGTTAACCATCAACACTTGATGCTCCTTCTTAATTTCTACTTCCATGGCCTACCACGAACTGCTCCGGGATCATCTCCATCCCTTGCATGTTATAATCCATCATGAAGTTCTAGTAGCTTGGTGATAGTGATTGGAGAACTTTTGTCAATCAATCTATTATCTAGAAGATTAACTCCCACTTGATTCAAGCGGTTGAAGTACCCAGACATTCTGAGCACATGCTCACTGGCTGAGCTATTCTCCTCCATCTTGTAGGCAAATATCTTGTCAGAGGTCTCAAACCTCTCAACACGGGCATGAGCCTGAAATACCAATTTCAGCTCTTGGAACATCTCGTATGTTCCATGGTGTTCAAAACACCTTTGGAGCCTCGATTCTAAGCTGCAAAGCATGATGCACTAAACTATCAAGTAGTCATCAGAACGTGTCTGCCAGATGTTCACAACATCCACATACGACGCTAGAGGGATTGGCACACCGTGCGGTGCATCAAGGACAAAAGCCTTCTATGTAGTAGTGAGGACAATCCTCAGATTACGGCCCTAGTCCACACAATTGCTCACAATATCTTTCAACTTAGTCTTTCTCTAGGAACGTATTAAAACAAGGAGCTAAAGCGCGAGCTATTGATCTACAACATAATTTGCAAAGACAATTTAGACTATGGTCATGATAATGAGTTCATCTAATCAAAATATTTAATGAACTCCCACTCAGATAGACATCTCTTTAGTCATCTAAGTGATACATGATCCGAATCGACTAGGACGTGTCCAATCATCACGTGAGACGGACTAGTCATCAACGGTGAACATCTCCATGTTGATCGCATCTTCTATACGACTCATGTTCGACCTTTCGGTCTTCCGTGTTCCGAGGCCATGTCTGTACATGTTAGGCTCGTCAAGTCAACCTAAGTGTATTACATGTGTAAATCTGGCTTACACCCGTTGTATGCGAACATTAGAGCCTATCACACCCGATCATCACGTGGTGCTTCGGACAATGAACCTTAGCAACGGTGCACAGTTAGGGGGAACACAATTCTTAAAATTTTAGTGAGAGGTCATCTTATTTAAGCTACCGTCGTTCTAAGCAAATAAGATGTAAAACATGATAAACATCACATGCAATCAAATAGTGACATGATATGGCCAATATCATTTTGCTCCTTTGATCTCCATCTTCGGGGCTGAAGGAAATATGCCCTAGAGGCAATAATAAAGATGTTATTTGTATTTCCTTATATCATGATAAATGTCTTTTATTCATGCTAGAATTGTATTAACCGGAAACTTAGTACATGTGTGGATACATAGACAAAACAGTATGTCCCTAGTATGCCTCTACTAGACTAGCTCATTGATCAAAGATGGTTATGTTTCCTAGCCATAGACATGAGTTGTCATTTGATCAACGGGATCACATCATTAGGAGAATGATGTGATGGACAAGACCCATCCATTAGCATAGCACTATGATCGTTTAGTTTTTTCTGCTATTGCTTTCTTCATGACTTATACATGTTCCTATGACTATGAGATTATGCAACTCCCAAATACCGTAGGAACACCTTGTGTGCTATCAAACGTCACAACGTAACTGGGTGATCATAAAGATGCTCTACAGGTGTCTCCGAAAGTATTCGTGGTGTTGGCATAAATCAAGATTAGGATTTGTCACTCCGAGTGTCGGAGAGGTATCTCTGGGCCCTCTCGGTAACACACATCACAATAAGCCTTGCAAGCAAAAGACTAATGAGTTAGTCACGAGATGATGTGCTACGGAACGAGTAAAGAGGCTTGCCGGTAACGAGATTGAACTAGCTATAGAGATACCGACGATCGGATCTCGGGCAAGTAACATACCGTTGACAAAAGGAACAATGTATGTTGTTATGCGGTTTGACCGATAAAAGATCTTCGTAGAATATGTAGGAGCCAATATGAACATCCAGGTTCCGCTATTGGTTATTGACCGGAGATGAGTCTCGGTCATGTCTACATAGTTCTCGAACCCGTAGGGTCCGCACGCTTAACGTTTGATGACAATCGGTATTATGAGTTTATGGGTATTGATGTACCGAAGGTAGTTCGGAGTCCCGGATGAGATCACGGACAGGACGAGGAGTCTCGGAATGTCCGAGACATAAAGATTGATATATTGGACGACTATATTCGGACACCGGAAGTGTTCCGGAAAAGTTTCGGATTTATCGGAATTGCCGGAGGGGGTTACCGGAACCCCCTACGAGAGGGGATGGTCCATAGTGGGCCTAAAGGGAAAGAGAGAGGCAGCCCATAGGGCTGGCCGGCGCCCTCACCTAGGGTTCCTAGTTGGACTAGGATTGGGGGGGGGGCGCCACCTCTCCTATTCCTTTCCCTCTTCTTCCTTTTGGTGAATCCTACTAGGAATAGGATTGCAATCCTATTCCTAGTAGGACTCCTTCCCTAGCCGCACCAGGAGGAGTTGGCCGGCCTCCCTCCCTTGCTCCTTTATATACGGGGGCAGGGGGCACCCAAAGACACACAAGTTGAATTGTTTTAGCCGTGTGCGGTGCCCCCTCCACAGAATCACACCTCGGTCATACCGTCGCGGAGCTTAGGCGAAGCCCTGCGCCGGTGAACACATCATATCCGTCACTACGCCGTCGTGCTGACGAAACTCTCCCGTGAAGCTCAATTGGATCAAGAGCTCGTGGGATGTCATCAAGCTGAACGTGTGCTGAACGCGGAGGTGCCGTACGTTCGGTGCTTGATTGGTTGGATCGCGAAGAAGTTCGACAACATCAACCGCGTCACTTGACGCTTCCGCTCCCGGTCTACGAGGGTACGTAGACACACTCTTCCCTCTCGTTGCTATACATCTGGTAGATAGATCTTGCGTGATCGTAGGAAAATTTTAAAATACTATGTTCCCCAACAGTGGCATCATGAGCCAGGTCTATGCGTAGATGATATGCACGAGTAGAACACAATGAGTTGTGGACGATACTAGTCATACTGCTTACCAGCATGTCATACTTTGCTTCGGCGGTATTGTGAGATGAAGCGGCCCGGACCGACATTACGCGTACGCTTACGCGAGACTGGTTTCACCGTTACGAGCACTCGTTGCTTAAAGGTGACTGGCGGGTGTCTGTCTCTCTCACTTTAGCTGAATCAAGTGTGGCTACGCCCGGTCCTTGTGAAGGTTAAAACAGCACATACTTGACGAAACATCGTTGTGGTTTTGTATGCGTAGGTAAGAACGGTTCTTGCTAAGCCCGTAGCAGCCACGTAAAACTTGCAACAACAAAGTAGAGGACGTCTAACTTGTTTTTGCAGGGCATGTTGTGATGTGATATGGTCAAGACATGATGAGTTATACGGTTTTGTATGAGATGATCATGTTTTGTGAAGGTGATCATGACGGTGCTTTGGAGATGGAGATCAAAAGCACAAGATGATGATGGCCATATCATGTCACATATTTTGATTGCATGTGATGTTTATCTTATTTTGCTTCTTATTTTGCTTAGAACGACGGTAGCATTATAAGATGATCCCTTACTAAATTTCAAGGTATAAGTGTTCTCCCTGAGTATGCACCGTTGCGAAAGTTCGTCGTGCCGAGACACCACGTGATGATCGGGTGTGATAAGCTCTACGTTCAAATACAACGGGTGTAAGCCAGTTTTGCACACGCAGAATACTCGGGTTAAACTTGACGAGCCTAGCATATGCAGATATGGCCTCGGAACACTGGAGACCGAAAGGTCGAGCGTGAATCATATAGTAGATATGATCAACATAAGATGTTCACCATTGAAACTACTCCATCTCACGTGATGATCGTACATGGTTTAGTTGATTTGGATCACGTGATCATTTAGATGACCGGAGGGATGTCTATCTAAGTGGGAGTTCTTTAATTAATATGATTAAATTGAACTTTAATTTATCATGAACTTAGTCCTGATAGTTTTTGCATATCTATGTTGTTGTAGATCAATGGCCCGTGCTACCGTTCCTTTGAATTTTAATGCATTCCTAGAGAAAGCTAAGTTGAAAGATGATGGTAGCAATTACACGGACTGGGTCCGTAACCTGAGGATTATCCTCATTGCTGCACAGAAGAATTATGTCCTTGAAGCACCGCTAGGTGACAAGCCCCCTCCCGCTAATGTAGACGCTTTGAACGTCTGGCAGTCGCGGTCTGATGACTACACGATAGTTCAGTGTGCCATGCTTTACGGCTTAGAACCGGGACTTCAACGACGTTTTGAACGTCATGGACCATATGAGATGTTCCAGGAGTTGAAGTTAATATTTCAAGCAAATGCCCGAATTGAGAAATATGAGATTTCCAATAAGTTCTACAGCTGCAAGATGGAGGAGAATAGTTCTATCAGTGAACACTTACTCAGAATGTCTGGGTATTACAATCATATGACTCAACTTGGTTGCAAAGTTGACGAGGATAGTGTTATTTATAGAGTTCTTCAATCACTGCCACCAAGCTATAAAGGCTTCGTGATGAACTATAATATGCAAGGGATGCAAAAGACAATTCCCGAGCTCTTCGCCATGCTCAAAGCTGTGGAGGTAGAAATCAAAAAGGAGCATCAAGTGTTGATGGTTAACAAGACCACTAGTTTCAAGAAAAAGGGCAAGGGAAAGAAGGGGAACTTCAAAAAGAATAGCAAAATAGTTGCTACTTCCACGAAGAAACCCAAATCTGGAGCCAAGCCTGAAACTGAGTGCTTCTACTGCAAGGGGACTGGACACTGGAAACGGAACTGCCCCAAGTATTTGGCGGATAAGAAGGATGGCAAGGTGAACAAAGGTATATGTGATATACATGTTATTGATGTGTACCTTACTAATGCTCGTAGTAGTACCTGGGTATTTGATACCGGTTCGGTTGCTAATATTTGTAACTCGAAACAGGGACTACGGATTAAACGAAGATTAGCTAAGGACGAGGTGACGATGCGCGTGGGAAATGGTTCCAAAGTCGATGTGATCGCCGTCGGCACGCTACCTCTACATCTACCTTCGGGATTAGTATTAGACCTAAATAATTGTTATTTGGTGCCAGCGTTAAGCATGAACATTATATCTGGATCTTGTTTATTGCGAGACGGTTATTCATTCAAATCAGAGAATAATGGTTGTTCTATTTTTATGAATAATATCTTTTATGGTCATGCACCCTTGAAGAGTGGTCTATTCTTATTGGATCTCGATTGTAGTGATACACATATTCATAATATTGAAACCAAAAGATGCAAGGTTAATAATATAGTGCAACTTATTTGTGGCACTGCCGTTTAGGTCATATTGGTGTAAAACGCATGAAGAAACTCCATAATGATGGACTTTGGAATCACTTGATTATGAATCACTTGGTGCTTGCGAACCATGCCTCATGGGCAAGATGACTAAAACTCCGTTCTCCGGAACTATGGAGCGAGCAACAGATTTGTTGGAAATCATACATACTGATGTATGTGGTCCGATGAGTGTTGAAGCTCGCGGCGGGTATCGTTATTTTCTGACCTTCACTGATGATTTGAGCAGATATGGGTATATCTACTTAATGAAACACAAGTCTGAAACATTTGAAAAGTTCAAAGAATTTCAGAGTGAAGTAGAGAATCATCGTAACAAGAAAATAAAGTTTCTACGATCTGATCGTGGAGGAGAATATTTGAGTTACGAGTTTGGTCTTCATTTGAAACAATGTGGAATAGTTTCACAACTCACGCCACCTGGAACACCACAGCGTAATGGTGTGTCCGAACGTCGTAACCGTACTTTATTAGATATGGTACGATCTATGATGTCTCTTACCGATTTACCACTATCGTTTTGGGGTTATGCTTTAGAGACAGCTGCATTCACGTTAAATAGGGCACCATCTAAATCCGTTGATACGACACCTTATGAACTATGGTTTGGCAAGAAACCAAAGTTGTCGTTTCTTAAAGTTTGGGGCTGCGATGCTTATGTGAAAAAGCTTCAACCTGATAAGCTCGAACCCAAGTCGGAGAAATGTGTCTTCATAGGATACCCAAAAGAGACTGTTGGGTACACCTTCTATCACAGATCCGAAGGCAAGATATCCGTTGCTAAGAATGGATCCTTTCTAGAAAAAGAGTTTCTCTCGAAAGAAGTGAGTGGGAGGAAAGTAGAACTTGATGAGGTAATTGTACCTTCTCCCGGATTGGAAAGTAGTACATCACAGAAAATTGTTCCAGTGATTCCTACACCAATCAGTGAGGAAGTTAATGATAATGATCATGAAACTTCGGATCAAGTTTCTGCTGAACGTCGTAGATCAACCAGAGTACGTTCCACACCAGAGTGGTACGGCAACCCAGTTCTGGAAATCATGTTACTAGACCATGATGAACCTACGAACTATGAGGAAGCGATGATGAGCCCAGATTCCGCAAAATGGCTTGAAGGCATGAAATCTGAGATGGGATCCATGTATGAGAACAAAGTGTGGACTTTGGTTGACTTGCCCGATGATCGGCAGGCCATCGAAAATAAATGGATCTTCAAGAGGAAGACCGACGCAGACGGTAATGTTACTGTTTACAAAGCTCGACTTGTTGCAAAAGGTTTTCGACAAGTTCAAGGAGTTGACTACGATGAGACTTTCTCACCTGTAGCGATGCTTAAGTCTGTCCGAATCATGTTAGCAATTGCCGCATTTTATGATTATGAAATCTGGCAAATGGATGTCAAAACTGCATTCCTGAATGGATATCTCAAAGAAGAGTTGTATATGATGCAACCAGAAGGTTTTGTCGATCCAAAAGGTGCTAACAAAGTATGCAAACTCCAGCGATCCATATATGGACTGGTGCAAGCATCTCGGAGTTGGAATATACGCTTTGATGAGGTGATCAAAGCATATGGTTTTATACAGACTTTTGGAGAAGCCTGTATTTACAAGAAAGTGAGTGGGAGCTCTGTAGCATTTCTAATATTATATGTAGATGACATATTGTTGATTGGAAATGATATATAATTTCTGGATAGCATAAAAGGATACTTGAATAAAAGTTTTTCGATGAAAGACCTCGGAGAAGCTGCTTACATATTAGGCATCAAAATCTATAGAGATAGATCAAGACGCTTAATTGGACTTTCACAAAGCACATACCTTGATAAGATTTTGAAGAAGTTCAAAATGGATCAGTCAAAGAAAGGGTTCTTGCCTGTTTTACAAGGTATGAAGTTGAGTAAGACTCAATGCCCGACCACTGCAGAGGATAGAGAGAAAATGAAAGTCATTCCCTATGCCTCAGCCATAGGATCTATCATGTATGCAATGCTGTTTACCAGGCCTGATGTGTGCCTTGCTATAAGTCTAGCAGGGAGGTACCAAAGTAATCCAGGAGTGGATCACTGGACAGCGGTCAAAAACATCCTGAAGTATCTGAAAAGAACAAAGGATATGTTTCTCGTGTATGGAGGTGACAAAGAGCTCGTCGTAAACGGTTACGTCGATTCTAGCTTTGACACTGATCCGGATGACTCAAAGTCACAAACCGGATATGTATTTTTATTGAACGGTGGAGCTGTCAGTTGGTGCAGTTCCAAGCAGAGCGTCGTGGCGGGATCTACGTGTGAAGCGGAATACATAGCTGCTTCGGAAGCAGCGAATGAAGGAGTCTGGATGAAGGGGTTCATATCCGATCTAGGTGTAATACCTAGTGCATCGGGTCCAATGAAAATCTTTTGTGACAACACTGGAGCCATAGCCTTGGCAAAGGAATCCAGGTTTCACAAGAGAACAAAGCACATCAAAAGACGCTTCAATTCCATCCGCGACCTAGTCAAGGAGGGAGACATAGAGATTTGCAAAATACATACGGATCTGAATGTTGCAGATCCGTTGACTAAGCCTCTTCCACGGGCAAAACATGATCAACACCAGGACTCCATGGGTGTGAGGATCATCACTTTGTAATCTAGATTATTGACTCTAGTTCAAGTGGGAGACTGAAGGAAATATGCCCTAGAGGCAATAATAAAGATGTTATTTGTATTTCCTTATATCATGATAAATGTCTTTTATTCATGCTAGAATTGTATTAACCGGAAACTCAGTACATGTGTGGATACATAGACAAAACAGTATGTCCCTAGTATGCCTCTACTAGACTAGCTCATTGATCAAAGATGGTTATGTTTCCTAGCCATAGACATGAGTTGTCATTTGATCAACGGGATCACATCATTAGGAGAATGATGTGATGGACAAGACCCATCCGTTAGCATAGCACTATGATCGTTTAGTTTTTTCTGCTATTGCTTTCTTCATGACTTATACATGTTCCTATGACTATGAGATTATGCAACTCCCGAATACCGTAGGAACACCTTGTGTGCTATCAAACGTCACAACGTAACTGGGTGATCATAAAGATGCTCTACAGGTGTCTCCGAAAGTATTCGTGGTGTTGGCATAGATCAAGATTAGGATTTGTCACTCCGAGTGTCGGAGAGGTATCTCTGGGCCCTCTCAGTAACACACATCACAATAAGCCTTGCAAGCAAAATACTAATGAGTTAGTCACGAGATGATGTGCTACGGAACGAGTAAAGAGGCTTGCCGGTAACGAGATTGAACTAGGTATAGAGATACCGACGATCGAATCTCGGGCAAGTAACATACCGTTGACAAAAGGAACAACATATGTTGTTATGCGGTTTGACCGATAAAAGATTTTCGTAGAATATGTAGGAGCCAATATGAACATCCAGGTTCCGCTATTGGTTATTGACCGGAGATGAGTCTCGGTCATGTCTACATAGTTCTCGAACCCGTAGGGTCCGCACGCTTAACGTTTGATGACAATCGGTATTATGAGTTTATGGGTATTGATGTACCGAAGGTAGTTCGGAGTCCCGGATGAGATCACGGACATGACGAGGAGTCTCGGAATGTCCGAGACGTAAAGATGGATATATTGGACGACTATATTCGGACACCGGAAGTGTTCCGGAAAAGTTTCGGATTTATCGGAATTGCCGGAGGGGGTTACCGGAACCCCCTACGAGAGGGGATGGTCCATAGTGGGCCTAAAGGGAAAGAGAGAGGCAGCCCATAGGGCTGGCCGGCGCCCCCACCTAGGGTTCCTAGTTGGACTAGGATTGGGGGGGGGGCGCCACCTCTTCTATTCCTTTCCCTCTTCTTCCTTTTGGTGAATCCTACTAGGAATAGGATTGCAATCCTATTCCTAGTAGGACTCCTTCCCTAGCCGCACCAGGAGGAGTTGGCCAGCCTCCCTCCCTTGCTCCTTTATATACGGGGGCAGGGGGGCACCCAAAGACACACAAGTTGAATTGTTTTAGCCGTGTGCGGTGCCCCCCTCCACAGAATCACACCTCGGTCATACCGTCGCGGAGCTTAGGTGAAGCCCTGCGCCGGTGAACACATCATATCCGTCACCACGCCGTCGTGCTGATGAAACTCTCCCGTGAAGCTCAACTGGATCAAGAGCTCGTGGGACGTCATCAAGCTGAACGTGTGCTGAACGCGGAGGTGCCGTACGTTCGGTGCTTGATCGGTTGGATCGCGAAGAAGTTCGACAACATCAACCGCGTCACTTGACGCTTCCGCTCCCGGTCTACGAGGGTACGTAGACACACTCTTCCCTCTCGTTGCTATACATCTGGTAGATAGATTTTGCGTGATCGTAGGAAAATTTTAAAATACTATGTTCCCCAACAGGGGCACCATGATCACGATCGTCACCGGCATGACACCATGATCTCCATCATCATGATCTCCATCATCGTGTCTCCATGAAGTTGTCTCGCCAACTGTTACTTCTACTACTATGGCTAGCGGTTAGCAATAAAGTAAAGTAATTACATGGCGTTTTCATTGACACACAGGTCATACAATAAATTAAGACAACTCCTATGGCTCCTGCTGGTTGTCATACTCATCTACATGCAAGTCGTGATTCCTATTACAAGAACATGATCAATCTCATACATCACATATATCATTCGTCACATCCTTTTTGTCCATATCACATCACACGGCATATGCTGCAAGAACAAGTTGGACATCCTCTAATTGTTGTTGCAAGTTTTTACGTGGTTGTTATAGGTTTATAGTAAGAACGTTTCTTACCTACATCAAAACCACAACGTGATATATCAATTTCTATTTACCCTTATAAGGACCCTTTTCATCGAATTTGATCCGACTAAAGTAGGAGAGACAGACACCCGCCAGCCACCTTATGCAACTAGTGCATCTTTGGTGGAACCGGTCTCACGTAAGCGTACGTGTAAGGTTGGTCCGAGCCGCTTCATCCCACGATGCCACCAAATCAAGATAAGACTATTAACGGCAAGCAAATTGACAAAATCGACGCCCACAACAACTTGTGTTCTACTCGTGCATATAAACTACACATAGACCTAGCTCATGATGCCATTGTTGGGGATCGTTGCAGAAATCAAAAAAAATCTACGCATCACCAAGATCAATCTATGGAGAGACCAGCAACGAGAAG
>LR738714.1:130116023-130130556 GCA_902687465.1 Secale cereale
CGCCTCAACGCCTAGGCGCTCAAAGCGCGAGGCGAGGCGACGCCTTAGTCAATTTTTATGAGGCGCTAGGGGGACTAATATGGCAGCCATGAGTAGACATAAAACTGATTCATACCTTTAATTTCCTGGTTGTTGAGCCCACATAGCATCCATTCCTCCCATCTTGTTTCCCATTTCTTCCTTCCACAATAGAAATCTGCATAAAGATGAACATATATCATATATGGTTAAAACTAGACTTAATTAATAGACCACCATTGGTAAAAAACAGAGAGTAGATGACAGAACAAGTGCAAAACAAGATGACAAACATGAGTGCATTACATATTACATAAACTAGGTCCACAACACAAAATAAATTAGGTTCACAACATAAATTAGGTTCCAAACAGGCAAACACACGATCATAAGCAAGGCTGGCCACTCTCAATTCTCAATAGCCATCATCGAACTCATCGATGGTAGCATTTGTGTTGTCTTCGGCATCTTGGTCAGCAGCAGTTGGATCTTCATCATCATCGGTCACATCAACATCATCTTGAAGAAAGTCTGAATCATCATCCTCTCCATTGGGGATACTTGATTGTTGTTCTTGGTCATCCTCTTCGTCATCTTCATTAAGAAATGTTGGTGACGGAGCAGCCCTTTTGCGTTGCCTTTGGTATTGGACGTTAACATTTGAGGCCCCCCTTGCCATGGTGCTAGCTCTAGGAAAGTTGCGACCTTGCAGCGACGAACTTGCACCAACAGCCTCATCAACAAGCTCCCATGAAATGTCATCGGGACACCCTCGAGCACCTTGGGGTGGAGGTATTGTTGGGTCAACCCACTCATTGCCCCAATCAAAATCCTCAATGACTAGAGGGTCATAGCTATTGCCACCCATCTTCCCACGCCTCTTTTGAAACCTATCCAAGTTCTTCCGGTTGTATGAAACAAAGACATTGTCATTCAAGAGTCGGTGTTGTAACCGGTTCCTTTTCTTGGTATGGATCTACAAATAGCAAATAGAGTGAATAAATAACTTGCTGAGATTACTTGCTGAAAGCCTGAAACTATCTTTCTCTTGATGAAATAAAGACAAAGAAGTTACTCACATGTTCAAATGCGCTCCAATTCCTCTCACAACCGGATGATGAAGCACAAAGACTAATAGTACGCTTTGCAAACCTTTGTAGCTCAACTGCCCGACCACCATATGAACGCCACCAATCAACTAAAATGGTAAAATAAACACACACATGCATTAGGAGTTTGTACTTTGTACAGAAAATAACATGCTGAAATTAACTTGCTTGTTGCTGAAATTAACTTTAGTTCACTTATGAGGTTTTTTTTTGCCTGCTGCCTTGTAGTTAGCACCATTGTCGGTGACAACTTGGACAACATACTCTTTACCGACATCCTCGATTCTCTTCTCTAGCAAATCTGCTATCATCCATGCATCTTGGCATTCACTTGATGCATCAACCGACTCCAAGAAGTAAGTGCCCGCCGGGCTGTTTACAAGGAAGTTGTTCAAGTGGCGCCCCCTTTTATCGGACCAGCCATCTGACATTAGTGTGCAGCCATATTGCTTCCATGCTACCTCGTGCGTCACCCTCAACTTTTTTGTTTCCTTGACACAATCCCTAAGCAATGGCTTCCTCAGCTCATGAGGAGAAGGAGGCTTGTAACCCGGGCCATATTGACAAGAGGCTTCTATTGCAATCTGGAATTGCCTAGAGCTTGCAACATTGAAAGGAATGCCACACTCATAGAAAAACAATGCCCATTGCATACTCACATAGTGCCTCTATTCCGGTTTTTGTGCTGGACTCCATGGTGCTTTGAGAGCAACCGGAGCGTCTTTCATCAACAACATCCTCAGGTTTTTTCCTAAGCATGGAAACAATTGACTTGGTTGCAACAGATTGAAACTTTTTGCCTGACATTTTTACCGCAAAGGCTTTCTTGTTCTTCTTGGCTGCTGTCCCTGAACTTGGTCTTGTAGTGGAGCCTTGAACTTCAACTGCTGCTGCATTAGTGGAGCTTTGAACTGTCCCTGCTACATCTACCTCCACTACATCATCGAACTCATCTGGCTGTCCTATGTTTCTCCTGTTCTTTTCCAAATATTCTAACATCTCCCTCCTAAGTTGTGTGGTAGCCTTTGGACAACCTGTTGCATCCCCACCAGTGCCAGAAGATGCTCTTTGTGTCTCTTGATCCCTCCAGAAGTTATCTTGCCACAAAGATTGCACACAACATTATTGATGTTGCCAGGTTCCAACCAATACCCATAATTCCAGCCCGGATCATTTGACCTCCGTGGCCTGCGTTCTGGATCTTTCATTGGATCATAAGCATCACCATCCCCACCAGCTCCTGCATCTGCCATTGTGGGACTGCAAAGTGCAAACAATTAACAATATTCTAATCAATTCAAGAGCCCATCATTCCTTATTATAATCTACAGATCTTCTAGCATAGTAGCAAAGTTAAGTAGCAAAAGTTACTGCATTAAACTAATCACTAACAACAGCATGCATTATTTTATTCAACCAAGGAGCATCCACTAAGGCACCAACCACTATCATTAAACTAATCACTACCAAGTACCAACATCATGCATTAAACTAAACATCCAGGCATCCACTAAGGCACTAACCACTATAAGAGAGGCAGTGAGCAACCAGCATATCAGCTAGCACAAAACAGTCCAGCAAAGAAGAAAGAGAGCATAGGAGGGTGTGGGAGAAGGGAGAGGGAGGTATACCTTACACTGTTGGCAGTTGGTTCCTTGCTGTTGCTTGTTGCTGCTGTACTGGAGAGGAGGAGGAGCTGCTGGACAGGAGGAGGAGGGGCAGTTGGTTCCTTGCTGTTGCTTCTTGCTTGTTGCTGCTGTACTGGAGAGGAGGAGGAGCTGCTGGACAGGAGGAGGAAGAGCTGCTGGACAGGAGGAGGAGGAGCTGCTTGAGAGGAGGAGCCGTTGGAGAGGAGGGGGAGGAGCTGCTGGAGAGGATCAGCTGCAGAGGAGGAAGCAGATCTGCTGGAGAGGAACCAGTGGAGAGTGTTAGATAATAACGAGAATAAACGAGACAGAGAGATACAGATTTAACGTGGAAACCCTTGCGGGAGAAAACCACGGAACGCACGGCGGCGTATCATGATAATTGGGAGGAGTATTACATTACACGAGAGGACAAACCCTCTACGTGCTAATCTGGTGGAGCTCTCTCTCTCATCTATTCTATGACTAGCTGTTACTATATAAAGGGGCAAACAACTCTCTTTCTTGGTGGACACGAAACAGAGTTGTAGTCATGCTACGTCTAGCACGGTTGGCATGCCATAGTCGGGAAGGACTCCATCTGTAGTACAACACTTGTATGGGATTCGGAACACAATAAAATAACACTCCACCTTGAGACGAAATCCCTTACAATAATCATAGATAGCATCAACTCCTCAATTAAAATCATCACAAGTAAACCTTGTGCCTGGAAACGTCCATAGGACTAATAAACTTCTCATGAAGTCATATTGAGCAAATCAATCAGTAGGTCGTCCAGAAAACAGCACAACTATCAACAAAGCAGACTAACAAAACTTGGTCTCCCAATAAAAGTCTGAGTCTGTGCCACTGACCTCAAAAACTGAAACTGCTCAATCATCAAATGACATAAGTCATCATATCTCCTGTGGTGCCTGAACGAGCGCATAGCTCATAGTGCAACATCTTGGTGCACATCGCATTGTGAAGAACTCATCTCACGGAATCTGAACGTGCTTCAAAACAGAAAGCACAAACCTCGGCAACAATACTCATGCAAGAGCATATGGTACGGATGGCATCGCGTGCACCCAAAAATTGCCGAAAATTGCCGACTTGTAGTGGCTAATGAAAAATCCATGACATGGTCATAAACTGTCCTTGTAGAACAACTGTCGGATGAAGGAACCATCTTAACATGCAACGGAGTTTCAACTCTGCAATAGACCCCTCTTGAAAGAGCAAAGACAACTGAATTGCACTTGAAACTTAACAGCGCTATATGTTGTAGTATCTAGCAGAAACAAATCAATCTCCTTCTTGCACCTCAACTGATTCTCATCACGAACATGAATATCAAAACAAAACCTTCACATGCATAACAGCAAAAAACTATGGAGAGAATAGAGTATATGCTGGCTACCAACAGGCTTAATAATTACCTCCTCCATACCCTTTTTTTCTTGATAACTGAATTGTGTTCTTCAAATAACTGCAGCAATATTGTATCCGTTATCCCGACGGGCCATAATCCCCAAAACTCCACCTTGAAGAAAAACTGAGTGCATCCTGATAATCGACTTGCGCCAACAATGCTCGCATCTCGACTGGTTGCTTCAAGTGGACGTAGCAGTTGACGAAGAAAAGGAAATAAATCTGAGCCGTACTTGTAGTACTAGCGATCAGATATACCTTACGTGAGGTAGTAATACCAAATCCATATAGTGCTCCTGTACTTGTCTTCACGTCAGGCAAACCTTCTGATTTGACGTGGAGCAATAGCAGCTCACGAGCAGGGCAGCGCGGACACAACTCGGCGGAACTGAAGAACGACTGCAGCGAAAAAGCTTGGTCTGGCGACTTGGTGATTTGATTGGCAGCGAGGCAGCGGAAGTATGTTTTCATCTCGGTGACTGCTCGGGTAGGAAGCGGATCAGCGGCAGAAAAAACCTGTCGGTCTCGGTGATCTGCGGCGGCGGCGAACACGTCGTAACCCTAGCTCTCGTCTCAAATCTCGTATCCGTAAACTTGGCTCTGTATACCACTTGTTAGATAATAACGAGAATAAACGAGACAGAGAGACACAGATTTAACGTGGAAACCCTTGCGGGAGAAAACCACGGAACGCACGGCGGCGTATCATGATAATTGGGAGGAGTATTACATTACACGAGAGGACAAACCCTCTACGTGCTAATCTGGTGGAGCTCTCTCTCTCATCTATTCGATGACTAGCTGTTACTATATAAAGGGGCAAACAACTCTCTTTCTTGGTGGACACGAAACAGAGTTGTAGTCATGCTACGTCTAGCACGGTTGGCATGCCATAGTCGGGAAGGACTCCATCTGTAGTACAACACTTGTATGGGATTCGGAACACAATAAAATAACAGAGAGGAGGAGGGGGAGGAGTGTGTGGATTGGGGCTGTTTCTCTCTCTCTCTTTCTCCCCTCCTACCTGTTGGCGCCAACAATAGGTCCTGTTTCCCGCCAAAACATTGTTTCCCGCCTAAAACAGCTGCTCTGCCTGCCTAGCAAACTAAGGCGTCCAAAATGGACTAAGTCGCCAGCCTGGACGCCTAGGCAGACGCCTCGGACGCCTTAGAGCTTAAGGCCGACGCCTTGCTCAGCCACCTAAGGCGAGGTGGACGCCTCGACCTCGCAGGGCGCTCTGACGCCTAGGCGACGCCTTGAAAACATAGGTCCAAAAGAACACCAAAAGGACAAGCTTATTCAGAGCATCTCCACTAGCCCCCCCAGGACACCTTTTTAGGCTTGGACGGCACTTTTCGCTGAAAAATGGCCCAGCCACGCCCCCAACGCCCCCCAGGACGTCAAAATAGCGCCGGCAAACCCAGGCGAAACCCGGCGCGTTGGGGGTCTCGGGGGGCGCCGGCGGAAGTTTTGGCGAATCGTGTCTCACCACATGTCCTTTTTCTTGGCCCACTCAATCATTCTCCTCACAAACTTTTGCTTGGGATGGGTTGTGACTGGGGAGATGCCCTCTTTATTTCGCCGTAAGACCTCCAAGACACCAACTTTTTTGGTTCGGTGGTGTTCTTGGGGGTGCCAATGGCTGGAGATGCTCTCAGACGGAGGGAGTATGTTTTACTGGTTGGAGCTCTGAAATATTTATGCTATATATAAAAAACCCAAAATGAGATGTCCTTCCACACTGCAGTGCAGAGACCCAGGGAGCAAGTAGCGGATGCAGAGGCCTTGCTGGACATTACAACCACATTGGTAAAATCCGTGAGGTCCCAGTCAAGTGAAGGAATCACACCTTCTGATTTCGTAACAGCATTGCTGAAGAAATTTGGGCAGCAAGCAAGCCTTGATTCTGAGCCTGTCTCATTGCGCTGGGCTGATGTTGGGCTTTCTGCTTCACATGTCTTCAGGGCTGCGCCTGGATGCTGCACCATGTAATTAACCTCATTTCTTCTTATTAGTTCTCAACATTTTTTGCAGTGTCTACTTGGTATATGACTTAAACCATGCATGCTCTTAATCCTTGCAGGCTTGGACCCATGGATACAGAAGTAAAGCAGCGTAAGCTTTCAGTTGTTAGTAGAAAAAGAAGTGCCAGGCCAACTGAAAATACTTGTCCTGAAGAGGTATTCACATGCTTTTGTCTAGTATAATTAATAAAGCACTAGAGATGAATAACATCCATTTGTACATTTCTCCCATGATTTGTTTTCCCATCTGTTTGCCTTCTGTTATTGATGGGCGACATAGTGTGAACAATCTACTGTTGCGTTATCTTATCTTAGTTAACTCTATGCTTAAAGTTATCAATCACCTTCTGTTTTTTTGAAAGACACGTCTTAGGCAGTACCATTCATATGTTTGCTATCTTCTGTAGCCGCTATTGAGTTTCTGGGTTGCTAGCTAGACTTCTTTCCCTGCCATAGCATTATTATTTTTGTCAGAAATGTATGATCACTTCCAACAGTGGGTTCATATCATCTTCTTAATGTGCAGCTTGCTGATTCTTCGGAGGGAACAAAGACAGACACTGACCGGAATGTGACTGTTGTATTTGATATCCTGAGGAAAAATAAGCGCGCGAGGCTGGAGACCCTTGTTTTGAACAGACAATCATTTGCGCAAACGGTTGAGAATGTTTTTGCATTGTCTTTCCTAGTTAAAGATGGCAGGGTGGCAATAAACATTGATGACAATGGGCACCATATAGTCTGTAAGGATTTTTTCGTATGGTTCATTTGGGCTTTAATAGTACCACAGAGATGCTTGTTTATCTTATATAATTCTGTTGGCCTTGTGCAGGTCCACGAAATGCGCCTGCTGCTAGTGCCATAGCGTCAGGAGAAGTGTCCTACAGCCATTTTGTTTTCAGATATGATTACAGAGATTGGAAGGTACAGTTTCTGATCATAGAACTGTCCTACGGTATTTCAATATTTGACCTGGATAATCAACCTCATTGTTATAGTGCATTCATGCAAGAGCAGTAAAGAAGTGTATCACCTTCTGTTAATAGAAAGTGATAAACAGAAACAGCTTTCCATTTGATGCGAGTACCACTATGACCCCATGGTGCTGCTGCTTTTGTAATGGTCCTTAGATTAGATCATAGGGTAGATCAGACTAGGCTTAAGAAGGAAGAGCAAAGGTAGCGGGGTTAGAGGAGTGCACATCCTCTCTTATAGAAGGATGGATAACGCGGTCCGTAAGGATCTAATCCTAACTTTCCAAACTAATAAGATTGTATCCCTTGTTAGAATGACTAGGGCTGGCTGCCCCCTTACTAGATGGGCCATTTATGCAGTTTATTGTCTTTGATCCATCAGCTTAGCATCCTTCGCAACAGAAATCATCTTGACCCTCCTAACTTAGGAAGAAATTTTATTGACTCAGTTTGCATCTTCGTCTAAAATGGCTCCTATATTTGCTAAACCAGTGACTCATTTTCTCTCTTCACCCCCCCTTTGTGGGCAAGATAAAAGCATACAATATCAGAATTCATCAGATGCTGCAGGAGATTTTAATCTGTCAAATAATCTGATTTTTCCTATCTTTTGATCTGTTTTTAGCTTATGAAAGAAGTCGTTCCTGAAGGGCAAGAACTGATGCCGCACAGGACCGCGCACAGCCTCTCTGCTGAAGAGCGAGAACAGCTGGAGCCGTGTGCACAACGAACACCGATAAGGAAACTTTGCCGGAATCGAGGTTTGGTTCTTCAGGAGCAGATGGTTGTTGCAGAGACACCCGAGGAGGACAGAAGCTCCAAACGCAAGCGTCTATTCCTAGATCAGGAGTGATCATGCCTGCTTGAAATGCCTTGCGCCGCGGTCTACTCTGTGTTTGTATGTGTAGAGGTGTGCCATAGCACCGCTTGTGCTAGTTCTTACCTTGGGACGAGATTCCTCTGGGAGAGGAAAGAGAGCAATAGAAATGTAGGCTCAATAGAAATGCTACTGTAGTTTTTTAGATCAGTCGGCTTAAATAATGTTCTTGGATCGGACTTGTACAACGTCGCTCACATTAATATGCTTGTGCTGATAGAGACAAAGAAAAGGTTTGCTTCTAGCTGAACCAAAATTCCTATCTACAGTCTGTAATTTTGACGATAAGTGAGTTTCTTCCACTCCATTTTTAGTCTTGCCGTTAGATCATTCGTCCACTGAACTGGAAAACATTGGGCACAGCAGAGTTGACAATATGAGATGCAGTCATGCAGAGCTTCTGTGTATGCATTTCTGAGAAACATTTGGCAAACGATCATCACAAACACCACTAGGAAGAGAAACGATTCGATCTTAGGACCTCAATCTGAAGACGCGTCTGGCCTGCGCAGCTCGTCCTTGCCATGGGCGAAGTGGCACCTGCCGGCGAAGGCGCACGACCCGCCTGCGACGAAGCTCACGCACAGCCTGGTCTTGAAGCTGCTCCCGGGTCCCATGGGCTTGCCGAGCTCGCCGTCGCCGTGCGCGAAGTGGCACCTGTCCCCCCACTTGCACCCCTCCGGCGCGCCGTGGTTCTTGCAGAGCCGAGTCTTAACGGTGGCGGGCGCAGTGGCCCGTGCTGCAGCCGGGTCGCCGCCTAGGTCCAGCTTGCTCATCTTCTTGGTAACGGCCTGGCCGGGTTCGTGGTCGCCGCTGGGAACGCGGTGGAGGAAACGGCAATCCTCGCCGAAGGGGCAATCGCCGGCGCTGCGCAGTTGGCGAGGAAAACAAGATCCACCGCGAGGAATTACTTGAGAGAAAATTAATAATTATACAGCTGCTGTAGCGAAATCCTTGTTTGTAGACATGAAATTTCGTTCACTGGTTTTTTAGCGCCACGACATTCTTTTTTTGAGAAAAACGAAAGGCAACATAACATGTATGCTGGCGGAATGCCAACCTGAAAAACCTGGTGCATATCTTGTCTATCTTCTTCGATTTGCTTCCTGCACGCGTTCGAGGCGACTCCGACCCTGTTACATCAGAGAAATGTTTGAATCGCATGATCCAAAAATGAAGAAAGAAAGTGCAGTTCGATGAACCAGCAATCAGGCGTGCTGCTCCATGAAAAACAAACCTGTCAAGCTATTTTCTTTGAAAAGAAAAACACAATTTGAGTGAGGCGGCCATCTAAGACGGAAGAAGAGTGATGTGCTCATGTTCTCGTACAAGTCTAAAGTTACAACATGTCCAAAATTACAACACAGCACTGCCGGGAGGAGAAGAGACGGCGGCCGTACTCACCACCCCGCGGTTCCGAGTCCCACATGAGCGATGCCGCTTCGACCTCCCTCTTGCATGCGTGGATGCCAGCGGGCAGCTTGCCGCGCCAGGCCTCACGAACAGAGAGCAGGGACTCCCTCGAGTATGTGATCCTCCTCTCCTCCGCCCTGCGTGCGTTAACTAGTAACTACCCCGTCACGAGCCACGCATTAAAGACGCACACGGCGCGCACATGCTTGCCTTGCCTACATCGGCGCGTACAGTCAGAACTGGATACCTGGGACTGGGAGGAGCATCGGGGTGAGGGGTCGAGCTCATCTCGACGGCGGACGGCGACGGCGGCGGCGGAAGGAGCACAGCTTGTGTGAGCAACACTGCTAAGATCCCACAGCTTTATTATTACGGCGATCTCGAACCGGCCTATATATGCATGCGTCATGGATTCATGGCCCCTGCGCCAACAATAAGTAAATAAATAATAAATGACCGGAACACGTGAGGAACAAGGGAGGTCAGCAGACGGCGGCCGGCGCCCTCCCAGGAAGCGTTTCTTATACCGTGCGTAGGTGCGCTAGCTCATCCAGGCCAAATTTCATGTTTTGACCCTTTTAGCAAAGTTTAGCTAGATTTGACCCTGGTTCTGAAAGTTTTGGGGATCTTACCTTTTTCCTACCGCCGGGTCGATGATGGTAGGTATAAACTGCCTGCCGCCAACGGCCTCGATGGTTCTGGCTTACGTGGCTACAATGCACCTACCGCCAGAGAGGGCCGCGGTAGGTTGAACTACTCTATCACCGTTGTAACTGTCGGTAGGCTTCAAACCCCAGAAAACCCCGAGCTCCAAGCCGTGCTGTTTCTGAAACTTGGGTTTATTTTGCGCCAGGGTATGCAACCCTACCGCTAGAGTGTCCGGCGATAGCCTGTGTTGCCCTACCGCCAGCTACCTCGGCGGTGGGTGTGAATTTGTATTGTTCCTAAAACATGGGTATATTTTATGATAGGGTGTGAACCCTACTGCCGGAGAGCCTGGCGGGAGGTGTCCGTACCCTTTGAATTTCAACTCCTTTCCTACAAAATTTTATCCTTTTAATTAAAAAAAACTAGATGATACACCGCGCATTGCGGCGGAACATTCTACCTTCTCTATGAGGCTTCAAAGTAAAGCACAATTTGGATGGATGAAAATGAAGTATGCCATCTATTAAATATCCAGTGAAATATTAACACTTACATTTTAAATATTGAACAAATACATTTTCTATAAACATACAAAGATTTAGCTCAAACATGCAGGCATTCCTTCCCTCGGTAGTCAACTTGGCTTGCAAGAGCATCAACATAATTAATACACTCAATTGACAGGTAGTGACTTCAAAACTTTGCTTTATTGATCAGTATGAAAATGCTCAAATTTGTTGAGCCAAGTCTTTTTTTCCGAAAGGTGTTTCACCAATTGTTAATCACTGGAAAACAAAATATGTGGATAGAACAAAATATGGGCATAAGAAGAAAATATGGGCATTTGAGAGATGTAATGTGCACCTGAAACCTAGTCATCATGTTATCAAGCAACCCTTGAGCAGCCAGCTAAGATGTACTCATGTTCTGAATATCCAAACACAGCATGAATAACACATAGCTATTATCTCAACAACAAAAAAACCAAGGAATCAGCATCGTACACAAACAAAACCAAAAAGAAATAAAAGAACGCCACGAGAACTATCTCTCAAAGGCTTTATAGCTGTAGGCTGTACCTTGACACAAAACTTTGCCTCCTCAGAAGCTTTCATTTTTTCTACTCCAAACAAAACAACAATTAGAAATTAGAATCAGCAAGCGATATATATACATATATTGACAATTACATGAACTATTGGAGCTAGTTAATTTGTAATTTCATGACAACATGCCGTTAATATTTCAGGCTTAGTTATAGTGTACATCTATTTGTTACTTACACAGGTTATCCTTGGCATCATTTAAAGAAACTGAAACTTTGAAACAACTGGAAACACTTCTTAGAGAATGGACTCTTCATATATTGGTTCATAACCACTCAATGAAGATCGTGAGCGGAGGCCGCAAGATATCCTGGTCAAACTGCGGCCTGATGGCGAGGCGGCATGTCATTAGGAAATTTGAAGGGAACTTTTAAACATGAAATAAACAATCTGCAGATAATTCTGTAAGGAAAATTTCCTACAGTTTTCAGTCCAAATTAAAATTATGAAACTCCAACCCTCCATGTACCATAACAATCTGTTTTTTGTTATTATATATAGGAATTCAGATAGCAAGATTTGACAACAATTCAGAAAATGTACCAGTAAACATTAATTGTCCACACGATCTGGAAAGGATATGATTCTACTATCAAGAAATAATAGAACAATAGAGCCAACATCCAAGTGCCTAAATGAAGTAAAGTTCAAAGAAAAGAAAAGAGTTCGGTTTCCACCTAAATGCATGTAACAGAGCACTGCTGCCTCAAATGATCCAATAAACATGCACCGTTGGATGACAATAATACAGACATTCGTCCATGGCATGGCAATGAATAATAAGAAAATCAGGTGGATTACCTCACGTCTCACACACAATGTGCTAGTTACCTTCTTGTTGGACTTGTCCATGGGACCATGACGCAGCAGTAGGCAACATAGGTATGGTTCTTTATAGTGCAGATGCTGGAGATGATGCCACCACCGGTCGTTGAACAAAAGTCTTGGGTGGCAGTAGGCGACATGCGGTCCACCACTCCACCACAGGAGTCTCCGAATTCGTCCCCTTCAGCTAAGGCAACAGTATCTGCAGGCGCTTGGAACATAATAGCACAACAGCTCGGGGAAGGCAGGGAGATTGTAAGAGGAAGATGAGGGCGACGCCCTAAGCCACCGGCGGTTCGTCCGGATGCCTCAGATCGGGAAGCCAACACCTCTACTTCTGCCATGTTTTTTGTTCTCCTAAGATCTGAAGTCTGTACAACCAGATATTCCAAATCCGTTAGCTGAATTGACTCATTAAAAAAGGCTTCATGTTCCTGTTTGTAGCATCAGAACCTGAATCTTGCTTTTCCTTCTTCGATTTGGTACCCTAGTGGTAGATGTGGATGGAAACATAGGATAGGTGGTTGGGTGTTCCATGACCCGAGCTTGGAGATGATGATACTGCTGCGGATTGATGAATGATGGTAGAACGAAGAAGCAAAGAGATAATGGGACGCTCTGTCTCCATCGGTCCTTGTATTTGTGGTGGAGGCTACGGAAAGGGCGGATCGATATATTAAAAAGGCCAGTTACTCTAGCGCAGAAGATGAAGAAGGCCATGGACTTCGGTGGGGGGAGTAGTAATTGAGGAGACGATCAAACCGCATTGCTTCGACTTGGAGCGGAGCGGCCGTGCGGGAGGAAATAATGCCCTTTTCCAGCGTGGCTGTAGCCTGTAGGTTAGGCCGGGGATTGTTGGTGCTTGCAAATTGAATGCTTATGTGGCATCATGCTGACATGGATAGTGTGCATGTTGAAAGAATTGCTAATAGTGGGGATCAACTTCTTAAGAATGTATGATTCACCACACAATAATATATGTTGTAAATCAAAATATTAGGATCTCACACATCATAATTATGCATCACAATTAGTTTAACATAGATAGATAATTCAACATAGTTCAACATAGCATATCAAGTAGTTCAACAAATCCTCTTTCACAATAGCAAGTACTTGAACACAAAGCGACTAGTTTGTAACATGACCATAGCAAATAGTTCAACATATCATTTGGTCTTCCTCCCCCTCTTGGCAGTACGCTCCTCATCCGGCTTTTTCGTGCGACGAGGAGGGCGCTCTTTGGGAAACGGGGATGGACTCTTGCATGCCTTTTTCGGCTGATGCCCCTGTTTCCTTGGGTTATCTGAGTGGGTGGAGGTCTGTCTTCCTCATCGTACTCCTCCTCATCACCCCCTTCCTCTTCTCACTTGGCTTGCTCCTCCTCTTCTTCCTCATCTTCTTCACACGGCTAGAGGAGCCTCCGTCGGCATGGCTCAATGAAGCTAGGGTAGATGCTCCAGGTGAAGGAAATATGCCCTAGAGGCAATAAAGTTGTTATTTTATATTTCCTTATTCATGATAAATGTTTATCATTCATGCTAGAATTGTATTAATCGGAAACCTTGATACATGTGTGAGTACATAGACAAACACTTTGTCCCTAGTGAGCCTCTACTAGACCGCTCGTTGATCAAAGATGGTTAAGGTTTCCTAACCATGGACATGAGTTGTCATTTGATAACGGGATCACATCATTAAGAGAATGATGTGATGGACATGACCCATCCGTTAGCTTAGCATAATGATCGTTCAGTTTTATCGTTATTGCTTTCTTCATGTCAAATACATATTCCTACGACTATGAGATTATGAAACTCCCGGATACCAGAGGAATGCCTTATGTGCAATCAAACATCACAATGTAATTGGGTGATTATAAAGATGCTCTACAGGCATCTCCGAAGGTGTTTGTTGAGTTGGCATAGATCGATATTATGATTTGTCACTAGGAGTATCGGAGAGGTATCTCTGGGCCCTCTCGGTAATACACATCATAAGAAGCCTTGCAAGCAAAGTGACTAATGAGTTAGTTACGGGATGATGTATTACGGAACGAGTAAAGATACTTGCCGGTAACGAGATTGAACTAGGTATGAAGATACCGACAATCGAATCTCGGGCAAGTAACATACCAATGACAAAGGGAATAACATATGTTGTCATAATGGTTCGATTGATAAAGATCTTCATAGAATATGTGGGAGCCAATATGAGAATCCAGGTTCCGCCATTGGTCATTGACCAGAGAGGTGTCTCGGTCATGTCTACATAGTTATCGACCCGTAGGGACCGCACGCTTAACGTTCGATGACGATTTGTTATTACATGAGTTATGTGATTTGGTGACCGAATGTTGTTCGGAGTCCCGAATGAGATCACAGACATGACGAGGAGTCTCGGAATGGCCGAGAGGTAAATATTGATATATAGGACGATAGTATCCAGACACCGGAAGTGTTCTGAGGGGTACCGGG
>LR738714.1:130130638-130183773 GCA_902687465.1 Secale cereale
GTTTACCGGAGCCCCTCGGGGGAATGATGGGCCTCATGGGCCATAGGAGGGGAGCACACCAGCCCACGAGGGGTGGCACACCCCCCTAAGGAAGGAGGCCGAATAGGATAAGGAAGAGGGGGTTCGCCCCCCTTTCCTTCCTCCCTCCCTCTCTTCCTTTTCCCTTCCTACTCCGAATGAATAGGAGAGGGGGTTTTGGCAAAATTGGGGAGGACCCCAAGTAGGATTCCTCCTACTTGGGGCGCCCCCTTGGCTGCCTCTCCTCCCCTCCAACCTATATATACATGGGGAGGGGGCGCCTAAAACACAGACGAACAATTGTTAGCCGTGTGCGGCGCCCCCCTCCACAGTTTACGCCTCCGATCATATTCTCGTAGTGGTTAGGTGAAGCCCTGCGTGGATCACTTCACCATCACCGTCACCACACCGTCGTACTGACGAAACTCATCTACTTCCTCGACACTTTGCTAGATCAAGAGTTCAGGAAACATCATCGAGCTGAATGTGTGTAGAACTCGGAGGTGCCGTACGTTCGGTGCTTGATCGGTCGGAATGAGAAAACGTTCGACTACATCAACCGCGTTGTTAAACGCTTACGCTTTCGGTCTACGAGGGTACGTGGACACACTCTCCCCCTCTCGTTTCTATGCATCTCCTAGATAGATCTTGCGTGAGCATAGGAAATTTTTGAAATTGCATGCTACGTTTCCCAACAGTGGCATCAGAGCCAGGTCTAAGCGTAGATCATATGCACGAGTAGAACACAAAGAGTTGTGGGCAGTGATAGTCAGACTGCTTACCACCAATGTCTTATTTTGATTTGGAGGTATTATGGGATGAAGCGGCCCGGACCAACCTTACATGACCACGTTCATGAGACCAGTTCCACCGACAGACAAGCAACTAGTTTTGCATAAAGATGGCCGGCGGGTGTCTGTTTCTCCTACTTTAGTTGAATCGAAGTTGACTGCGACCGGTCCTTGAAGAAGGTTAAAACAGCAAACTAGACGAAACACTGTTGTGGTTTTGAGCCGTAGGTAAGAACGATTCTTGCTAGAGGCACGTAGCAGCCACGTAAAACATGCAACAACAAAGTAGATGACGTCTAACTTGTTTTTGCAGGACATGTTGTGACGTGATATGGTCAAGACTGTGACGCCCGAAGACCGACGTCCCAGAAGATTCCAGAAGATTCCAGATGTTCCGGGTTCTCCCGTGTGTTTATTTTGTGCTTGTGTTATTTATTTTTTGCATTGCATCATGTCATCATGCCATCATGTCATTAATCTTTTACATCTCAACCTAAATAAATTGTGTGGACCTTCGGTCCATTTAAATCGAGGGAAGGATGACTTCTCTTTATAACATATCCTCCTAATATTTAAGGAGCTATTTTATTAAATTATTCCATTTGTTGGAATTCACCATAACACACTTGCAAATATTCCCCATGCCTCTTAATTCAAGTTTCACCGTCAAACCTTGCCAGCAATTCTTTTCCGTCGTATCGAGGTTCCTCCAAAAACCTCAACATTTTTGGACTCTTCAATTACCCCATTCATATTCAAATCCATTTGGACCATATTCAAATGAATTTGAATTCATATCTTTCAATCTTGCCACTTATATTTTTCTTGGACTATGCTCATTTTTATGGGCTCGAGGAAAATATCCCATGTGCTAAATCTTCCACTAAGCCTCCTTTTCTTTTTCCTCTTTCTTCTTTTTTTTTGTTAAAGAAAAATCAGTAAGGATAGAGGGGCCCAGCCGCCAGGCCAGGCCCAAACTTCTCCCCCAGCCGGACCAGCCGCAAGTGGCCCAGGCCGGCCCAACTCCTCCCTAAGGCCGAGGCCCAGCCTCCATCTCTCCCCTATGTAACCCTAGCTGGCCTCGACCGCTCCTCCCCATCGCTCCTGCGATTCCCCCTCGCGCCGCCAGCATCGCTCGCCTAGCGCCCGATTCCCCCTCGCTCTCCCCTCGCAGCCTCCCTCGCGCGGTTGCCTCGATGCGTCGATTCCCCTGAGCCTCCCCATCTCGATCTCCCTCTCCTCGGGCCTCCTCCGCCTCGCCATCGCTCAAGCCCGCGCCAGAGCCTCCTCTCCAGCGCCCGTCGCGCCGTTCTCCGCCAGCCTCCGTCGCCAAGGCCGCAACTCCAGCGCGCCCTGCCTCCTCTGGCCGGCCAACCTCCTTCCCCCGCTGGACCTCCGCGCCAAGACCGCAGCGGCCACGCTCTTCCCTCGCAGGCTCCGCCCCCTTCCTCCAGGCCGTCTCCTCGCCATGGCCTCGAGCGCCTCTAGCGCCTAAGGTCTTGCTGGATGTGGCCTGAGACGAGATACGCGCGACTACTATCAGGGTGTCGACACACCGGGAGGTCTTGCTGGACTTGTTTTACCATTGTCAAAATGTCTTGTGCACCGGGATGCCGAGCCTGATCGGATTTCCCTAAGATAAGGGGTGATGATATTATATTTATCACTTCAGCTAATCGTGAGAGCTTGTGATGGGCTAAGTTGGGACACGCCTGCAGGGTTATGATCTTTCGAAAGCCGTGCCCGCGGTTATGTGGCAGATTGGAATTTGTTAATGTCCGGTTGTAGAAAACTTGACAAAGGATCTGAAGTAAAACACACAACTGTGTGAGTAACAGTGACTGTCTCTTTTCACTTTGAGAAGAGAACACGGTGGGGTTATGTTTGATTCGTATGTAGTTCAGGATCTTTAGCGATCACTACTAGTTGCGACCGTTTGCGTAGATGCTCATCTTATTCTGGCACTCGTAAGTTAGCCACCATATTATGCTTAGCCGCTGCTGCAACCTCACCACTTTACCTCTTCCTACCCATAAAGCTGTTGGGGAACGCAGTATTTTAAAATTTTCCTACGATCACGCAAGATCTATCTACCAGATGCATAGCAACGAGAGGGGAGAGTGAGTCTACGTACCCTCGTAGACCGAAAGCGGAAGCGTTAGAACAACGCGGTTGATGTAGTCGTACGTCTTCACGGCCCGACCGATCAAGCACCGAAACTACGACACCTCCGAGTTCTAGCACACGTTCAGCTCGATGACGTCCCTCGAACTCCGATCCAGCCGAGTGTCGAGGGAGAGTTCCGTCAGCACGACGGCGTGGTGACGATCTTGATGTTCTACCGTCGCAGGGCTTCGCCTAAGCACCGCTACAATATTTATCGAGGAGAACTATGGTGGAGGGGGGCACCGCACACGGCTAAGAGATCAAGAGATCAATTGTTGTGTCTAGAGGTGCCCCCCTGCCCCCGTATATAAAGGAGGGAGGGAGAGGCCGGCCCTAGAAGGGGCGCGCCAAGTGTGGGGAGTCCTACTAGGACTCCCAAGTCCTAGTAGGATTCCCCTTTCCTTTCCGGAGTAGGAGAGAAGGAAAGAGGGGGAGAGGGAGAAGGAAAAGGGGGCTGCACCCCTTGTCCAATTCGGACCAGAAGGGGGCCACGCGCCTCCTTCCTTTTGGCCTATCTCCTCTATTCCCGTAACTCCCCGGTACTCCGAAAATACCCGAATCACTCGGAACCTTTCCGATGTCCGAATATAGTCGTCCAATATATCGATTTTTACGTCTCGACCATTTCGAGACTCCTCGTCATGTCCCCGATCTCATCCGGGACTCCGAACTCCTTCGGTACATCAAAACTCATAAACTCATAATAAAACTGTCATCGAAACCTTAAGCGTGCGGACCCTACGGGTTCGAGAACTATGTAGACATGACCGAGACACGTCTCCGGTCAATAACCAATAGCGGAACCTGGATGCTCATATTGGCTCCCACATATTCTACGAAGATCTTTATCGGTCAAACCGCATAACAACATACGTTGTTCCCTTTGTCATCGGTATGTTACTAGCCCGAGATTCGATCGTCGGTATCTCAATACCTAGTTCAATCTCGTTACCGGCAAGTCTCTTTACTCGTTCCGTAATACATCATCCCGTAACTAACTCATTAGCTGCAATGCTTGCAAGACTTATAGTGATGTGCATTACCGAGTGGGCCCAGAGATACCTCTCCGACAATCGGAGTGACAAATCCTAATCTCGAAATACGCCAACCCAACAAGTACCTTTGGAGACACCTGTAGAGTACCTTTATAATCACCCAGTTATGTTGTGACGTTTGGTAGCACACAAAGTGTTCCTCCGGTATTCGGGAGTTGCATAATCTCATAGTCATAGGAACATGTATAAGTCATGAAGAAAGCAATAGCAATAAAACTAAACGATCAAGTTGCTAAGCTAACGGATGGGTCTTGTCCATCACATCATTCTCCTAATGATGTGACCCCGTTGATCAAATGACAACTCATGTCTATGGCTAGGAAACATAACCATCTTTGATCAATGAGCTAGTCTAGTAGAGGCATACTAGGGACACTCTGTTTTGTCTATGTATTCACACATGTACTAAGTTTCCAGTTAATACAATTCTAGCATGAATAATAAACATTTATCATGATATAAGGAAATAAATAATAACTTTATTATTGCCTCTAGGGCATATTTCCTTCAGTCTCCCACTTGCACTAGAGTCAATAATCTAGATCACATCACCATGTGATTAATACCAATAGTTCATATCACCATGTGACTAACACCCATAGTTCTCATCGCCATGCGACCAATACCCAAAAGGGCTTACTAGAGTCAACAATCTAGTTCACATCGCCATGTGATTAACACCCAAAGAGTACTAAGGTGTGATCATGTTTTGCTTCGTGAGAGAAGTTTAGTCAGCGGGTCTGTTATATTCAGATCTGTATGTATTTTGCAGATTTCTATGTCTACATTGCTCTGCTTGGAGCTACTCTAGCTAATTGCTCCCACTTTCAATACGCATCCAGATTGATACTTAGAGTCATCTGGATTTAGTGTCAAAGCTTGCATCAGCGTAACCCTTTACGACGAACTCTTTATCACCTCCATAATCGAGAAACATTTCCTTAGTCATCCAGTTACTAAGGATAATTTTGACCGCTGTACAGTGATCTACTCCTGGATCACTATTGTACCTCCTTGTCAAACTTATGGCAAGGTACACAAAATGTTTGGTACACAGCATGGCATACTTTATAGAACCTATGGCTGAGGCATAGGGAATGACTTTCATTCTCTCTATATTTTTCTGCCATGGTCTGGCTTTGAGTCTTACTCAACTTCACACCTTACAAGTCAGGCAAGAACTCCTTCTTTGACTGATACATTTTGAAGTACTTCAAATTCTTATCAAGGTATGTACTTATCGAAAGTCTTATCAAGCATCTTGATCTATCTCTATAGATCTTGATGCTCAATTTGTAAGCAGCTTCACCAAGGTCTTTCTTTGAAAAACTCCTTTCAAACACTCCTTTATGATTTCCAGAAAATTCTACATCATTTCCGATCGACAATATGTCATTCACATATACTTATCAGAAAGGTTGTAGTGCTCCCACTCACTTCTTGTAAATACAGGCTTCACCGGAAGTCTGTATAAATCTATATGCTTTGATCAACTTATCAAAGCGTATATTCCAACTCCGAGATGCTTGCACCAGTCCATAGATGGATCGCTGGAGCTTGCACAATTTGCTAGCACCTTTAGGATTGACAAAACATTCTGGTTGCATCATATACAACTCTTCTTTAATAAATCCATTAAAGAACGCAGTTTCGTTATCCATTTGCCAGATTTCATAAAATGTGGCAATTGCTAACATGATTCGGACAGACTTAAGCATCGCTACGGGTGAGAAAATCTCATCGTAGTCAACACCTTGAACTTGTCGAAAACCTTTCGCAACAAGTCGAGCTTTGTAGACAGTAACATTACCATCGGCGTCAGTCTTCCTCTTAAAGATCCATTTATTTTCAATGGCTTGCCGACCATCGGGCAAGTCAACCAAAGTCCATACTTTGTTCTCATACATGGATCCCATCTCAGATTTCATGGCCTCAAGCCATTTTGCGGAATCTGGGCTCATCATCGCTTCCTCATAGTTCGTAGGTTCATCATGGTCCAGTAACATGACTTCCAGAACCGGGTTGCCGTACCACTCTGGTGCTGAACGAACTCTGGTTGATCTACGAAGTTCAGCAGAAACTTGATCTGAAGTTTCATGATCATCATCATTAGCTTCCTCACTAATTGGTGTAGGAATCACTGGAACTAGTTTCTGTGATGTTCCACTTTCCAATTCGGGAGAAGGTACAATTACCGCATCAAGTTCTACTTTCCTCCCACTCACTTCTTTCGAGAGAAACTCCTTCTCTAGAAAGGATCCACTCTTAGCAACAAAGACCTTGCCTTCGGATCTGTGATAGAAGGTGTACCCAACAGTTTCTTTTGGGTATCCTATGAAGATTTACTTCTCCGATTTGGGTTCGAGCTTATCATGTTGAAACTTTTTCACATAAGCATCGCAGTCCCAAACTTAGAGAAATGACAGCTTAGGTTTCTCGTCAAACCACAGTTCATACGATGTCATCTGCACGGATTTAGATGGTGCCCTATTTAATGTGAATGTAGCTGTCTCTAATGCATAACCCCAAAAGCGATAGTAGTAGATCGGTAAGAGACATCATCGATCGCACCATATCTAATAAAGTACGGTTATGACGTTCGGACACACCATTACGCTGTGGTGTTCCGGGTGGCGTGAGTTGTGAAACTATTCCACATTGTTTCAAATGAAGACCAAACGCGTAACTCAAATATTCTCCTCCACGATTAGATCGTAGAAACTTTATTTTCTTGTTACGATGATTCTCTACTTCATTCTGAAATTCTTTGAACTTTTCAAATGTTTCAGACTTGTGCTTCATTAAGTAGATATACCCATATCTGCTCAAATCATTAGTGAAGGTCAGAAAATAACGATACCCGCCGCGAGCTTCAACACTCATTGGTCCGCATACATCAGTATGTATGATTTCCAACAACTCTGTTGCTCGCTCCACAGTTTCGGAGAACGGAGTTTTAGTCATCTTGTCCATGAGGCATGGTTCGCAAGCACCAAGTGATTCATAATCAAGTGATTCCAAAAGTCCATCACTATGGAGTTTCTTCATGCGCTTTACACCAATATGACCTAAACGGCAGTGCCACAAATAAGTTGCACTATCATTATTAACCTTGCATCTTTTGGCTTCAATATTATGAATATGTGTATCACACGATCGAGATCCAACAAACCATTTTCATTGGGTGTATGACCATAGAAGGTTTTATTCATGTAAACAGAACAACAATTATTCTCTAACTTACATGAATAACCGTATTGCAATGAACATGATCAAATCATATTCATGCTCAACACAAACACCAAATAACACTTATTTAGGTTCAACACTAATCCCGAAAGTATAGGGAGTGTGCGATGATGATCATATTAATCTTGGAACTACTTCCAATACACATCATCACTTTATCCTTTAACTAGTTTCTGTTCATTATGCAACTCCCATTTCGAGTTACTACTCTTTAGCAACTGAACCAGTATCAAATACCGAGGGGTTGCTATGAACACTAGTAAAATACACATCAATAATTTGTATATCAAATATACCTTTGTTCACTTTGCCATCCTTCTTATTCGCCAAGTATCTAGGGCAGTTCCACTTCCAGTGACCATTTCCTTTGCAGTAGACGCACTTAGTTTCAAGCTTGAGTTTAGCTTTTGGGTTTCTTCATGGGAGTGACAACTTGCTTGTCATTCTTCTTGAAGTTCCCCTTCTATCCCTCTGCCCTTTACTTGAAACAAGTGGTCTTATTAACCATCAACACTTGATGCTCTTTCTTGATTTCTACCTCCGCCGATTTCAGCATCGCAAAGAGATCGGGAATTAACTTCGTCATCCCTTGCATATTATAGTTCATCACGAAGTTCTACTAACTCGGTGATAGTGACTAGAGAACTTTGTCAATTACTATCTTATCTGGAAGATTAACTCCCACTTGATTCAAGTAATTGTAGTACCCAGACAATCTGAGCACATGCTCACTGGTTGAGCTATTCTCCTCCATCTTGTAGGCAAAGTACTGTCAGAGGTCTTATACCTCTCGACACGGGCATGAGTATGAAATACTAATTTCAACTCTTGGAACATCTTATATGCTCCGTGGCGTTCAAAACGTTTTTGAAGTCCCGGTTCTAAGCCGTAAAGCATGGTGCACTTAAACTATCAAGTAGTCATCATACCGAGCTTTTGTCAAAACGTTCATAACGTCTACATCTGCTCCTGCAATAGGTCTGTCACCTAGCGGTGCATCAAGGACATAATTCTTCTGTGCATCAATGAGGATAATCCTCAGATCACGGACCTAGTCCGCATCATTGCTACTAACATCTTTCAACTTAGTTTTCTCTAGGAACATATAAAAAATTAACGGGGAGCAACATCGTGAGCTATTGATCTACAACATAGATATGCTAATACTACCAGGACTAAGTTCATGATAAATTAAAGTTCAATTTAATCATATTACTTAAGAACTCCCACTTAGATAGACATCCCTCTAGTCATCTAAATGATCACGTGATCCAAATCAACTAAACCATGTCCGATCATCACGTGAGATGGAGTAGTTTTCAATGGTGAACATCTTATGTTGATCATATCTACTATATGATTCACGCTCGACCTTTCGGTCTCCAGTGTTCCGAGGCCATATCTGCATATGCTAGGCTCGTCAAGTTTAACCCGAGTATTCTGCGTGTGCAAAACTGGCTTACACCCGTTGTATTTGAACGTAGAGCTTATCACACCCGATCATCACGTGGTGTCTCGGCACGACGAACTTTCGCAACGGTGCATACTCAGGGAGAACATTTATACCTTGAAATTTAGTAAGGGATCATCTTATAATGCTACCGTCGTTCTAAGCAAAAATAAGAAGCATAATAAGATAAACATCACATGCAATCAAAATATGTGACATGATATGGCCATCATCATCTTGTGCTTTTGATCTCCATCTCCAAAGCACCGTCATGATCACCTTCGTCACCGGCGCGACACCTTGATCTCCATCGTAGCATCGTTGTCGTCTCGCCAACTATTGCTTCTACGACTATCGCTACCGCTTAGTGATAAAGTAAAGCAATTACATGGCGATTGCATTTCATACAATAAAGCGACAACCATATGGCTCCTGCCAGTTGCCGATAACATTACAAAACATGATCATCTCATACAAAACCGTATAACTCATCATGTCTTGACCATATCACATCACAACATGCCCTGCAAAAATAAGTTAGACGTCCTCTACTTTGTTGTTGCAAGTTTTACGTGGCTGCTACGGGCTTAGCAAGAACCGTTCTTACCTACGCATACAAAAACCACAACGATGTTTCGTCAAGTATGTGCTGTTTTAACCTTCACAAGGACCGAGCGTAGCCACACTTGTTTCAGCTAAAGTGAGAGAGACAGACACCCGCCAGTCACCTTTAAGCAACGAGTGCTCGTAACGGTGAAACCAGTCTCGCGTAAGCGTACGCGTAATGTCGGTCCGGGCCGCTTCATCTCACAATACCGCCGAAGAAAAGTATGACATGCTGGTAAGCAGTATGACTAGTATCGCCCACAACTCATTGTGTTCTACTCGTGCATATCATCTACGCATAGACCTGGCTCATGATGCCAATGTTGGGGAACGCAGTATTTTAAAATTTTCCTACGATCACGCAAGATCTATCTACCAGATGCATAGCAACGAGAGGGGAGAGTGAGTCTACGTACCCTCGTAGACCGAAAGCGGAAGCGTTAGAACAACGCGGTTGATGTAGTCGTACGTCTTCACGGCCCGACCGATCAAGCACCGAAACTACGGCACCTCCGAGTTCTAGCACACGTTCAGCTCGATGACGTCCCTCGAACTCCGATCCAGCCGAGTGTCGAGGGAGAGTTCCGTCAGCACGACGGCGTGGTGACGATCTTGATGTTCTACCGTCGCAGGGCTTCGCCTAAGCACCGCTACAATATTTATCGAGGAGAACTATGGTGGAGGGGGGCACCGCACACGGCTAAGAGATCAAGAGATCAATTGTTGTGTCTAGAGGTGCCCCCCTGCCCCCGTATATAAAGGAGGGAGGGAGAGGCCGGCCCTAGAAGGGGCGCGCCAAGTGTTGGGAGTCCTACTAGGACTCCCAAGTCCTAGTAGGATTCCCCTTTCCTTTCCGGAGTAGGAGAGAAGGAAAGAGGGGGAGAGGGAGAAGGAAAAGGGGGCTGCACCCCTTTTCCAATTCGGATCAGAAGGGGGCCACGCGCCTCCTTCCTTTTGGCCTCTCTCCTCTATTCCCGTAACTCCCCGGTACTCCGAAAATACCCGAATCACTCGGAACCTTTCCGATGTCCGAATATAGTCGTCCAATATATCGATTTTTACGTCTCGACCATTTCGAGACTCCTCGTCATGTCCCCGATCTCATCCGGGACTCCGAACTCCTTCGGTACATCAAAACTCATAAACTCATAATAAAACTGTCATCGAAACCTTAAGCGTGCGGACCCTACGGGTTCGAGAACTATGTAGACATGACCGAGACACGTCTCCGGTCAATAACCAATAGCGGAACCTGGATGCTCATATTGGCTCTCACATATTCTACGAAGATCTTTATCGGTCAAACCGCATAACAACATACGTTGTTCCCTTTGTCATCGGTATGTTACTAGCCCGAGATTCGATCGTCGGTATCTCAATACCTAGTTCAATCTCGTTACCGGCAAGTCTCTTTACTCGTTCCGTAATACATCATCCCGTAACTAACTCATTAGTTGCAATGCTTGCAAGACTTATAGTGATGTGCATTACCGAGTGGGCCCAGAGATACCTCTCCGACAATCGGAGTGACAAATCCTAATCTCGAAATACGCCAACCCAACAAGTACCTTTGGAGACACCTGTAGAGTACCTTTATAATCACCCAGTTACGTTGTGACGTTTGGTAGCACACAAAGTGTTCCTCCGGTATTCGGGAGTTGCATAATCTCTTAGTCATAGGAACATGTATAAGTCATGAAGAAAGCAATAGCAATAAAACTAAACGATCAAGTTGCTAAGCTAACGGATGGGTCTTGTCCATCACATCATTCTCCTAATGATGTGACCCCGTTGATCAAATGACAACTCATGTCTATGGCTAGGAAACATAACCATCTTTGATCAATGAGCTAGTCTAGTAGAGGCATACTAGGGACACTCTGTTTTGTCTATGTATTCACACATGTACTAAGTTTCCAGTTAATACAATTCTAGCATGAATAATAAACATTTATCATGATATAAGGAAATAAATAATAACTTTATTATTTCCTCTAGGGCATATTTCCTTCAAAAGCTTTGCTAGTCTTGATACCCATGGTTATGGGATTGCTGAGTCTTCATGGCTCACAGATACTACAACACCAGATGCAGGTTCAGCCGAGAATGATGCAGGAGCTGGTTCAAGTACTTCACTGGGAGTTCGATGAAGAACGTGGCCGTATGTTTGTGACGTTTTCGACGATCAGTAGTGGTTTCTACTAGGGGCGATTTTGACCTGTGGCTTTATTGTTTTGGTATCTGTCTTTTGGATCTTACCCGTAGATGGGCTGTGATGTTTTGAATGATGTTTTTGCTTATATAATGTATTGTGTGAAGTGGCGAGTGTAAGCCAACTATCTCCTTTTGCATTTTAATCCCTCTTTTACATTAGTCGTGCAAATATACCAAACTTGAGATCATTCTAGAATGGGCTTATACCTTTAAGTCGTGCCTCGACACGTAGGAGGTATAGTCCCATCCTGGGCATTACAAGTTGGTATTCAGAGCCTTCTCCGACCTAGGAGCCCCCACAGATTGATCGAATCGTTGACGGTTGAGTCTAGGCACACACTTGAAAATGTTTTGAGTCCTATATTTATATCGGAGAGTAGGATTTCTTTGCTCCTCATCTCTTTTCATTCTGGTGAGGACTCCTGACGATTACTCTTGTCTCTTCTACTCTAAAAAATTCACCATTTTTTTTAGGATCTCGCGAGTATTGTTTGGATTGTTTCGATGTCTTTGTGACGAGAATATTGTTCTCGATGCCTCCTGACATTAGGGGTTGTGGCAGTGTCCCGGGGAGTTGAGCTTCGAGTTGTTGTCGTCACAAACATATCGTGGCAGTTCTGGAATACTTAAGACGGCCGACATCGAAAACTCTCCTATGCGGTTAGTGGCAAGATAACCCCGACATCACCCAGTACTGGGGAGGTAGTTCAGGAGTATTGCCATAGCTTGTATAGTAGATGCGTTTCGAAGGTCCGAGGTAAACGATTTCCGGAGATAACTGGTTATGTGTTGAAGGATGGATACAACTGGATGTAGGATTAGAGTTGAGTGCGCGGTGCTTCCCCTGTATCCCCAACACCTGATTGCATAACTGGAAACTTTCGGAAATTAATAGGTGGGTTCATCTAGTAGTTCTAGGCATTCTTCCAACGGATGCACGATATGAAGTTCGGGGTTCTACATTGAGTGAACTGGTTTTATGGGCGTTGTTCCGATCGGGAGTTGCATCTTAAAGGGTCCTTGGCTATGCTGATCCGGGGATTGCAAAACCCTTTTGTAACACGTTCCATGAGCTTTCAGCACGAATATGTCGAACGAAACTTCTATCTTGTATTTGTTCTATCTGATCCTTGTTGCTTTTATTTATCTTTTGTTCTCCCAAGTGGCTTCTCGTCAAGTTGATGTACCTGCGGAATTCACTCGTTCAATTCTCTGTTCGAATGATATTGTGAAGATTATGTTGCAACATATCTATCCTTTGTTCTTGTTTTGATTCTGGTATTCGAGTTGCTTCGATGTCAAATGTTGATTCCATACCTTCCTAAGCGGTGTTCTCATATTTCTATGGGAGTGCTAATCCTTCTTGATCATCGAGATTTTCATGTTAATCCTTTTCAACCGGTGTGCCTTCTCTTCAAGTTATTCCATACGGACGCCGTTGAGAAATCTGACGATTTGTCTATTTCATTCATCCCAAGTTGTCTTTGTTTTCCCCACCCTCCCACCCTTCTTCTTCTTGGAGCAAGAAATTCTTAAATGAAATATCCATTTTATTCATGTGATGTTTCTTCATTCATTTCCTTCAATGTTCTTATCCGGTGATTTATCGTGAAGATGCTCAAGAGCTTCAAGTTCATCATTCTTTTGTTCTCAAATTCTGCCGGTGGATGTAATTCAAGATTTCGGTGTTGATCTTATCCTTTTCCTCATTTCACAATGCTTTCTAATTCCGGTGCCCCAATTAATCATTCTACTCTTGCTATTCATATCCGGAGTGCTGAAGATTCGTGTTTCCATTCTTAATCCTGTCAAGCTATTTTGAGATTGTTATCTTTCAAGCCATTTAATTCAACCGGTGCAATATCTATTAAGCAATCTTTTTTAGCGGTGATTTCTTTAGTGGGCCCTAACCCACAAGTCTTTCCAGGATCTTACCTGACTCTTCTATTTTTTCTGGAGTTATACTCAAATTCTTTTCAAAGTGTGACGTAAGTATGAATCCCATCAGTCACAATCCTGCTCCACGACCGCTTTCAAATTCTTTTTCATCATTGTTTCAACCTTTTTAATTCTTCATTCCGGAGTGCCTCAACAATTCATGGTGGTGTATCTCATCATCTTCTCAGTTTTTGAAGTCTCGAAGACGAGTTTCTCTTAAATCCTGGCCCGTTCTCTCAAGATTCGTGGTTCTAGCTTCTTGCCATCCTCATTATTGTTCCAATTGTGAGGAATTCTTTTATAACCATCCGAAGCATTTCATGAATTATTTTCTTTGTGATCCTCCGAAGGCCATCATTTCAGAATATTTCTTCGTTCTCAGTTTTCAACTTGTCCTCCAAATATTCTTCATTGATGCCTCTTTGTTCGTCTCCATATTTTTACGGTGGTTATTTCAAGATTACCCTTCCGTTGTTATCGTTTTAATTCATTTGTTCTTTTCATAATCCTACCGGTGCTTCGTTGAATAATTATCCAAGCTTGTGCAAGATCTCTCTTAATTCTTTCCAACGAGAATAAGTAGTATGCCAAATCCGTTGCTTGTCATCAATTTAATTTGGTGAAGGATAAGCATACAATAAATCTTATTCTTATTTCCCCGAAGTGACTAATCTTTTTTCCGGAGCTTGTTCATCATATCATATTCTCGGTCCTAAGTTGTTCATCTTGTTTTCCGGAGCTTCAAGTTATTTCTGTTATATCATTTCAAACCTACATCTAATTCATCGCGGGCCTTGAATCTTATTCTTTTCATCTTTCACTTCTCATGCTTTCATTATCGGAGCTCTCATGGTGGTTCATCATGTTTTAATTCATCCTCGTAGTCTTCATCAAGATTATTGTTGGAGCTCAAGCATTCTTCATCATGCATTTCAATTGCAATTCTGTCTACCTTATCTTTTCAGATGGTGTTATGTCATTCTTGACAATTCCTTCATGTTTCATGATTCACGAGTTATCAAGAATGAGATATTTAAAACCATCATTTTCCTTGTTCAGGAGATGTTTTCAACCCTTCAGTTATTCATTGGAGTCATCTTGGGTTATAATTCACCTAAAAGCTTTCCCTAAGGATTTTTGCTATTATGGTGCTTATAAATGATCCAAGTTCTTCATTTATCATTCCGGTGAAATAAGTTTATCGTCTCCTTGTTGATCTCAATCCAATCAAATGTTTTCGTCAGTGGCTGGTTGTCACCTCATAATTTTGAGATGAATTCCATAAGCCCACTTCAAGCTTATTCTTTTGCTGTTGATTTTTCCAACAACTCCGTTCAACCCTTCTTCGTAAGGATGATTTGCAATTCATTTGTGGGAGAAGTTGTCATTTTTCTTCTTCCTTCATTTCTTTCATTGATTTATATGTTATTCTTTCATTCCGGAGGCATTGTGATATTGCTCTCTTCGAACCATCATCTTGTCATATCGAGATCATGTTTTTCCCCTTGCTTGTCTATTTAACCGGAGTGTTGTGTCCTCCATTCAAGTTCCCTCATCTTATCAAGTTTTTTCCTATCTTTTTAACCGGAGTGCTATCTGAAATCCTTCTTACCCCTTGTGCCATTCTTTCAATTGTTTCAGAGGCAATATGCTGTTGATTTCATCAACTATCAGCATATCTCCTCAAGTTCTTGTTCATTTCCTTCCATTTTCAGACGGAGTGCTGTCCAAATTATGTCATTCTTATTCCTTGGCTATACCGTTGTGGTTTCATATTCTTTTGGTTCGTAAGCTCTTGTTTCATGTCTTTTAACCTTCAAGGTTCTCATAATGCTCCTGGTTCCTCTTTTCTAACGGAGTGTTTCATCTTCGTTCATCTATGTTGTTTTGTTCTTTCAACTTGTTTAACCTCTCAAGGTTCTTTGGTTTCACTCGTCTGTCAAAGAAGCAACTTTGTTTTACCTCTTCTTTTTCGTTTTTATCCGGTGCTATCTCTAGGATCTCGGGTCGAGATCCTCTGTTAGTGTGGGAGAGTTGTGACGCCCGAAGACCGACGTCCCAGAAGATTCCAGAAGATTCCAGATGTTCCGGGTTTTCCTGTGTGTTTCTTTTGTGCTTGTGTTATTTATTTTTTGCATTGCATCATGTCATCATGCCATCATGTCATTAATCTTTTGCATCTCAACCTAAATAAATTGTGTGGACCTTCGGTCCATTTAAATCGAGGGAAGGATGACTTCTCTTTATAACATATCCTCCTAATATTTAAGGAGCTATTTTATTAAATTATTCCATTTGTTGGAATTCACCATAACACACTTGCAAATATTCCCCATGCCTCTTAATTCAAGTTTCACCGTCAAACCTTGCCAGCAATTCTTATTCGTCGTATCGAGGTTCCTCCAAAAACCTCAACATTTTTGGACTCTTCAATTACCCCATTCATATTCAAATCCATTTGGACCATATTCAAATGAATTTGAATTCATATCTTTCAATCTTGCCACTTATATTTTTCTTAGACTATGCTCATTTTTATGGGCTCGAGGAAAATATCCCATGTGCTAAATCTTCCACTAAGCCTCCTTTTCTTTTTCCTCTTTCTTCTTTTTTTTCTGTTAAAGAAAAATCAGTAAGGAGAGAGGGGCCCAGCCGCCAGGCCAGGCCCAAACTTCTCCCCCCAGACGGACCAGTCGCAGCTGGCCCAGGCCGGCCCAACTCCTCCCTAAGGCCGAGGCCCAGCCTCCATCTCTCCCCTATGTAACCCTAGCTGGCCTCGACCTCTCCTCCCCATCGCTCCTCCGATTCCCCCTCGCGCCGCCAGCATCGCTCGCCCAGTGCCCGATTCCCCCTCGCTCTCCCCTCGCAGCCACCCTCGCGCGGTTGCCTCGATGCGTCGATTCCCCCGAGCCTCCCCATCTCGATCTCCCTCTCCTCGGGCCTCCTCCGCCTCGCCATCGCTCAAGTACCCGCGCCAGAGCCTCCTCTCCAGCGCCCGTCGCGCCGTCCTCCGCCAGCCTCCGTCGCCAAGGCCGCAACTCCAGCGCGCCCTGCCTCCTCTGGCCGGCCGACCTCCTTCCCCCGCTGGACCTCCGCGCCAAGACCGCAGCGGCCACGCTCTTCCCTCGCAGGCCCCGCGCCCCTCCTCCAGGTCGTCTCCTCGCCATGGCCTCGAGCGCCTCTAGCGCCTAAGGTCGGGCCCCGACCGCCTCTAGGCCACGAGGCCGCAGCACCGCAGCTCCTTGTGCGCCCCTGCCTCACCTCCACAGCGCCGTGGCGTCCCTCCCCTCGTCCTGAAGCGCCCTCCAGGTCGAGCGCCGCCGTCGTCTTCCTCCAGCAAGGCCGCAGCAGCGCCCCGTCTCCGGCCTCCCTGCCCCGCCTCCTCGTCGCCTCCCTTTGTTGCTGATGTTGTTCGCCAAGGCAGCAGCTACTCTGCCCTGTTGCCATGTTTTGTTGCTGCTGTGTTTTTTTTCGCCAAGTGCCAGGATACATGTACATCTACAAACGAGTAACGATGGCAGCCCGAAGCGCCCCGGACGCCAAGTACCTCTACATGACCCGAACGAGTACCACGACGACCCGAACATCTACGGAAAAACGAGCTCCGTGAACGACTACCGTCGCCGAGACCGGAAGTACCTCTACCGATGACTTGAAAGACTACGAACAGAACCACTACTTCCACTACCGTCGCGACGACTACTTCCACTACCGTCGCCAACGTGAACGACTACCGTCGCCCCGAAGATGTCCGATGCCGTGACAAGTACCACGACACGATAACGGAACGCCTACTTCCTCTACGAATCGCGAGAACGACTTCTTCCACTACGTCCCTCGACGACTCGAACCGCCCCAAAACGAACGTTCCGAAGGTATAACCCCGAGATGATGACCCGTGGATGAATGTTGTGTTGTATGAGATGTTTCCCTTGTGTGCTCCGTGCCCGTTTCGTCCTTTTGTCATGCTCCTCGGTTGCCTCATCGCCGACTTGTGGGAACCCGGTGACGGGATCACCCCACCTTTCATCTTGATCGACTCGCTCACGCCATCTTTCTTTTGCTCCGGACTCTCAACGAGTTACCGGAACCGAGATGTTCCGTTGCATCATTTTCGGATCGTTGCCGTGGCACACTTTCTTTCCACCACAGTGACAAATACTCCTTATCATCTTCTTATCTCTTCATGTTAATGTTTAATAAATTGCATAAAACTTGATCATGTCATCCGCATCATATTAACAACATTTAAATGTGTGAGTTGTTGTTTGCTTAAAAATTACTAAACATGCATATGGGGTTTTTCCCGGAATTGTTGTTGGTATTTCCGGCCTCATTTAAAATGTCTAAATAGTGTAGTTTTATTATGCTTCACCTCTTGCCATGTTAACAAACATTTAATCTTGTCTTGTAAATAAACGGGAGTCAACTAAATAAATAACACGTGGTGTTTCGTCAATATGCAACTCGTTGCATATTGAGCTCCACTTAACTTGTAGTACTTGTTTGTGCACTTTGCCATGCCATGCATATTTAAACCAGACATGCATCATACTTGTTTGTGCATCGTATGCCATGTTCATGCTTGTGTGTTTACCGTGTTGTTTGCTTCTTTCCGGTTGCTTCTCTTGTTAGCTTCGGTTTCGTTCCGGAGTTGTGAGGATTCGCTCGACTATGCTGCTCCGTCTACTTCATGGATCCGTTCTTCTCTCTTGCGGAATCCCAGGAAAGATGATCATACCCTTGGATACCTTTACTACCATTGCCATGCTTAGTTGTCTCGATGCTATCGTTACATGACGCGCTACCCATCTTTTATTGTCAGCCCTCTCCTTGTTGCCATGAAACCTCTAACCTTTGAAACCTTCCTAGCAAAACCACTGTTTGGCTATGTTACCCGCTTGCTCAGCCCCTCTTATAGCGTTGTTAGTTGCAGGTGAAGATGAAGTTCGTTCCAGGAGGGAACTTGTTGTTGGAATATCACAATATCTATTATTATTATTTAACACACCTATATACTGGGCATGGGTGGAAGGCTTGGCCTTTTGCTCGGTGTTTTGTTCCACTCATGCCACCTTAGGCGCCTATAAACTGGCATTATGTTCCTTGATTTTGCGTTCCTTACACGATGGGTGGATGGGGACCCCTTGACAGTTCGTCTTTGAATAAAACTCCTCCAGCAAGGCCCAACATTGGTTTTAATTTGCTCATAATAACAACTTAATTAATTAATTAATTTGCATAGGGAGTTAGCGCTACCCGAGGATTCTTTCTACATAGCAGGGGGGCCAGTGCTGATGGTGTTGGTCCCAAATGGGGAGACTGCGGGGCCACCACGGGGAAACTCGAGGTTTGGCTCCCGTAGGATCACCTATCCGGATGTGGCCTGAGACGAGATACGCACGGCTACTATCAGGGTGTCGACACACCGGGAGGTCTTGCTGGACTTGTTTTACCATTGTCGAAATGTCTTGTGCACCGGGATGCCGAGCCTGATCGGATTTCCCTAAGATAAGGGGTGATGATATTATATTTATCACTTCAGCTAATCGTGAGAGCTTGTGATGGGCTAAGTTGGGACACGCCTGCAGGGTTATGATCTTTCGAAAGCCGTGCCCGCGGTTATGTGGCAGATTGGAATTTGTTAATGTCCGGTTGTAGAAAACTTGACAGAGGATCCAAAGTAAAACACACAACTGTGTGAGTAACCGTGACTGTCTCTTTTCACTTTGAGAAGAGAACACGGTGGGGTTATGTTTGATTCGTATGTAGTTCAGGATCTTTAGCGATCACTGCTAGTTGCGACCGTTTGCGTAGATGCTCATCTTATTCTGGTACTCGTAAGTTAGCCACCATATTATGCTTAGCCGCTGCTGCAACCTCACCACTTTACCTCTTCCTACCCATAAAGCTTTGCTAGTCTTGGTACCCATGGTTATGGGATTGCTGAGTCCTCGTGGCTCACAGATACTACAACACCAGATGCAGGTTCAGCCGAGAATGATGCAGGAGCTGGTTCAAGTACTTCACTGGGAGTTCGATGAAGAACGTGGCCGTATGTTTGTGATGTTTTCGACGATCAGTAGTGGTTTCTACTAGGGGCGATTCTGACCTGTGGCTTTATGTTTGTTTTGGTATCTGTCTTTTGGATCTTACCCATAGATGGACTGTGATGTTTTGAATGATGTTTTTGCTTATATAATGTATTGTGTGAAGTGGCGAGTGTAAGCCAACTATCTCCTTTTGCATTTTAATCCCTCTTTTACATTAGTCGTGCAAAGATACCAAACTTGAGATCATTCTAGAATGGGCTTATACCTTTAAGTCGTGCCTCGACACGTAGGAGCATCCTGGGCATTACAAAGACGTGACGAGTTATACGTTATTGTATAAGATGATCGTGTTTTGTAAATTATAGGCAACCAGTAGGAGCCTTATGGTTGTCTCTATATTGTATGAAATGCGAATGCCATGTAATTGCTTTACTTTATCGCTATGAGTTAGCAATAGTCATAGAATCAATAGTTGGCGAGACGACCACGACGCTACGATGGAGATCAAGGTGTCAAGCCGATGACGATGGAGATCATGACGATGGTTTGGAGATGGAGATCAAAAGCACAAGATGACGATGGCCGTATCATGTCACATATTTTGATTGCATGTGATGTTTATCTTTTATGCATCTTATTTTGCTTAGTACGTCGGTAGCATTATAAGATGATCCCTTAACTAAATTTCAAGGTAAAAGTGTTCTCCCTGAGTATGCACCATTGCTACAGTTCCTCGTGTTGAGACACCACGTGATGATCGGGTGTGATAGACTCTACGTTCACATACAACGGGTGCAAGACAGTTTTGCACATGCGGAATAATCGGGTTAAACTTGACGAGCCTAGCATGTACAGACATGGCCTCTGAATACTGGAGACCGAAAGGTCGAACATGAATGATATAGTAGATATGATCAACATAGAGAAGTTCACCATTGATGACTACTCCATCTCACGTGATGACCGGACATGGTTTAGTTGATTTAGATCACGTATCATTTAGATGACTTGAGGGATGTCTATCTAAGTGAGAGTTGTTTAGTAATTTGATTAATTGAACTTAATTTATCATGAACTTAGTCCTCATAGTATTTGCATATCTATGTTGTAGATCAATGGCCCGTGCTACCGCTCCCTTGAATTTTAATGTGTTCCTAGAGAAAGCTAAGTTGAAAGATGATGGTCGCAACTACACGGACTGGGTCCGTAACTTGAGGATTATCCTCATTGCTACACAAAAGAATTATGTCCTTGATGCACCGCTAGGTGAAAGGCCTGCCGTAGGAGCATATGCTGATGTTTTGAACGTCTGGCAAGCTCGATCTGATGACTACTCGATAGTTCAGTGTGCCATGCTTTACAGCTTAGAATCGGGACTTCAAAGACATTTTGAACATCATGGAGCATATGAGATGTTCCAGGAGTTGAAGTTAATATTTCAAGCAAATGCCCGATTTGAGAGATATGAAGTCTCCAACAAGGTCTATAGCTGCAAGATGGAGGAGAACAGTTCTGTCACTAAACACATACTCAGAATGTTTGGATATCATAATCACTTGACTCAACTGGGAGTCAATCTTCCAGATGATAGTGTTATTGACAAAGTTCTCCAATCACTGCCACCAAGCTACAAAGGCTCTGTGATGAACTATAATATGCAAGCAATGGAGAAGACAATTCCCAAGCTCTTCACAATGCTCAAAGTTGCGGAGGTAGAAATCAAGAAGGAGCATCAAGTGTTGATGGTTAACAAGACCACTAGTTTCAAGAAAAAGGGCAAGGGAAAGAAAGGGAACTTCAAGGAGAATGGCAAGCAAGTTGCCACTCCCGGGAAGAAACCCAAAGTTAGACCCAAGCCTGAAACTGAGTGCTTCTACTGCAAAGGGACTGGTCACTAGAAGTGGAACTGACCCAAGTATTTGTCGGATAAGAAGGATGGCAAAGTGAACAAAGGTATATTTGATATACATGTTATTGATGTGTTCCTTACTAACGATCGTAGTAGCGCCTGAGTATTTGATACTGGTTCGGTTGCTCATATTTGTAACTCGAAACAGGAGCTACGAATTAAACAAAGATTGGCTAAGGATAGACCTGGCCATGGGCAGCCCGGCCCAGCCGGCCTGGCCCGAAAAAGCCCGACCCGGTCCGGCTCGATGTGCTCCCGGGCCGGGCTCGGGCCTAGATATTCAGCCCGATGGCCAGGTTGGGCCAGGCCCGGGCCCGTCGATTTTGCTCTTTTCTGAAGAGGCCCGGCTCATGGCCCAAGGCCCGCCGGGCTTTTACACGTTCGGGCCGGGCTTGGGCCCCAAATCCAGGCCCAACGACCGGGCCGGGCCTGGCTCGAGCCTGGTTTTTTTGCACCGGGCTTTGGTAGGCCCGGCCCGAAGCCCGGCCTGGCCCGAGGTTTGGCCAGGTCTAGCTAAGGACAAGGTGACGATGCACGTGGAAAATGGTTCCAAGGTTGATGTGATCGCCATCGGCACGCTACCTCTACATCTACCTTCAGGATTATTTTTAGACCTGAATAATTGTTATTTGGTGCCAGCGTTGAGCATGAACATTATATCTGGATCTTGTTTAGTGCGAGATGGCTATTCATTTAAATTAGGGAATAATGGTTGTTCTATTTACATGAGTAATATCTTTTGTGGTCATGCACCCATGAAGAGTGGTCTATTTTTGTTGAATCTCAATAGTGATAATACACATATTCATAATATTGATGCCAAAAGATGCAAAGTTGATAATGACAGTGCAAAATGTTTGTGGCACTGCCATTTGGGTCATATTGGTGTAAAGCGCATGAAGAAACTCCATGCAGATGGACTTTTGGAATCACTTGATACTTGCGAACCATGCTTCATGGGCAAGATGACTAAAACTCCATTCTCCGAAACAATGAAGCGAGCCAATGACTTATTGGAAATAATACATACCGATGTATGCGGTCCAATGAGTGTTGAGGCTCGCGGGGGGTATCATTATTTTCTGACCTTCACAGATGATTTGAGCAAATATGGGTATATCTACTTAATGAAACACAAGTCTGAAACATTTGAAAAGTTCAAAGAATTTCAGAGTGAAGTAGAGAATCATCGTAACAAGAAAACAAAGTCTCTACGATCTGATCGAGGAGGCAAATATTTGAGTTACGAGTTTGGTCTTCATTTGAAACAATGTGGAATAGTTTCACAGCTCACGCCACCTGGAACACCACAGCGTAATGATGTGTCCGAACATCGTAACTGTACTTTATTAGATATAGTGCGATCTATGATGTCTCTTACTGATTTACCACTATCGTTTTGGGGTTATGGATTAGAGACAACTGCATTCACATTAAATAGGAAACCGTCTAAATCCGTTGAGACGACACCGTATGAACAGTGGTTTGGCAATAAACCTAAGCTGTCGTTTCTTAAAGTTTAGGGTTGCGACACTTATGTCAAAAGGCTTCAACCTGATAAGCTCGAACCCAAATCAAGAAGTGCGTCTTCATAGGATACCCTAAGAAAAAATATGGGTACACCTTCTACCACAGATCCGAAGGCAAGATTTGTGTTGGCAAGAATGGAACATTTCTAGAGAAGGAGTTTCTCTCGAAAGAAGTGAGTGGGAGGAAAGTTGAACTTGATGAGGTAATTGTACCTTCTCTCGAATTGGAAAGCAGCTCATCACAGAAAACAGTTCCCGTGATACCTACACCAACTGGAGAGGAAGCTAATGATAATGATCATGAAACTTCAGATCAAGTTACTACTGAGCCACATAGGTCAGCCATAGCATGATACGCACCAGAGTGGTACGGTAATCCTGTTCTGGAAGTCATGTTACCAGACCATGACGAACCTACGAACTATGAAGAAGCTATGATGAGCCCATATTATGATAAATGGCTTGAGGCCATGTAATCTAAGATAGGATCCATGTATGAGAACAAAGTGTGGACTTTGGTGGACTTGCCCGATGATCGGCAAGCCATAGAGAATAAATAGATCTTCAAGAAGAAGGCTGACGCTGATGGTAATATTACTGTCTATAAAGCTCAACTTGTCGCGAAAGGTTTTCGACAAGTTCAAGGAGTTGACTACGATGAGAATTTCTCACCTGTAGCGATGCTTAAGTTTGTACGAATCATGTTAGCAATTGCCGCATTTTATGATTATGAAATCTGGAAAATGGATGTCAAAACTGCATTCCTTAATGGATTTCTTAAAGAAGAGTTGTATATGATGCAACTAGAAGGTTTTGTCGATCGTAAAGGTGCTAACAAAGTGTGCAAGCTCCAGAGATCCATCTATGGACCTGTGCAAGCATCTCGGAGTTGGAATATACACTTTGATGAAGTGATCAAAGCATATGGTTTTGTACAGACTTTCGGAGAATCCTTTATTTACAAGAAAGTGAGTGGGAGCTCTGTAGCATTTATGATATTATATGTGGATGGCATGTTATTGATCTAAATGATGTAGAATTTCTGGATAGCAAAAAGGATACTTGAATAAGAAGTTTTCAATGAAAGACCTCGGTGAAGCTGCTTACACATTGGGCATCAAGATCTATAGAGATAGATCAAGACACTTGATAGGACTTTCACAAAGCACATACCTTGATAAAGTTTTGAAGAAGTTCAAAATGGATCAGTCAAAGAAAGGGTTCTTGCCTGTGTTACAAGGTGTGAAGTTGAGTCAGACTCAAATGCCCGACCACTGCAGAAGCTAGAGAGAAAATGAAAGTCATTCCCTACGCCTCAGCCATAGATTCCATCATGTATGCAATGCTGCGTAACAGACCTGATGTGTGCCTTGCCTTAAGTCTGGCAGGGAGTTACCAAAGTAATCCAGGAGTGGATCACTGGACAGTGGTCAAGAACATCCTGAAGTACGTGAAAAGGGCCAAGGATATGTTTCTCGTTTATGGAGGTGACAAAGAGCTCGTCGTAAATGGTTACGCCGATGCTATTTTTGACACTATACGGATTACTCTAAGTCGCAAACCGGATACGTATTTTTATTGAATGATGGAGCTATTAGTTGGTGCAGTTCCAAGCAGAGCGTCATGGTGGGATCTACGTGTCAAGCGGAGTACATAGTTTCTTCGGAAGCAGCAAATGAATACTCTAGTGCAAGTGGGAGACTAAATGAAATATGCCCTAGAAGCAATAATAAAGTTGTTAATTTATATTTCCTTATTCATGATAAATGTTTATTATTCATGCTAGAAATGTATTAATCGGAAACCTTGATACATGTGTGAATACATAGACAAACACCGCGTCCCTAGTGAGCCTCTACTAGACTAACTCGTTGATCAAATATGGTTAAGGTTTCCTAACCATGGACATGAGTTATCATTTGATAACGAGATCACATCATTAAGAGAATGATGTGATGGACATGACCCACCCGTTAGTTTAGCATAATGATCTTTCAGTTTTACTGCTATTGCTTTCTTCATGTCAAATAAATATTTCTTAGACTACGAGATTATGCTACCCCCGAATTCCAGAGGAATGCCTTGTGTGCTATTAAACATCACAACGTAACTGGGTGATTATAAAGATGCTCTACAGGTATCTCCGAAGGTGTTTGTTGAGTTGGCATAGATCGAGATTAGGATTTGTCACTCCGAGTATCGGAGAGGTATATCTAGGCCCTCTCGGTAATACACATCATAAAAAGCCTTGCAAGCAAAGTGACTAATGAGTTAGTTGCGGGATGATGTATTACGGAACGAGTAAAGAGACTTGCCGGTAATGATATTGAACTAGGTATGAAGATACCGACGATCAAATCTCGGGCAAGTAACATACCGATGATAAAGGGAATAATGTATGTTGTCATAATGGTTCGACCAATAAAGATATTTGTAGAATATGTGGGAGCCAATATGAGCATCCAGGTTCTGCTATTGGTTATTGACCGGAGAGGTGTCTCGGTCATGTCTACATAGTTCTCAAACCTGTAGGGTCCGCACGCTTAACGTTCGGTGACGATTTGTTATTATATGAGTTATGTGATTTGGTGACCGAATGTTGTTCGGAGTCCTGGATGAGATCACGAACATGGCAGGAGTCTCGGAATGGTCGAGAGGTAAAGATTGATATATAGGACGATAGTGCTTGGACACCGGAAGTGTTCTGAGGGGTATCGGGTACATATCGGAGTACCGGGGGGTTTACCGGAACCCCCCGGGGGAATGATGTGCCTCATGGGCCATAATAGGGGAGCACACCAGCCCAAAAGGGGTGGCGCACCCCCCTAAGGAAGGAGGACGAATAGGAGAAGGAAGAGGGGTTCGGCCCCCCTTTCCTTCCTCCCTCCCTCTCTTCCTTTTCCCTTCCTACTCTGAATAGGAATAGGAGAGGGGGGTTTTGGCAAAATTAGGGAGGACCCCAAGTAGGATTCCTCCTACTTGGGGCGCCCCCTTGGCTGCCTCTCCTCCCTTCCAACCTATATATACATGGGGAGGGGGCGCCTAGAACACAGACGAACAATTGTTAGCCGTGTGCGGCGCTCCCCTCCACAGTTTACGCCTCCGGTCATATTCTCGTAGTGCTTAGGCGAAGCCCTGCGCGGATCACTTCACCATCATCGTCATCACGCCGTCGTACTGACGGAACTCATCTACTTCCTTGACACTTTGTGTGATAGTCTGTCTTATTAGGAATGATAGACTACTCATATCAATAAGGAATTCTTTCTTTTCTGGGAGCCCATTCGGACAGAACTCCAAAGTTAAGCGTGCTCAGCTTGGAGTTATTTCAGGATGGGTGACCAACCGGGAAGTTGCTCCCGGCGGGGCGAGTCTAGATCCTTCCAGGAGTAAGGACCACCGACGGGTGTGTGCGGGGCGTTACAAGTTGGTATCAGAGCCGACCCTCGAGGTTACACGGATGTGTTGCAAACAGGTGCGCAGTCATGTTGTGCATGACGTTTGTGACCCGTCATGACACACGACATGACACATGTGTCGGACTAGAAGCACAAACGTATGTGCCAAGAGGGAACGTTCCTGTGGTCCGAAGAGGATGTCGGTTTCTTTGAGTAGGGGTGTATGTGATAGCTTGACTTATTAGGGATGATAGACTACCCATATCAATAAGGAATTCTTCTTTTCCGGGAGCCCATTCAGACAGAACTCCAAAGTTAAGCGTGCTCAGCTTGGAGTAATTTCAGAATGGGTGACCGACTGGGAAGTTGCTTCCGGGTGCGCACAAGTGAGGACAAAGTGTGCAGAAAATACTAGTATTAATAGGTGGGGCAGTCTAGATCTCGCCAGGAGTAACGACCACCGGCAGGTTTGTCCAGGGCGTTACATTTTGCTGGATCAAGAGTTCGAGGAACGTCATCGAGCTGAACGTGTGCAGAACTCGAAGGTGCCGTACGTTCGGTGCTTGATCGGTCGGAACGAGAAAAAGTTCGACTACATCAACCGCGTTGTTAAATGCTTCCGCTTTCGGTCTACGAGGGTACGTGGACACACTATCCCCTCTCGTTGTTATGCATCTCCTAGATAGATCTTGCGCGAGCATAGGAAATATTGAAATTGCATGCTACGTTTCCCAACACCAGGAACATGCAAATCAGTCGAGGTAGCGCACCCAAGCATGCCCACTAGCTTGCGACATTGATTCATGAACTTCTGCAATAACAAATATTGATCAAGTTTAAAGTTACGATACTGGATTGTGATATGCCTATTAGGCTCAAACTACCTCTCCCCATCTTTGTGATACCTCTCGTCCCACGCTTTCACGTGCACTGTGTTCTCATGTCTCCAATCTGATATCGACTAACAATTCTCCCTACTCTTCTTGCAAGGCATAAGAAACGATAAAACTTAAAAAAACATAAGAAAACACACAAAATGAAAACACGGTAATAGAGATTAATGCCCTCACCAGTGAAGATCAAAACCACTGGTGTCCCTATGCTCTGGTGGGGTGTGTTGCAATAAACTAAATTGCGTGGCCACACGCCATGGTAAGTGCCACTCGACAACGTACACACATTATATCAATGGGACGATACACCGCTAGACAAGCTTCCCCTGAGTACACATCACGTTCAGATCTGAAAGGATCGATATGGTTGACTAGAGGGGGGGGGGGGTGAATAGGCAACTAACAATTTTTAGCTTTTCTTGACCAAATTAAACTTAGCAACAATATAGGTTGTCTAGATATGCAACTAGGTGAGCAACCTATACGATGCAACAAAGATAAGTATGCAAGCAATCACACGATACTAACACAATAAAGCTTGCACAAGTAAAGGATAGAGATAACCAAAAGTGGAGCCGGTGAAGACGAGGATGTGTTATCGAAGTTCCTTCCCTTTGAGGGGAAGTACGTCTCCGTTGGAGCGGTGTGGATGCACAATGCTCCCCAAGAAGCCACTAGGGCCACTGTCGTGGAATTGTCACGGCAGATGTCCTAGTGTGAGGACTTAGTCGTGAGGCCAACCCATCTATGTGGTAGCTTGAGAGGGGTGGAGTGGAATCGAGAGACGCAAGACACAAGACAAGGATTTAGACAGTTTCGGGCCCCGGGAAACATCATCCGGTAATAACCCTACATGCTCTTTGAGGCTAGATCTCATTATGACCCTCATGGAGTCGCCGGTAAACCGACGCTTTGTGTCTAGCCCTAAAGAATATGGCACATCTAACTTGTGAGAACTTGTCCCTCTTTGGGGAGCCCTGCCCCTCCTTACATATGTTGAAGGGGCGGGTTACATGTAAAGTACAACTCGGAATAAGACTTAAACTATTCTGACTTCTCTTCATGGGATTCTTAACATCTTGGGCTTCATAGTGTCTCGGGCTTCATAACCACTGGCCATCGAGTTATCACTGTCTGCTGGTTTATGATTGTCTGCCGGATTATCATCTGGTTTATCATCTGACTTATCTGTGAATCGGTTTACCATCTGGTTTATCATCTGTCTTAACTATGAGTCGGTTTACCATCTGATTTATCATCTATCTTAAGCGTGAGCCGGTTTACCATCTAGTTTAGCTGTCCGCCGGGTTATAACTCTAGCCAGGTCATACCGCGGGGTATATCCCCGACATTAGCCCCCAGTTTAATTTGGATTTATCCATGTTAAACTGATCCTGATCGTCCTTAACTCTTTGTCATTTCCTTTTTCTTAGAAAATCCGGGTCAATAGGCCAGCTTCATAATCAATTTAATTGACATTGGCTTGTCACAGAGAAATATTGTGAAGAATAACTCCTTTGACTCAGCTCCCAATGCTTAATCAAAAATATTGGTCTTTGAAATACTCATTTGTTCTTCAACCGGTTTAAGAATGTAGAACTTGCCGGTTTATCATCGCCAAGAACTGCCGGTTTACAAATATTGATGGCCCCAAGTCATGACTGTTTATGGACACCGGGTTATGATTGTTGCCAACGCCGGGTCACACAATTAATCTTCCTGATTTGTTCGAAACTGAGAATTTGAAGATGTTTCTCCTTTATATGCATATTACCTGTAGCCCCCAAGTCTTAAGAGGAGAACATAGTGATATCTTAAGACTTGTTTGAATATAAATGTTGCAACCTTGAAGAAATCCAGATTGTTCAGCCCAGTCACTAGTAAAAAAACTGAACACTCCATATTATGTAGCCCCCAAGTGCCGGGTTGTCATGCTTGCAGCAACCTGGGACTTGTAATTGCCTGATGCTCAAAAACTTCAACCAGTGTAGCCCCCAAGGGCCGGGTCATTATGTAATAATGAGCAGGGACTTTGTAAATATAATCATGTAGATTTGAGCAGTGATGTGTAGCCCCCAAGGGCCGGCTCATTAAGGTAATACTGAGCTGGGACTTGATATATACTTCAATGAAAATAACATCTTATAATGTAGCCTCCATCGTAGGGCTTGAACCCACGTCCACAAGGTTAAGAGCTTTGTGCTTTACCAACTGAGCAATGAACCCTTTAATATAATGGATTAAGGCTTGTGTACCTTGAATTTTTGACAGGAGCAATTGGTAGCCCCCAAGGGCCGGCTCATTACAATGTGATGAGTCGGGTCTTCTATAAAGTGAGCAAAAAATGACTTTGCATTATCCCCCAAGTGTCATGGTACATGCTTGCAGCGACATGAGACTTGTATATTTGATGTAAACTCAACTTGAATAATGTAGCCCCCAAGTGCCGGGTTGTAAGCCTGCAGCGACTTGGGACTATTCCTTTGTAGAATAAATCATATCATTGACAATATGATAGCCATTGCGCTAAAGCGACTTTGAAAACCTTCATCATAATACTGGCTATTGATAACCATAATAAAATCCAGCCATGTTGGCTATTTAAGATTTGAATAATATAACCCGGTTTGAAAACCGGTTCCAGTGATGTTTGATCACACGGTTGGTTTTACCAAGCCAGTGTAGTAAGGATGATAACCCAAAATTTGAACATTGGTGATTATAATTGATTGCCGGTTTATAAACAAAACCATGTCGGGTTAATAAACACCGGTCATTATCTTATCTCATACTGGCGACTTATAGTCAAAAGCCAGGCCGGGTTAGTAAACACTGGTCATTATCTTATCTCATACTGGCGACTTATAGTCAAAAGCCAGGCCGGGTTAATAAACACCGGTCATTATCATTAAATAGCTCTGACGATTTGTAATCAAACCAGACCAGGTTCTGTAAACGCTGGTGTATTGTAGTGGCAACTTATAGTCATCCACTCACTGAATCAATGGACTTGGATGAACACCAATGACCTTGAAGATATTTTTCTAATAAAAATCAAAAATAATTTTTTGGGCAAATGAGACCGTGTAGCAGAGGCTTTTTAGGAGCTGCCAGGCTCCAAATTCGAGGCTTTTTATGAGCTTCCAGGATACTGTCATTAACCATTTCACAAAGCCTGTTAAGATGGTCCTCAATCCTTAACCAAATCATCAATGTTAATGTTACCAAGTTCAGGGTCCGTGAAGATTGACTTGTGTAATCACTCGATGATCGTCAATTTAACGTTACCAAGTTCAGGGTCCGTAAAGATTGACTTGTGTATACGTTTGACAGGTCATACCAGGTTTACCTGGGCGGAGTGACTTACTTAATGCAGGCATGCTAATCCGGGGTTTAGGTGTATACACCAGGCTTCCAAGCCATGGCTTGATAGCCTACTACAAGGGTTGTCAACTCGTTGATGCTATGCATCAGGAGCCCCCAGGTAGCATTTGAGCTATGCTCGTCGGGGCCTATGTTTGAGTTGTGCTAGGCATCAAAACTCTCTTTTGTCCCTCATCATCATGTGGGGATTGCCGAAGCAACCAGAGCTATGCTCTTATGATGGCCTTGACGTGACCGCCGGTTTTGTTGGGAAACGTAGTATTTTCAAAATTTTCCTACGATCACGCAAGATCTATCTACTAGATGCATAGCAACGAGGGGGAGAGTGTGTCTACGTACCCTCGTAGACCGGGAGCGGAAGCGTCAAGTGACGCGGTTGATGTAGTCGAACTTCTTCGTGATCCAACCGATCAAGCACCGAACGTACGGCACCTCCGCGTTCAGCACACGTTCAGCTTGATGACGTCCCACGAGCTCTTGATCCAGTTGAGCTTCATGGGAGAGTTTCGCCAGCACGACGGCGTGGTGACAAATATGATGTATCTACCGGCGCAGGGCTTCGCCTAAGCACTGCAACGGTATGACCGAGGTGTGTTTCTGTGGAGAGGGGCACCGCACACGGCTAAAACAATTCAACTTGTGTGTCCTAGGGTGCCCCTACCCCCGTATATAAAGGAGCAAGGGAGAGGCCGGCCCTAGAGGGGGCGCGCCAAGTGTGGGGAGTCCTACTAGGACTCCCAAGTCCTAGTAGGATTCCCCTTTCCTTTCCGGAGTAGGAGAGAAGGAAAGAGGTGGAGAGGGAGAAGGAAAAGGGGGCTGCACCCCTTGTCCAATTCGGACCAGAGGGGGGCCGCGCGCCTCCTTCCTTTTAGCCTTTCTCCTCTATTCCCGTATGGCCCAATAAGGTCCATATACTCCGAAAAATACCTGAATCACTCGGAACCTTTCCGATGTCCGAATATAGTCGTCCAATATATCGATCTTTACGTCTCGACCATTTCGAGACTCCTCGTCATGTCCCCGGTCTCATTCGGGACTCCGAACTCCTTCGGTACATCAAAACTCATAAACTCATAATACCGATCGTCATCAAACGTTAAGCGTGCGGACCCTACGGGTTCGAGATCTATGTAGACATGACCGAGACTCATCTCCGGTCAATAACCAATAGCGGAACCTGGATGCTCATATTGGCTCCTACATATTCTACGAAGATCTTTATCGGTCAAACCGCATAACAACATACATTGTTCCTTTTGTCATTGGTATGTTACTTGCCCGAGATTCGATCGTCGGTATCTCTATACCTAGTTCAATCTCGTTACCGGCAAGTCTCTTTACTCGGTCCATAATACATCATCTCGTGACTAACTCATTAGTCTTTTGCTTGCAAGGCTTATTATGAGGTGCATTATCGAGAGGGCCCAGAGATACCTCTCCGACACTCGGAGTGACAAATCCTAGTCTTGATCTATGCCAACACCACAAACACTTTCGGAGACACCTGTAGAGCATCTTTATGATCACCCAGTTACGTTGTGACGTTTGATAGCACACAAGATGTTCCTACGGTATTCGGGAGTTGCATAATCTCATAGTCATAGGAACATGTATAAGTCATGAAGAAAGCAATAGCAGTAAAACTAAACGATCATAGTGCTAAGCTAACGGATGGGTCTTGTCCATCACATCATTCTCCTAATGATGTGATCCCGTTGATCAAATGAGAACTCATGTCTATGGTTAGGAAACATAACCATCTTTGATCAATGAGCTAGTCTAGTAGAGGCATACTAGGGACACTTTGTTTTGTCTATGTATTCACACATGTACTAAGTTTCCGGTTAATACAATTCTAGCATGAATAATAAACATTTATCATGATATAAGGAAATATAAATAACAACTTTATTATTGCCTCTAGGGCATATTTCCTTCAGTCTCCCACTTGCACTCGAGTCAATAATCTAGCTCACATCGCCATGTGATTTAATACCGATAGTTCACATCGTTTATGTGAATAACACCCATAGTTCACATCGCCATGTGACCAACACCCAAAGGGTTTAGTAGAGTCAATAATCTAGTTCACATTGCTATGTGATTAATACCCGAGAGTAATAAGGTGTGATCATGTTTTGCTTGTGAGAGAAGTTTAGTCAACGGGTCTGTCACATTCAGATCCGTATGTATTTTGCAAATTTCTATGTCAACAATGCTCTACATAGAGCTACTCTAGCTAATTGCTCCCACTTTCAATACGCATCCAGATTGATACTTAGAGTCATCTGGATTTAGTGTCAAAGCTTGCATCGGCGTAACCCTTTACGATGAACTCTTTATCACCTCCATAATCGAGAAACATTTCCTTAGTCATCCAGTTACTAAGGATAATTTTGACCGCTGTACAGTGATCTACTCCTAGATCACTATTGTACCCCCTTGACAAACTCATGGCAAGGTACACAACATGTTTGGTACACAGCATGGCATACTTTATAGAACCTATGGCTGAGGCATAGGGAATGACTTTCATTCTCTCTATATTTTTCTGCCGTGGTCTGGCTTTGAGTCTTACTCAACTTCACACCTTACAAGTCAGGCAAGAACTCCTTCTTTGACTGATCCATTTTGAACTACTTCAAAATCTTATCAAGGTATGTACTCATCGAAGGTCTTATCAAGCGTCTTGATCTATCTCTATAGATCTTGATGCCCAATATGTAAGCAGCTTCACCAAGGTCTTTCTTTGAAAAACTCCTTTCGAACACTCCTTTATGCTTTCCAGGAAATTCTACATCATTTCCGATCGACAATATGTCATTCACATATACTTATCAGAAATGTTGTAGTGCTCCCACTCACTTCTTGTAAATACAGGCTTCACCGCAAGTTTGTATAAATCTATATGCTTTGATCAACTTATCAAAGCGTATATTCCAACTCCGAGATACTTGCACCAGTCCATAGATGGATCACTGGAGCTTGCACATTTTGTTAGCACCTTTAGGATTGACAAAACCTTCTGGTTGCATCATATACAAGTCTTCTTTAATAAATCCATTAAAGAATACAATTTTGTTATCCATTTGCCAGATTTCATAAAATGCGGCAATTGCTAACATGATTCGGACAGACTTAAGCATCGCTACGGGTGAGAAAGTCTCATCGTAGTCAACTCCTTGAACTTGTTGAAAAACTTTCGCAACAAGTTGAGCTTTGTAAACAGTAACATTACCGTCAGCGTCAGTCTTCCTCTTGAAGATCCATTTATTTTCGATGGCTTGCCGATCATCAGGCAAGTCAACCAAAGTCCACACTTTGTTCTCATACATGGATCCCATCTCAGATTTCATGGCCTCAAGCCATTTTGCGGAATCTGGGCTCATCATCGCTTCCTCATAGTTCGTAGGTTCATCATGGTCCAGGAACATGACTTCCAGAACCGGGTTGCCGTACCACTCTGATGCGGAACGAACTCTGGTTGATCTACGAAGTTCAGCAGAAACTTGATATGAAGTTTCATGATCATCATCATTAGCTTCCTCACTAATTGGTGTAGGAATCACTGGAACTAGTTTCTGTGATGTTCCACTTTCCAATTAGGGATAAGGTACAATTACCTCATCAAGTTCTACTTTCCTCCCACTCACTTCTTTTGAGAGAAACTCCTTCTCTAGAAAGGATCCACTCTTAGCAACAAAGACCTTGCCTTTGGATCTGTGATAGAAGGTGTACCCAACAGTTTCTTTTGGGTATCCTATGAAGATTTACTTCTCCGATTTGGGTTCGAGCTTATCATGTTGAAACTTTTTCACATAAGCATCGTAGTCCCAAACTTAAAGAAATGACAGCTTAGGTTTCTCGTCAAACCACAGTTCATACGGTGTCATCTTCACGGATTTAGATGGTTAATGTGAATGTAGCTGTCTCTAATGCATAACCCCAAAAGCGATAGTGGTAGATCGGTAGGAGACATCATCGATCGCACCATATCTAATAAAGTACGGTTATGACGTCCGGACACACCATTACACTGTGGTGTTCCAGGTGGCGTGAGTAGTGAAACTATTTCACATTGTTTTTACTGAAGGCCAAACTCGCTAACTCAAATATTTTACCTCTACGATCATATCGTAGAAACTCTTATTTTCTTGTTACGATGATTCTCCACTTCACTCTGAAATTCTTTGAACTTTTCAAATGTTTTAGACTTGTGCTTCATTAAGTAGATATACCCATATCTGCTCAAATCATCAGTGAAGGTCAGGAAATAACGATACCCGCCGCGAGCTTCAACACTCATTGGTCCACATAAATCTGTATGTATGATCTCCAACAAATCTGTTGCTCGCTCCATTGTTCCGGAGAACAGAGTTTTAGTCATCTTGCCCATGAGGCATGGTTCGCAAGCACCAAGTGATTCATAATCAAGTGATTCCAAAAGTCCATCACTATGGAGTTTCTTCATGCGCTTTACACCATTATGACCTAAACGGTAGTGGCACAAATAAGTTGCACTATCATTATTAACCTTGCATCTTTTGAATTCAATATTATGAATATGTGTATCACCACGATCGAGATCCAACAAACTATTTTCATTGGGTGTATGACCATCGAAGGTTTTATTCATGTAAACAGAATAACAATTATTCTATGACTTTAAATGAATAACCGTATTGCAACAAATATGATCAAATCATATTCATGCTCAACGCAAATGCCAAATAACATTTATTTAGGTTTTACACTAATCCTGAAAGTATAGGGAGTGTGCGATGATGATCATATCAATCTTGGAACCACTTCCAACACACATCGTCACTTCACCTTTAACTAGTCTTTGCTCATTCTGCAATTCTCGTTTCGAGTTACTAATTTTAGCAACTGAACAGGTATCAAATACCCAGGGGTTGCTATGAACACTAGTAAAGTACACATCAATAATCTGTATATCAAAATATACCTTTGTTCACTTTGCCATCCTTCTTATCCGCCAAGTATCTAGGGCAGTTCCACTTCAAGTGACCATTTCCTCTGTAGTAGAAGCACTTAGTTTCAGGCTTGAGTTTTAGCTTTGAGTTTCTTCATGGGAGTGACAACTTGCTTGTCATTCTTCTTGAAGTTCCCCTTCTATCCCTTTGCCCTTTACTTGAAACAAGTGGTCTTGTTAACCATCAACACTTGATGCTTTTTCATGATTTCTACCTTCGCCGACTTTAGCATCGCGAAGAGCTCGGGAATTCCTTTCGTCATCCCTTGCATATTATAGTTCATCACGGAGTTCTACTAACTTGGTGATTGTGACTAGAGAACTTTGTCAATTACTATCTTATCTGGAAGATTAACTCCCACTTGATTCAAGTAATTGTAGTACCCAGACAATCTGAGCACATGCTCACTGGTTGAGCTATTCTCCTCCATCTTGTAGGCAAAGTACTGTCAGAAGTCTTATACCTCTCGACACGGGTATGAGTATGAAATACTAATTTCAACTCTTGGAACATCTTATATGCTCCGTGGCGTTCAAAACGTTTTTGAAGTCCCGGTTCAAAGCCATAAAGCATGGTGCACTTAAACTATCAAGTAGTCATCATACCGAGCTTTTGTCAAAACGTTCATAACGTCTACATCTGCTCCTGCAATAGGTATGTCACCTAGCGGTGCATCAAGGACATAATTCTCTGTGCAGCAATGAGGATAATCCTCAGATCACGGAACAATTCCGCATCATTGCTACTAACATCTTTCAACTTAGTTTTCTCTAGGAACATATAAAAAATAAACGAGGAGCAACATCGCGAGCTATTGATCTACAACATAGATATGCTAATACTACGAGGACAAAGTTCATGATAAATTAAAGTTCAATTTAATCATATTACTTAAGAACTCCCACTTAGATAGACATCCCTCTAGTCATCTAAATGATCACGTGATCCAAATCAACTAAACCATGTCCGATCATCACGTGAGATGGAGTAGTTTCAATGGTGAACATCTTATGTTGATCATATCTACTATATGATTCACGCTCGACCTTTCGGTCTCCAGTGTTCCGAGGCCATATCTGCATATGCTAGGCTCGTCAAGTTTAACCCGAGTATTCTGCGTGTGCAAAACTGGCTTACACCCGTTGTATTTGAACGTAGAGCTTATCACACCCGATCATCACGTGGTGTCTCGGCACGACGAACTTTCGCAACGGTGCATACTCAGGGAGAACACTTATACCTTGAAATTTAGTAAGGGATCATCTTATAATGCTACCGTCGAACTAAGCAAAATAAGAAGCATAATAAGATAAACATCACATGCAATCAAAATATGTGACATGATATGGCCATCATCATCTTGTGCTTTTGATCTCCATCTCCAAAGCACCGTCATGATCACCTTCGTCACCGGCGCGACACCTTGATCTCCATCGTAGCATCGTTGTCGTCTCGCCAACTATTGCTTCTACGACTATCGCCACCGCTTAGTGATAAAGTAAAACAATTACATGGCGAGTGCATTTCATACAATAAAGCGACAACCATATGGCTCCTGCCAGTTGCCGATAACTTTACAAAACATGATCATTTCATACAAAACCGTATAACTCATCATGTCTTGACCATATCACATCACAACATGCCCTGCAAAAACAAGTTAGACGTCCTCTACTTTGTTGTTGCAAGTTTTACGTGCCTGCTACGGGCTTAGCAAGAACCGTTCTTACCTGCGCATACAAAACCACAACGATATTTCGTCAAGTATGTGCTGTTTTAACCTTCACAAGGACCGGGCGTAGCCACACTTGATTCAACTAAAGTTGGAGAAACTGACACCCGCCAGCCACCTGTGTGCGAAGCACGTCGGTAGAACCAGTCTCGCGTAAGCGTATGCGTAATGTCGGTCCGGGCCGCTTCATCCAACAATACCGCCGAATCAAAGTATGACATGCTGGTAAGCAGTATGACTAGTATCGTCCACAACTCACTTGTGTTCTACTCGTGCATATCATCTACGCATAGACCTGGCTCATGATGCCACTGTTGGGAAACGTAGTATTTTCAAAATTTTCCTACGATCACGCAAGATCTATCTACTAGATGCATAGCAACGAGGGGGAGAGTGTGTCTACGTACCCTCGTAGATCGGGAGCGGAAGCGTCAAGTGACGCGGTTGATGTAGTCGAACTTCTTCGTGATCCAACCGATCAAGCACCGAACGTACGGCACCTCCGCGTTCAGCACACGTTCAGCTTGATGACGTCCCACGAGCTCTTGATCCAGTTGAGCTTCACGGGAGAGTTTCGCCAGCACGACGGCGTGGTGACAGATATGATGTATCTACCGGCGCAGGGCTTCGCCTAAGCACTGCAACGGTATGACCGAGGTGTGTTTCTGTGGAGAGGGGCACCGCACACGGCTAAAACAATTCAACTTGTGTGTCCTAGGGTGCCCCCTACCCCCGTATATAAAGGAGCAAGGGAGAGGCCGGCCCTAGAGGGGGCGCGCCAAGTGTGGGGAGTCCTACTAGGACTCCCAAGTCCTAGTAGGATTCCCCTTTCCTTTCCGGAGTAGGAGAGAAGGAAAGAGGTGGAGAGGGAGAAGGAAAAGGGGGCTGCACCCCTTGTCCAATTCGGACCAGAGGGGGGCCGCGCGCCTCCTTCCTTTTAGCCTTTCTCCTCTATTCCCGTATGGCCCAATAAGGTCCATATACTCCGAAAAATACCTGAATCACTCGGAACCTTTCCGATGTCCGAATATAGTCGTCCAATATATCGATCTTTACGTCTCGACCATTTCGAGACTCCTCGTCATGTCCCCGATCTCATTCGGGACTCCGAACTCCTTCGGTACATCAAAACTCATAAACTCATAATACCGATCGTCATCAAACGTTAAGCGTGCGGACCCTACGGGTTCGAGAACTATGTAGACATGACCGAGACTCATCTCCGGTCAATAACCAATAGCGGAACCTGGATGCTCATATTGGCTCCTACATATTCTACGAAGATCTTTATCGGTCAAACCGCATAACAACATACATTGTTCCTTTTGTCATTGGTATGTTACTTGCCCGAGATTCGATCGTCGGTATCTCTATACCTAGTTCAATCTCGTTACCGACAAGTCTCTTTACTCGTTCCATAATACATCATCTCGTGACTAACTCATTAGTCTTTTGCTTGCAAGGCTTATTATGAGGTGCATTATCGAGAGGGCCCAGAGATACCTCTCCGACACTCGGAGTGACAAATCCTAGTCTTGATCTATGCCAACACCACAAACACTTTCGGAGAAACCTGTAGAGCATCTTTATGATCACCCAGTTACGTTGTGACGTTTGATAGCACACAAGATGTTCCTACGGTATTCGGGAGTTGCATAATCTCATAGTCATAGGAACATGTATAAGTCATGAAGAAAGCAATAACAGTAAAACTAAACGATCATAGTGCTAAGCTAACGGATGGGTCTTGTCCATCACATCATTCTCCTAATGATGTGATCCCGTTGATCAAATGACAACTCATGTCTATGGTTAGGAAACATAACCATCTTTGATCAATGAGCTAGTCTAGTAGAGGCATACTAGGGACACTTTGTTTTGTCTATGTATTCACACATGTACTAAGTTTCCGGTTAATACAATTCTAGCATGAATAATAAACATTTATCATGATATAAGGAAATATAAATAACAACTTTATTATTGCCTCTAGGGCATATTTCCTTCAGGTTTAAGAGGCCATAGGAACTCCTTTGCACACAAAAGCCCCCATGTGACATATTTTTGAGCTGTTCTCGCCGGGTGCCTATGTTTGAGTTGTGCTGTGCAACAAACTCTCTTTGGTCCCTCTTAACTTTTCCCAAGAACTCGAACTTGCGAGAGATTATTCTTCTTGAACCGGATGTTAAACCGGATATTGAGAGCTTCAAAGCTTTGTGGGAGACATCTTTTCCTTGAACCGGATTGTGAACCGAATATTTGAGTCATGTCATTGTAGCCCCCGAGTCTTGAGACTACTCGAGGAGTTGGCTTGAGACTCTCCATCTTTAATCATAACATAAGGTGTCCATCATTGTTGTTGACAGTGTGATATGAATCCATAGAAAATTGAGGTGACTGCGGCGGGTTATCAATGATCCCGTATGAGCCGTGTCAGCAACTCGGCCAATGGTTCCTTCCAACTGGCGATTTGAAGTTAACCAAACTGTAGTGGCGACGACTTATGCGCCTGCCCATTGAGCCACCCAGTGCAGACAGCGGTTTGATAGTATATGATAATTTGCCTTCATCTTGTTGAAAGAAAACCGGGCTACCCAAGCAGTGATTGGCTTTATATTCAATAAACAGCTCATATAGACAGGTGCGGCCCGGTATGTTGATGTAGACCAGGCCGCAAGAGACGAACGGTAAAGACGATCGTGGCTTCAGAGGCAACATAGATATATGAGTCGACCACGACATTATAAGCCGTCACGGACGGGCGAGTCAATCATAGGCGTGGTCCCGGCAAGTTGATGTAAACTGGGACGTAAGGGCGGCATCTTGCACGCGTCCATTCACCGTGTAATGTGGCACAAACGAACGCCGAGCAGGACGTTGCCAGCGCGTGCTTCGTACCCACGGTATAAACCATGTTTATAATAAATAACTGTCATATATATCAAAATATATGGATCAAAGTAACTGTTTTCTTGATAAAAACAATATATACCAAGAAAATAGATTTAGATGGATATCACCTGATGTATCTGGACCTTATGCTCCTCATCAGTGTCCGTTAGCCAACCCGGTATGTTGAGTAGGCCGGACCTCAGGGCGGACAGTAAAACAACTGCAACATTAGAGGCAGCCCAGACACATGAATCGACCGCAGTGTTGTAAGCCAGTGCAGTCTGGTGAACCGGCCACGGGAGCGGACGGGGAGTTGTCTGCGGCGTTGTAACCGGCGCACACGGGTGAATTGGCCTTTAAATTTGCACCAATATGGCGGTTTAGGGTCCTGCATTAGATAACTTTGCAAGGCGGAGTAATTGCTCTTCTAAAGAAAGCGATATATAATATAAAAATATACTGGATGGATTTCACCTGATATGTTAAGCCAGTATTTATCCGTCGCGAAGTTGATGATCACTATGGTGAAGTGGAAATCAATCATGGGTGAATCCACCGTAGGAGCAGACAGATAAGTCGGCCGCGATTTTATAGGCTGGTGCGGACGGGCAAGTTGCCCTCCATGTTGTAAACCGGTGCGGACGCGTGAACTGGCCGTCCGTTCATCAGGTAATGTGACGCAGAGGAAAACGCCGTTTGTAGAACGTTGCTAGTGTTACCCGCAGTATAACAATAATTTTACCTATATATAAAAACACCAATAGGGCAGTGTAATGGAGCTTAGAGGAATTAAAATGTCCTGATAAAATATATAGGAGGGATAACACCTGATTTGTTCGAACAACAGATGGGTCGGCCGGTGCCGACGGGCTAGTTGTCCTCCTCGTTGTAAGCTGGCGCGGTCGCGAGAGACGGCCACAACGTTGTAAACCGGCGCGGTCGCGAGAGACGGCCACGACGTTGTAAGCCGGTGCGGGAGTCCGTTGAGTAATGACAATCACTTGTGCCGAATAATATTTGGCGTGCCTCAATCTCCGCGGTACAATACCACTTTGTAATGAATAATTCTCCTGCATATAAAATACAGCGGGGCAAAATAATTTTGCTCGGATGAATTAATATGTACTTAAAAAATAAATAGGGTGGACAACACCTGATTCGCCTGGACAACAAATGAGTCGGCCGCGTATTGATGTAAATGCAGCAACGGGGGCGGCGACTTGCACGCGTATCCGTCGGGCAGTTTATGAGAACGGGTGCGGCACCGGCATGTTAATGTAGACTGGACCGCAGAAGCGGAGGCGTGCGCACGTCCATTGGCGAGGGAGTCGGCCGTGGTGTTGGAGACCAGCGCGCGTGGGCGCGGACTGATGAGTCGGCCGCAGAAGTGGTAGCCGGCGTAGGCACGAGAGTTGGCCACGACATTTAAGCCGGTGCGAGCCATATATTTATGATGTCACTTTTGTAGTATACTTTGTCCTGCATAAAATATGTTGAAAGACCGAGTAATTGTTTCCAAAAGAATTAATATGTGCTAAAAATATTGAGAATAGATAGCACCTGATTTAGTTTTCCAGATGAATATGGATATCAGTACTGGATCTTGTAGTCTCGTTTGTTTATTCCAGCTTTTCCACAGAAGCTGACTTGATTTCGGTAGTTGATGTACAAGTCCGTCTCGGGACTTGATTTCACTAGATGTGGACAAGACGACATGGAGAATAGCAGCCCCAAATCGACGGTGTGCTTCTAGATTTGAACAAACTGCAGCACAACGGCTGCACCCTCGTAGACTCGTAGTACAACAGTCCAATACGACGTTTTTCGGCAACTGCGGATGGCGGACGGTTGGCGATTTGACGCCACGGTTGAAGCGGCGACCCGGCCATTTGGCGGTTTGACCGCTGCGGCCAAAAAGGCAAGACGCGACCGGCGGAAGAGACAGTACAGTCAAGCCATCCTGGTGCCAGCGGCCCGGGACGCAATAATGGCCAATTGGCCATAGTTGAAACAGAGCGTATGCAGCTAACCCCAAGGCAAGTTGGCGGAGTGGCTCTGAACGGCCGCACCTGGCACGAAAGCGACCGGCGGATTAGTTTATTCCCAAATAAACAAAGTCAGTCCGAAAACCAGATCGATCCTTGTGCTGCGTAGGAATACTTGGCAGAGAATAACATGGTGCACGGGCCCATCCAATAGCTATACGGAATCGACCTGACGGCCATTGGACGGACTGATTTTTGTAGCTACCGCTTAACAGTAATCGGACCTGGCTATCGAATCCGCAGCGAAACTCATCAACGACTTCGACGACTTCCTGTAGTATACTCGGTGTGCGGCGGAAACACTCCTGCCGATCTCGTCAACTCATGTTGGCGACCTACGGCCATGAATCAAATCGTAACCCTAATCCTTTTGAACTTCGGATGGGACTTAGATCTGACCGCGCGCCTTTCAGACAATGCAAATCCTTCTGCAATGATTATTCTCCATCCAAAAATTTGCGAACTTCTCGATCCCTGAGAAAGATCCCTTCAAGATCTCAACACCACCGTGCACGAGCCCCACGGTGGGTGCCAACTGTCGTGGAATTGTCACGACAGATGTCTTAGTGTGAGGACTTAGTCGTGAGGCCAATGCATCTATGTGGTAGCTTGAGAGGGGTTGAGTGGAATCGGGAGACGCAACACACAAGACAAGGATTTAGACAGCTTCGGGCCCCGGGAAACATCATCCGGTAATAACCCTACATGCTGTTTGAGGCTAGATCTCATTATGACCCTCATGGAGTTGCCGGTAAACCGGCGCTTTGTGTCTAGCCCTAAAGAATATGGCGCATCTAACTTGTGAGAACTTGTCCCTCTTTGGGGAGCCCTGCCCCTCCTTATATATGTTGAAGGGGCGGGTTACATGTAGAGTCCAACTCGGAATAAGACTTAAACTATTCTGACTTCTCTTCATGGGCTTCATAACGTCTCGGGCTTCATAACGTCTCGGACTTCATAGCGTCTCGGGCTTCATAGCGTCTCGCCACCGAGTTATCACTGTCTGCTGGTTTATGATTGTCTGACGGATTATCATCTGGTTTATCATCTGACTTATCTGCGAACTGGCTTACCATCTGGTTTATCATCTGTCTTAACTGTGAGCCGGTTTACCATCTGGTTTATCATTTGTCTTAACTGTGAGCCAGTTTACCATCTAGTTTAGCTGTCCGCCGGGTTATAACTCCAGCCGGGTCATACTGCGGGGTATATCCCTGACAACCACCGTATTCTCCTCACGCCCTCACACAATGCGAGATGCCGTGATTCCACTATTGGTTCCCTTGAAGGCGATAACCGAACCTTTACAAACTAGGTTGGGGCTCTCTCCACAACTGAATTGGAGGCTCCCAACGAAACCATAAAGCTTCACCACAATGGTTATGGCTCCGAGGTGACCTCAACCGTCTAGGGTGCTCAAACACCCCAGAGTAACAAGATCCGCAAGGGATTAGTGGGGGGAATCAAATTTCTCTTGATGGAAGTGTAGATCTGGGCCTTCTCAACCAACCCCTAGAAAATCAATAAGTTTGATTGGCTAGGGAGAGAGATTGGGTGAAAATGAGCTTTTGGAGCAACAATGGAGCTTAGGGGAGAAGAGGTGGTTCTTCTAGAGGAAGAAGAACCCTTTATATAGTAGTGGAGAAGAGTGAACCGTTACCCCCTTATCTGCCCGCACAGAGTGGTACTACCGCTGGGCAGAGCGGTACTACCGCTGGTGCCAGCGCTACTATCGCGACCCCGAGCGGTACTACTGCATTGTGTTAGGGACGAGGCACGGAGGGGAGGAGCGGTAGTAGCCGCGGTGGTGGCAGCGGTACTACCACTTATAAGCGGTACTACCGCTGCTACTACCGTAGAACCCGACACGAGAAATACTCGTCTCGAATCGACGCGGAGGTGGAGCCCAGCCGTGACGGTACTGCCGCTCATACACCCAAGCGGTACTACCACGATTCATCAGCGGTACTACCACTTAGAGCGTATAGGCGGTACGACTGCCCTGGCTACGGTACTACCGCGCCCAACATACACGATCACCACAGAAAGATGTGGAGGTCCCCAAGGAAAGGAGAGACGACGAGGGTGCCAAAATAGAGTGTACGTGATGATTCCAGCCTGGCCTTTCCAATGCGGACCCCCCCCCTTGATAGTACGGTGTCTCCTATGACTCAAGTCCACCAAAACACAAGCCTAGGAAGACGACACATGTTGAGCTGATAACTCGGAGGGTAGATGATCGTCTCGTGCCTCTGGATTCATTTATGAAATACTTGGCACACACGATTAGTCCGCAAACGCATTGTCATCAATCACCAAAACCACATAGGAAGGGACATGCCCTTTCAATCTCCCCCTTTTTGGTGGATTGATGACAACACGGGATTTGCACATAATATAACGACATACTAGGAGTAAGCAAATCCCAAGGACTACAAATTATAGACGAACTCCCCTAGATGTGTGCCTATAAAAGAGTTGCTTGTGGAATGCAAAGCACACACTCTAGGATCAATGATCCCCCTATATTTTATAATACGATAATATCTAACAGTGAGAAGACATAAGCGGGTAACATAGTAGGTGCGAAAGGATATAACAAGAATTAAGCACAACCTACTAGAGTACTTGACATAATTAAGATAGCATAGGTCTCACACAAGGAAATAGTAACTGGGTCTCACGAACATAAACCAAACCGGAAAGACAAAGAAAGATTGCGAGAAGAAAATACAAAGCACCTAAAACGCACGAGACACAGACACACTCGCAATACGCAAATCCACCTCTCCCCCTTTGGCATCAAGACACCGAAAGGGGCAGAGAAAGGCACAACATCACATCGCTGCATGGTCATCTGCACCTCCGTCATCGGTTGGGGGCTGCTCGGGGTCAGAGTCAGTCCAGTGGCAGTGCTGCCGAACACAGTCGTCCTCATCGGTGATCCGGCCCTCAGATCCACTAGCAACTGTGGCACCAAGCTGACGCATAATCTCCTTGTGATGAGTCCTGGACTTCTTCTCAGAAACATGGGCCATATACTGACCATGAGACTCCATGTATAACATCTTCTTTATCTTCTTTTTAAGCTTCTTTGCCCAAGAGGGCTCAGCTCCAGATGACATATACTCAACATCATCATCACCCTGACTGGCCTCTGCCTCAGAATCATCAGCACCAGTCGGGATGTCAGGCTGAGTGACCGGAGTGTTCCAGAGATCCTTCCTCCTAAGCCTCTTGACCTCGTGAGAGACCAACTCGCCAGTATGTAGTGGGTACCCATTGTAGGTGTGCTCCCAAGCCTTCTCAATGAGGAGCATGATATATGGAGCATATATGAGACACTTACACTCTGAGATGGCGGACAACAGTTCAGACCACATGACATGAGATATATCCAATGTTTCTCCACTGTTCCATTGTTGGGGAACGTAGCATAATTCAAAATTTTTCCTACGCTTCACCAAGATCAATCTAAGGAGTCATCTAGCAACGAGCATAAAGGAGTGCATCTACATACCCTTTGTAGATCGCATGCGGAAGCGTTCGAAGGAACGTGGATGATGGTGTCGTACTCTTCGTGATCCTCGTCACCGATGATCCCAGCGCCGAACGGACGACACCTCCGCGTTCAACACACATACGGTACAGCGATGTCTCCTCCTTCTTGATCCAGCAAGGGGGGAGGAGAGGTTGACGAAGATCCAGTAGCACAACGGCGTGGTGGTGGATGCAACAGGAAAAGCTGCAGGGCTTCGCCGATGCCCTGCGGGAGGAGTTGGAGGTGTGACGGGGGAGGGGGGGGGAGGCGCCAGAGGCTTGGGGTGCGGCTGTCCTCTCTCCCCCCACTATATATAGGGGGCCAGGGGGCGGCGGCCCTAGGAGATGCAATCTCCTAGGGGGGCGGCGGCCAGGGGGGAGAACTTGCCCCCCAAGGCATAGGGGGCGCCCCCACCCCCTAGGGTTTCAACCCTAGGCGCATGGAGGGGGCCCATGTGGGTGCGCCAGCCCATTAGGGGCTGCCCCCTTCCCCTCGCGGCCCACGGGGCCCTCCGGGATGGGTGGCCCCACCCGGTGGACCCCCGGGACCCTTCCGGTGGTCCCGGGACACTCCCGGTGACCCCCGGAACTATCCCGATGGCCGAAATTGGACTTCCTATATATCATTCTTTACCTCCGGACCATTCTGGAACTCCTCGTGACGTCCGGGATCTCATCCGGGACTCCGAACAACATTCGGGTTTCCGTGTGCATGTATCTCTACAACCCTAGTGTCACCGAACCTTAAGTGTGTAGACCCTACGGGTTCGGGAGACACGCAGACATGACCGAGACGACTCTCCGGTCAATAACCAACAGCGGGATCTGGATACCCATGTTGGTTCCCACGTGTTCCTCGATGATCTCATCAGATGAACCACTATGTCAAGGATTCACTCAATCCCGTATGTTATTCCCTTTGTCTATCGGTACGGTACTTGCCCGAGATTCGATTGTCGGTATGCCCAATACCTTGTTCAATCTCGTCATGGCAAGCCTCTTTACTAGTTCGTAATCCATCATCCTGTGACTAACTCCTTAGTCAGTTTGAGCTCATTATGATGATGTCTTACCGAGTGGGCCCAGAGATACCTCTCCGTCATACGGAGTGACAATATCCTAGTCTTGGTTCGTACCAACTCAACAGACACTTTCAGAGATACCCGTTGCGTACCTTTATAGCTTCCCAGTTACGTTGTGACGTTTGGCACACCCAAAGTATTCCTACGGTATCCGGGAGTTGCACAACCTCATGGTCTAAGGAATAAATACTTGACACTGGAAAAGCTTAAGCATTACGAACTATACGATCTCGTGCTAGGCTTAGGATTGGGTCTTGTCCATCACATCATTCTCCTAATGATGTGATCCCGTTATCAATGACATCCTATGTCCATGGTCAGGAAACCGTGACCATCTGTTGATCAACGAGCTAGTAACTAGAGGCTTACCAGGGACACATTGTGGTCTATGTATTCACACATGTATCGCTGTTTCCGTACAATACAATTCAAGCATGAATAACAGACAATTATCATGAACAAGGAAATATAATAATCCTTTTATTATTGCCTCTAGGGCATATTTCCAACAGTCTTCCACTTGCACTGGAGTCAATAATCTAGTTACATTGTGATGAATCGAACACCCATAGAGTTCTGGTGTTGATCATGTTTTGCCCGTGGAAGAGGTTTAGTCAACGGGTCTGCGACATTCAGATCCGTATGCACTTTACAAATATCTATGTCTCCATCTTGAACATAATTCCGGATGGAGTTGAAACGGTGCTTGATGTGCTTGGTCTTCTTGTGAAACCTGGGCTCCTTGGCAATGGCAATAGCTCCAGTGTTGTCACAGAAGAGAGTCATCGGGCTTGACGCGCTTGGAATGACTCCTAGGTCGGTGATGAACTCCTTCATCCAGACTCCTTCTTGTGCTGTTTCGCAAGCAGCTATGTACTCCGCTTCTCATGTAGAATGCGCCACGACGCTCTGCTTGCAACTGCATCAGCTGACTGCTCCACCATTCAAAATATACACGTATCCGGTTTGTGACTTAGAGTCATCCAGATCTGTGTCGAAGCTAGCATCGACGTAAGCCTTTACGATGAGCTCTTCGTCACCTCCATAAACGAGAAACATGTCCTTAGTCCTCTTCAGGTACTTTAGGATGTTCTTGACTGCTGTCTAGTGTTCCATACCGGGATCACTTTGGTACCTCCCTACCAAACTTATGGCAAGGTTCACATCAGGTCTGGTACAGAGCATGGCATACATGATAGAACCTATGGCCGAGGCATAGGGAATGCCACTCATCTTTTCTCTATCTTCTGCCATGGTCGGGGACTGAGCCGTGCTCAATCTCATACCTTGCAAAACATGCAAGAACCCCTTCTTGGACTGATCCATATTGAACTTCTTCAATATCTTGTCAAGGTATGTGCTTTGTGAAAGACCAATGAGGCGTCTTGATCTATCTCTACAGATTTTGATGCCTAATATGTAAGCAGCTTCTCCAAGGTCCTTCGTTGAAAAACTCTTATTCAAGTAGGCCTTTATGCTCTCCAAGAATTCTATATCATTTCGCATCAGCAATATGTCATCCACATATAATATGAGAAATGCTACAGAGCTCCCACTCACTTTCTTGTAGATACAGGCTTCTCCCCAAGTCTGTATAAAGCCAAACGCTTTGATCACATCATTAAAACGAATATTCCAACTCCGAGATGCTTGCACCAGCACGTAGATCGAGCGTTGGAGCTTGCATACCTTTTTAGCATTCTCTGGATCGACAAAACCTTCCGGCTGCATCATATACAACTCTTCCTTGAGGAAACCATTAAGGAATGCCGTTTTGACGTCCATTTGCCATATTTCATAATCATAGAATGCGGCAATTGCTAACATGATTCAGACTGACTTCAGCATCGCTACGGGAGAGAAAGTCTCGTCGTAGTCAATCCCTTGAACTTGTCGATAACCCTTAGCGACAAGCCGAGCCTTATAGATGGTTACATTACCATCCGCGTCTGTCTTCTTCTTAAATATCCATTTATTTTCTATGGCGTGCCTATCATCGGGCAAGTCCACCAAAGTCCATACTTTGTTTTCATACATGGATTCTATCTCGGATTTCATGGCTCCAAGCCATTTATTGGAATCCGGGCCCGCCATCGCTTCTTCATAGTTCGAAGGTTCACCGTTGTCTAACAACATGATTTCCATGACAGGGTTGCCGTACCACTCTGGTGCGGAACGTGTCCTTGTGGACCTTCGAAGTTCAGTAGTAACTTGATCTGTATCTTCATGATCATCATCATTAACTTCCTCCCTTGTTGGTGCAGGCACCTCAGGAACAATTTCTTGCGCTGCGCTACTTTCCGGTTCGGGAGGGGTGACTGTCACCTCATCAAGTTCTACTTTCCTCCCACTCACTTCTTTCGAGAGAAACTCTTTCTCCAGAAAGGATCCATTCTTGGCAACAAAGACCTTGCCTTCGGATCTGTGGTAGAAGGTGTACCCAATCGTTTCCTTTGGGTATCCTATGAAGACGCATTTTTCTGATTTGGGTTCGAGCTTTTCAGGTTGAAGTTTCTTGACATAAGCATCTCAACCCCAAACTTTTAGAAACGACAGCTTAGGTTTCTTGCCAAACCAAAGTTCATACGGTGTCGTCTCAACGGATTTTGACGGAGCCCTATTTAAAGTGAATGCGGCAGTCTCTAAAGCATAACCCCAAAAAGATAACGGTAAGTCGGTGAGAGACATCATAGATCGCACCATGTCCAACAGAGTACGATTTCGACGTTCGGACACACCATTACGCTGAGGTGTTCCGGGCGGTGTCAATTGTGAAACAATTCCACAGTTCCTAAGGTGCGTGCCAAATTCATGACTTAAATATTCACCCCCACGATCCGATCGCAAGAACTTTATTTTTCTGTCACGTTGATTCCCAACCTCATTCTGAAATTCCTTGAATTTTTCAAAGGTCTCAGACTTGTGCTTCATCAAGTAGACATACCCATATCTAGTCAAGTCATCTGTGAGGGTGAGAACATAACGATAGCCTCCGCGAGCCTCAACACTCATTGGACCGTACACATCGGTATGTATGATTTCCAATAAGTTGGTTGCTCGCTCCATTGTTCCGGAGAACGGAGTCTTGGTCATCTTGCCCAAGAGGCATGGTTCGCACGTGTCAAATGATTCATAATCAAGAGACTCCAGAAGTCCATCTGCATGAAGCTTCTTCATACGTTTGACACCAATATGACCAAGTCGGCAATGCCACAAGTATGTGGGACTATCATTGTCAACTTTACATCTTTTGGCATTCACACTATGAATATGTGTATCATCACGATCGAGATTCATCAAAAATAAACCATTGACCAGCGGGGCATGACCATAAAACATATCTCTCAAATAAATAGAACAACCATTATTCTTGGATTTAAATGAGTAGCCATCTCGCATCAAACGAGATCCAGATACAATGTTCATGCTCAAAGCTGGTACTAAATAACAATTATTAAGGTTTAAAACTAATCCCAAGGGTAGATGTAGAGGCAGCATGCCGACGGCGATCACATCAACCTTGGAACCATTCCCGACGCGCATCGTCACCTCGTCCTTCGCCAGTCTCCGCTTATTCCACAGCTCCTGCTTTGAGTTACAAATATGAGCAACTGCACCGGTATCAAATACCCAGGAGCTACTACGAGCGCTGGTAAGGTATACATCAATAACATGTATATCACATATACCTTTGACATTGCCGGCCTTCTTGTCTGCTAAATATTTTGGGCAGTTCCGCTTCCATTGACCCGTTCCCTTGCAATAAAAGCACTCAGTCTCAGGCTTGGGTCCATACTTTGGCTTCTTCCCGGCAACTGGCCTACCGGGCACGGCAACTCCCTTGCCGTCCTTCTTGAAGTTCTTCTTACCCTTGCCCTTCTTGAACTTAGTGGTTTTATTGACCATCAACACTTGATGCTCTTTCTTGATCTCCACCTCCGCTGATTTCAGCATTGAATACACCTCGGGAATGGACTTCTCCATCCCTTGCATATTGAAGTTCAACACAAAGCTCTTGTAGCTAGGTGGGAGCGACTGAAGGATTCTGTCAACGACCGCTTCGTCTGGGAGATTCATTCCCAACTGAGACAAGCGGTTGTGCAACCCAGAAATCTTGAGTATGTGCTCACTGACAGAACTGTTTTCCTCCATCTTACAACTGTAGAATGCGTTGGAGACATCATATCTCTCAACTCGGGCATGAGCCTGGAAAACCATTTTCAGCTCTTGGAACATCTCATATGCTCCGTGGTGCTCAAAACGCTTTTGGAGCCCCGATTCTAAGCTGTAGAGCATGCCGCACTGAACCATGGAGTAATCATCACAACGCGACTGCCAAGCATTCATAACATCTTGGTTTGCCGGGGTGGGAGCGTCACCTAGCGGTGCTTCTAGGACATAAGTTTTCTTGGCAGCTATGAGGATGATCCTCAGGTTACGGACCCAGTCCGTATAGTTGCTACCATCGTCTTTCAGCTTGGATTTCTCTAGGAACGCGTTGAAGTTGAGGGTGACATGAGCGTGAGCCATTTGATCTACAAGACATATTGTAAAGAATTTAGACTAAGTTCATGACAATTAAGTTCATCTAATCAAAATTTTAATGAACTCCCACTCAGATTGACATCTCTCTAGTCATCTAAGTGATACATGATCCGAATCGACTAGCCCGTGTCCGATCATCACGTGAGACGGATTAGTCATCAACGGTGAACATCTTCATGTTGATCGTATCTTCCATACGACTCATGTTCGACCTTTCGGTCTTCCGTGTTCCGAGGCCATGTATGTACATGCTAGGCTCGTCAAGTGAACCCTAAGTGTATTGCGTGTGTAAATCTGGCTTACACCCGTCGTATGCGAACGTTAGAGCCTATCACACCCGATCATCACGTGGTGCTTCGGAACAACGATCCTTAGCAACGGTGCACAGTTAGGGGGAACACAATTCTTGAAATTTTTAGTGAGAGATCATCTTATTAACTACCGTCGTTCTAAGTAAACAAGATGCATAAACATGATAAACATCACATGCAATCAAATAAAGTGACATGATATGGCCAATATCATCTTGCTCCTTCGATCTCCATCTTCGGGGCACCATGATCATCTTTGTCACCGGCATGACACCATGATCTCCATCATCATGGTCTCCATCATCGTGTCTTCATGAAGCCGTCACGCCAACTATTACTTCTACTACTATGGCTAACATTTAGCAATAAAGTAAAGTAATTACATGGCGTTATTCAGTGACACGCAGGTCATACAATAATTAAGACAACTCCTATGGCTCCTGCCGGTTGTCATTTTCATCGACATGCAAGTCGTGATTCCCTATTACAAGAACATGATCAATCTCATACATCACATATATCATTCATCACATCTTCTTGGCCATATCACATCACATAGCACATGCTGCAAGAACAAGTTAGACGACCTCTTATTGTTGTTGCAAGTTTTTACGTGGCTTCTATAGGTTTTCTAGCAAGAACGTTTCTTACCTACGCCAAAACCACAACGTGATTTGTCAATTTCTATTTACCCTTCATAAGGACCCTGTTCATCGAATCCGATCCGACTAAAGTGGGAGAGACAGACACCCGCCAGCCACCTTATGCAACTAGTGCATGTCTGTCGGTGGAACCAGTCTCACGTAAGTGTACGTGTAAGGTCGGTCCGGTCCGCTTCATCCCACGATGCCACCGAATCAAGATTGGACTAGTAACGGCAAGAGAATTGAACAAACTCAACGCCCACAACTTGTTTGTGTTCTACTCGTGCAAGATGCTACACAAAGACCTAGCTCTGATGCCACTGTTGGGGAACGTAGCAGAATTCAAAAAAATTCCTATGCTTCACCAAGATCAATCTAAGGAGTCATCTAGCAACGAGCATAAAGGAGGGCATCTACATACCCTTTGTAGATCGCGTGCAGAAGTGTTCGAAGGAACGTGGATGATGGAGTCGTACTCTTCGTGATCCTCGTCACCGATGATCCCAGCGCCGAACGGACGGCACCTCCGCGTTCAACACATGTACGGTACAGCGACGTCTCCTCCTTCTTGATCCAGCAAGGGGGGAGGAGAGGTTGACGGAGATCCAGCAGCACGACGGCGTGGTAGTGGATGCAACCGGAAAAGCTGCAGGGGTTCGCCGATGCCCTGCGGGAGGAGTTGGAGGTGTGACCG